>JAZDUA010000044.1:1210625-2421250 GCA_038098605.1 Gryllus longicercus
ACGTGTTGGCGTGTTGCTGTGTTTGGAAACCTTGCTACTCCGGTCATTGATTCTCGTTTAGTTGTTTATTTTGCGCTAGTGCTCTACGGTCCCGTTCTAGTTTTATTTTGCTGTAGTAGTACAACGTAGCAAACGTTATTGGTCTTTGCAGGGTTCGACTCATGGTTGTTCCTTTTTTTATACTACTATACTATTTCTACGAACGGTCAAACATACACTTTTATCACTTTTCACCGAAGATATTGTCTTAATTGATAAAATTAATAAAATATTTATTCAAATTCAGTTGAGAGAACATTAAAACAAGTATTAAAATCAGTTAGTCACCAATTTCATTCTTCACTTTGTTTTCGACACCAGTGTGTTATTAATCAATTCTAAATTTAAACAGAGTATTTCAACTTCAAAATATGGTGGTCAAAATACGTTTTACAATTTTTAATATTTATGCTTAGAAATGTGTCAATTTCTAAAATAATTTGGTTTTAGGATGTACAAATTTGGCTGTGATAACGTTTAATATTTTGTCAATTACAACCATAGTATTTTCTCAATGAACACCCAGCATACAAACCCCTTACATTACATAAATGTTTAATGTGTGCCGTTTCGCTCAACAATTTTACAATGAATAATAATTTGATTAGTCTTCACATTGACTTTAAAAGCATAATAAAAGTCACATATGTACTTTTCATTCAAAGAAAAACTCAAATTTCATTTCCGGTTCAATTTTATTTTAAAAATGATATGATTATTCCATAAACTAAAAAAAAACAAAAATATGTGTAAGTGCAATAATTGTATCGTTTTGTAAAATTTCTTTGATTTTGGCACTAACGAAAGTCACTGTCACTTACGACTATTGTTTATAAATTTCTACAAAGTTTTGATAAACGCATTTACTTCGCTGTTTCTTCCAAAATGCATGTTCTTGCATTCTGGCAATGCAGAAAAATATGTATGTAAGTAATAATTCTCTTTCACGCCTACGCCTGAAAGAGGATCTCACGAGTATTTGAGATCTCTTTATTGAAGATGTTATCAAATATTAATTTATGTAGAAGGCACATGTCTAAAAGAGACGTTCTTTATTTTATGTTGCGTCAAGAACAAGTGTATATTGCAACTCGTGCATTAAAATAAGTTCCACTTTAGAAACAAGTGGTGCTATAGAATTACACAGACATTTTTATACTACCCACCTAGGGAGAACATGCCCTTGATGTTGGTGGTGGAGCTTGAGTCCCCCCGTGGTCCGGAGAGCTATGCCGGCCGTAGCGTAGTTACTGGTAGGGCCTCCCTTGCCGGACTGGTTGAAGAGGAGGGGTCAGACAAAGAAGTACTCCAGAAGAGGACGGGGGCGCAAGAAGAGAACATCCGGTACAGTGCGCTGAAGAGTATCTCGAAACGAGTAAGCAGAAATCCTAGCCTACATTTCTACCAAGGGATGAAGGGAACGGGTATGATCTTGCCAACTGAACAAGAACATTCCAAAAGTTATGTTTATTATGTAAAATTATGTTTCCACCCATAACTCAAAAAGAAACGGAGATCAGAGAACGAAAGGAAGACAAAAATGAAAATAACGAAGGTAGGAAATATAATATAGCGGGACTATCACAACCAAGTATAAGATATTTATTTCAAAACAGATTGGATAATTTACTGAATGAAAACTTAGTTGGATCAAATGAGGAGACATGTGAACACATCAAAGATTGTCTACATCAAGCGGCTAAAGAAGCGTTTGGTGAAATACCTTTAAATAAAAAAAGGAGAGGGAAGAGCGATTGGATTACTCAAGAACTGGAGCGGGAAATAGAGGAGAAGAAGAGACTCAAAGTATCTCAAAGTAAATATCATTTTATATATTTCATTTATCCGTACACTAAAATGAAAGACAAAATTATTAGTCGTTTTTGAGAAATGGCGATTGTTTCTGAAAATGGGCGATTTTGATCCCAACAATTAAATTTTCGAGAACCTTCATTTGTAACCAACAATGCTTACAAATCGTCGCTAAAGTAAACATTAACAGCTTGAAAGAAATATCAATAATATTTTCTTTGTGCAATTAAAAAAATGCAGGGAAACAGCGTTTATATCTCCTTATAAAGAACATTTTGCACTATCCGCACAAAAGAAGAAATGAATGGCACTGAAGAAAGAATGAAGATATTTACGAGAGAATATAATTTTCAATATTTTTTAACACTGCTCACATTTTAAACACAAAATTATGAAAACCACTCAAACTTTCAAAATAAATTACTAAACATTAATTAAAGAACTAATTTTGGAGGACACATTTCACTTGAAGAAAAAAATTATTCTCTTTAATTTTAGGAAAACACAAAACAAATCAAACATTGGTATTTTTCGGAAATTCAAGAGTTAAGAGTAAATATCTATTTTTTGTCATCTTTATAAGTGTCTTTTAATGTATTTTTACGAGATATTTAAAGAAAAAATTGTAACAATTTTTTAGAACATTTTGAAAATGTCTAATGTCAATAATTCTCCAAAATTTAAAGAATGATTTTCAAACCAGCAGTGCTTTCAGTCGGGACATATTTACCGGGGTACATTCGTTTTGGAAAAGAATACTACGAATAGCGCTAGATTCATTCATAGACGGACAGAAAATCAGTTGGATAGACGGACAAATGGACGGTTTGAAAAACATTTTTTCTGTTTCAGGGGTTCCCAAAACGTGTATTTTCGTTAAAATCGCAAAACCTATTTTCCAAAGCAATAAGTTACTTTCTATATACTACGTACATAACTCAGTATAAGGCTAGGCATGTGTACGAGAAAAAACAAAATGTCTCGCAGTATATAAACTTGTATATCTGAATGAAGTAAGAAAATCGAATTCGGAGACTTAATTTTAGAAACTGGTACCATTTTATCTGCAAAAATCTTAATAACAAAATTGCTACACATTTTATGGTACCAATATGATACATTATTTCAAGAGAAAGAAAAATAAGTGAATTGTTTGGGGCAGAAACTCCTCATGACCCCTCCTCACGATTTTCAGGAGAAAGAAAAAACAAAATTATTTTACAGTAAATTTTGCACCAATGGCAAAAAGTATTTCCTCTCTTGGCTTTTATTTGGATTTTTTTTTCAATCATTGTATGTTCAGGAATACGTTTTTTCTTAATTATATATCACTAAACATGTACATTAACGCGAGCTTAAGGGAAGTTGACAGAAAACAATTTTCACCAACTAGCTTAATTTGGAGAGTTACATTACTAAACGGCAGAAATACCATGCTCAAAACATGAGTGAATTTCTGCGTAGTTAACCGTATTCTGTTTGAGAGAAACTGCAACACGTTCACCTCCACATACTAACAGCGAGTTTCCGTGAACTGCACATTCTCTGTAAACATGGGAACGTAATTACATTTTGGACGTTTCGTGCCTTATTCAGCTATGACTTCTAAGCACAAAGGGCGCGTCTTGCTGAGACCGGAGGGTTGACTCCTGAAAGGAGAAAAGTCATCATTGCCTTTGTGTATAATGTCGTCTCCAGGTACACGTAACTAACATTTATAGCATGTATACGGTTCAAAAATACTAATTTTTTTGCAAAGGAATATGTGAAGAAAAAGTCATGTGGGTAATTCTACTTAATATCTGCCAAAAAAACCATGACCCTTTCTATACCAATACCCAATCAGGCGGCGAAATAGTCGAAGAAAAGTTGGGAGAGCATTTTGATGGAAATGGCAACGAAACATCGCCTCTTCTATCTCAGTAGTTTTTGTCGGACATGAGTGTTCTGGAAAAGAGATGACACACAATTGACAAGGATTGTTACTTGGAGAAAGAATTAACGAGTATTGAAGAAATCACAGTTACCTTTGGCCAAACGAAAAGTGACCCTTTCCTTACGAATTCCGTGGCCTTTTGCTACGTGTTTCTACTACATCCAGTGCCTGGCACACTCTGAGTCGAACCTTGAAGACGTTCAAAACACTTTTACTCAGCTTTCCGCATTAGCTTGTCGTGACAATGCGAGCAGGCGTCTGCGATAGAAAATTCCTAGTATTTCGACAATGCCAATTTTTAGTGGGAGCTATCCAGGATCCTGCGGTGACGCTCCGAACTAATAGAAAGAAGTTGACAATCGACTCCAAGGAACATTGCATGAAGAAATGAATGTTTGATCGGCAGAGAAGAAATTCGCACGGCTTTTTGGAGAAAATTAAGAGCAACTCGGAGGCGCCAAGTTCAAAATGTATAATCTTTTCCTCTGAAACGCCTTCAAAGAATATCAAACGCCCTGTTAAAGAAGACAAGGCGCCAAATTCGAAGTAATTTGGACGGCAATGTGTCAACACCAATGTTTTTTCTCCCGTCAAGTCAATAGTGCAATTTTCTCAAATATAAATTCCCAAAATACGCAATCTTCAGTTTTCGAGTTTGTTGGTGTCAACAATACTACAAATTCTAAACTTTCACACACACGGAAAGAGAGAGACCAGCGAGAGAAACAGGAAATGTCAGCTTCAAAATGAATGAGGCAGTGGAGTGTGAGTGCAACGACAAGTGGCAGTCGCGGAGAAGCGTGACGCCAGACATCTGAGTGAAAGAAGGATTTTGAAAGAGAAAGGAGCTACGAATGAGACACCCAATGTCGATATTTTTCAAAACATTGTTATTTTTATAAAAAAACGTCTGAAGGATTTAAACATCGTGGCAATAAAATCGTTCTTTAACATTATGTTTTTTGATTGAAAATTTTACGCTTATGATCTGTGATAGAAATTGTGTGATTCGTTTGTAATAGTTATGTTTCTCAAAAGTTAAAATATAAAATATTTGTTGGTACCACTGCCAGCTAATGTGTTCAAATTAAATGAACGCTTTTGTACTTCATCGACGACACCAACGTTCGCCCCAAATGATCGTAATGCCCTGGTATTTCCTACATCTTTCTTCGCATTTCACTAATGGAGAGATCGGCGCATGTGCTGTAGGCATCGACCTCATCCCTTCTATCTTCACCTTTTCACTACCATCACCTCTTCCTTCTTTGGCTAACTTGGGACAGCTCTTTTGGGATAACCTCCGAAACCCAGCCTTCAGACCGGTTTAGGCTGCTCAGGGCATCAGTTGAAGTAACTGCAGAGCGTCTGACCGGTAAGATTTAGATTTATTTAGTCAAAAAATAGAAAAAACTATGTGACGTATAGGGATGATGATATGATGACCTGCGCACGTTTTCTTGTGTTCCAATATCCCTTCCCATCATTTTAACTAAATAAAAATAAATTTTAAAGAAGCGCAAGATGTCTATTTGTAAAAATAGACATTTTTGTTCCCTAGTTATAGAAAAATTATTTGCAACAGTACTGCAGATTTGATTTGTCTTCATTGCTAACAAAAATGTAACTCGCCCTTACATCTACTCCTACCTTTACGTAGCAAAAGGAGAGTTCAACAAAACGTGCGCAGAGAGAAGCTACATTTACGTCCAGAAGTAAAGCAAGGGGCCATCTCAGCATTTGCTCAATGGATAAAGGAAACTGGACAAAACCTGATCGAGATGGGGATGGAAGATGGAGTTGGATCGAGATGGAGGCCCTAGGGCTCGAGTATCTCCGGTGGCAGGGTTTTCGACTTGAAAGCTGAACAGCTAGGTCGAATTCAATCGCTGTCTGGAGAAGAATTCCAGTGGCCGGCTGCTCTGATCGGTGGGTTTTTTCGCGTTTACAATGATAACGTATTTTAACGCATTTTTCGCATTATCAATACAGGCGAATGCTGGATCAGTACACTAACAAACTTTCTGCCTCCCTCTTTCGTGTTCGGACCTCATCTCTTAATACTCACGCTACTCTTAATGCACTACACAATCACAAATGACGGGAGAACAGTCGGAAGCTTGCCCCACCCATGTGGGGCGTGGGAGGCACCAACTCGGGAAAATCCCGCACTCCGATGGGCAGATCGGGATCGGAGCTCGTCATCCAGCGGACTGCCACCGTTATCTCTTGCGATAAAAACATGCACTACACTTAGGGCACAAATCGCCTTAGCGGTTGACGCCCTCAGAAACATCAATGGGTCGTGCTAAATTTTGTTCCTAAAATATTTGCTACCTTCTTTTCATCTTTTATTGATTGATTGTTTCTTTCGTTGTCAACTCTTAAGATCAGTAGTCCCGTGAGTGTAGTTCTTGCATTTTATCATGGAAGATAACGGCGTTCTTCCCCGTTGAATGCTGAGATCCGACACCGACCTTCACATCGGCTTGCGGAGTTTTTATCGCCAGATATGTCTCCCCAGCGTGGCGCAGTCCTACCCGGGACAAGCACTAAGCTCCCACCAGAAAACCTGACATGTCCGATAGTGTAGTGTCTTTAAACGTGGAAGTAACTGATTAGTTTATTGCAGGGAAGAGAAACGATAGATCGCGTGTGGCCTATGGATTCTTTGTTAGAATCCGTCTACTCTGATTTCTAGGAGTTCTTGGTAGAAACTATGGAAAATTATCGATCTTGGCGGTTCATGCGCCTGTACTCTCCAATCAATCAATCAATGAATAAAAAGTTCCAGTGGGTGGCGACTGGGGCTGGGGTGTGGCTGTGGGTCCCCAGCGCGTGTTTAGAGGCGTCGCGTCCAACTTTTCCAATTTCGCGCAGCCAGAACGACCGCGGGGGGAAGAACTCTTGGCTGCTGGGGGTAGGTGGTGCTGGCGGGGAGCCAGGGGAGGGGGAGAGAGGTTGGCTGAAGGAGAAAGTAGCGCGTCGACGGACGAAGCCAGAAACGAGGAGATGGCCGCGGTCGTTGGGGAGTTCTGTGCTGTGTGTTTTGATGTGATGTTGATACGATTACGATTGAGTAAACCACGTTACCCCTGACAACTTTAAAGCATTGAAGACAGCAGTCGTTCCAAGATTAAGACAAATGGATTATTTCCGAAGTGTCACGGCAGAGTGCGTTGGTCGATCAAAATGCACCTAATGTTACATCATTACGATTCTCACTTGTTCGTCTGTGTCGGTGCACCAATATGTTCGCTTGTTTATTCTGTGATTCCTAGTACGTTAACGAATACCGTCATCAGTCCCATAATGCTTCATGCTTTATATGGAAATGGCGGTGTTCGTATTCTGTATGGCGAGATCGGCAGCTGCGCCGCCTACTTGTCGGATTGAAGAGGATGCTTTGTTTTCCCATCTAAAAATCTTCCACGAGCGGGTCAGCACTCCAGCCAGAACAAGCTATGGTCTCCCAGCGTGTGTGCTAGTTTAGTACTCGTAAGTGTAGGTGAATGTAAAGGGTAAGAATAGGATAAGAAAGAAGAGAGGAAAAATCGCGCGCTGTCCGCGTGTCCCTTTTGTTAGGGTCCTGCTCCAGCGTTCACCTAGTGTTGATCAGATTCATCGATTGATTTGTGATCCCATTAGTTCCGTATGTGTATTTTTTCGGGAAATGACGGTGAGGAAACTCCGCTGGAGAGTGAGATCTGGCGCCAAGCTACATTTTGGCTTATGGGGTTTCACCAACCAGGTTTCTCCTGAACGCGAGACACCGCCCCAGGCGGGACAAGCTCTAAGCTCCCGACTGGTCTCCCATGTGTGGTAGTGTAGTGCATTCAGTTTAAGTGTAAGAAAAGGTTCATGATAGGACAAGGAGGAGGAGGGCAGATTGCGCGTGGTTTATGACCCGTTTATTAGGGTACTGCTAAGACATTTGACTGTTGTTGATGAAAGAACGCACGGATAACTATTGGTCAGAACAGCCGGCCACTAGAATGCCCTTCCAGACAGCGGCTGATTTAGACATGGCTTTCTAGATTGTGTCGAAAATCCTGTCACCGTCGGGAGCTCCCGGTCGGAGGCACCGCACTTGGCAGGAGGGACGTGGAGTGTAGTGGATGGGCGTGGCAGCGCTTGGCGAGCGTGGAGCGCCAGCGGGGGCGTAGGGGCCAATGCGGCGGCGCGAGCTTCGCCACCGCGGGCGACCGCTTTGATTTCGCTGCGGGCGGACTTTCGCTTCCCCCCTCCCTGCCTCTTTCCGTCTCGCTCAGCCCCACGGCCAGCCTTTGCCCTTCCCGCGAGCCTCCCCCCCTCTCTCTCCCTCTGGCCACTGCCGCCTCATAAACCAAAGGCCGCTCGCCACGCGTTATTTCTGCCGGTGACAGGGGGCTTTGGGGACCAGCCCTCTGCATTTCGGCGGAAAGTCGGCGGACGCCTTTTATTTTCCATCGTGTCCTTATCGCGTCTCGTTACTTTGATCCGTTCTCATTTTCATCTTCGTTCTCTCGCTTTGTTGTTTCCTGTTGTTGCGTCTCCGGAAAACAAACATTGCGCCGTTCCCGAAATGAGATTGTGTTTTCAGGACAGAGTATGTTGGCGAACATGTGAACAATGTCGGGTAGAGATCACTCACGTCGGTGATGGACAAGGGCGAAATTTTGAGCGATGTGGGCGGAAAGGGAGTACACAATGATGCAGTGAAACTAAATTATGTCAGTAATCATAGGAACGTCAGTATTGTTGCAGTTAATTCTGGAGAAGCCTAGTGTCGTTATTATTATTATTATTATTATTATTATTATTATTATTATTATTATTATTATTATTATTATTTTTGTAGCCCATTTAATCCCTTTACTGGCAAAGCCTCCTAAAGATTCAGGCATAGCAACAGATTATGTATCAGATCAGCCACTTCTGATGCGCTAACATTTCATTAAACGCTTGTGCACAGTGTACACATACAATATACACATGACGTTTTCACATATACTTTGCCCTATCACAGTTTGACCCTCGCAACCAGAACATATTGTTGCAGAGAATAGTTATTAATGATGTAAGTGGGGATAGACTGAATGGCACAATTATACGAGCAAAATAAAATCACTTTCACCACGTGTATCGAACTTCATTTAAGCCTTATTTCAAGTACACAAATCATATAATTGTACAATTGCTGTATATTATGTTACATTAAAGACGATTGCGATTGAGCAAAAGTATTTTGTTTCCTTTCATACAGTGGCATTGTTTTATCAGAACATTTTATCATCGTCTCACTTTTTACACTAGCGCTGAATACGAACATTTAGGTCGTTCTATGTGCCCTAAGATTAACAGCTGTTACAAATGGCTGCCTAAAAATAGTTGTTTTTTTTACATCAAAGTAGATTTTATAAACAAATAAAGGAGGCCCTACTTCTTCTGCGTGTGAAAAGTTTAATAATTTCCAGAAACATAGTATAAATTAGATATTTCGATATTAAAATACAAAGCATTTGTTTGGCTTTCTTCTCAGTGCAATTTACACCTGTAGCCCACGAGGCAGCTGACGATATCGAACGATATCGAAGACATTTTGAAGTATTCTGCAACTAAACGTTTCACGACTTCTTTACCTATTCGTATAGCATACATATTATAAACCTCAAAATGAAATCATAATTTCACATATTTGTCATTTGTCAAGGCATGCTTTACCACACATACAAAATTAATCGATGACTTATTGATCAATGACACTCTACTTACGTTTAAATCGCCCAAGAATGTTCCTGTATTTCTTTGCTTTTCTTTACGGGAAAATGAAACTCACCTGAAACAAATATGAAGACAAATACATTAGTACGGTGAAATGCAGAGGCGTTTTTATATACCAGATTCACATCTTAACGAAAACACTCGAAAATATTAAACACAATACACAATTTCCTGTGTACTTGTAATATGATCGGTCAAATAGTAGCCAAACTTTCCATCGTAGTATTGCGTTAATGAACCGATACAGCAACGCCAATGTTCACATATTTAAGCAACACGTTTTTTCATAAGTGTGACTTCTCCGTATTTGCTGATGAAATATATGACCATTTGATATATACCATATGATATCACGTGACTCAGTAGATTATTATCAAGAGTTTCTAGTCACGTGAATTGCTACGGGCATTAGTCTCGTACGTGTAGTTCAAGAGAAATCATAAGAGGGGGTTATGGTGTTCCGCGATCTTCAGAACATGAAATCCTGTGCCGATCTGCACACCGATATCCCCGTCAAGGTATCTCCACAGATGGGCCCCGACTCCGGTGGAACACGCTCGAAGCACCCGACTGTCGAATGTACAAACTTTAGAGCAATTAAGTGAAAGTGCGTAAAATGATAATCAAACGAACCAAATCAAAAAAATGTGGCTTATTTTACGTGGCGAGGCTTAGAGTATCAGAGCTGCTCTTCAGCCTCACCACGCCGATTTTGCTTCGCATCTTTTCGCATCTAGCTGAAAAAGGCCTGCTTTATCCCTCCGGCGATAAAGGAGGCCTCTTTAATTTAGTTCTGATAGTTCTTTAGGCTTGAAGACCTTTTATATTCAGAAAATCTACAACATGGCACAAACGGCTTTACTTCCCTCTGAAGAAAAGGCACACGAAGAATTTTTTCGACCTTAAAAGTCCACGGCATCGATCAGAATTGAACCCGTAACCTTAGATATATTCCGATGCGTTCACTGTTCCTTCGCCGAATTCGCCAAAAGCAATGAGGACGTAAAGATTGCGTGGGGTCCATGTCCTATTTGTTCAGGGTTCAGGGCTCGAATCCTAGGACCTCCTTGTCAGTATCGCAGCTATGGAAATAGTTGAATGAACTCACCCTGTTTACGAAACTGAGTAAGGTATCAGTATTACTCCCATGCTAGCTCGAGAGTGAAAACTGAACCCTTATTTTCGACAACGAAGCGTATTAAAACCATCCTTCAGAAAATAAGATTTCAGATGTTGTGCGGCCATGTAATGCAGCCAACTGAAAGTGAGCTTGGTGAGAAATTTACAATTTCAATTAGTGTTAGAAGGAATTTGGTGTATATCTAAAAACTAAAAGAAAGAATTTTTCATGCAAGTAGGCAAGATAAGGTTACGAATTGCTTGTGCGTTATTTGACAATTTATTAAGTTTGTAATTAATATGATCTAAATTATGAGAAAACCCTAGCAACAGACTTCATCGTAATTCACCCGCTGCTTCAGGGAATACTTCCCTGATTTACTGCAACGGTGTCATAATTCAAAAAGCTTGTTTTTCAAAACACGAATTTGAAATTTTCTGATTACATACATTAAATTTCATTAATTTTTTGGTATATTTGTTCATTCTCTGATTCATTCATTCCTCGATTCATTCATTCTATGATTTATTCATCCGTGTATTCATTTATGCATACATCCGTACGTACTTATTCTTCATTCGGCCCACGTATTTATTCGTTCATACATGCTTTAATTGACATCGCTCAACCATGAATTCGTTCATCCATCTATTCATTCATGTACTCATAAATTCATTCGTTTATTTATTCATCATCCTTTGTTGATTCATTTATCCATTAATGTATTCATTAATTCGTGCGTTTGTTTGTTAATACACTCATTCATCAACTATTCAAACAATTAATTTATTATACTTGATTTTATTGCTACCGCACTGTCTGTGATTGGTATGTCAATGAGGATGCGAATTCGATCTACAATGATCGCAGCCTACTAAGGCGAAATCGGGAGGCAAAAATGTTGTATTACAAATTGGAACTAAAATGCGGAGGAACACCGCAGAGGCACGGAGCTGAAAGAAATTTACAACTCGCTATATATCTCTTCCCTTGTTTGTTATTTTCCAAAAATAAGGCGCGTTAAAGTAAATAATAGATGGCTGTGCTCCTTGTTTAAAGCAAAATATGTTTCATTTTATATTGGATTTACAATTTGCAAGTGTGATGTAGCATTACATTAACAAAAATTAACATGAACACGACTGTAAATACCACAATGAAAACACATAGGTTTTTAAGTGGTAAGCTCAAATGTAGGTGTTGTGGTGCGTTATCGTTGGCATCTTTCATGAAATAATTGTAAAGGTTGTCATTGCCAACAAAAGTATTTAATGTAATAGCAGCTTTCGATGGCTTAGCCATCATCATCAGTTGTCTGATACAAGTAGAAAAACCAAAACATTAGTACGTGAATACAACAAGATTATGATAAAGATTACAAATAATTTACAAATTTTTTTGGAAATAAATTTAACATTCAAGAAACAGGAAGAAAGAAAAAAGTGGGGGGGGGGGTTAAGTCATTAATACTAAAGAAAGCAAATGAAATAGAAATAGGAAACGTAAAATTTTTTTAAACAGAGAAACAGAAATGTAAGTTGAGCCACTTCTTACCTGCTGGATGGAAGCCCAAAACGACTACGCTGGGTCGGGCGAGGCGAGGGGCTTAAGTACCCGGGGGGTGGAGGAGGGCAATGGCCTGGGTGCGGTGCGCATCGCTGTGCCGCCCCCGGCGGGGTGCGGTGGTGGGAGTGCGGTGGGAGTGGTGTCTAATAGTAATTTTAGTAAAGGAGAAGGACTATGGTTGATGTTTTCATTCAATAAGTTATTATTTAAATGGATATGTAGGTTTTCTAAAGTTAATCTTGTGTGGTAGTGGTTTTCTATTTCTAGTATACGAATGTCTGTGTGTGGATTGAATGTATGGCCTGTCTGGAGTAAATGATTGGCAAAGTGAGATTTACCGGTGTTGTGTTTCCAAGCATGTATGTGTTCCTTGATTCTGGTGTTGAAAGTTCTGCCTGTTTGACCAATATATTTGGCTACGCAGTCGTGGCAATTTAGAGAATAGACGCCGCTTTTTTCTAAAAGATCTGTGTGTTTTTTGGGGGACAGCATTTTTCTGAGGGAATTCTGTGATTTAAATGAAACTTTGATACCTGCTTTGTGAATGTTGTGTGCGACTTTTTCTGAAAGGGGTCCAAAATAAGGTAAGCAAGTGTACTTGTCCGGTGTTTTTGTTATAGGAGAAAAGTGTAGTGTACATTTTTTGTTTTTGTTTGACTATTTTGCGGCGTAGTATGTTGTTAATGAGTTCTGTGCTGTAACCGTTAGACATAGCAATGTGTTGTATGGTGTGTAGTTCTTCTAGAAAATGAGATTTTGTCAGGGGGAGGCTTAGTAACCTGTGTATCATGTAGTGGAAGGCAGAATGTTTATGTTGAATAGGATGTTGTGAAGAGTTGTGGATGACAGTGTCTGTGTATGTCGATTTTCTGAAAATATTGAAAGTGTGTTTGTTTTCAGATATGTTTATATTCAGGTCTAGGAAATTGATAGATTTGTCTTCTTTCTGTAGTTCTGTGGTGAATTGAATGTTAGGATGTGTGTTGTTGAGAAAGTCAGTAAACAGGTCAATTTGTCTAGTCGTACCGGTCCAGAGAACAAGGATGTCGTCTACGTAACGGTGCCAATATGTAATGTTTTTGAGAAGGGGATGATTTGAAAGGAAGATGGTCTGTTCGAAAGCGTCCATAAATATATCAGCAAGGAGAGGAGAGAGTAACAGGGTACTTAAGCCCCTCGCCTCGCCCGACCCAGCGTAGTCGTTTTGGGCTTCCATCCAGCAGGTAAGAAGTGGCTCAACTTACATTTCTGTTTCTCTGTTTAAAAAAATTTTACGTTTCCTATTTCTATTTCATTTGCTTTCTTTAGTATTAATGACTTAACCCCCCCCCCCACTTTTTTCTTTCTTCCTGTTTCTTGAATGTTAAATTTATTTCCAAAAAAATTTGTAAATTATTTGTAATCTTTATCATAATCTTGTTGTATTCACGTACTAATGTTTTGGTTTTTCTACTTGTATCAGACAACTGATGATGATGGCTAAGCCATCGAAAGCTGCTATTACATTAAATACTTTTGTTGGCAATGACAACCTTTACAATTATTTCATTTCAAGCTCAAATGTTCTTTTTATTTTTTTTAACATTTTAGCAATCCTCCAAACATTCGAGTTCATTTACGTATTTACATTGAACTTTTATTTTATTCATGTTAATTTACATTATTTTAACAGTCGCATCACTTACATTGGGTTAATATGAAGGTCTACGATATTTTTCTTAAATGGCGTGGAGCGGAAAGTTATAAATTTTTAATGGTAAAACTGTATCCGATTTAGGTGTTGATTGAAGGGTTATGTCGATATAATGAATTATTTTGCTAAATAATTAACGACATATTCTCGATCAACGCGAGGTTCCTACCCATGTGAATGTTCAATTATTGGAAATGTTTGCGTAAGTGCTCCTTTTGTTCCGTCGAAAAAAAACGCAAGAAAACCTGACCGCGTATTCGCGTGTCCGAAAACCACCTTAAAAGTCCCCCCTCGCTCCTTTTCCCCCGCCACCAACGCGCCAGCGAAAACAACGAGCGGTCGCTTCTAATATTTCATAAAGCCAGATTCTCCCTTCCCCTTCTCCTCCTCCCACTCTCGCCCTTTCCGTCTCTCTCTTCCCCCCTTCGCCCTCCCCCTCGTCCTACCCCGACCCTCGTCCTTTCCCTTCCTGTCATCCCCCCTCGCCATCACTTCTCCTTCTCCCCCCACCCTCGCCCTTTCCCATCCCCTTCTCCTCCCTCACCATAGCCCTCCCCTCCTCCTTCTCCCCTTCCCCCACCCACACCCTCCCCTTGCTTAGGACAAAGGAAAGGGTAATGGCTCACAGGGAGACCATATCTCCCTCCATCCCCTTGAAATATCCCGTTTCCCTCGCACTCCCCTTCCAACCGGCTGCCCTTCCCAAGATCCATTTCCCGCTTCTCTTTAGGGGATTGCTTTCACACGCCCCGCGCCGGGGCTACCTGATGCCCTGAGAATTATCGCAGCTCTAGGCGAACGAGAAGCGAAATGGAGAACGTGATAAAAGCGTCGAGTGGACCTACTCTTACTACGCGTACAGTGTCTACATTACTCAAGGAGGAGATTTGTCTGAATGTGGGTAAGAAACTGTTCGTACAGTATCGCCCGGAATTTTGGTAAAATGTCCTCATGGTGTTGTTTATATTTTAGGAACAACCGCAATCATTTAACAGCACTTAAATATTTGTATTGTATGTTCTTTATATTATTTTACCACTTTTGCCTATTAAGCGTCCCCTTCCTATTTCTTCACATTAACTTATTATCTTATATCGACATTATTCTTCCATTTTTGAAACCATTTTCGGTTTTATATTCTGGCATATAACTTCCGCAATGTAGAGAAAGTATTGTAATACTGCGATGGGAAACGGCTACATAGCGGCAGAAAAAGTCGTATTGTAGGTCCCTGAAAGCACAAATCTATAATTCATGCTACGACAGGTAGCAAATTACTTCCTTTAACACGTTCTGACTGTAAGAATCGTCTTCAATGAGTCATTTGTTTGTGTGTGCTTTACCCAGAATATAAAAAAACAAAGGTGACTCTTTTAAGATAATCATATCTTCTCTAGGTTCCCCCTTAAGAAATATTGATGAAGTTCTGTGGATCTTTTCCGTTATACGTATACTAGTTTACTAGCCGAAAGGTTGCCTGTGTGTATGCCTTTGAACAAAAAATTTCGTTTTCCAGAAACCAATAGGTTCTCAGGAATGTGAAGAGATTTACACAAAACGCGCACATTATTATTACAATTTAATAGTAATACTATTACTATATTACTAATTTAATAATTCTCTAATGAGGGCTGCCTTCTTGAAACACCTGATAATTTACAATACTATTACTATTTTTTACAATTCTATTGTTATTTTACGATTTTAATAGCATTCTCCATGGGAGCCACTGACCCCAAACACCTGCTTTCTCCCTAATAACGTTAAAAAAAATAAAATACATATCAATTTATAAATATCAATTTAACTATGAAAAACTACAAAACAGAAATAATAAAATAAACTAACCTAATCCTTGGAGTCATATATTTTAATCATTCCTTTCAGAAATTACTTAAGATATTTCGTTTCACACACTCTTCTCCTCAGGAATTCAAATAAATAACCTTAAATTGGTTTTTCTACTTGAGGGTGTGGTAGATAGATCTGTATTCGTGGCATTGTCTTTTAGAACAAACTCATGTTAGTATTTTGTAATTTAATGTCATATCATGACCGTAACCTCATTCCTTGGATCATGAATTATTCCTTTTCCCTTGAATAAATTAATAACTTCTTCCTCGATTTTGTAATTTTCAGCGAGTCAGCAAAAAATAATTCTGGCAATCTTAATAACAAATTACAACTATTCGCTAGTTTTATGAACAATTCAGAAAGCCAACCCTTTAAATGATTGACTAGTGAACCAGTGCATTTTTGCCGCCATAGAAAGTACCATTTCTAATAATGAGGGAACCGAATTTTTCACCCAAGGTGTGTGTGAATGGTATACTACATGTGTCTGGTATGTGTGTAATATTCTGGCAAAAATTCCAAAAATCTATTAGCATTAAAGTCACGCAAATCTACGATAATCACATACTTATTTCATTCGATTTTGTTTCCTTCTTACCAACATACCAAATAATTTAATTATTAACACTAATAAAGTAGATGGAGTTTAATAGCATCTCGCTTTAAAATTATACACTTTAATAAACACTTTATAATTATAAATCATTAATATTCAATTTCTTTTACTTGATTTTAATAATGTGAAATACAAACGAATAGAAGGTTGTCCTATCGGAAGTCTCATCACTCCTCTTTTTTCAGAAATGGTCCTAAGAGATTTGGAAAAATTCAGCAAAATCAAACTTAATTTTGTACCGTTATTTTTCTAAACATGATGATAATTTTATAATTATTACTTGTGACCAAATTAATCATATGTTTAACCGTTTTAATGAATATAATTATAAGTTTCAGTCTAAAGAATAAATTGAAAAGGCAATAAATGAAATTTCAAAACGTTCACAACAATTGACGTCTAACAAGTACAGAATATAGATTTGAGTGAGAATACTTAACTACTATTCAAACCATACCATTCAACAAAAAATAGCATGATCTATCATTTACTAGATAAAGGAATAAGACTATCGCATTCAATTTTTCACACATATTCACAAAAGTATCAGAAGGTTATTCTCTGCTAATATTCTACGTTACTGCTTGGTATATTGAACCTATCCAAATTACCAATATATTTCTATACTATTTTAAAATACTGACATTTACATTTAAAAACCATTAGCGAAAAGCACAATTATGTTCTTATTTACTCCTTTACACCAACTTTCTAAATTTATTAATATAATTAAAATTAAAAATATAGTTCAACATAATATTAAACAGGGTTTGGCCTACAAAATATCTTCTGCCATTGGATGTAAAAGTTTATCTATAGGATAAATTAAAGAACACATTATAAGTTTAAGAATTATGAAGGCTCTAATTGTGCAATTACGAATCTCATTTTAGACTTTAAACATTGTTCTGAGTGGATAGATATTATATATATTAGATATAGAAAACAACCATTATAAAAGGTAACAATCAGTTAGAATAATTTTCGAACCCAGCGGAGACATTACTATACCAGCGTGGACATTGGTAGGAGAATTTGGACCTCAGAACTTATTGTTTCATCTACAGTTTTGTTTTGAGAATATTCTATACTCTTGTAGTTTTAGTACCCTTCATCCTTATAATCTATCTGCTAAATCCATTGCTATTCACATGATTGCAGGCTCTTTATTAATTATTATTATTATTATTATTATTATTATTATTATTATTATTATTATTATTATTAAAGGTCGCACCAACAGCTAGGTAATAAGTGACCACAGTACATTAACGATGGGTTTAACAGTATGATGTGATATGGTGATAGTGAGGGGTGAAAGGGCGAACCCAAATACAACCATGGTCATGGTGGGACTTGAACCCGTAATCCTTCAGACCGAGATCGTTACGGCACTACTGCCTGAGCGATCTCGGCCATCCGGACGACTGGGGTCAATTCTGAGAAACTAATTTTATCTCGCGGGTGTGTCTGGGGTCGCGCCCTCCAATTTTTGACCCATAATGATAAGCATAGCCGGCCAGCGCATCGGACAGATACCGTACGTTAACCCGCATTTCTTATGACACAAACTGAAGTAGCTCTATCAACTTTCAGGATAACACAATTACCCAACTTTTTTTCAAAACCAGATGCAACAATTTTGATTACATTTTGACCTCGGATAGAGTGTAGGCCGCATAAGAAAATGGTGCAGGTGTCAAGTTCATTAAAAATTTTGATTTCTGGAAATTGCAAAAATTGAGTTTTTTTCGGCGTCTTCCTACAACTACAACGCGAAAACAGTCAAATTTTAGAAGAATTCTACATGACCTTATTTCAAAATATATCTTTAAGAAACATATTTCATTAAGGGAAAAATCTCGATCTTCATAATTGTAGTTGTCGGAAGAAGCCGAAAAAAATTGCATTTCACAAAAATTAAAATTTTCAACAAACTTGACGCCTGCTCCATTCTCATATGCAGCCTACATGCTATACGAGGCCAAAATGTAGTAAAAATTGTTGGTTCTCTTTTTGAAAAAAAATGTTTTGACAAAATTAAAAGTTGCCTATATTTTATGCAAAATTCCTCGAAAAGTACTCAATGTTTCGAAGAACTGTATATCACCTAATTTCAAAATCTATATTTTGCGAACTGATTTCATTAAAGGAGAAAATCTCTATTTCTATTTCTTTATCGTCCTTCACACCATCCAGCAACCAAATTTAAGAAGAGTTATTTTTTGAAAAGTTTAAAAATGTTTCAGGGGATTCATGTAAAGTACCTCCAACATTAAAATATCTCGAGTTCTGGGGTCTTGTTCAATCTCGCGATTGCTATCTCAACCTCTTTGTGCCTTTCGCCAGCGCGGCCACAGGTTTCAGACATTCCTTTGTCGCCACCCTCAGAAACGTCTCCCCCGATGTCCAGGGCGCATCTACGCATCGAAAGAATTCACAGGCTGCTCAACAACTAGCAGAACTTACAGTCGGACAGACGCAAAATGCTGCTCATTTACAAACTTCGGCATCAGCCTACAACTGTGCTCTACTAAGTCGTAAATGGCTACTGCTGTCATCTGCCAACAACAGACGAGTTCATCAATACTCACTCCACTCTAAAAACGTTCATTGGTTCTTCGGCTTACTACTAAATCATGTAATTCAATTGTATTCATCAAATTTAACCTAAAATTAATTTATAACTGTACATTGCCTTTCGTTCACCTCAGAAAGGAACCAATTCCCTGAATCCCGCTCTGATTCTAGGCGCACTCGCCACAAGTATCAAACTAAACCATTGACACCTCTGACTTGGCCAGAAGCAGTTTACTCAATTTATGCATATTTTTTAAATTAGTAAAACAGATTTATTTCTGAACTGAAGGAGCTGCATATCCAGCGGCAAAACGACTCGGGTGCAGGAAGACAACCGCAAGGAGCCACCCGTGAACATTTCCTTCTCCCCAGAATGTTTTCATAATGCGTTCGCCGGCCTGAATACTCCTGACGGACCACAGTTCGGGAAGCATGATTCTATTTCATTTCACTGTGAGGCGGCTCTACGGCTTTTGGAGCATTTATTTCCCGCGACCCTCCCCGCCCCGCCTCATGACGCCTGACGTTGCCCAGAAAGAGCCCAGAGGAGAAGCAGGAGGCGTGCTGCGGCGTTGCCGATTCTCCAGAGGCCGGGCGGGAATTATAAATGGGCGCGGGAGGTTTGCTGTGACCGCCGCGTGGCCGCGCGCGCGTCGCTCCGCAAGAAACAAGGGCCGCGCGGAATTATTAATGATGCGCGCGGGACGGAGTGGAGGCCGCCGGCGGAGGCCGCAGTCAGGCGCGATGGAGGGGGGCGGGAGGAGAGGGAAAGGGGGAGGGTGGGGGTAGGCAAGGAGGGGTATGACGAGAGGAGACGAAAGGAGAGATGAATCCAGAGGAGGAGAGAGGAAACGACACGGGACGAGAAGAGGAGAGAGAGAGAGAGAGACGAGACAACACGAGACGCGAGGAGAGGAGGCGGGAGAAGGACAGAAGTGGAAACGACACGAAAGGAGGATTTGGGATAGTTGACTCAAGGCATCAACTGCCTCTGACCGGTAAGTCCTAGGTGGCAGGACTTTCGACCCATTCTAGATAACTAGGACGAATTTCGCCACTGTCTGGGTGAGAATTCTAGCGGCCGGCTGCTCGGATCCGTAGTTTTCCGTGGTTTCTGCAATCAACGCCCTGGCGAATACAGGAGCGGTACCTTAACAAACGGGCCATGAACCGCGAGCAGTCTTTCCTTCCCATTTCTTGTCCTATGCTGACCCCCTTACACACACTTACACTAACATGTACTTCATTACCACACAGGAGGGAGACTGGTCGGGAGCTTGAAGCTCCTCCCGGCTGGGGCGGTGCCCTGCTGGTGGGAGATACCTTGTTGTGGGAAATCCCGTTAGCCGACGATTGGTGGGCGCTGACTCTCGTTATCCAGCGGGGGAAGATCACCGCCACATCCCGACGAAAAAACATGCACTACACTTACGAGAAAATTGACCTTAGCAGTTGACAGTTGACGTGCCCGAAATCACCAAGTAACAATCATCATCAATTAAACGAGATAAGGGAGAGGAGACGACAGAAGAGGGAGATATGAAACGACAGGAGGGGTGAAGAGGGGAGAGAAGGGAAAGTCGAGGGACGAAGAGAGGAGACGAGAGGAGGGGGGAGAGGATGCGAGAGGAGGGGAGGGGAGAGGGGACGAGAGGTGGGGTGGGAAGAGAAGACGATATGTGAGTGAAGGAGAGGAGACGAGACATGAAGATAGGAGGGGGTGCCACGAAGAGAGAGGAGAGAAATGTAGGTGAAGAGGCAGAACGAGAACGAGACAGGACGTGGAGAGGTGAAACTTCAGGGTCAGGGGAAGGCGAGACAAAGCAAGCTGAGAAGGGACAGCGGTGCGGGATTTAGCTGGGTAGAGAAGAGCGAAGCGAGGCGGGGTGACGTCAGGGGGCAGGGTGGGACGAGACGACAAAGCGAAGTAGTGACGGAGTGGGGCGCAAGTCGAGGCAAGAGGGCGGGGAGGGCGAGGCGGGGCGAGGCGAAGAGTGGCGGGGTGGGATCGGACAGTGCGAAGTGGTGTGGGGTGAGGTGGGGTAGGGTGAGATGAGGTGTAGATTCGTGCCAAAAGCAGGGGGGGGTGAGTCCCGGTGGGGACGGCAACGAAAACTCAGAGGGTTGGGGGGTCCGTAAGGGGGCGGACTGAACTAGCACGAAGATGTGAGCGGACTGAACTAACGCGTAGACAACTGATGTGGCGGAGTGGATTAGTGTGAAGACGAGTTGACATGTGGTGGGGCGCAGTGAACTAGGGCGAAGACGAGTTTACAAGAGATGGGGCGGAGTATATAGACTAGGGCAAAGACGAGTTTCATGAGGTGGGACGGGGTGGACTAGGGCGAAGACGAGTTGTCGTGCCTTGGGGCGGAGATATAGGCTAGGGTGAAGATGAGTTGACGTCTGGTGGGGGCGCGTAGTATACAGACTAGGGTGAAGACGTGTTGACATGAGGTGGCACGTAGCGAATAGACTCCGGATGGAGAGTGGATGAGAGGGAGGGAAATGGATTAGAGTGGGGTTAAGAGACGAGGCGGGGCGATGACCAAGATACAAAGCGAGTCGGGTGGGCGTGGAGCGGGTTTGGGGGATCGGGGCCGAGTGTGGGAGGGAAGGGCTGGCGGCAGGGAGCAGGGAGGAGCCGGGATGGAGCGAGGCGAGGAGGGGCGGGCAGGACAAAGTGAGGCAGTGGGTTCTAAAAACGGCCTTCGCCTGAGGGTTAGGCGGCCGCTGCGCCACAGAGGGACGGGAGGTGCGGCGTTCAAGAGACCGGAGATGGAGCGCCAGCGAAAGTGGTCGGCCGAAGCAACGGAGCTTCTTGTGCAGAGGAGCCCTCACAGATAATGAAATACTCCAAAGCTGTTGTTTGCACCATCTTGACACATCAAAGTTGATGAGTATGTATGTAGTTTGTATGCGTGTGTATGTATGTGGTGATGGAATGTGTGTGTATGCTGTATCTGTGTGTGTATGTGTGTGTGTGGTGTCGGTGTGCGTGTGTTTGGTATTGTGTTTTTTTGTAATTCGGTGTTATTGTGTGTTGCTTAATATATAGCCCAAGACTGATGATCCTCGGAGAAATACATTCCAATTTTGCACGAATTCTGTTAAAGCGTCATCAGAAAACATGTGTTTCGATTCCAAAATGTAACACCAAACTATCATTAAATGACTTTCTCAATATGATGTATTAGATGAATCAACACAATATGATGAATTAGTTACTGGTGCAAGAAATACTAGAACCGGATATACTCTATTAGGTTAATGTCAATAAAGATCTCTGGCTCAGAGTTTTGCAAAACTCCGTAGCTTCTAGCTTTTTTTGGAGTAAAACCTTTCCTGGTCACAAAATAAAATGTCACTTTCACAATTTGCATCGTTTGTGAAAAACTGTGAATTTTGTTGTGTCATGAATGAAACATATTATTCATAAACTTTGAACCGATTTAGTGCTGACTTTCAGTGTTTTGTAGATACTTGTATCATTGAAAAGTTATGAGTGTTTTGTAGGCAAGTGTATTTATCCGAATGATTATGACATTGCTCTTGTCAGCTTTATTTCAATGTTCTTTAAGAAATATTTGAGTTTTCTTGTAAAGAACAAAAATAAATTTGTTGGGTTTTGTGAGACTAGTATTATTTTTTATTGTGTAATATATTGCAAAGACCATATTTAAAATAGTTAAATAACATTGTGTCAAGTAGGTTTTGAACATTTGTTGAGTGATTTGGAAAGTTTTTATATTTTGTAAAATCGTAATAGATCTACTTTTTTATATTCTTCAGGGTCCATTCTTCAATTTAGCATGATCTATACAGAAAATACTGATATGGTTCCTTGTTTTGCTTCTGCACAATAAACATAGCTTTTATTCCTAAAAATCACATACTTATAACTAGGGAACTGATTTTTATGATTTTGCATATTTTTGTCTGTTGCTTCACAGCATAGCTAAGTGAAATTTGTTGACATTTGATTAGAATTGAATTCTATATACAATGATATGTTAGTGCATGTTTGGCCTCTTTTGTCTGTTGGTACATATTAGCGTAATTATAGGTGCATATTTTGTGAAAATAGAGACATCTTTAAATCGTTTCGTCTTTTCACAGATTCTATTTATTTGTGAACATTAATTGATTAGAAACAGCTTGTCACTATGCTTTTTTTTCTTTTCGGTAGATGACAAAATACTTGTAGATATGAAGAATATTTCTTGATATATTTTTTAAACCAGGCACATGCAACAAGTCATCTTAAGGTGATTATTTATTTCAATTATTTCTCTTGAAAAGTAGTGTAGATTAGTACTTAGTAGATTATGTAGATATTATGTAGATTATGTTATATTTGCACAAAATATATATTTTCATTCCAAGAGTGTATCAAAAGTACTATCAAGAAAAGTTTACACAGGAAATAAAACATTAGTAATTTTAATTGCCTATTTAAGAATATTAAGGTCATAAATGCATATTTTTAAAAGCATATTTCAATATTCTTGGGGCATTAAAATCCTCTCAAAATCTCATCAAATCGTGATTCAGACACTTAAATAATTTTGTCATCGGTCATGTTTTGTGCCTTCTTAAGACCTTGAATTTATGACTTTCACAGGGATCATACAATCACGACGGATAATTCAATACAATATTTAGTTCACAGGTAATTAGTAAAAATATGCGTGATAGTAAAAGTCGATAAAAACGTCGACTGTCAACAATAAAAATTATGCATATTCAAAAAATTGCTATTTCGTAAGCAGTGGAAAAAAGTATGTTTGTACAATAGTTTATTTTCTCGAGAAAAAATCAGGTAGTTCGCAAAAGAACTCACAAGAAGAGCAAAATTTGTAGCTTTTGGCCGCTTAGCCAACCGCACCGCTTTGATTTAACCCTTCACACCTTCAAATAAAGTTTACGTGCACAACCTGTTTGGTTGCTACACAAAGTTTCATAAACGAATTCAAAAGTACGAGTAGTAAGGTCAGTTTGATGAACGTCATAACGAAAAACAATGTCTGTCGTAACGTCGCGGCATGCTACAGTTTATGTGACATAATGCAGAGGTTCAAAGAGTAAAGAGTTTAATGTCCTGGGCTGCGCTATTTTAGGCACCTCATGAATTCCAAGGTCATAATTTCTGCGGTTACGTCAATGAAGTGGGAGGAGCGCATGTAACATTCACGTGTTTTCACTTTCAATGCAATCGCACCGAAACATTCATGATGCTGTAATGGGCCTGATAAGAATTAATAATAAGTGACATTATCTGAACGTTATTCTCTTGCAGTTACACTGTACTGCGCGTAAAATAGTATTTAACACAACGTGGTAACTTCAAAACTAGCAACACTCTAGTGAAACCAGCAAAAATTCTGCTGAACAAAATCACAGATTTTTTCTTTCCAAACACCAGCACGAACACTTCTTAAGAACAGATAAAATACTCTCGTCTAACTATACAAAAATTTAAAATTTTAATAAACAGTCTTGTGCACAGTGATAGTTTCGCAACAAGCAGATACGAAGTGCTGTTCCACGACACAATAGGTAAATAGCAAGTATTTGTTACGCAGTCTCTTCCTTGGAGCCACGCTGCCGCATGACGTCAGATGTGTCTCAAACAGGGGCACACGGAATATGTGAATTCAGTCGGAACGCGTACTCTGAGAGAAGCCAAACTATTACAATTAAAATTTTGCATTTTTCAGTTTATTCGAAACTGTTTCATCGTTTGTGTATTTTTCCTTATTTCTAATTAATTAACAAATCCATCGTTATCTTTCACATGGACGAAATCTGTATTTTTTTGAATATCTACAATTATTGAAAATTTTCATGTATAAACAAATGAGGTAATACTTTAATAAATAATAAATATGTAGGTTTTATGTTTATGTGTATTTAGGTGTATATTTAGGTTTTGATTTATTTAGTCATAAAACCAGTGTATGTGAAAGTCATAAAAACAGTGTATGTGACGTATGGGGAGTAGATCATCTGCGAACGTTTTCTTGAGTTTTAGAATCTCTTCTACTAATTTTAATTATAAATAGTTGAAAGATGAGGGAAAATTAATGTTAAATAAATAAACAAAAATAAAATTTAAAAAGCGCAAGACTAGCAACATTTGAAAAACTAGACATTTTCGTTCCCGATTTATAGAAAACTTATTTGAAACGTAAATGAACTGGAGATTTGATTTTTCTGTATTGCTAACTAAATAGTGACTCGCTCTTACCTTTACTTCTACCACTACAAGCAAAAGGAGAATTCAACAGAACGTGCGCATAAAAAACATTTTCTTCATTTACACAAAAATATAGCAATTCTTCTTGAAAATTGAGGTTGTATTATCTCTGTACCCACAGTTTACTTAGCAGAAGTTGCAAAAAAGCAAACTAATTTTGTTCAAAACCCCTCAATGAATATAATACTACTCAGCTCAAACACTAACAAATATTGTTTATGCTTCTCATTTAGTAATTATGTTGACTAGTAAATCACGACTGTGATTCTACACGCGAGTAAAAATATAATTTAGTGTATTATTTAGAAATATTTTTTTGCGAGTCTACAGCCAACCAATCTTAACAGATGAGGTTTCAGCAGAAAGAGAACTTTATTCCTAAGTATTTCATATTTTAACGTGTTATTAATCCTAGTTTATAAGTAGTAGCTTAAGTAACCCGCTGTTGCTATTTAACTGCCATTAACTGCCAATTTAATTTTGTGCGCATAGCACTCTTCCATTGTCGTCCATTGTTGGAGTCCTTTGGCAGCATGATTTTCCAACTTTTAGCGATAACTAATTGTTGTATTGCTAAATAATTGCTACTGCTAATTGCTAGGTGGATATTCGCCGTCAACAACAACCGACCAAGTCCGTCTCGTCGGTTTGTTGTCCACATCTGTGATAAAATTGTGTTCAAACAGAAAATGCTGAAATTTCTGGAAGCAATTATGGTTTATAAATTTCGAGAGTAGCCGCTCTCAGTGACTCTCAGTGACAATGTGATGACTAAAAAACATAGGAAGAAGCCGACGGGAAGTGACGATACCCCTGAGCCTTCCTATAGCAACGAGAAAAAAATCGAGGGGCTCCAAAGATATCATCTGGTCATCACCTTCTCATAAGTAATACCACAAATGCTTTCAAAATTGTCGATAAGTCCTCGACTGGCGAAACGACGAGGAATGTCGAATTCGACCACTGTCTGTAAGAGAATTCTAGAGACTGCTCTGATCGGTGGTTTTCCTGGTTTCTCTCATCAGCACAAAGCGAATGCCGGAGCAGTACCCTAACAAACGGGCCCTGGACTGCCCGCAGTATTTCCTTCCTTATCCTTGTCTTATTCCCCCTCCTTTCTTACATACACTTACATTCACACGTACTGCATTACCACACGTGTCAGGAGATCAGTCGGGATCTTAGAACGTGCGGATACCTGGTAGGAGAAACGCAAGCCGACGTAGGACTACGCTGGAACTCGCCCGCCAGGGGGGGGGGGGAGATCAGCGCCTTCTCTCGCGATGAAAACATGCACTACACTTAGGAGACTAATGGACTTCTGAGACGACGCGCTAGAAATCTCTAATCAATCAATCAATTAATTGGAAAGCAATAGTATTGTGATCACCTGTCGAAAAAGAGAAGAAATTCAGTGTTTACTTATCTTTTTATGACACTCTTCTTTGCCCAGGAAAACTTCCTAGGAAATTTTAATTAACCATTCCATCATAGCGAACGTACAATGAAAAGGTTGTCTATTTGTGACAAAATAAATTCCACAGAGAAAGAGAGGCAGAGAGAGAGGGAAAGAGAGAGAGAGAGAGAGATAAATAAATTCCACAAAGAAAGAGAGGCAGAGAGAGGGAGAGAGAGAGAGAGAGAGATACAAAATAGAAAGAAGAGAAGGGAGAGAAACGAAAGTGAGAGACGAGAGAAAGAGTGAAGAGAAACCGAAGAGAGATGAACAGAGAGAGAGAGAGAGAGAGGGGGGGCTGAAAAGATTATTCATACAATATCAATTACGATTCGCCTCTATCATTTCACTCATAATTAGAGAGATAATGAGGCGGAGAAGACAATGAAAAGAGCTTCTATTTTCTCTTTTTGTAATGAGATCAAAATTTACTTTACATTTGTTGTAACTTTTGCGTCCTTCGTATAATTTGACGTATTCCCCCAATCCGAGTCGATGTGCGAGGTCATCCCCTCGAGGCATATCAAGAAACCAGCACGAAAGGAATAAAAGCAAAGAGATACGGCAGAAAAAGAGGCGAAAAGATATCGGAAGAGCGCGAGGCGCCGAAAGATTCTGTTGATGGGCCCACATTCCGTTCAGGAGCTGCGGGCGAGCTACCATTTATTACCAGCGGCGCTCCAAAGATGTCGCTGATCGTTCGGAAGCAGGCAGCTTTTTTCTCTTTGGATTTTTGCGTGTCATGTGACACGAAGAATGTTCGCTCTGCTCCGCCTGACGCCAAAATGGCTTCTCAGATGTGATACTTTTATTGCACGAAAACGATAATTCGTGGTCGGCAATATTAGCTTCTCTACTTAATCGCGATTCGAAAGAATGGTTTTCATCCTTTTTCGTAAGTCAAAGGGTGCTTTCGATAACTTATAGTTGCACTGCTTGAAGCGTGTGTTTCACTCACGCTTATCGAGAGTTATCCATCATGAGCATATATAAGCTCCGTGAAAGCCATAAATTGAAGGTCTCAGGAAGGCTTTAAAAACACAAATGGTTAGTTTTTGAGGAAACCATTTATGTGTTCGAATTATGATGTGATGAGATTTTTATTGATTTTCTGAGAGTATACAGTATGAATAAATGAAAGCGAAAATGTTTTATTTCAATTGCTGCTACACAATTTTCAATTTTTCACCAGTTTTCAAGAAGATTAAATTTATTAAATTCATAGTTGTAGAGATTCTTTAACTAGTATATAGTTAACTAGTATATTAACTAGTCTGCCAAGATTTTTAACAGCAAAGTGTTTGGGCCGTAATTTGAGATACTCTAAACTCAGTATGTTCAAATTTTCTCTTCTTACCTTCGTCTGCGTAAACGTACTTCAGAAATTACTCCCTTGGAGATAGCACTGTAAGCCATATAGTGCTGCTGTGAGCCAGTGTGTCTATACCTTAAACAAGCACATTGTTAGCTCTGGCTTCTCCCTTGAATTGCAGGTTGATCCAGAGGTTATCTTACTTTCCCTTGTGTATGGCTCTACACCAGTGCGTTTCAAGAAGCTTTTGTGTAACAACACAAAATATCACTTTTTTATTTACAAGTAATCACTCGCCAACACGTTCCATGCAATTTTAAATAAAACAGGTAGGCTAGTGGTTTGTAATTGGGAATCGTAAAACATAAATATTAGTACAAAATGATAGTAACGCCTGGCCATTTAATTATATGCATTTAAAATAATAATACCAAAAGGTAATAATAAAGTTAATAATAACATTGCCTTTATTTCTTGCGAAAATTAAAAACTATCACAAATAATTCTCTTAAGTAATTTGATTTTGCAGGAGCACATATACAAAAGAAATTACGGCAGCTAAATGAGTAAATAAAATTATCATTTCCTTCATTTAGACCTAAAGCTATTTAAAATTTATTAATTTAAGGCCGCTACACGACATCTAGGTCATCAGTGACCTCTGTCATTATACAATTGTATAGACAAACTTAGTAATTAAAATATTTTACCAAAAAAAGATATGTCAAACTTAATTTCCTTTTCACATGTAATGTTTAATAAAAGGTACTAATACAATATTCATACCTACATAACGCCGTTCAGTTTTGTAATTTCTTACTGTTTCAGTACTTGGGTACACCCAAAGTAGTATCTCTGAGCAGTGATTTTTGTGTTCCTTTACAGAAGTTTTCTTATGTTATCTGTAGCAGAGCATTCAAAAATGAAGTGGGAGATAAAGGCTGCTACAACACAGTTTGGACAGAATTCTGGACATGAGCTTTTCACTAAATGACAGAAATTGGGCTTTAATTTAGTGTTATATATATATATATATATATATATATATATATATATATATATATATATATATATATATATATATATATATATATATTATATTTTGAACAAAAGAAATTACGACAAAAAATTACATATTTCTGCATTGGATGTTAGAAGCTAAATGACATGAATTTAAAAACTGAGAATGAGAATCATTGTCTAAGTCATATTTTTTGCCTTTAAATTGTACAAAAAGAAACTTCTAGAAATAGAACCGCAATCAATACTACGATTATGAAGCCCTCCCGCAAGCAGACAATTCCAACCCAGTTGTTCCTGATATAAAGCCCTTTTTAAACAAAATGATTAATTTCTAAAGTGAATTGAAATATTTCAGCAACATGTAAAAATGACAGTCTTCATTAATTCAAACTGTAATTTCAATAATTAAATTAATGATAATGTAGGTAAAATCAATGTTCCAGAAATGGAAATGAAAATGTGTAGATCATAGGAATCATTAAGTTTTTATTGACTGTGTGATGAATATGATGTGTGGCTGACACAATTTAGTTATTTTCCGACAATATACGAGTACAAACGAACTGGCTAACGAAATAATAGTAAATTAAGTAAATTTATCAGTATTTTAGAACCGTACATCTACAATTATTACTTAAATTTCAATTCACGTTAAATTCTGTATTAGAACTAAAGTTCCAATCCAAGCAAATGATGTTATCTGAAAATAAAGAGAAAAAAGCCTCCCCCAGCCGGTCACTTCAGTGCCAACGGTTCTTTGGAACGTCTCAGAGGTGCTGTTATTACGTTGCTCTTTCACCGGCACAGGCGGCTCAGGGAATTAATGCAGTGCCACTAACTGGAGGTTTTTGGGCTCGAGTCCTGATAGTCCCAGGCTTTTCTACACTAGCTAGATAGCTAGGTCGAATTTAATCGCGGACTGTAGGAGAATTCTAGCGGCCTGCTGCTATGACCCGTAGCTTCCCGTGGTTTCTCCGATCATCACCAAGTAAATGCCGGTGCAGTACCCACATAAATGAGTCACGAACGATCTTTACTTCTTCTTCCTGGTCATATCCTCATCCTTAGTTACTCACACTTACACTCACGCGCACTACATTACCACACTTGTCGGCAGCTTAGAGCTTGTCCCGGCTGGGGCGTTGTCTCGCCAGTGGGAGATACCTGGATGGGGACAGCCCCCGAACGCTGAAAGAGATCGACGACAGATCTCTTGAAAGATCATCACTACCTCCTGCCATGAAAATGCACTACACTTACAGGACTAATGACCTTAACCGTTGACGCGCCAGGAATCGCCAATCAATCAATCAATCAATCTAGTAGCCGCTTCAAACTATATCTGATGGAATTTCTCTGTCACCTGTAGGTGGCGCGTAGTGGTGGTAGGTGGAACTAGAGCCCAACGGAGACGCGAAGGCGAATGAAACCACGCGGCGCGGCGCAGGGCTTTGTGCAATGGAATCTCTTTCCCCCTCGCACACTCCTCCATCCATCCACCCATCTCTTTCCCTCACTGCACCAGAGGGGCAGTTTCCGAAGGAGGTCGCAAGGATTCAAAGTGGCGTGTAACTGTGTATTGTGTGGGAGAGGAATTTTATCGCTCATAGATGACTGATCTTTGTACATGTGTGAATTGGGTGCGAAATGGGATCATGAAATGTGACAATCGTGATAGGAGACTTTCAGCAATGTAATTTCCATCCTGCCCTTCGTCCCCGTTCTCCCCGTCCTCCACGTCCGTTCCTGCCTATCTTGCCCGCCTTCCCGTCTCCCGTCCTCCCCGTCCTCCCCGTCCTCCCTGTCTTTTCTATTCTCTGCGTCCTCCCAGTTCTCCATGTTCTAAATATTTTGAAGAGAAAACAATAGTGGTAAATAATGTGAAAGATGAACTCTCTGCATCGCTTTCATAAACATTTTAGATTGAATTGATTGAGTATTTTGCTGATTGATTGATGATTTTGGACGCGTCGTTAGCTAAGGTCATTAAGTGTAAGGCATGATTTTTCTCTGGATATGGTGATCTTCTCCTGTTTAATAGTGAGGTCTAGTCTTAGTGTCGACCTATCGTCAAAAGGTTTCCCAACCAGGTATCTCCCATCAGAAGGCACCGCTCCAGCCAGGGCAAGTTCTGAGTTTACGATCACTCTCTGAGCATCTGTGGTAGAGTAGTGCTCGTAAGTGTGTGTAAGGTGTGAGAATAGGACATGGAAACAGAAGGTGATCGCGCGTGATCCGTAGCCCGTGTGTTAGAGTTCTTCTCCGGTTTCTCCTAGAATTAATGGGAGGAATCACTGAAAACTACCGATCAGAGCAGCCGGCTCCTGCACTTCTCCTCCTGACAGCCTCAGAACTCAACTTAGTGATCTAGCCAGAGTCGAAAATTCTGGACTCGAATCTAGGACCACCCGGTAAGAGGGACTGCAGTGACCTGAAATTACCTGAGCCACCTCGCCCAGCCATTTTAAATGAAACAAAATTTTGCACCGATAAGCACATCATTTAAAACATACTTTCGGTCAGGCTGGAATATTGTAAATGTATCAACTATTTTTGCCTAGATTTTTGTGGACTTAGTTAAACAAAGTTTTGGGCAATGTGTAGAAATGTTGGAATAAAATATTTTAGTGTAATAAATACGTTATTTAAAGTATTTAGTTATATTGTATCTGCTCAACATCGAGCAAATGAAATGGCGTATTCCATATGCCACGTGTCCTCTGTGTTCGTTGGAACTTCAACAAATATAAGGTGAACGCGAGCGCATATTTCGTACATTTGTGCACGTGAACGAATACTGAAGTACTCTAAATTGTACACCTCATTCTTGAACAATAATTTAAAGTTTTAAAACAAATATTTTGAGCGTGTAAAATAAGCTTTCTAAAATAATAATTAAGTTTTGTAATATGCACCTTATTTTAATAAACACCAGTGGCGTACCAACCAAGGGATTATTTCGCTCAGACCCCTTCCCGCTTGGCTGAGAAATACAAAGGAAACTGGTCTCGTGACCTCAACCGTTAACAGAGCAACGTTCTTCCGAAGTATTATTATATATGTGCTTTTTACGTACCGAAATGCAAATATGGAGTGGAATATCTTTTTCTTGAACGACAAACTTGGAATAAAATGTCTAAAACTATATAACATTTTGTAAATCAGGGCAGTCAAAACACAACCTTTGTCCCTACAGAACACAAAAATCTTTTAAAACTTTAAAACGCAACGTTGCCAAGTTATGCGCGATGGCGGTGTGCGGCGGCGTGTGCGGGATGCGGGTTGTGTCTGCACGCTATATTTACAAATGTATTTTAATATATTTGTAACACATGTTTTATATGTTTATTTTTTTCCTTTTTGAACGCTTTTTTAAATAAACTTTATCTGTGCAATATTTCACACTCCTCTGAGTGCGCAATAGGCTTAAAAAGAAGTACAAACAGTTTTTTTCTTTATGTATTAATATACAGATTCTGTGAAATGGATTGGGAATACTACTACATATTACAAAACCGTAGTAATACCAGTAATGAATTAATGAGTAAAGATGCGTACCGATACTATAAGTGCTAAAACTTTACTTAGAACTTCAGAGATGAATAGGTACTACAAGAGCAATAACAGAGAAAATGGGGTAGAATAAAGAATCAAGATATAATAAATGATTATGGAATGGCGGACAAAGCAAAATTCATATGAACAAGAAGAAATGGAAGGAATTAAACGTTTTCGGGGAGCTAATTAAAGGATTGCCTTAAAGCGAGACATTCAAGACCTCAGGTGAGCAGGATTCAGAATGATCAAAGGAAAGACGGATTGAAAGCTGGACATCTTCATCTCCCGAATAATCACGAAGTTGAATTGTGAAGAAAAAAGTTTTGCCTACACGACAAAGAGGTTTATAAATAATAGTTTTGTGAGAAATGCAGTAAAACAAACGTGGAATATATTTCCAGTTCAGCTTCCCACTTCTCTATCTTCCACTACTCTCCGTGGCTAAATTCCTCTCGTTCTCCGGTGTACAGTAGTGTTTCTGAAAGACGTCGCACGATTTCCAACCGACATGTGACATTGCTTGCGTTACTTCCCGAAATATTTCATTCTTAGAGTTTAGTTGGCCCTTTAAACACATTTTGTGAAACAGTTTAAAAGTAAGATTATGATGTTGAAAGAAATGTGGGTTGTATGAATGAAATCTCTTTCCTGTTTCAGGACCCTGAATCTCTTCCAATTCTCTCCGATGCTATTTTTCACCAGACCACGGGTGAGAGAGATATATTTCAAAAACACTGGAGATTTCAAACACCATTTAACTTCTCGTTAATTGACAGACAAATTTTATCTCTCCTGGTTTCTTGGTGATTTCATACATGTTTAAAGACATGTTTTGTTGGATTCCAATATAAATGATACTACATTAGTGTTTGAAGATCTTTTCGCATTAAAGTAATGATTTACAAAGTGAGGGATATGGCCCGGGTATACCGGTACTTTATTACGAAATTTGTTTATTCTTTGAAGGCCCTACCAAAAAATAATACTCAAGTGAAAGAGAATTCGTAATTTCAGCAAATACGTTTCCACCAGCAAAAATAATGTTTCGCAAGAGACGCATCTGCTAATAAAGACGTTTGAAGTCACATAAAACGCCTACAAAACGCCTGAGTGGTCCAAATGAAGGCTTAGAATTCACAAGAGCAGTTCACACGACGTTTCCGTAACAGCACTGACAGCCTACAATGTGACGAAATCACAAAATTGTGGCCAAACCAAGTGATTTTGAACTCAATTGCACTATAAAAAGTATACACACCTAAAAAATCTTTTGAACAGGAATAATCATAAATTTCAATTTAAATGGTCATCAATTTTCCAACTTTCCAATTTAGATTTTTTGTTCAGATATAAATCATTCATTCTCTGAGAGCTTCTTAAAACAGACACTTTCTAATTTGGTTGTACTTTTAAGTGATGGAAAACATTTGAAATTTATTACTCATTTTAACAATTTTTAGGCAAAGAAAGCTTTAGAAGTGTATTTGTAAAATGGGTCCGCTGTGAAAGGAGCGGGCTCAATGTGCATAATTATACAGCGAAATCGCAAGTAACTGAAAGCAACTTCATCATATTAGCTTTGTAAGAATAATTAGTAATGTCACTACTGTGCCCTACACCTTCTATAGTTCGCATAAATCTTTAACTTACTCCTAAGTCTTACGTCCGCAACACAACTAAAGCGATAATGTTCTTCCTTTAATTAATCCACAGCAAAATACATGGTGTTTCGGTTGATCGATTATTTCTTGTTTCTTGACGCCTCAATGTCTTCAGTCAGTAGTTTCATTAGTGTAGTATATGTTATATCTCGGAATGCAGATATGTTTCCTTCCAATAGAATTTGTCATCCGGCGTCGAGATACACGTCAAATTGAGACAATTTCACCTCCAGACATCTCCCCCAAAGAAGTCCCGCCCCAGCCTTCAGAAGTTCTAAGCTGGCGACTGGTCTATCGGCACGTGTGGTAGCGTTTTACATGTAAGTATGAGTATGGGGTGAGGATAGGGCAAGGAAGACGAAAGAAAGATCATATACGGTCTGCGATTCGATTGTTAAAGTAGTGCTCCGGTATTAGGCAAGTGGTGATTAGAGAAACCACGGGAAAGTGCCGATCAGAGCAACCGGTCGCTGAAATTCTCTTCCAATCATCAGTCGAATAAACTAGTGACGAAAATTCTCCACCGTCAGAACTCAAACCCTAGAACATCCAGTTACAGAAGCTGATATGGAAACAGAAATGGTCTTCAGTTGTCTGAGACGGTCACAACGTTTCGGGGAACTTGGAATTATTGCAACCTGCATCCTGAGTCTCCGAGGCATAAAAACTGCTTTCCACGTCAATAGTGTATGAGACAATGGGGACTAAGGAATTGGGTGACTGCTCCACTTTAAGACAAGGAAATTGAATGGGCAATGAAGGGTTCTAGTGTCGGGGTCGTGTCTTGTTTATGAATGGTTGATTAAACATTCTGCGCGCATTAACTGATTGTCTGTTAGTAATTTAGCCATTGGCTAAGGTCATTAGTCCTGTAAGTGTAATGCATGTTTTCCCCATTGGGAGTTAGTGGTGGTCTTCTCATAGCTCGATGGCGAGATCCGGCGACGACCGTCGGCTGACAGGGATTTCCCTAACCAGTTATCTCCCAGCAACGAGGCACCGCCCCAGCCGGGGCAAGCTCTAAGCTCCTCACCGGACCCTCAGCACGTGTGGTAGTGTAGTGCATGTTAGTGTAAATGTGAGTACGTAAGGTGTGAGGATAGGGCAAGGAGGAGGTAGGAAAGATCGCGTGCGGCCCGTGGGCCTTTTGCTAGGATATTGTTTCGGCATTCACCTGGTGTTGATCGGGAAAACCAGGCAAAAATAACCGATCGGAGAAGCCGGTCGCTAGAATTCTTTTCCCTACAGTAACTGAATTTCGAGCTAGCTGACAAGCTATTGTCGATAATCCTGCCATCGTACGCAGTCGAACCAAGGGCCTCCCAGTCAGAGGCACTTCAGTGAGTCACACTTTCTCTGGGAGAGATGACTCAGAGCACCAACTAATGTCACGGCTGTGTCACTTAAGTCCTGCGTGGACCACGTGGGACCATTTCTTGTTCTATCCTCATCCCTTACATCCACATGAACTACACTACCAGACATGCAGAGAGACGGTAGGTCGGCGCCGGATCTAGCCATTCAGTCGAACAGGATCACCGCCACTTCCAGGGAAAAAACACACAATACACTTATGACCTTAGCAGTCGACGCGCCCGGAATCACTAGTAATTAATCGATTACCATCACGGTTGACACGCATGATACATAAAATATTCATTTTTTCGCACAGTGATATTTTAATTTAATTCTTTCACTAATATTTTTGAGGTTTTGGTCGCGTTTCCTTATTTGATCTTTCATATTTTCACATCTCGGGTACGAAACATTTCTCTACCATCTCCGTACCCAATTTAATGGCATCTATGTTTGAGGCGTTGGCCCTATTTTTCGCTATTTCGCCCGGACGTGAGTGGGCGCGAAAAAGGATCACGTGGAGAGCGGTGCGCGCATACAGAGGAGCGAGGGCCTGTTACGGACTTGGGCCACCGTGAGCGCTACGTGCGCGGGGTGCGGACGGCCTACTGCAGACGGCGCTGTCCGGTCGCGCCTTCTTTGTTTTGCGCAAGACGCTCGCGGCGAGGCGTTGTAATGGCAGTAGTGGCGTGTAGCACAAAAGCTCTTTTGCCTCGTAAGAATTAGGTTTTTATGGTCCCATTCTTTTGGTCTATCTTTAGGCCGTTTTTATTTAGACAGGCATTTTTATTTAAAAGTATGAATTACACCAAAAAGTCACATCACCAAATTAATGTGTTCACTTGTACGTTGCAACAATTTTTACAGTATCATCAGAAACTGTAAGAATTAGAAAGTAAAGCAAATTGTAATGCAAATTTTATGAAAAATGGTTTTGAAAATGCACAATAATAACAAGTAAATTAATATAAAATCTGCTTTTCAAATGAGCGAGACATTCAAAATGTGTGAGGTTACACATACTTTCTTGTATTATTTAGAACAATTATATAATATTATCCTATTGAAAGTGGTATCCTCTTCACCCTTCTGCAATTCTCGAAACAAATCTTTATTGAAGAAAACGTGGGAGATTCGAAAACAAATTGTTTTTAAGTGGAAAATTTTAAATTAAATATCACTTGGATGCTATGACCCTACGAACGTTCAAGAAAGTAATAAGATATAAATACAGAAGAACGTATGATTTATGCTCATAGGATATAACAGGGAGTATGATCGGGAAGTCTTGGAAACGTCCGCATTTGTGATTTTATTATTATTGTTCATCACTGTCACTAATATGTGTATCATTGTATAAGTCAAATGTCTAGGAAGTTTGTGTGGAAAAGAAGAAGGCAAACAAGGAGAAAAAAACAAGAATTATAATGGCCAATAGGCGCTGAAGAGTTCTATCGTGGCTCACGAGTGAAGGCGCTTGCCTTTCACCAAGGAGGTGCGACTTCGATTCCCGGACAATCTCATGAGCAAATTTTTTCCAACAAAACGAGTTTGTCTGCTTCAACAAGGGCTAGTTCAACCCACAAGAAGTGTCCTAAATCCTACCACTATCCTAATTCCTTCCACTTCCGGTCGCTGGGTTGGAACGCAGGAGCACGTAGATGCTACCTGATGGTCGTCTTGACAACTAACCGAGACGTGACATATAATGGCAGCTACTACTGATGGAGGTTTACTCCTATGCGCAAAGCGCCCATCAGCCACCAAGGGGCTGGGAGACGCGTTGCGTCAATTTCGACGCAACAAAATTGTAAAAAACAACTATTTTAAAGCCGTACCGTATATTAAAGCAATAGCGCCGAAGCGATCTCCGACCGAGGGATTGCGGTTTCGAATCCTGCCTCGGGCATGTTTGTATTTATGTTCGTCTTTTCACCCCCTATAAATACCATATCATATCATCTTCATAGCTACCATACCTTTAAATGCAATAGTGGTCGCTAATGCTGTGGATGTTGATGCGACCTTAAATAAAAAAGAAAAATGTAATGAATTTACGCTACAACTTTCTTAAGACTTGAATATCCGCGGAAGTACTGTAGCTCATTTTAAACAGGAAGGAATAGGAAAACCTGTATTGTAGAAAAAATCACACCGACATCTTGAGGTCATCCATTTGAAAAATCTTCCTAAAAAACTGTTTACGGAGAAGCGTTGTTTACGCTGAGATCATCTGCTCCATTTCCCTCTCTCGACTTTTCCGCTTGACGTACGAGAAGAAATTTTCCGTCTTCCCGAGAAGAATTTCGGTATAGAGCTTTTTAGACCGGCGCGGAGGAAACCTCGATATTGAGGAGGACTATCGCAACTTTTTACCGAAGTTTGAATTGAATCTCGATTCGACGTGGAAAGAGAGATGCGTGAAAAAGCGGATGCAGGCCCTTCGCGATAAGGGAAAAGACGCACGCCGGCGCTCTCAAGAAGCTGCGAGAAAAACAAGAAACGATCGGCGGTTGGAGTCGGGCTTGAAAGAAGGTCCTTTCGAGCCACTTCAGATTTCTTTCTGTTCCTAAATAATGAGTACCGATTCAATTCCTAAAAACATCTTAATATTTGATTTAATAAGGAGCAAATATGTTCAGTCCATGATGACTATGATGAAACAATGAATAGGGAACATTATCTGTAAATTTCTGCCTTATCGAAAAGTTGCAGCAATGAATTCAATTGATAAAAGATTGATAAATAGATTATTCGTGTTTCCGGCACCTCAACTACTATTGTTATTAATTCCTTTAGTGTAATGAATGATGTTTATGGGAGATGACGATGTTTTTCCGCGCTTTATGTCTGACGTTTAACATGACATTTAACATGACAACAATACCATGAGAGTTAGGGAGGGATATCTTACTCTTTCAGTGTGGCTCAGCCCCAGCCAGTACTCGCTTTTGGCTCCCGATGGGTCACTCGGCATGTCTGGAGTGATAGTAAATGTAGAGAAAGACTGAAAGGAAGAGGATTGAAAGAGAAAGTTTTTCATAAAAATACTAAACCAACTCATATGTATGAAAGTCAGGTATTCCTGGAAATTGAGTAACAAATAAAACTAAAAAGAAAAAAATATGCACTATGTGTAGACGGAGTATTGCAGAAACCTAAAACATTTGGCTATCAACATTTGATGAAACGTACATACTTGAAATAAAAGAGAAGCGCTAATTAATTAAATTTCCTCCTGAAATCACGATAAAATACGATAAAAATAATACAAAAAGTGGTAATTTAACTTTGAGAACAAAATACAAATTTTGATATAAACACAAATTAGTGATTTTGAACAAATAAAAAACAGTGTTGAAAACATTTATATCCAATTAATTATGTTACAGTCAGTCGCTATAACGTTCCATAAAAGAAACTTTGATATGTTAGAAATTGTTAATTTTTTATTGTATTTTGAAATTTAAATTAATGAGATATCTTACAGAGTGATGTATTATAAATATTAAAACGAATGCTTTTTTCTCTACGTTTAACAGAACATTCAATGAACTTTTTACTAAAAGGCTCTGTCCGTTTTGGTATTTTTGACTTTTTCCACACACACACCCCCCACTCGCGTACACAACACTACTTCGTTGAATCAGCACATTTCTTAATTATACAATTCCATTTCCTTCCCTTGCCGCACATCAGCATTTCTTCCAATTACATCACGAATGTCTTCCCTCCCCCTCTTTTTATGCATCATTAGACCCGCTCTTCTGCGAACAAACACGAGGTACTACGCTGTATTCCGGACAACAAAGAAAACAAACGAACAAACGACTGACGCCCGCTCCGGGGAAAAAAGAAGGAAATGAAATAAAAGAGCAGCGTCGCCCGTAACGAGTCCATTGGGGGCCGGCTCACGTCTCGACTTGCGTGCTGCCCACTCTATAAACTCCGTGCCAGATTACGCTTATCGCGATAGGCAGTCCTCGCGCGCGCACGTTGGCGACACTGTTATAGCGTTCAGGCAACGGCCGCCGCTGGCGGCGCTAGTGTCGCCGTTCATCCAGCTTCCGTTGCCATGGCAACGCTGCGCACCCGGCGTTAGCACGGCACGCGGTGCTAGGAGGATAAGGAAGGCTGTTTAGTAAGCCAGGCAATGGCGCCGTAATGCGTGTACACCCGCGTCAAAAGGACGTGTCTTCCTGTGATGAGGTCTGCCCGCAAGAGGGAAAATACTGGCGACGGTTAGGAAATTCAGACGTCGGTTTTTCGTTATTTTCGGTATTTGAATCGCGTTTTTTTCGACATTTCCAGTATGTGAATCGACACGGTTTTGCAAAGTGTCAGTATCAATCCTTTAATTTTATTAAATTCAATAACGCTATCGCGATTTTTATCGCTATCGCGTTTGATATTTCCTGAGTCTATTCCTACTTTTTATTTTTTTAGTATTTATAGTTCAGTATTATTTATATTAATTTTTGTTGAGACGATTGTATTAAACATTAATGGTAATGAATCTGAGCTTCTTTTTTGATATTCCTGATATTGGCGTTCATATTCATTCTCGATGTTGAAAATATCGGTTTCCATATTCCTGGTATTGGGATGTATTTTGTGGTTGAAATTCACATAACTGAAATTATAAATATAAAAAAAACTGAAATGTGTGAATTCGGAGAGATATTGGGGTATAAATAGTATTATGTAAGCATTACTAAGGGCGAGAATGTTAATGCTGTTTTAGCTACACTACTCTTAACTGTGGGGAGATTTGCCAAGCTAGCTACTGAATGAAAAGGCCCTAGTGTGAGAATTTCCTGCGATGAGTTTGGGAGGGTAGGTGAGAGTAAGAGAGAGCGTGGAAAATGGGCAATGAAAGAAGAAAGATGGTCTGCCGCTTGGTAGGGAACTGCCCGAGCATTCGCCTGCTGTTGATTGGAGAGATCCCGGAAAACCACCGATGGGAGCAGCCGGTCGCTAGGATTCTCCTCCCCACAGCGCCTGAATTCGACCGAGCTGAAGCGTCGTCGCGAGCGGAACCGTAGCGCCTGCCGGCGAGAGGCGCGCCGTCGCAAATGGGGGCGCGGGTCTCGGTCACGTGCCATGAACGCGCGCGCTCTGTGCGGTGCTTGCGGGCGCCGGGCGGCGCTTTGCCCCAGCGCCATCTGGGTCACCGCTCGCCCACTGACGCGCGCAAAGTGGCGACCTGCGTGCACCGGCCTCCCTCCTCCCCCTCATTCTCCCAGTCCCTGTCTCTCTGTCCCCGTCCCTGTCTCCCTGTCTTTTTCTCCCTCTCTCTCTGTCTTTCCGAGTCTCTCTTTCGCCCTCTTTCTGTCTCTCTCTGCCTTTCCGAGTCTCTCTTTCGCCCTCTTTCTACCTCTCTCTGTCTCTCTCTTTCTCTCCCAAACGTTTTATTTCTGTAATGTTAACACCGTTAAGAAGGCTATAAACCAAATTGGTAAAGAAATTGGTGTTCAATTTCCATGTTTTGGAAGTAAACCTTTGATCTAATTGCATTTTAAGTCTGTTTTGTCAATTATTCTACCAGCAGTCATTGAAAACATCCTTCCTGCCGGTATGTGCCACCTTCCTACTACAGGTGTAAAACTTTAACTAGGCATTTTTGTGACCAATAAATATTGTCTGACCCTTGTGTCATAGAAATAAACTACTAAAACATTCTAAAATTTGAGCGTATTATTAATTAAAACTTCTGTTGACTTTCATGAGACTCTTAATATCAAAGTTACAGTTCAAAACAAAGAGAATACCAATATTGCATGAATCTCTCTGCACTAGACATGTTTGAAGTACATGTGAGATTTCTAGGAATCTGTCCGTAATAGCGACCAGAGTAGATTGGTAGTGGACTAATTATCGTTTTCATGCTTTTTCCAAGAAAATAAATTTACCCTTTATGTTTTAATATTTCAATTTTTTTCTAGTCAGTGCTTTGAAGTGTTTTGAAGAATTATAATTTAATTGTTGCAAACTGAACCAAAATTGTATTAAAGTTTAACAATATATCTTGAAAACAGGCGAGTTATTAACGCTTTGGTGTGTTAGATATTTCGATTAATCCTTAAGTAGTCGTAATATATGATTGTAACTTACATTGCATTTAAAATAATTAACATTTGTTTAAGAATATCTTAGATATTAACTTTTTTATTTAATTTATTTAGATATATGTTAACAACATTCTTCAAATAAATTGAATATTACAAAGAATAAATTGCAAAACAACAACAATATTGTTCGTAAAATTATAAAGCATAAATATGAGGATGCCAAGCATCCCTGCGCGACTACTAATGGAATCAAATGGCATGCGACGTTTGAAGGTTAAATAGGTTGAGTTTTCGTCGAAACGTGGTGGTTTGCGCGTGTGTCGTTTTGTGGTCTCGCCGACCATCCATGAAAAGTAAACCCCTTGTTTCTGCTCATAAAGTGGCTTGGGAGGCATTTGGTAAGGACGGCGCTATCCCGTAATCTTTTACTTTTCTCCTGCTTCAGCGAGGTCTGCTTGGGCCTGGTTGATACCGTTTGTGCTTACGAATCACTCTCATAGCGTATAGCATGTGCTTACGAGACACTCACACAACAATGCCTGAATGCGGATTGATTGACTGACTGGTGATTGGTGGCGCGTCGCCTGCTGAAGTCATTAGTCCCGCATGTCCAGTGAATGCGGGAGGTGGCGGTGATCTTTTCCAACTACATAGCGGATCCGGCGACCTCTTACAAGGCAGCTTGTGAGGATTTTCCTCAATAAAGGTATCCCACCTGCGCGGCACCGCCCCCGCCAGGGCACGATTGAAGCTCCCGACTGGCCTCTCGACCTGTGTGGAAAGAGAAAGGAAAGATTGCGCGCGGTCCGTTGCCCGTTTGTTAGGGTACTGCTCGCTTCTTATTGATCGGAAAAACCAGCTGCAGCTGCCCGCCATTTTCTTCCAAACAGCGGTTGGACTCGACCCAGCTGTGTAGCTAGTGTCGAAACTCCTGCCATCGTCGGGTTTCGAACCCTAGGTCGGAGGCACTGCAGTGACATCAATTGTTGCCTTAAGTCATCTCTGCCGGAGAATGGGTCCAGTGTCATGGCTAGGGAAATTTGCTTATCCCGAGCCCGAGCCGGTAACCAGGGCCCAGAGAATGCCAAATGCGGAAGTTGGTCGATCCTTATACTGAAGTAGCGAACGGGAAAAGTTAAACATTCTGATTAATAGTGTTGAAACATTTTCTTGTAGACACTGAGAAAAAGGCCAAAGCTCAAACAGTTGATCATTTCATCTATTAGCGTCGCATCTCATACACAAATAAGGTTATGTCCGAGCTAGGAGCAAGACGTCATTGGACACAGTACGTGCCACAGCGGTTTTTTTTCGCACCCTAAGAATTACTACATAGCAGAACCAAACAAAATAGAAAGCTCACAAAAAGATATAGAACATACGTAGTACCGATAAAATGTTCTAGAAGTCAACGCCTGGTGCAAAGGTAGTCAAACTTGATGCAATTTGAACCGAAAAATGGGGCAGTGTGTACCGAGATCGTCATTTTTCTGATCTAACGAAAATTTAAAAACCACAGTGTAAATTGTCATTTAACAAGTGAAGAAAATGTTCATATCATGTCATTTATATTAGGCATTATAGTCACAAAATTATTGTCAAAATAAACAATACTACTTACTGTTATCAATTAATATGCAGCATGCTATAAAGAACTGCATTAGAGATTAAAGTGGCCTTTAACAAGGATGAGTATACTAATCTGGCAACTCTGACAGCTTTGCGGTGCATAAAGTTTTTACTGCGATGTATTTCTTATATTTACTCATAAACTATTATTACATTATATTTCCTCATTCTATCTCTGTCAATTAATCTCGTAAAATGTGTTTTAAAAATAGATTAGATCGAGAAAATGTATTTCTTTGCCATGCTTAACTGCGTTTACACTGTGCAATTGTACTTCAATCTTCTAACGTTTTTACCTTTCAAATATTAATATTAGTATTAATATTTAAAAAGATGTGTTGTTGAAAATCTTCAATATCTATCAAAAGTACATTATATAACGACTGGGGTCGCTACATTCGATCAGTTACAGAAACGCAGAGTAAAACACCTCCATCTCCTTGGCAAAGATGTTCACCCCGAGATATCGAACTGCAGACACACTGATAGCAGATCCTTTTTCGATTTCGATTTTATGTACCCTCATTTGCCATGACGTGTGAAAAACTCATTGATCATTGAAAATTAAAAACTTGGCTATCTTTGCTTTACTAAATATTACCTCACACTCCAACTCTCGACCAGAAAACTGCTTTCAATAGATTATTTACAACTCACGTCTCGAAACTAAGTAAAGCTATTGTAGTTGTTCTTAAATACACAAATAACGCTATTAAGTGCGTAAAAACATTATTCTAATAATTTTTAAAAAATACTAATTTTTATTAGTTATCATATAAAACCGGTTAATAAAGATTATACGCCCATGATACCACATCGAGTGCTCATTACATTTCATATAAATAAAAAAATACAAAATTGGATTTAGTAGAAAGTTGAAACTTCTTTGTAAACAAAACCTCATAGTGCTTCAAATATCAGTACACTACGTGACAATTGTGACCAGAATTTTCTGCTGTGGCTTTACATTATGTCTAATTCAGGATTCAGGTTATCAAAATTCAGGATCTCTAGATTCAGTATCTTAAGTTTCAGGATCTAAAGACCATTTTGTAATGGCCAAGCATTGAATTTTGCATGTTAATTTTGTTATTGTAGCATAAAAATGTACAATTAATGTTGTTTTACGTAAATTGCGAAGCTGGATTATCGCCAAAAATATGGATGTGTGCGTGCAAAATAAGTCCCATTGATCGTCAAATGTTTATGCGAGCGATCTATATTTTAGCCAGAAGTGCCCTAAATACTATATATTCATATTTCAATATTTTCATAAGAATGAAAGTAGGGTCAAATTATCTATACTTCAGTATCACATGAGTTTGTCTAGTATTATTCTGTCTTATAATAAGATTGATGTTCATTCTCTAGCTCAAGTCTTAGAAGCGAATAATTAATAAATTCCAAAAACAATTATTTTAGTTGAGTTATTCTACGTAGGCAAAGCGATATGTATATTTAAGGATTTTCAAACATTTCAATTTGCTAGAGTGCAGACAAACAATTTTAGGAGTGTGCTGTATCCATTCCAATTAACTTTATTTCCTTTTGCAGCAGCCATTTTATATTGGTAGCACTTGCGGGCATTCAATAAAAAAAGTGCGAACGTAGGAGTACAAAGAACAATTTTCAAACATAAATTGTAATTACTATTCTTTTAAATGAAATGAGTCTAAAATTGGAAGTTTAATATTGGAAATTAAAGGTTTCATTAATTGATTGTTTAATAAAACTAGTGAAAGTGGGATTAAGAAACGGGAGAATTAATCCCATCATCAGGAAAGTCTTTTAACACGTGTAGCACGCATGCCGGGAAATGCAACGCTATCTCACCTGAGGCTTTCAAACAAACGTCAGTTAATCGAACTTTTCTAAATTTTCTAATCTGAATCGTTCTTTACCCAAAAATACTATTTACTTCTTTGTTTTATTTTGACTCTGCGTGTACGTAGAATAGACATATTACATAGAATGTACAGAATGTACAAATCAAGATTATAGCTGAAATACACATCTTAGGGTTCCTTGAACTGAAATGCATAATTTATAGCGTCTATTTTTTTTTTCGGACTGTACAACCCTCTGGCCGCTACTGGTATTAGCTGAAACCATACACAGGATTTTCATCATAGTGAATATTCCCTGAACGATCTGGTTAACTTTGTGGTCCCTCAAATTCTAAATTAATCTGTCAATTATAGAATGTACTTTCCATTAGCCGAAATACACTTTAAAACTGTGTCCAAAAATATGCTGAGGAATGGAATCGAAGTCCAGAGAAAATTGATTCCAGATAAAGTAAATAACCTGCCTAAATCACTTATCACTACGTGTGTTCTGGTGTTTATCTCAAAATTTCTATTGCCCAGGTGATTTTTCTCAGACTATTTAAAGAAAGAATAAAGAGTAGAAAAAAAGAAAAAAATGGGAGAAATGAAGAGGACGATGTAGAGATGAAGGCGATTATTAATAATTATAATTAATTTTGTTTAGATATATCCATCATAAAACACAACCATAAGTATGACTTTTTCCCAAACAAGAAACAATAGTTTTCTGTAGATGTAATAAAAAATGGAAAAGTTTCTTCGATAATTTGTGCCTGAGTTGGTGTATAGGTCGTATCCATTCACTTCATTCAAATGTGAATTAGTATTTTTTGTCGTCTGTTTCTTTCGTACTACATACATAATACAAAGAACGTTAGTCATGCTGCATTGGAAAACGTGATTTTGCGACAAGAATCACGTTCTGAGGGTACAAGAATACTTACAACTTTTGTTTCAATATGACGTAAAATATTTCTTCTAAAATGCTGCGAAGTCAGATACTACTGAGAGAAAGAGAAGAGACTAGTGAGAAATTTCGTAGGTCCTTATTAACGAAAATTTGGTTAACTGCAGATCGACTGATCGTCAACAATGCTACAGGTTAAGCAATAAGTAGGGATTAGTTTAGTTGGTGTCACAGCCCCTTGAATTTGAAACCAATAATGTGATTTTGAGACGATATTTCCCCAATGACATTTTCAAAATTTTCTAAAAAACAGCTCAAACTTCTTTATTTTTATAGAATAAAACAAAGAATACTTACAAAACTGGAGCATATTATATTTGTTTTAATTCTCTAAATTTTGAAATATTGTAAAACTTCAAAAACATTTTCGGCATCTTTCTACGCCAATAATATTGGAGATTGAGGATTTCTGCTATAAACATTATTCTTCAAAACATCCTCGAATTATATTAATTATTCCAAAAAGTCAGTAGTATTTGCGAAATTTTGATTTCCATAAAAGCAAATTTTTGAAAAATTATCTAAAAATGGCACCAACATTTTTATTTACTTTTTATCTTGGATATTGTAAAGTACACTTTCAAAACTAGCGCAGGTCTGATTTTCGTTGAACTCTTTAATTACGAAAGTTACAAACAATGCAAAAATTAGGGTACGTTGTAGCATCACCAGGTTGTAGAAAAAAACATCGGATTGTCGCAGGAGCAGAACTTACTGCAAAGAGAACACGCGCAGGGTGGTGCGAATTCGTCGCCTCGTCCGCTTCCAAATTCCGAGCATCCTGCTTCGCATGCCACGTGCTGCCCCCTGACCTCTGACCTTTGCAGTTTATTGTCTTTATTAAAGCCGGACGACCTGAGGACACCTGGTGCGCTGTGAGAGTACAATTGAAGAGGTGCACAGAGGAATGAATCATGCGGAATGCTCTGCCTCTAAAAGTAACCACATCGGCTGGGTTATCTCAAAGTCATCATGGCCACTGTCTCTGCAGCGGCGCTGACCAGGTGATGCCTAGATTTCGTGTCCGCATGGTGGTGATTATTCGACACCATAGCTGGATGGAATTCAGCGCTGTCTAGAGGAGAATTCTAGTAGCGGCTGCTATGATCTGTAGTTTTCAGTGGTTTCTCCCGTCAGTAACAAGCGAATACCGAAGCAGTGCCCTAACGCACGGGCAAAGTACCGGGCGTGATCTTCCCTTCCATTTCCTTACCCCCTATTCTCTGACTTTATTTAGGCTTCTCTGGCCATACACCCACAAGCCCTTACACGCAGTTTCCGACCATCCATGACCGGAGACTAGCCAAGACGGAGCTCATGTGATACCTGGAGGGAGAGATCGCTCGCAAGCCGGCGTTGGATGACGGTAAGGGGCCGCGGAAAAACATTTTCAAGACCAAAGATTCCCTACACTAACAGGAGTATTGGCTATAGCTGTAAAATGCCTGGAATATATCCATCAATGAATCGTTAGTTACTATCCGGTTCTGATGGAGCCCCAGACACTTCTCGTCGAGATAAAAACGAAGAAGTTTTGATCGTCTTATATTATTTCAGTAGCGTACATACCTTTTATGGCTCTCAATCGCAACCGATATTTATAAATGAGGTCTCTAAGTAAAGAAAATATCATGGAAACGAGACGAATTGCGCTTTGACTTTAAAAATATGAAGCATGTGTTTAAAAACGCATATAAATATTCATTTGAAATGCAACCCGCAACACCTTGCTCCATTGTCAAAGTCTATATAGTTAAATAACTCCTAAACGAAGCATTTGAACGTGTGAAAACATGGAATTTTGAGGCCAAAGGTCGCAAAAAAACGTTTCCCTTTATCGTAATGATAATTTATCGTAATGATATCGTATGAGAGAGATACAGATATAATTAGACAGTCTATTACATTTTTCCTGGTCCAGCGCTTATTGCACCCAATTGTAGAAGGAATTGCGATCGAAACGGACCACGAGTTTCCATGTTTTATTCTCACGATACTTTTAGGGAAAATTGGATCTCTGCTATTCATCGGTAGGATTTAGTTCCCATTCAGCACACGAAGGTAAGTATTGACATTCTTGTATCGGTGAAAAGTTTGTGACATTACCTAAATTACTAGTGCTCTTTAAGCGGTACCACACCATATGCAGGAGACGTGATGAATTGACGTTAAAATACGAACGATTTGTTCAAAAAACTTATCTAAACATTCATGTCAAATGGAATCCGCAAAACTTGGAAAGCATAGTTAGAATCCTAAACGAAACGTTGAAGGGACAAGGCATTTTGATGCCTCAACGACACGTTGCTCGCGCCGTAATCTATTGGACGAGAGTTGCTTGGACATTCTATTCCATTTTGCTGGTCCGGCGCTTCTTGATAGTACCCCCACGTGTTCAGAGTCGTGCAGAATTTGCAACTGTATGTGAAATAAACTAATTAATGATATTCGAGGCGATTGAATTGCACAGGTTGCCTCTCAGTTCGGCGATTAAGTTAAATAATATTGAAATGAGTAGGGTTGTTCTTACTCGAACCAAAATTATCGCATGGATAACTTTACGTAGGTTTCTTAAGAGTATGAAGCTTTCCCAATAGTTTTTTACTATCAAGAAAAGCGAAAAGCTAACGTCAAGCAAGATTATATAATTATTATTGAGATTGTATATTATTGTAAATATTGTTTTACAAAAATTGCTGTGAATTGTTTCTAGAAAATCTGTCAATAACACAGAATAATCCTTTAATCAAAATTTGTGCCAAACATCAATTTTACTGTTTGTTGATTTTATTTGAAATTCTCTCGTTACATTGGAAGTTACCTTTATATTTTTTAACAAATAAATACGTTTCATTGACAGGTTTCCCTCTTAATACGGAAATAGAAAAATAGACAAAAGGGTGAAGATTAAAATGCGAGAGATTTTGCACGGAGACAGTGGTATTGTATATTACAGTAATTAATATTTTCATTTCCGAGTTATTTATGTAAATCTATTTACTTTTATAAAAAAACCTTGTTGTAGAGCAATAATGAAATGTTCTCCAAATTGGGCTCTAAATGTAAAAAAAATCCAAATATAGTAGTAAACATGGCAACATGCAAATCGAAGCATTCTTAAAAAACCTTGTTGTAAAACAATAATGAATAGTTCCCCAATTGACCACTGAATGCAAAAAAATCCAAAATGTAGGGGTAAACATGGCAACAATACAAATCGAAGCACAGATTTAGTATCTCATTTGCACAGGCCGACGGCGGAGCGCTGCTGGAAACACCTGAAATGGCGTTGAGCCGGTCACATCTTGTGACTTCCCCATGCCCGCTGGACTCAACGAATTACCGCTTGGGATCCAAGATTTGGAAAGAGAAACGTCGGCGGGCAGACGAAGAGGTGGTCGAACGAACTGAAGATGCTGTTTGGCAGCCAATGGTCTACCTCGGCAAAGAATCCTCAGAAGAGGAAGGCCATGACTAAATCCAACACAATGAACGTACTAAACTAGATTATTCAATTTCTCACTAACGTAATAAGTGCCAATACAAAAAGTAGTAAGATGAAGTGTTAGCTAATTACATATAAGTAGTGAAATCACAGTGATCAGTGTTAAATTTAACAGTGACAAAGTGAAGTGTTACTTATTTTGTGTAAATAGCGATTGCATTTTTTATTTGTGTGTGTAAATAGGGTCTATATAAGGAAGTTCTCGATTTTTATGCTCGGGAATTCTACCATTCCGTAACCCACCCGACAACCAGAGGCCCTGGTCCTCTACTGGATTGTAACGGACGAAAATAACAATAATAATAATAATAATAATAATAATAATAATAATAATAATAATCCATGGAACATCGAAGGATATTTTCCTATATAACTTACTTGCAGTAGATAAAGAATATTTCAACAGATATATTATTTTTAAAAAAGGTTTTTCAAATCAAAAGCCCTAAGAAAAAGTTCTGATAAAAATCAGCCATATGTAGATCTTTTGTTCAATTTGATACAAATTATGATTAACATGTATTTTATTTATTTATTTATGTATTTATTTATTTATTTATTTATTTATTTATTTATTTATTTATTTATTTATTTATTTATTTATTTATTTATTTATTTATTTATTTATTTATTTATTTATTTATTTATTTATTTATTTATTTATTTATTTATTTATTTATTTATTTATTTATTTATTTATTTATTTATTTATTTATTTATTTATTTATTTATTTATTTATTTATTTATTTATGTAACATTTATGGATTTTTTATTAATTTTTAATTACGAGAAAACCCTATAAAGTTGCCACACTGCTTTCTCCTCCCTGCAAATCGGAGAGGAGTGTTACATGGTACAAAGAAAGCCGGAACCTATGACAAGTGTGTGCTCTTCAAATACGGTCTTTGACTTGCCCCAAATATACATTAGTAAGTAGTAAATTTACTCGTAGTTATCCTCAACGTTTGGTGGAATCAAAATGTGATCTTTCAAAGCCGCGCCGGAGAATGTTCTTGTCAAAAACGTATTTCAAGTCAGCATTACATGAGGAGCAACTAATCAAAATGTACATTGTCCACTGCTGGAAAAAAATCGAGATTGATATGATATCGTGTAGATTTATTACGCTCCAAACGCTCCTGTTTCATATTATTTCATTATCTCCATTTCTTCAAAACTCTTTTCTTCACATTAAATTAAAAGCGTTTTGAAGAAATCTGAAGAGTGAGTTGAGCGTAATGAAAAACACACAATTTTTTAGACCAATGAACAATATCCGTTTTGATTAGTTGCTCTTCACATGATTTTTAATAGATACAAAATTTTCAAGAAAGTACTTCAAATCTAGCTGGTTAACAATTTCTGATATGAACTTAACTACATATTCCTAACTTTAAAACAAACAGTGATTAAAAATGCCTTGTTTTATTTATAGTCTTTTATTTTTTTATCGATACTTTCTTTCTATTTTTATTTCCTTCGAATTTTATTTTTTGTTTATTTTCATATATATTATTTTTTGATTATTTTTTATCGTTTTTATATATATTTATTCAATGATTTGAACTGCCAATATGGCAACACGGCATCCCCCTCGTACCCTCCTCACGAGTCGAAGCAGCGTCTGAGGATCTCATTCCGAGTTGGTTCGCAGCGATTGTAGAGCGCGCCGTTGGGACAAATCAAGCGCCAACAGAGGACACGCCGTCCTCCCCGAATGCCGTCCTCGAGGGCCGTTCGTGCTCTGGGTTCGAATCCCCGAACCTTCGCTTCTGAGGGAGGCAGTCTTGCGTTGTTTTTATATGTTCGACGTAGTCTTGTTTTTTTTTATTTTTTTTTTATTTGGAGAGCGCCCTTTTGTTCTGATGTAGGTTGCCGCACAGCGTTGAGGTATCGGCTTGCGTTAGCCGAATAAGTGAACAACAGATTGCCAACGTCGGCGGCTGGTGGACGCATGCTGCATTTTTAGTGTTTCTTCGTGATGGGAATGCTTCCTCAGATACGTAAAATTAACGTAGCTTTTGTTTGATACTTTTAAAGTTTTGTTACTGACTGATTGATCGTAATATGTGTTCAGAATATTAGCAGCTGAGATTATTTTGGATGAAATTAATTGAAAAAGTTGACATAAAATATCAACCGTCTAATGGTTTAGGTTTTCAACACAACTTACATTTTATAAAATACTATGTTAAGAACCCCGCGTTCCCGGGGTATTTTCCATAATATCTTTTATTAAACAGAAATTAAATTACATTTATTCCCGCCCTACGGCGGAGCCTTCTTCAATCTATTCTGTTGTACATCCTCTCTACTTAATCCTGCCTCTGCCTTGCTCCTGGAATAACTGGCCTCCCATACTAACCAAAAAACACTTTATTACTAAAAATATTTAAATTTTATTCCTGTTGAGGTTCCCGCCCCTAACCTTTTCTTCACTTTTTCACTGAAAATAATAAACAAATATAAATAAAAAATAAAATGCATGCACTCACGTATATTTTTTGTTGGATTTTATGTAGTATAATAATTTCAACCAATTGGCACATTATAAAACTTACTCTTTTTCATATTTTTTCTTCTCATGTATTTATAAAGGCATTGAAATTATCACTGATGCAAATTGACTTTATCGCGTCAATCGACGTACAAAAATAATTAAAGTAATTTTAATTAAATTCGAGTACGTGCATTAGGATAACTGTTAAAATAGTGACTTACAGAAATGAGTCATTAACCACTTAGACAATCATATTACTTCCAAAAATTCCGAGATCTCGGCTTGACAAAAGTTTTCTATTATAAAACATAACAACCTTGAAAACCATAGTTGTCCCACATTTAATTCCCCCAATTACTCATTTTAACAATATTGTTTCCTTTAATTACACTGATATTTTACTATAATATATATTTTTCTTGAACATTCAACAATTTAATAATTCCTTCAACACCCAAAGGTTCACTCTACATTAAAACACTTCTCTAAAAATGTATCCATCCATGGCCTACTCTGCTGATCCAGCCGTCAGTTTCAGCAAAACACGTAAATCATTCGTAGGTAAATCCTGAGTTGAGAGTGTCAATATGTTTTCACTCACACTGTCGTTCGCCCAACTTGCAAATTAAGCTTAATAATTATGATTAATTTACTACAACTAAATATGTGAACATTCATCCTTTTAACGACAATATTAAGCAATCCTTCCTTCAGAAAATGACCCTTTCCAAACATTCACTTCTTGTACACTTAATGCAGACATGCGCACACGCGACTAAAATTGATATCCAAGTTTCTTTTATAAGTAAAGCAGAGGAAAACTCAGAATTATTTTGAATTAGATAACTAACTGTGGAAATTAACAGTCCTCTTAATACGCATTTCTGTGTATTGATGAACTAAGTAGTAGATTTCAGACATCATCTGGTGGCGCCTTGCAGCACATTGACATCGATGCATTCTTGAATCTGCGATGTAAAGTCAGGCGAAAAATGTCCAAAAAAGTAATTATTTTTTAAATATACTAAGATTTATGGTTATAAATCATATCCTACGGAACTCAAGAAAGAGGCTATCACAAAAGTTTCATCAGTATTGGTTCAGTAGGTTCAGAGATTATCGTGCTGTAAAACAACGTACTTCTGTCTTTATATATCAGTATAGACTGTCTATGTTCTCTTGGTCCTTAACACAGAAAATGCCATTGACGGCAAATCGTCTGTCTGCCCGTCTTTGGTAAACGATAGTGCTTAATGAGTTCTTCCGATTTTCATCAAAATTGATGTTCTTCGATCGACATACATGAAGTATTAATCGAACTCAAGGCTTTGGTAGTTCTAAACGGATATTTTGATTTTTGAGGGTACTTTACAACAAGCCTCCAAATCATTTTCACAGTTTTCTCAAAGATTGTCCTCGAATAGCGTAAAGGACGCTTAAGAAAATAGTGCAGGTCGTATGCACGCCGCATTTTAAACATTTTAAAGATAGAGATTTTTTTCGTAAATGACATGTGTTCCTAAAAGTCAGGTCTTTAATTTAATTCATGTTTAATCCTTCAAAAATATGACTAGTTTTCAGGTAATTTTACCCAAAATATAGGCAATTTAAAAATAATTTAACCTTTTGTTTTTTAAAAAAACTCCAACTGTTTTCTTTACTTTTTTCACAGATTGAAGAAGGAATTTTGTAAAAGAACGATGGGTGTCTCGTTTTCGTTTAAGTAACTGCATTTTCGGAAATGGCAAATTTAGAAATAAAGTGAGAAAGTCTGTGCTGTTGTAGCACCTCTACTTGGAAGGGATATAACGCGTAAGCGTTCCATCGCATGACGTGCGGGTGGAGCATAACTCAACGTGCACACATCCCTAAGCGGGCAGTTAGCACGGGCCGGGGATTGCCCTAGAGCCTCGCGTGAGGAAAGTCTAGTGCGTGATTTGTAGTAGACAAGTTAATAACACACGCGTAAGTGGGAAACGGTAGTTAATTTGCGGCGAACTGAAATAAACGCGTAGCGCCAAATGAATGACCTGCTGTGTTATGCCCGGTTTATTCGGCCTGGCTTTTCTATTTCCGTAGCGCATTCAAACGTTTACAGCGAAATGTTTTGTCCCTTGATTTACCGACATGGGAACATGTGAACCTCAAAATATCAATGAACAGAGGAGTTTCTGATATAGTTCCCGGGGTAGTATGTAATGAGTAGATCTCTGAGTATTTGACATGAAATGTTATTTAGCCTCCTAAAATTGGTTTGAAAGGTATTAAATTAGATATCGCGTTGCGATATGGCGTGGAGAGTATTATTATACCTAATAAATACCAACTAAAATAGGCCGCACAACTATGGAGACTATTTTCTATTATTCTGGAAGGCTGAGTATTTACATTTGTGATACTACTAGTTAGGATGTCACAGACGAAATGTTACAAAGTTCTAGGGCATGTTAGGGTTCGAAAATGATCCTCTTGTTTTCAACAAACATGGCGAGGAAATTTTCATTCAACGCAGTTACAGTTGTAATATTTCTTCCTGATTTTTATGCAGCTCATCATGTACTGGGGTTGGGCAGGTACTGAAATACTCGACACCGTCACCGGACTCGTCAGCGGACCTGTCGAATACCAATGCAAATAAAGGGCAAAGTGTAAGAATTTTGGGAAAATATAACAAATATGATTCAGTTACACGAAATTTCTCGCTAATATTCATTGACTTGTGACTATTTTCGACATCCCTGCATGTTATAGAACGTTTCAACTTGATTCCAAGTCATTTTTATAGTGACTGATTACACTGGTCTACAAAATAAAACCTTTGTTGTGACAAGAACCAAACACGCTGTTTCTGGAAGATATTTTGCCTCTCAAACCAGATCTAATTTCAGAATTTCTGTATCAGTTTCAGTTTTCATGTGATGCTGGTTTTTGTAAATGCGTTTGTCTGCTTATGTATGTATATTATATGTATTGAGAAAAATGACCCACTCTAATAACAGAAGATTTATTGTTATGTTCAATTGCCTTGATAATGATTTACCATTTAAGAAATGTCCTGGCGCCCCAGGTTCATTACTAAAGGCGCCAAGGTTATTCATAAAGTTATACAAATGATCATTCAAAAATTGTAATTTAAGTGATATGTTAAATTGCATACGGTGGTATGATCTCAATAGTCCATCTACGATATCGCGATAGTTCTCTATTTGTGGTTGCCTAAAATTTTTTATAGGCATTTTTGAAAGACAATCATATATTTTTAAACATCACTTAACATATCAACAAAACGTTAATTAGTCACTTATTTTCTAATTTGCGATCCTAAAAATATTCCTTCCTTTATTTTTGCTTCACAGATCTTTGGAAACGTCTTTCGCAAATACATGAAACCACGAATTCATGTTCTGGACAAGACCCAATTTAATGTGCAGTGGAAGCAGATACACATTTTTAAGATCAACAAGAGGAGTGTTACCATTTCTGTTCAGACAGTAGTTCAATCTGAGTAGGCCATTTTTTCACAATAGTGATTATTTTCTGTCTTTTCTGTCCCATCTTCTTAGAAAGCATCAGTGTTTTGCGAACCCGAACTTCATGCCGGGCAGAACTGCAATTACGTTGAGATCTTCACTTATATTCTATTTGTACAAGTATTTCGCATATTTGATAAGTCTGAGAAGTATTTTAAAGTTCTCATATGTCTCCTTTCGGTTATCTTCAACAATCGATAGAGAAGGAAATTTGAACCCATTGTGAATAAGCACTGATTTCAGACTATTTTGCTTAAATCTATGAATAAACGCCATTAAATTACATTGAAATTATGACCAAGAGTCTTCGTAACGAATTCGATATTATTACGAAACGTGAAGTCACTTTTCCTTGAGAAATATTTTCAAAAATTAAATGGTGATCACGATAGACACTTACATTCGTGCAATCGGAAAGAACATTCCATTATTTTAATCGCAAAGCTAAAAGCTCAGGCTCTTTCTTTGACAAATTTAAATCACGTACAAGATCGTTGGGATCCCCATGGGACAAAAATGTGATTCAGTTGAGTCACGGGAGGCTATAAATGTTGGGTAGTATGGATATCACCTATAACGAGAAGCTAACATGGCAGAAGCTAAACTGTAAACGGATGGTTTGATGACCGTCAGTTTAATGGACTTAAGTTGTATTGAAATATTGTGTCATACAATACGTATTTTTATCTGTTTGTAAAGGACGTCAATATTAAATGAATTAAGGAACAAATTGAAAGTTGAGAATGGATCAGTTTTCCGCTCATTAAGAATGTATATTATAAATTTCTTTGTATTGTGTATTTTCTACTAAGATCCTTCTAAAACAGTTACTATTTGAGTTAGTAATGAAGTACAAGTTACATTAAAAAAAATATTGCAAATTCTTCATACTTTTATTTTCGATTATTACTCATATTTTAATTCTTCTGCCATAATCTTTCGTAACGTCCCATAATTACAAACTGGATTGTTGTTAATCATATGGACCACCTTTATGTTTCCAATACAGCTTCTGCGCTGAGAGAATTTTAACTCAATATTTCATTTAATATCGTTAGCATGATATAATGAGATAATGAGGAGTTGCTGTGACCTGAACCGGGCAAGGATGATATTTCTCTTAATACTTTCTTTAAAAAACAGTGGCACATTCTAAGGAATCTTTTTAGTATGTACCAGAATTATTCGAAGAAAAAATACAAAACGTACACGCGCGCGCGCGCGTGTGTGTATAATTTAAAAAATATTGTTTCAGGGGCAAAAAGAGTGCTCGTGAATTTTCCACAAAATCAAAGATACTACTTTCACTTCCTGAAAACTGTCAGAAACATCAGCACGGGTATTTTTTCTTGTCACTCAATGTCTTGCAATGAAACCTGTCAGCTGCAAAAACTTGGTAAGCCTTCTTTCCAATTTCGATTGACAGATGAAGATTTCGAATACCTATCTATGTCTGTATTGGTTTTGTTGCGACGGAATTGGCTAAAGCGAATACATACGCAGAATTGTCGTATGTTTGAGAAATTGTGAAAATGTTTCGATGGTCTTTTGTTTTTAAAATTAAATAAGAAGAAAACATTGAAAAAGTGTAGAAAAATGTAAATCATCCTTAATACTGTGGTTAACACATCTACCAATCATGTTATTAATCCCTATACAGTATTTGAGTAAATCTGAGTGTGCGTATGTCTGCTTGTGAGGATCTGTTACTCATGATTAGACCACATTCCGTGCACGAATCCACTCAGGAGGTACCATTCGACGCGTCTTGGTTTCCTGAAGAGAAACGGATAATTTGGTTTTTAGATCTGGCCAAAAGATTCTAAGAAATTTCCGAAAACGTGTTTTTGAGTGTTTTGGTGCTGCGATCTTAGAGTATAGACAAGGAATTAACCCAATGCTACTAAAATAAATCTATGTAGTAGTACTCAGTGGCAATTTAGCCGCTCCACGACGTCATAATGGAACATGGTTCCATGCAAGGATGTCATAATTGCGTAGAAGTTTCCATTCTATTTTCTTTCGTATTATCGTATTTTTAAAATAAATTTTCGAAAACCTACGAACAGTATTGCCTTGGAAATTATTAAATTTGATGCACTTCAAGTGGATACGAAAAAAAGCACAAAAAGGCGTACGACATGTACCTGCACTAAATTCTAACGATTCGCATAATCCATACCAGCAAATATTTTAGTGGTTATTACGATTTGCAATAATATTCATTCACACCTGTATTGAGGTAACATACAAGACCACAGGGTGTTGGCAATGTTAGTACGGGGGTATAAAATTATCAGCTACTACGGTTCATTGGTGTGTCCAATGCCAAACACTAAGAACTTATTTGAACAAAGTAGTGAATAACATTTAGAAACTTTAAACCAATGAAAATGATTTTAAAACGGTTCTCAGCGACAGTTTCAGCTTTTTCAGCAATACCGCATTCAACAAGTTATTTATAAATTTAATTAAAAGGAATTCTTTTTCTTAATGCATCCTGGTAGAAAATACAATCCGAGAAAACTCTATAAAGAAATATTTGGTTTCGAAGAGGATTTAGTCGTCTTCTATTCTCAAGGACAAATCCATATATAGGATAGTATTTCGGGCTCCCCGTCAGAAAAACTAAAAGGAGTCTTATTTCCTTCCGCTAAGCAAGCAAAAAATAAAAGAACTTTAATAAATGTGCTCTTGATATCTCATACCATTGGTGTATTGAAGTGTATTCACTCGTTCATTGGTCGTGGCATTTGTGTTATCGCTACGTTTCATCTCACCCCGCAGGATCTTATATGTTCCAAAAGTAACGGTAGTGTCTAGCGATTTTCTAAGTACTTAGTCTTGATCCTCATTTTGTTTGGTTTTTACTTTTCATATACGTGCCTATACATGAAGTAATATATGTAGTAGAGCAAAAGTTATGTAAATCTGCGAAAAATCGATTTCGAGAGTCCGCACATCCAGCCCCACCCGCTCTATCTGCTCTTTCCCCTCATGACGCTTTGCCCATCACCCCCGCACGTCCCATTGGGCCTCCTTTGGCCGATTTCATCTCGATCGAACCCCTCTTCCACTCGAACCCCACACCCACTCGATCCTCACAACCACTCGATTCCCACAACCACTCGATCCCCATGCCCACTCGATCCCCACATCCACTCGAACCTCACTCTCTCTCACTGCCCACTTCCCCTCGCACTCCACTCCCCCTCGAACGCCACTCATGCCCTGCTCCCCCTCGAATCCTACTCCTACTCGAACTCTAATCTTTTTGGATTCCCAGTCACGTTAAATAAGATATCATCTCTAATTTTCATAATATTCCTTCCCGATTGTCTAGTATCTAAAATTCATTGAAGTTCATTTTCTTTCGCGAAAAATGCGGTTTAGTATTACGAAAGTCTACAACAGTAAACTATTAATAACGAAATCTATTTACTTTCCTTTGTATTCGGGATTTTGACTTTTGCGCATTTCAAAGGACCACGCAAAGAACGCTTTCATGTGTTCTCATTTTCCTAACTGTCTAATGAAGCATTAATAAAATATGACGTCTGCAGCAAAAGCACTCGTCTTTGCGTCCGTCTCCTAAATCAAGGCTGACAGTTGACAGTCCCACCCGCCCGGACCGCGCTCCGCCAGGCCCTCGGGGACGGCCCTGCCACAAAGGGCCGTCCAGCGGCGCGAGAGCCCAAAAGGGCGCTATCAGCGGACAATTAGAGGACGGGCCGGCGCGGGAAAAGTGACGTGGGCGCTGATAGGCACGGGCGGCGGGCGGGGGGGGGGGGGGGGCTTTTGTGGCTGCGGGACCTCTGCTATCTGCCGCGGCCGCCTGCGGGGTGAAGGTTCTGTCGAGGTGGGTGACGGACGGACGTTGAGATCTTCTCAGGCGGGGGGGGGGGGAAGTAAATGGTCACTAGCGGGCCATTCGTGAGGCCTGGAGCACTGTTCTATAACAGCGGCTAGATCTGTTCCTGCAGTTGCTACAGTCTGAGCGCTGAAACTGTTACTGCGGTTTTTCTTGTTATTTGTTTTATGTATGAAGAAAATTCTTCTTCTCCATTGTGTTCGTTTTCTTTTCTGCTTCACCTTCTTTTTCTAGTACTTTTTCTTACCTCTCTTTTTTCCGTAATTTTTACCTTCAACTTTTTACCTTTCTCTTCTGTTGCAGATGTCTCTCTTTTACCCTCTTTCTTTTTCCTTCTCTTCTTTGCCTTCTCTCCCCTTCTTCATTTTTTCCTTTTATTCTCTCTATTTCTTCTACTTTTCTTCTCGTTCATCCTTCTTTCACTATTCACCTTCCCTCTCTTTTCATTCCCATTGTTCTGTTTTTCCTGAGATTTATTTCTCTTCCTAACACTTCTGTTCTTTTTTCTTCTTTATTCCTTCCTTCTGGGTCCCTCTGCCTTTCTTCTGTGCGGTCCATTGTCCGTTTTCAAAGATACCGCTCGTGTATTTCCCTGATATTCCCCAGAGCAGCTAGATACTAGAATTGTTCTTCAGACGGTTGCTGAAAACGACTCAATAATGTAAATGCTGCAAGAACGTACATTATTACTCTCGGAACTAGAATTTTAGAATTTGAATTACGCTGACGTATTGCAGCCGGGATGAGCAGTACATAAACAGACATAGATATACATGCTTTAGTTGTTATGTCCAGATCCCCACTTTTAAAAAGCATACCCATTACTTTAAACACAATATTATAGTTTTAGTTTTGAGTCGTAATTAGGGAGATATTATGAAACTTGTATTAGAGGTTGCAGACTGCAAAATGTTGAGTAAGAAGTGAGAATACATATTGATTCATTTTAATGATTCTTTAAAATTTGTCTATGGTCTTGGCAAATACACACTTTCTTCACTGTCTTCGTAGTACTTGTTTTATTATACATGATTGTCATAGAGAAGGGATGATACACAATACAGAAGGTCAACGAGGTCAACGACGCCAGCGAGGTTTCGTCCTCAATATTTGTTTAGGTAATGAGTTACTGTTCATCGTTTAGGACTTTCATCGTTACAAGCTATTTTAACTTTTGGCCAAACAGACGCATGTCAAAGAAGAAATATTCACAAAGGACCCAGGCAAGTTTTCTCCTCTATCTCTTTTAAGGCAAGGAGATACTGTTTAGTACGTTTATTGTTAGAACATTTCTTAGTCTCAATAATTTTCGTATTTCAGCTAACACCGATTGAGTGGATAAAAATTCGATACCGTCACCATGTGTAATCGCTTTGAGGAAACACTGGTGTTCTCGAACAGCTAGGCCTACCTAATAACATGTTCAAACCTTATTTTAGTGTTCTAAGTTGTAAACAACAGTGTGAAATCGGAGCAACATTCTAAAAGTTTAACTTGTTCTTCAACCAAAAAAAAATATCGGTGCCCCCGCAGAAATAGGCTCAAGCTAAAAATTAAATAAAAACCTAAAAATTATTTAAACCTAAACTTAAGATAATGATTGTAATCCATTTCCTAAAATATGTAGTATTAGAAGTAAAAAAATTATTTTCCTTGAACCCCATTACATAACTTTCTTTCGAAAACATTCTTAAGGGCGTGAAACTAAAAAACGATCCTTCAATTACACTACAATTTATTTTGGGATTAGGCTTTGCCCACCCCTCATTGGTGGGTTCCCAGAAACAGAATGGCTTTGGTAAATGACTGTTCAGAAACAATGTGCATTACTTCGCACATAATTATAGCTTTAGAAAATACTATATAGACAATATAAGGCACTCTACGATATAATGGGAGACATTCGGAGTTAGCGCCAATAGTGGCCAGACCTTGCATGTAAAATCTAGTTCAGTTTGATTTTTAATTTGCTTACATTTCGCGGAATGATAAAAATATTTTTGTTTGGTCGTTAGTAACATTTTTATTTGGCTGGAAAGATGTGTGCTGTGTTTGGTTGCGCAAGTTAGATATTCAGAAGAATCTAATTGTCGATTTCTTCGTGAGGAGGAATTGTAAGTGCTTTATTGTATAAAATGTAAAAATTCTCCAGTTAAATTCATATATTAAATTATCGAATACCTGTTTTGTATTGCTTGTTGTTTTGTATATTTAAATTTTTATTTAAAATAATAATAATAATAATAATAATAATAATAATAATAATAATAATAATAATAATAATAATAATAATAATAATAATAATAATAGACTTATTAGAAACTACTGAACTTCAAAAGGTATTGTACATTATTGAACATTAAATACAAATTCAACACCGATTTCCTCGTCACAAGGTTCGGAAGTGAGCAGTGATCCCCCATTAATAATATAGTACATGCGAAAAGATCAAAGTGTCCCGTATCGTCTCTATACCGTTTGGTTTTAACTATGAACTGTAATAGAGACGACAACGTGCAACATGTTCTCGAGGCTTCAGGGGGCAGTGGCCGAAGGCGGCGGAGGGATACATTCCGGGCTCTGTTTGCAGTTACTACATTCTCTATGCGGACGCGGAACGGGACTGATGAATATTTAAGGGCAGTTGGCTCTTTTATGGAAATAAACATGAAATGCGCACGTGTTAAGTTTAAGCTCACGCGCAAAACATTACATGGAGTCCAGACTTGCAGCACCCTTGTCCTCTACTGATAGGGTACTCGCATTTGTTATGCACGAGAGATATCAAAAGAATGTGTAGAGAGGATTACTAGGTTTTAGTTCGTAATGGACGACTCGAGTAGTGGGGAAATAAGCAAGATGTTCTTTTTATACACGACCCGGTTAGCTCCGTTTATTAAGTGCCAATGATTCGTGAATTTAGCAATATATTATAAAATAATCATTATCTGCATGACTGAATTCAAATATTTTCGGTTCCTGAGTAAAGCAAGTATCTTGCATACTTCTTGCACTTGTGGTCCAACCGCAGAGTCACTGTTGAATACGCCCTATTATTGCAGTAATTCAAAAACCCCTATTTTGCTTGTACTGCACCAATGTTCTCTGCATAGGCATCCACATGTATCGCTTCCTAAATATATAAAATGTTCAATCAGTTGTACTGCACTTTATTAGAGGACACTCCGTTCACCGCCATATTGGGGTTTTTTCGAGACGGGAGTGACTGTAATTAAGAAAGGAAGGTCCCAGTGTTGGAATCCCGACAATGTCAGTATTTTCTACCCTTTCGAGACAGCTAGATCGTGTCCAGACGCTGTCTGGAAAATAATTCCAGCGGCAAGCAGCTCTGATCGGTATTTTCCCGTGGTTACTGGTTCAACATCAAGCAAATGCGGGAGCAGTTCTCTATCAAAAGGGCTATTTTTCTTTCCCCTTACTTGTCCTATCCTCATCCTTTACTTACACACACACATACATTCAATACACTATCACACATGCCGAGAGACCGATCACGAACTCAGAGCTTGTCTCGGCCGGGCGGTCTGCCCGCTGGTAGGAGATACCTTGTTTATGTATACCTCTAATGTGGGGAGCGGGGTCTGGGCGAGGCGGTGGTTGTTGAATTCAGGAGTGTTTTGAACTCAACAGTGAGTATAAGTAAAGGTTAAGATGCCAGAGTTTGGAAGAGGATACAGAAGATCGCATTGTGGTTGCGGAAGGCGAGGCCAACCGTGATGAAGACTCATCACTAAACTCAGATCGGTGCACGACAGCGAATGGAAACAGAATGTGGATACTGAAGACCATGAACATGTCTGATAACACAAATAGGTACTTTGTTGACAACGTCCACAGTAATTGGAATACACTAACGCCGAACAACAACGTAAATTTCACGGGAAAATGCGCAGATCAGTGCACTATTATACATTGTTTCGGAAAGAGAATATTTTAAAATATGATCGTTATTTGAGAAGACCGTAACTAATATTCAGAAGATATGTTATATTAAATTTAGCAACGAAGTAAAATTCAAAGCACTGATTCGAATATATTATTTTTTGAAATACCGAAGTCGCACAGACAGTCAACTATCAATATCTCTAAAACTGACAGTGATTGTTTTGAAACAACACATGTTACAAAATAACAGCACTCAACAGAACTGCGTTAACCGAGTGCTTTGCAAATACCTAGAACATGGATAGAAAAACTGTGCAAAATTCTCATTTGAATTGCTCAGAATCTGACCTCAAACTTTTAAAGAAATTTGACGGGCTTTATTTATTACACATAAGATCAAAGTTGGTCATGAATAGAACATGAGACATTTCCAAAACTCCCATCTACTCTCATATTCACGTGTATATTTATTTACAACCATAATACTTCCCAATTTGTGTAGCATCTCGAAATTTTTTTCATATTAACCCTCTCTGTCTACATATTGCTAAAAGTAAGTTTTGTTCATAAGAAAAGTAAAAGATATTTCTCTAAATAGATACCTGTTGTAATCCATACGATCCCCAAGTTATGGTTTCGAGCTCGGCTACTGAAGTGTTAAAAGTAAAATTAATCCGACGATTGCAGGGTAGTATTATCCCGAATCTACTTACTCCGCATGCACAATTGCTAAGAGAAGGATTCAATTTGTTTCACTAGATTTTCATTGAATCTTTAAAAGTAAATTTACTACTCTTCACCAAAGTTAAATTATTTCAAACAAACTGATACATATTTCAGTACATTTTTGCTATATCGAGAAAAACATAATCGTTTTATCTTTTAATATGATAAGTTTAGTTTCGTTAAAAAATCAGATAAGCGTTTTTTTGATATCCTACATCATTAATACATCGCATCATGTCAAATCGAACAAGGTAGAGTGACAGACAATTTTGCATTATCTACTTAATGAATAACATGGATGGTTTATGTTCGTTTAAAATAGCAGATAAGCGGTTGTTTAATATCTTACACCTTCAACGCCACACATCATCTCAAACAAAACAAGGTAGAGACAAGCATTCTACTATAATTTCCTTAATGAATAATAGATTAATTACCTATCTTTTTTGTCTCACTTTGCTTCCTAATACTAAATTGGCTTTTGATGTACAGTTTCCGTTCTGTTCTCTTCTTTGTAATTAATACCATACTATGCCAGACTGGACTGGATATCATAATAAAATATTTATCTAGTTTATTTCCTCTGATTTTGTTTCACATAATTACTTTGACACTTTGCTCTTCACAAAGGTTGACCTCCCATTTATTAAAAATGCAACCTCTGTGACACGTCTCTCAACGTAACGTCAAACCCACAATGGCAACCCCTCCATTTCCCATGTGTGCACAAATAATTACCTCTCAAATTTTGCTAACAATTTTCTCTGCAGAGCAGGTTACGTGTTATCGATTTGAAACTTTGTCCTCTCATTACTTTAACCACTCTCTTTCTTATAATAAACTACGGTAGATTGATAATGTGGCCATCTAAACAAAATTATGATTACCTGGAATTTTCATACAACAAGGTAAAGATCGCTTGGGATAATTTGCAGCCCGGATTGATTTTAAGTGGAGTTTTGCCTTTCATAGTGCTATACACCCTGGTGTTTGCAGCAGTAATTCGATACTTTCATTTCCAGCATTGCAATGTTTTTTTCTGTTTTTTCTGTTTAAGGCACTAGAAGCTTATAACGCGCAGGTGAATAATATGATACCATCATGTATATCATCTCCCTTGTAATGTCCCAAACTACTCTCCTTCACAATGACTTTTCCCTAAGGAACACTTCCATTAGAAGATCACACTATCTTTCGATTTTCATCGTCCGGGCTCATGATTTCCACCTCTGTGTTTTCACACCACTCTGAAAGACTCGCACTTCTCTCTGCTTCTTACAATTGCTCACGTTCTTGCATTGTCACTCTCATTCTCAGGAATATATAGAATTATCTGATTCTAAATACACTTTGACATTCTCACACTCACAAATGCCACTTACGACTTACCTCCTAACCTTTTCTCCTTAAACATGAAATCTCAGACGAAGATCCGTCATAACGGATAGTTTTTTGTAACACTGTGATGTAATTTCGATATATGCAATATAAGGGGAAACGAAAAGTACCCTTAGCGGCCGGCGTACGTTAAGGAATTCGATAGTGCACTGTTACCAAGACTGTTACCAACAATCGAAACAAATGAGTTGCAGCTCAAATAACACGTGAATAATGCTGTACCATGAAAATGTTTTTCTTATTTATAAGAAGGTGGTGTTACGAAAAGTACTGAACGACACAGAGCCAATATCACAGATAACGATCATTGTTGTGTAGAAACCTCGGTTATCGCCGCAGTTTACAAGCGTCAATCCGTTCTCTCTGTTTCAACTTCTCTTTATGACTTAACGATCTGAAGAAGAATTCAGACAGAAACAAGTATTTATTTAAAAAGTTTTTAATAGTGCCATTAATGAGATTACGTCTCAGAACAACATAATTGCTTCCTACAACATTTAAGACTAGTTTTTCCAGCTCTATTGCACTCTTGCCAATCTCCGCAAGAGATTGCAATTTTCCAGTTCGCGCTCTTGTGCGCTCCTTTGCAGTAAGCATCCCACGAGCATCGGGTGGGCTTCCAGTGCACGGTGCCCAGAGACTCTTTTCTCGGCCCACCTTCCCCATCCTCTCGAACACTCATCTCCCTTTGGATTTCATATCACCACCACACCCACTCTCGTCTTTCCTCAAACGTCACAACGTTCCCCCACACAACAGTCGTTGCACCATCCCCTGCTCTGGCATCCTCCTTCCCTCTGCTCGAAACGTCGCCCATATTGCCCCAATCCTTCTTACTTTCCCGCCATCTCTTTCCCACACCCTCTCATCTCTTAATGCCCTCCAATCTCAAAGCAGACGTCAGACGATTTCTATCCTTCCCTGCCATTCCTTCGGCTCCTTACCAGATCCTTCCCACCATCACCACCACAACCTCTTTCCATTCCTCACATATTCGTACCTCTCGGCTTCTCTCGTCCCCTTTCTTTCCGCATCATCTCTTCCCGTTATGCGCACGCCTCCTACTCTCCACTTTCCCCTTCGTCCCTTTCTCTTGCGTTTATTCATCCTCCTGTTCCTTTCCCTAATACTTTCCCTCACATCGCATTTCCTTTTCCTCTCATTTCCTCTTCCTCTTTATTTCTTGTCCTTCTCAGAGACTTCACCAGCGCTAGTAGGCAGTGGTATGAAGTAAGGGTGGTCACTCCGGCTCCTTCCTTGTACTCACGGGTTTCCTTTTTGCTCCTTCGCTCCCCTTCGCTTCCTTTCCTTCACATGTTGCCTACATCTTCCTTCCTTCTACTTCCTTACTTCTGCTTCCCCTCACTTTCTTGCCCCCGCTTCTCTTGTTCCCGTTGCTTACTTACCCACGCTTCGTTTCCTCCATGCATTTTCCTCCACTTCTTTTTCTTTTCCACTTCCTTTTCTCCACTTCCTTTCCTCCACTTCTTTTTTCCACTTCCTTCCCTCCACATCCTTTCTTCTACTTCCTTCCCTCCACTTCTTTTCTTTTATGTCTTTCCCTCCACGTCATTTCCTCCACTTCCTTTCCTCCACTTCATTTCCTCCACTTCCTATCCTCCACTTCCTTCCCTCCGCTTCCTTCCCTCGCCGTTCGTGGGGAGGGGCGCCGCCTCATTCGCCGTGCCGCTGCGCGCGCGGGGACTCAGCACGGATCGATGGCCGGCGCCACAGCGGGCGGGGCGGGGCGGCGCGGGGCGGGGCGGGGCGGGACGGGCGCAGCAGCCGACGCCCTTGTTGCTCCCGTACCCAGCGCCCTCCGCCGCCGCCGACGTCACCGGCACTTCCCCCGCGAAGCCACCGCGCCCCGCGGGCGGCCGGGCGGCCGGCGCCGGATGGCTGATGCGCGACTTGCAGTAGGTGCCGAGTGCGAGCCTTGTAAGATATGCGCCCCCGAGCAGCTGCGGGTCACCTCCACCAGCTTAGTGCACGTTCAAAGCGCTAGGTGCACTTTCCGATGGGTGCAAAAATTGAAAGACATCAATGCGCCCTCCGTCACTGCGAACGGTAACCCAGGTACGTGAATTCATTAGTTTCCCAGCAACTCTTGAAAATTCAAAAAACAATGGAAGTTTGGATTTTGGCAATAAATTAAAATAGTGGATTGTATTATTCCACCTCTCAAGCGAACGTGAACTGACTGTAAACACATTGTTAGTATGTCACTGTATATGACAAAGCGACACCTTGCGATTCAAAGCTACATCGGAGAGACCACCAGCTCATCAATACTTGCTATTCACTCTTTTAATTATGAATCAGCAATTTTTTATATCCAGGATATTTAAAGATCTGTTGAATTGCTTACTATACTATGTTATGGTATTGGAAAAAAATATTTCTGTTAAAAATGTGTAATTGACCGTAGAGATCTTCAAACACACTACGAGAGAATTTTATTTGTTTTCTTGAGTAGAATGTTTTCTATTTTTAGAAAACAATTTTTTGTGGCTTTGTTCATCAGTATTTTTGTTCCCGCCAATTCCACGCATTGTATCAACTTTATTAATATTTTAATTTTCATTAATTTTATACTGTTTGAAATTAACGGGCATTTATGCTTCCATTTTCCAGATTTATGATTTCATTCTTTGTCTTAAGTTAACTAATTAAATGCAAGGTGTGTTCGGAAAGTACGCAATTTTTTTGGTGCGGGTGCGTAAAATTGTCGCAGATCCTTCCCATCGCTTGGATCAGGTGGGGATGACTCTCAGCGTCAAAGCGACGCCTTTGCCAGTCTCCTCCGAGCAGTTGGGGCGCCAGGATTGCTGTCTCCCTGTTTAGTGGCTGTGTCACGAAACGCGATGCTCGGGCAACGTTATGTCGTAACGTTTTGTTCGAAACACAACAAATCTGCCGAAATCCGCCAATTGAAGGTTTAATCTTATGGGGCCAGTGCGCTATCATATTCCGTAGTCTAGAGGAGGGCGAATGCGTCTAAGGGAGGCCGCGAGGAGGAGGAGGTCGACGCACCCCGCGCTGGACGACCTTCAACCAGTGCAACCGACGACAATTTGGCCGGGTGGTAGTCTTAAATTCTGGATTATGGACTGGAGAAACCCTCAACATTCCCAAAACAATTGTGCACAAACTGGTGACCAATAAATTTTAAAAAAAGTATATTCAGAGTGTGATAATACGTTTCATGAATGTATAGATAAATTATTATTATTATTATTATATTACATTATAACGTAGATTACATTTGTTGCAAATACAATAACGTACGTGAATATGTGTCCTTACCACAATTGTCTGATAATAACGAGATTAAAAATTATATATAAAAGTTTCCAAAATATATTTTATAACTGAATTAAATATTTTTTAAAGATTAAAGATCATTATAAATCTCGCTTTGTTTATAATTTTAACAAACGAAAAATTAATTTTTATACTTTGTATAGTACAAGAGGGAAAGCGATTCTAAGGATGAAGAAAACTTGCTCACATTATACCCTTCTCATACGTCACTTACTGTTTTCTACAGTTGTTTAATGAAAATCAAGGAAATCAGAGTTTTTCACCTCTACAGCAATCAGAATCGCAAACAGCAATTTGAATCGTATTATTGCCTTTATTAGTATTATCGTATATTTGCCATATTGGTATGGTATTTTGAATGAATTTAATAGTCACATTGCTTTTCAGGAACGTTTCACCACTCTATCATGTCCTGAAGTACATTCAGAGTATATATTTTTAATAGGTAACTTCTGTGATTACATTTCCCTATAAACCTATTCTTTGCTTTTTATCGTTCAATGGTATTATTCCGTCGTTCAGTGACATGGCGTTTAACCTCCCGCGCTTTACTCTACAGGCATAAAACCATCCCCAGTGAAATGACTATCGATTACCCCGCTGCGACAACTCGTCAACAATGAGAACGCCATCTCCCACCCACCCCCGCTCCTCCCACGCAGAGCTCTATTCCCGTCGGTCACATCAGGTTCATTGGAACTTTTCCTCTTGCACGTCGAGTAGCGCGATCGATACTACATCTCCTCGATATCGGAACGAGTGCATTACCTCGATTGCAATCACTCGCCCGGGGCGATTTACGAGACAGCATGCATATTTTATGGAGGACCGAGAGAAAAGAGACCAGCCCTGCGGACTTGTTTCCCAGAGCTGTGGAGTTCTCGGAGAAATCAAGTCACGTCGTTGGGAGTTGTGGTTTGAGGGTGACAGGCCGAGGAAATATGGTCGTCGCTCGCTTTAAGGCGAGTACGAAGGGAACGATTTCGATTTGGAGAAGAAAAAATTAGCCAACGTTTGTTTTCAGCCGGCGAATGCTTCCTATTTCTCTACTTCTGATCAAAATTGCACTGAGCAACATATTTTAGTGCAATTTCAATATACAAGAAATTTTGAGGATTAAAATTTGTATTTGTCTGAACGCCTCGGAAGTATGTATTTTGAACTTGCGTCACGTCGATGTGAGTTGTGGGTTGAGAGTGCCAGGCCGAGAAAATCTGTTCTTGGAACTTTAAGGTGAAGTCTAAGAGAAATGTTCCGGTTTCGTGAAAGAAAAATTAAGCGCCTTTTTCCAGAAGCCTCAAGATTCCGTAGGATCCTAATGTATTGCTCCTCTTTAGATCAAAATTGGACTTAGCGACATAATTAGTGCAATTTCAATATTCACTGCCCTATGAGGTCTAATATTGATATTTATGTATCAAAGCTTGTAAAGTACGTTTTTCGAAGTTGAATTTGACCATGGTATGTATCACTGAGTTCAAAAAGCTCAGAACGCTTAATTATTGGTTAGTACTCTACCTCTTTATTACCCCTGGCCATAATATTTATTTATTACATCAAGTTTGATAATTACATTTTTTCAGGAACGGTTAACCAGATGAGCTACAGAGTATTAGAGTTTACAATAAAATAAGAAGCACTTTCGAAAACGTTTTCAGTCATCATGGGCAAAACTCAATAACAATTTAACATAAGAGGACTGAAAATTAATTCTTGTAAAGCAAACACATGAACGCAGATTCGATAACCCAAAACTGTGTTTCTTGGAGAGATAAAAACACAGTCTTCAAACAACGAGAAGTGTATTATACGATGTTTAAAATGTCGCGTCGCAGTACGTAGTCCTGTTTTCGTATTGTTACATGATGTAAACTCAGACATCTTCACAAGAGAACTATTGAGATAGGTCTGAGATAGATTGAGATAGGTCTATTTTCAAACCAAGCGTCATTCACCCTTACTTTTTCGCTTTATCTATAATCGATAGGTAATATTCATATTCCAAATACAATCGCAATCACTCCGTAGCGATCAACTGTTTAAGGATCTATTAGAGTGGTGTGAGATTGAGACAACCATTTCACATATTTGATACTTGTACACAAATAATATCTTTCAGAAGGCTATAAATAGAATAACGTTGTCATCCTACCATACAATCTACAAATTAATAAAACTTTCAGAATCCCCCAAATATGAACTATATTTATACTCAAAAATACCATTAGCACAAGCCAAAGTAATTACGCAAATTCGGCTAGCTGGTTTACACACTGTAAGACTCAAATCCAAAAATGTAACCTAGAAATACGGAACTAGAAAGATGTATGACATGCAATCTCAATCACCAGGAAACATCAAAACACATTATAAAGATCTGTCCAATTTACGAACCATTAAGAAACTATATGGTAAAAAATCAAAACATCCTGGAACTATTGAGACTGAATGATGAAAATAATATATAACATTTTTTCATGTTATTAAATCTTGTTTTAAGTTATGGTCATTTGCTTTATCTGAATGAACTTGTTTTATGTGAAAACAACTAAATTGAATAACAGATTATGTTTGATATTATTGTGAATGTGAATACTGTGAACATTGAACACTTTGAAATGTTTATCAAAAGAAAATAATAAAGTAACATTTAATGTAGAACCATTAGTGAAAGATACGGAACATTTTGTTTATGTGAATAATGTGAGATATCGTTGATGGCAGAATGCTACGCAAGCTTTATTGCAGAACGTAAAGCTTGCTTAACGTTCTGCTAGTGTTAAACCAGTGTTAAACCAGTGGAACGAATAATTCATGTAGGTTATAGGAAATAAGTTATATCCTTCTGATCTGATGGTTTTGATTGATTATTATGAGTTCAGGAAGACACTAACTGAGATTTTCTCAAAAGTATTGTCAATTTGATAATTAAGACAAAACGTAATATACACGTTGTTGAAATAAATTAATTTTTTAACGAAGATTTATTACCTATGAATGTTATTAATCTCGTGTAATGTAAATATGTTAGTGTTTTCTGTTCGTTTTAAGTTGTTTGTAATTAGGTTTTTGTGTTTTAATTAACTGCATTCTTATTGCTTTGATGTATTGTTCAGTATTTCCGTAATTGTATCCTCGCGGATAACTGAGGTTAAAGCCAATAAATAGATAATAATAATAATAATAATAATAATAATAATAATAATAATAATATTAATAAATAAAATATTCCTAATGCAATATTTAGCATTGTATCTAAATAACTCTCTAGCTACCTCTGAAAACCAATTTTCAGCTAAACAAGAGCGGGAAATTCGAATTAACAATTTTTGAACGTTCACATATTGTAATGATAATGGGACTTGTACTATATATTTCAGAGATTTCTTCTCTATTGGAGAAAAGAATTCTAAGAAAAAAAACTGCTTTTGAATTACCGAGAATCAAACTGTGCTCTCTTCACATTAAGGATATATTATTTTCCTAATAATAAAGAAAACTGCACTTATTTAAAAAACTTCTCTACATGAAATTATTTAAATGTTTAATATTAATAAATCGATAGCTTTGAAAGATATCCCTGCTTGAATATTCAAGCTTCAGAATCATTAATTTTTTTCGATATTAAAATCAAGTTTAGGAAAAACCTTCTCATGTTGTATAATATGTACCTAACCCTATTTAAAGATCTAATTTTGAAGAACAGATTTCATTTAGCATAAAGTCTCTGTCAACAGTATCGTAAATTTGCTAGTAAACTCCACGCTCTCATTATATTTCAATTGTTTCTACCACAAGTGTGTTCACTAGTTTCTACCACACCACATTAATGTGAAAATCAAACTATACGTTACAAATTTGTGGGGTTTAGAGTGCGACCTGATCAATTGGAAAATATCGATCTTGAAGAAAATCGTCTGAACGTTTTAGACACTAGTGTTGTCCGCAGAAGAACAGAGAGGCAAACAGGAGGAAGATTTATCAGATAGACGTTTTTCCATAAACAATTTTTCTCTTTTAAGAGCCCACAAAAAAACTACGCATCGTGTTAGAGGAAATAATTCAGTGCATAGTGAAAGAATATATGTATTTGTTTTGTTTTTTGTTACCAGGGCCCTACAATACTTTTTTCTTCCGAAATTGGACCAGGATACGGTAGAGACTGGGAAGAGGGTTTCAAGGGACATCCAAAAACATGAAATTGGGGAAAAGATACATCATGGCAACGCTGGATTACCAACTAAGCAATGCTCACTTCTCCCAAATATGACATAATTTTTAAGTTTTGAAGTAAATGATATAAATTAAAATAATAATAAATGAAAAAATAAAAATAATTAGAAAAAAGATTAACAAAATATGCTCTCAATATGCTCTTTGCAAGACACATTACCGAGAAAATTTCTATCCATATGAATCACGTTGCATTCACTGCCACGTCTTTTCCACTGCCGCCTAGTTATTATGAGCTATTAGTAAGTACTTAGTTAGGATTTTTAAAATAGGTATTATTTTATTTTATTATTATTTTTATTACTAGTATTGTGATAAGTTCTATTAAATGCATTGCTTTATTAAATATATATATATATATATATATATATATATATATATATATATATATATATATATATATATATAAAGTAGTAGTTGAATTGGAATATCGTGACGTGTTGTAAAGTGTAGTGAAGTAGAAAGAGAAGATAAGTGTAGCGAAGTGAAAAGAAGTGAAGTGGAGTGCAGTGTATTTAAAAAATCTACTTATTAGTTAAAATATCTGTGCAAGACAGTCATAAAATGTAGTGTAAATACTGTAATTGTTATTATTGTCTTTATTGTTATATTATTATTTGAATTATTATTACTATTGTCTTAAAATGATTTAAAATGACATTGTGTCGATATTCCTAATTGTAATTTGTTAATTGTTGTGTTCTGCCACCAAGTTGCGTACACCCACCTGCAGAAATAATAAATCTATCTAACAGCGCGTAGTGCAGTCCGTTCGAAGAGCGACCGCTGATGAGGCGCGGGAGGGTGAAGGGCTCCGGTGGAGACTGGAGCTGCGAGAAGGAACGTCAGCGGCAGACCTCCCGAGACAAAGCCCTTCCCAAGCGCCCCAGAGCTTAATAATCGCTTACGAGGCCCCTTCGCCCTTCGAGGGCCCCCGTTCCCATTCTATGGCCCTCCCCTTTCCTTGGCGCTGATTTAGAGCCGCGCGGATTTGCCAGGCGTCGTCGACTCGCCTATTGGCGGCCTGAAGAAGGCCTACTGGGCTATCGACCCACGTCGCTCCGCGGTGTTTTGGATTTCAGGGGACGACCGATTAGGTAGACCCGCGTACTTAAGTAGAGGGGATTCCAAGCATAAAATTCAGTTCAGGACACGCAGAAGAGGTTGAAAAAATTTCCTTTACAAATGGAACAATAACGGACTGGAATACGTTACCTGCGACAGCCTTGGCACCCTTTCCTTTAGGTGTTAAATGATGTAAAAGTATTTAACTTATGATTACAGGGTTTTTTCTTTTCACTTTAGAAATATGCCGTTTACTAGAGAAATTTATTTTACGTTACGACGAAACGAAATGATCTATCTTGTTATTTTGTTGCTTTTTTTGTAGATTTCGATCAGTAAGTCATTTCTTACCATTTTACGTCATTTTTATTGCATTTATGCATATTTCATCAATTTTAATATATTTTTAATGGTATTTGCTTCAAACAATATTTTTGCAAGATGCACGAAATTTTCACCACAGAATTCCTGAGTTCGATTTCTTCGCTCAAATATTGTAGTGTCAGCCATTGTGAGTACTATGTAATCTAATTTCCCTGTAACGTTTATCGGCGTCATTGTCAGTTAGACCAATTTCACTATAAATAAAGGCAGAGATTTTCTTTTAAATAACAGTTAAACCCAAAATATGCAAGTTGTCTTCACTTGAACAAAAGGAAGAAGCATCGATTATATCAGAAAGAAGGTAAGATATATCAAAAGAATGTCCACGTGACTACATTTTGAGTAAACAGAAATTTCAACTTGAAGACTCCAGAATAAACTATCAATGTGGGTTCTAATATTATTATGTTGTAAAATATCTTTTCCTTAAGTAGTGCAGCGCACAAAGAAGAAAGTTGTTTTATTTCTCATTAATAAATTTCTCATTTTTCTCTTCTAAAAACAAAACAATGTGGATATGAAAGATGAGAGTTCAAAATAATTAATTTATTTACATAAGAACACTGTAAAATTGTATTCATTATAGCACTGTGTAACTTAATTACATCTAATTAGCCCGCATATTTACACTTATTGATTATCATAACCCTTCATTTAGTTGAAATTTGATATTAGAACCTTTCTGTGTTCAGCAGTAATTTTTTCAAAACACTTCAGCTCTTTGCATTGGCAGTTTCAACCAGTTTCATGACTTACCTAACTCCTTACCAACATCTGTCACACTTCTAAATATTTTTACACGTTTTAGAACTGTCAAACGCACTTACTGTGTAATCGTAATTATTTTAAGCACTGTTACAACAGTTTAATCACAAATCTAACTATAACAACGTAACATAATTTACGTCACAGTTCCATTGCGGCAGCCGACCGAGACACATCGTGCTCCGATCGCGTGCAGTGAAACAGTTGTTACCACATTGCCATTTAGTTTGTGAACTTAATAACATTTACTTACTGGTAATCTCTTGTCCCACGAGTTGTGTGTGTGTGTGTGTGAAATCAACTGTATGGTCAGCCGGTGCAGCGGCTAACCAGCAAGGATGGAGCCTCCGGACATCAGGGCTCCTATAACCTCAACATCGTCACCTCAGGTATCTACTCACTCAACTATGAAAACTTACGCAAATGTTATGTCAACTGAAGTGTTTCCCACCAAGGACCAGGCCATAATTATCGACTCGCATGAAGGTCTCACTATTAAAGATTACATAAACAGTCTATCCGATATTATTGACGCCAGTGAAATAAGGTTCATATCAAGAATTGCTAATAACAGAGTGTGTATCTTTCTAAGCTCTCAAACTATAGCTGACAGCCTTACGAACAACCATAACGTTATTAAAATAAAAAACTATGAACTGAAGTTGAGACCACTTGTAACAAAGGCCAAAAGAATTATTATATCTAACGTTTGTCCCATAATCCCACATTCAGTAATAGAGAATGTACTCACCACAAAGAATATCAAATTGGCATCTAAAATTTCATTTGTAAAAGCTGGTATTCCTGGACAGGGCTTTTCCCATATTATGAGTTTCCGTAGACAAGTGTATATTGCCCCTGAAGATGTGAGTCTACTAACAGATTCTACTACTGTGTATTATGATGGCTCAACATATAGGATATTTTTTACAACAGATGAAATGTCTTGCTTTAACTGTCACCAAACAGGGCACTTGGCTGGACAATGCCCTTCACATAACACATCTAATCAACACAAGACTATCAATTTAGGCAGTGCTCCCATGGAATCTGAACAATTCAGGGGAAAATCCTGTGTCATACCAGACCCTGCCATCAATGGAGAAAACACTGGAGCTGTAGATATTCAAAGTCACAATGATCTTACAAAAGAAATACCCACAACTGGTCCCTCACCACCTTCTAAATCTGTATTTTCTACTAATGAAGCTAAAAACAATGAAGAAATCCCAACTAAAGACAACATAGCTTCCCTTAATAATAATAATAATAATAATAATAATAATAATAATAATAATAATAATAATAAAAGATGCCTCCAGACTGACTCTTCCTTACCCTCCACTGTAAGCAACACAACTGAAACAAAGAATATGGAAGAAGTCTCAAAACAACCAAAAAAGAAAAAAAAGAAGAAAGAGAAGAATATGGAAGAGTTGATTACCCCTATCAAACACATCATTGAAGACACTCAAAATAACTTCCCCCTTAATTACATCCAGTTTAAATCCTTTTTAGAGAACTCTTTCAGTGCTAATGATCCTATACTTATAGCTGCTGATCACTCACAGGACATATCATCCATCACCAAAATGATGCATAATTTGTATCCTCATCTCACCAACAAAACCATAAAAGGCAGATTCACCAGAATTATCAAGAAAATCAACTCAGTAATTAATACTGCAGATGAATCAAGTACTGAAACAGATTCCAGTATAGAAATCAACACCAGTTAATGTAATCACCCCATTGAATTTAAACCATGTTGACACATCTGAAAGTAGAGTATAATATATAGAAGAAGTAATGATAGTCCTGCAATGGAATTTAAATGGCTTTTATAGCAGGCTAGAAAACTTACAATATCTATGCAAACTACATAGCCCTGATATAATATGTATACAAGAAACAAACTTTAAAGGAAATTCACATGGGAATATAACTGGATATACTTGTACCTTTAAAAATAGAAGTAATCCTGAATATGCATGTGGTGGTGTGGCAATATATTCCAAATTATCGATTCCCATCGAAATTCTAAAAATTCAAACTGACATGGAATTCGTGGCAATTAAAATTAATTCAGCTAACCCCATATGTATCGGAAATGTCTATATCTCTAATAGGTACCCACTTCAAGAAATCGAAATGCATGATATTATAAACCAGATAAAAGAGCCCTTCATAATTCTTGGAGACTTTAACTGCCATCACTCCTTATGGGGATCGTACAAAATTGATAAAAGAGGCCGATTATTGGAAAAAGTAATTGACGACCATGACAGTATCATCCTCAACTCTGGTGATCCCACACATATTAATATCAGTAACAGCAGGCTAAGTGCGATTGATCTTTCAATAGCTTCTCCCATAATAGCACAGAAATGTACCTGGAATGTTATGGACTTCCCTTACGATAGTGATCATTTTCCAATACTGATTGATATCCACGAACCAAGTGTGCCCATTAGTCATGAATGGCGCAACCCAATCCCCAATTATAAGAACATTAATTGGCTGGATTATCAGAAAGAAATTGATGAGCACCTCAACGAAGAATATATTTTTAAGGACGATAATAACATTGACCAGATAGTAGAATCATTCTGTAATATTATATCCAATTCTGCTAACTCAATGACACAAATGCACCATGGCCCGTTTAAGTTCAAAAGCGTTCCCTGGTGGAATTCTGAATGCAAAGTCGCTATTAGTAATGCTAAAAAAGCATTTAACCGGTATAAAAAAAGAAGAGATGATGAAAGCCGAATCAACTATAAGAGAACTAGAGCTATTGCCCGCAGAACTGTAAAAATAAACAAAGCTAGATCATGGACTGAATATATCTCCTCAATAAACTGCCAATCGAACTCAACAGAGAGCTGGAAAAAAATCAAATCCATACGTGGTATGAAGACTAATAGTACTACACATTTCCTGCGTTGCAATGACCAGATAATTAGCGACCCCAAAATTATCGCTGAGGAATTTGCCGATACCTTCATGAAAAATTCCAGCACTTCCAATTACCATACGGAATTCATCACTTATAAAGAAAAAGCTGAAAGTGAACCAAATATGACACCTATTGATGACAGCATCTATGATAATGACATGAATTCTCCAATTCTCATGCACGAACTACAAGAAGTTTTAAAAAAGATCAACAACTCAGCTCCTGGCCCAGACAAAATTCCAAACTGCCTAATAAAAAATCTCCCAAAGAGAGGTATTAACATTTTATTAAAAATATATAACCATATATGGCTAAATAATGTTTTTCCTGAACTCTGGAAGACTGCCACAGTCATTCCGATTCCCAAACCTGGCAAGGACCAGTCAAATAGCTATAATTACCGACCAATCTCACTGACCTGCAACCTATGCAAAATATTAGAAAAAATTGTCAACAAAAGAATAAGGTGGTTCCTTGAATCTCAACATTTAATAAAAGACAACCAATTTGGATTCAGAACTGGACACTCCACCACCTCACATCTTATCAGCACGACAACGATAATCCAAGAAGCCTTTCTTCAAGGACAGCATGTTATCTTAGTAAATCTAGACATCGAAAAAGCATACGATATGGTATGGACACACCGCATAGCTGCTAAATTACTTAGTATTGGTATCAAGGGCAATATGTTTAAGTTCCTTACCAACTTTATTAGCAACAGATGTATTCAAGTACGTGTAGGTAATAATTTATCAACAATTAAGAAACTTAATAATGGGCTACCGCAAGGATCAGTGCTCAGTGTGACTCTATTTTTAATCGCCATAAACGATGCAGATGATGATATTGTAAGCCCAGTTGTCGTGCGGAAATACGCCGATGATATGGTGTTACTATGCAAAGGAAGGAACTTCGATTCAACCAATGAATTAATGCAAACTGCTGTAAACTGTATTTACAAATGGTCAATGAAAACAGGTTTCAAATTCTCGACTGATAAATCTGAATGTATGATTTTTTCTAAAAAATTAAGCCCCGTCTACCCGAAACTATTCCTGGGCAACAAAGCCATTAAGACTGTCACACATACAAAAATCTTGGGCCTTATATTTGACCACAGGCTCACATGGCAAGAACATATCTCTAAAACATACGCAGAATGCAAAAATCGACTTAACATCCTGAAGTGTCTAAATCACAACAACTGGGGATCAGACAAAAATACCTTACTACTTACATACAAAGCCTTAATAAGAAGTAAGATAGATTACGGATCTATTGTATATAATTCAGCGTGCAACTCAACTCTCAAGAAACTGGACACACTGCACAATTGCGGACTCAGAATAAGCACTGGTTGCTTTCACACAAGTCCAATTGGTAGTATTCTCATCGAAGCGGCTGAAACTAACCTCACATATCGAAGACAAACCCTGTCAATCAAATACGCAATTAAAGCCAAAACATCCTTAAATAAGATAATACGTAATGATGTATCTCCTGGAATTAGAAGTGGAAATCCACAATGTTCTACACCTTTCTATAATAAAGTAGCTACGCTATTCAGCTCCCTCAACATTTCGAGGCTTCCTATAGAAAGTCAAAAGATCCCCGCTGTAAATCCCTGGACCATCAACATCATTGAAGTCGATAAATCCCTGGTTGAAGTTCAGCAGAACAACCTTGACTTAGACGAATGGAAACTCAAATACTGCGAAGCGTATGATAAATACAAAAATAACTACAATATCTTCATTGACGGACTCAATAACACATCATTTTCTGAGGCCATTGTGAAGGATCCCAAATCTTTGGTGAAATTCCGGTTTATGAACATTGCTAGTCAGGAAAACATGTTCAACCATGCAATTCTGGAAGCGCTTAAAAAGATAACCCATAACAGTACCGATGCCACTATCATCACTAATAAAATTCCTAAAGATATCTTCAAAATATATGATGAAACACAATCCAAAACGACGGCTCGAATTAAAGAACTCCTTCATTTGATTAAACTCCAAGGCTTATCAGTAACTTTTCTTCTTTTACCTAATCAGCTGTATCCAATTATTATGACCGAAATACATAACAATGAAACTAACACAAAGATAATAATTGATCTCCAAGGAAACAATGTAAGACCTAACCCTGGATACTCCAAGCAAGATGTCATAAGATTCGTACATAGGAAGATGCTCCAGCAATGGGAACCGATATGGCGATGTCATAAGTCTAGTAATACCCATAAATCAATCGATTTATTCCTATCACTACAATCGGACCCCAAGATGACTAGACGCGAACAAGTTTTAATTACACGAATCAGAACTGGTCATTCTAAAATTACACACAGGTACTTGCTGGAGAATACCTCACCACCACTATGTGATATGTGTCAAGTAAGACTATCAATCGAACATATTATTATGTCCTGTCGTAAATATGATCACATTAGAACTATGTATTTTAATCCAAATGAAATGGAGAAAATCTTGTACTCTGTCCCCTTTCAAAACCAGATTGTCAAATTTTGCAAAAACACAAATGTCATGCTTGAAATATAATGTTATGGTAAGCCCGCCCGTATCTCTAAGAGTTGGTGTGTTATGATCCTACCCCGATGATATTGTATGACTGTGTTACAAGTATGTAAGATAATAGTATGTTATAACTTATATGTTATTATGTTATATTATGTTATGTTATTATGTTATATTATGTTATGTTATTATGTTATATTATGTTATTATGTTATATTATGTAAATGTAATGATGTGTAACCCTCGAAAAGATGTTATGACCATGCCCTGATTGTTCTGTATGAAGATGGTATGTAAGATACGTAATTTGTGATACTGTATGACCAATACATTCTGATACTTTTGTTTATGTAATGACAGATAAAGTCATAATTGACTGTAAACACCTGTAATTAAAATGTTGTCGCTAATAACCTTAGCCGTTGATGCGACAAAAAATAAAGAGAAAAAAAAATAATTTACGTCTTCGAGAGAAGTAAAACACAAGGAAACAAACATCTCAGCGAAGTGCAGTAGACTTCTTCGACGCTCTTTTGTTTTAGCTATATTCACTGGCACCCTCATCTTTTTTCCCTACATATAAATTTCCAGCTGCAATTTTCTTGCCACTATCATATTTTCTGCGTACAACGAGTGGTCTTTGGTATACTATGTACTACGAAGGATATGAAATCATCCTTATTGGAATTTAGAAAAAAAATGGTTCCTCATCTTTTTCCCCTGCGCTATTCATTTATTTCACTCCTTTCCCTTTAATGTCCGCACCTCCACTTCAATTCCATAGCACACATATAGCATCCCCAGCACACTGACTATCCTTCCTCCTTTTCCACCCATTAACACAACTTACTGCCACCAATTTCCCAACTTACTCCCCTTTTCCCTCTTCTCGAATAATTCTTCACCTTTCACGACTTCACTACCGTTCCTCCCCCACTGCTTATGTTCACTCCATTATATTCCCCATTCCATAACACAATCCCCCCTCTCATTATCTAACTCACTTTTTCTCTCATATTTCCCAAATACATATTCCTTCCTCCCTCCCTCTCAATCACTCCCCACTTATACGTTTACTACCCTTCCTCCTTTTCATACCAGGATAGATGGCGAGGTGCATCAACTGATGTCACTGCAGTCCCTCTGTGGAGGTCTGTAGGTTCGTGTCGCGGCGGAGGCAGGACCGACTATGGTTTGTCGAGTTCAGCCGCTGCTTGGAGGAGAATTCTAGCGGCCGGCTGCTCTGATCGGTAGTTTGCGTGGTTACTCCGAACAACACCAGGTCAATGCCGGAGAAGTACCCTAACAAACGGGCCATGGACCGAGCGCGATCTTTCCTCTTCTTTGTCCCACCTCTTACTTACACACCTATACTAACATGCCCTACACTCCCACACCTGCCGGGAGACCGGTCGGGATCTTAGAGCGTGTTCCGGCTGGCGCGTTTTCTTGCTGGTGGGAGATACCTGGTTGGGGAAAACGGCGCTTGCCGACAGTAGGTGTGCGACGGACCTCGCCATACAGTGGGAAAGACCACTACCCTTCACTTACGGGACCGATGATATCAGTCGTTGACGCGTCCGAAACCAGTAACAATCAATCAATCCTTCTCATCCACGAAATCTCTCACTCTCTCCCACCCACGTATTGGCTCTCCCGCATCCCCACGCACTCTGATTTCAATCCTCAACCAGTAGAGTACAGGTAAAGTGCGATGTAGTGCAGTGCTGGGTAAAGCTACATCAATTAACTATATGGCATAACCGAAGAAAGATAAGGTGAACGAGTAGTGATGTGACAGATTGAGGGGATCTAATTCGGATTTTTAAGAGCTAACTTTATAAATCCACATTGTAATTTTGAATTGAAAAAATAACAAGAATTATATGATTGTGTGTGTAAGTGTATGAATGTTCATGATAATGTAGTATACGTGTGCATGTGTATCTAAGTGTATGTTTGTTTATGTATATGATGGCATGTATACTATGTAGGTCAAGAGTGTGTTGTTATTTTATGTGAACGTGTAAGTGAGCATTCATGAAAATGATTGTATGTGTCTTTATGTATGTCTGTATTTGTATTTATATGTATTTTGTAGTTGTAATATCTTTTAATAACATATTTTGTATATTGTTTTCATATTGTAATTATCTTTGTATTATAAATGAAGATGTATTGTAAATCTGCTTCTTAGTCTTATAGTTATCACCTGGCGATGAGTCAATTGTAGCCAAATAAATATTATTATTATATCCATATTCTCTTCGCATTCACTTTGCTCAGCCGACCCTTCCCTTTCCTCTCCCTCAAGGAGCCAGTCGACGTCCCGTCTCCGAAGTCCCCGTGACTTGCTCTTCATCCCACGGTCTTCCTTCCTTCCCTCCCCTTCCCTTCCCTTCCCCTTCCCCTTCCCCTTCCTCCGCCCCTCCCCTCCCGCCTCGCACGTGCTTCCCCGACCACGCGCACGTAGGTACGCGCGCACGTGTCGACACGTGTCCCCGGGGGAGGCGGCGGAGCCGGCGGAGGCGTCCGGGCCGCGGCCTCGTTAGCGCCGCGACACCACGCGCCAATGCCACCGCCAGATGGCACCACCTCACGCTTCCGAGGTCAAAAGATCGGCTCAGGCAGGCCAAGTGTGGTAGACACGGTAAAGGCAATCCGTCATGCTCGCTATATGTCGCACTTGCAAATAAAACCAGATCCCAGGCCTGGTAACGCCTCTACTTGGAAAAAGTCGAGTTAATCTGACTGTAAAGGTCAAATACATACAAACTTGTGTGGATTTTTTTTCGTGTGAGGAACATTAAAGGACAGGAAACAAAATATGTAGCCAACTCAGAGTTTATATTCCAACGCACACACACACATGATATTTTCTTTATCACGTGTTTCCAAAACCTTTCTTTGCGTTATTCTTAATTCAACGAAATATCGTAAAGCGGAGACGAATGCCGACCCAAACCAGCAGAAAATTTGCGCGGATCTATCTCTCCCACACTCTTCACAGATTGTACGTCAAAAACTTTTTCAGCTGTTTTGACAGTAAATCTTCTTCTTGGTCTAAGTCTTCTTCTTCTTCAGGTAGTTAAGCCTGATGCACCTACTTGGTTCCATCTTTCTGAAATAATTGTAAACGTTGTCATTGCCAACAAAAGTTTGTTGGCAATGACAACGTTTACAATTATTTCATGAAAAATGCCAACGATAACGCACCACAACACCTATATCCATCTTTCTGTCCATTTGTACTCGGGCGCTCGGGGTTTCTTCTTCTACTATAGGATTCGTCTCGTCAGCCTCTAATTGAACCTAAATTTAAAATAGAAAAACAAAAATAAGAATGGAAGCGTACCGTTTATGAGTTGAGATAATTCGTCACCCGTTATTCCTAAAAGTTAAAATCCCGAATTTGGTACAAGTTAGTTTTTAATCTAGTTACTGCACCAATACCTGTACAAATAAGAACCCGCCATAGAACACAAAATGGTATAGTTTACAAAATACGTCAAACTTCGAACATAATCGAGATTTTAACATTCATGATTACCTAGAGGTTTGTTGGTGTCGGGATGTATCTTACCCAAGGTCAGGTGTCCACAATCTAGAGAGAGAAAGAGAGATAGAGAGAGAGACAGAGAGAGAGACAGAGAGAGACAGAGAGAGAGACAGAGAGAGACAGAGAGAGAGACAGAGAGAGACAGAGAGAGAGAGGGAAGAAGGAAAAGAGAGGACGAGAAAGATGGAGAAAGAGGAAGAGAGACACAGAGAGAGGGTGAGTGAGAGTGAGAGGGAGAGAGAGATAAAGAGAGACAAAGAGGGTTTGAGGCACAGAGAGGGATAGAGAGACAGAAGCAGAGAGAAGAGAGAGAGAGAGAGAGTGAGAAGTGGTGCGATATAGGGGAAGGGTATAGAAAGAAAGAGATAAAGCTGAAGAGCAAATGTCGAGGAGAACGGGAGCGCGTAGTACATTGGTTACTTGGAGGAAGGGGAAGAGAGAGAGTGTCGAGGAATCTAGAAGATCGTGGGAGAACCGAAATCTGCGCGTGTCCTCGGCAATTTCGGTTTGAAACGACAATACCCTCTACTACTTCACAGTATGTTAAATTATGATGGAGCTAGGAAGTAAGTGTTTTGACAAATTTTAATAAATGTAAATATTCACTTTGTGTGCGTGTGGAATAAAAACTTTGAGTCGGAACACGAGCTACAGATTTTGTGTCTTGTGCGTTGTTGGTCCCCATGCGAAAACAATTATGTTGAAAAAACGTTAAATTATGAATAAAACTAGGAACGACAGGTTTTGTCAAAATTAAAAATATTAACTTTCGTGGAATAGAAACTATACTTGATGTAACAGGAGCTACAGATTTGTATCTTGTGTATTATTGTTTCCAAGCGAAAAATTTCACTCAGAAGTTGTTTTGTAAAAAAACTGGAGATGAATGATAAAAATTGTTTAGCAGTTCTTGAAGCGCCAACTGATGTATTAGTGAGACTTAAAGGATGTGTGTTTGGCTAATGTACTTCGGAGAAGAGAGGATATATGGATGTACGGGACTTCAGAAAATTGCAATTTTTCCCCTACTTTTAAAACAATTTTTTTAAATTTTTAGAAGTCTTTAACCCTAGATTACAAGGCGACCTGTACCAAACATTATTACAAAGACGTAGTCTGTCTGACTACTTTGGGTAAAAATAAAGAAAAAACTCATTTTTACAATGAAACACTAAATTAATGAATTGATCATGTATTATATAGAGTTACAAAATACATTTTAAAGACTCTTGTTTATAGATCTAAATGCCTTCACTCTCTCACCAGACACTTGCTAGATGCTGTCCACACATGGTTTTTGAGAAGCGTCCGCAGTAGTACCTCGTCATGCAATCTTATTTATGATCGCCATCGTCCCATTATGATTGCTAAATGTTCAGACCAAAACTTAAATGCTACATGACAAGGAGTTTGTGGTCATCTTTTACAATGTTAGCCAATATACTCGTAGCACCAAAAATATCTCTGGCGTAACTACAAATAATAATAGTCTACTGGAAAAATCTTGCTGAGATGGCGTATATCCGAAATAGCCACGCGCACAATGTTACGTGAATATCACTGACTAGACACCTAAGGAAGGTACCCAGAGTTTCTGGAACGGAGAGTTACGGTAAGGGAATCGGAAGGCTTTTGGCACTTGTTCCGTTGTGTGAGAAGCGACGCCGTTCTAATAAAGGGTTAACTAATCATAATTATTCTAATATTACAAGTTACTAGAACATTTTGAGATGTCAAAAATATAACTTTTTCGAAAGAACATATCATCAGAAAATTCACATAAATTAATTTTAGGTAAAGAAGTTACACCAAATCTTTTGCCCCTGTTTGTTAGGCAACTCCACTGGCGCCGGTGTTTAGCAGGAACACGAAACATCCCTGAGTCAAACGTGGCATGAAGAAAAATTGTGAAATTCGAGTTGTTTAACAACATATATAGACTAACGACTTTCCATTACACAAATCTTACCAACTAGAATTCAATCGCGTAAGTATATCTCTATTGTTTTTTTCTGGAAAGACAGAAAGACAGAAAGAGACAATGCCGTTGTGTTAATGAAAATCAAAGGGGTTTATTTAACTTTAAATTTAAGTCTTTTAATTCCGTGCTATTTTAAAAATATTCAAAATAAATAGTCGGAAAAATAATCGATATACAGGTTAATCTAGTTGAACAGGAACTAATTCAATTTTTTTATCAATTATGATGATTAATCATTGATGAATGTGAACAATTATTCATATTATATTTAAATTTTATAATATAAAATATTATAAATATTCAAAGTTTCAAATATCATATATTTATATTATAAAATACGAATGATTGTTGTCTTGGTAAAAATACTTGAAACATTTTTTTCAAAGGAGACACAAAATTAATATTTCCCTCAATAACGTATTTTCTTTAACGTTTGGTTTTGTAAAGGGATCTTTTTCGAAAGTTATATCCTGGGTCCAGATTTGTAGAAAAATTGTCTAATTTTTAAACTATTGAGTTGAATTTCATATAAAAATTATCATAGGTAATACCATGAATGCATTGGAAATTGTCGTTAAATTTCTGACTCACCAAGCACGGAGGCGATTTATCTGAGAATTTCTAAAGCACGAGTGGTAGTTAATATGACTATTTCACGAGTGAAATTATGCCCAAGAGAGTTCCAAAATGAGCCAAACACTGAAAATAACTGAAAGCCTAGGTTATATTCAGAAGTTATGTTGTAGTACATAGGCTCTTTATTGGATATCGACATAGCGATCAAAGTATATGTAACGCCTTCTGAGATAGATGAGCCACAGTTTAGCATTGGCTAGTAGGTAAATATAGTAAGCAAAATAGGATAGAAAAAGCAATAAAATTTTTTGAGACACTGATTGGGGCATTTTGTATGTATAGTTAAATACTATTGGTTTTAAATTCACGAGTGAAATAGTTAATATAATTAACTTCCGATCTATTGATGAAATCACGTTATCAACTCAGTTGTGGTAGAGGCTTCAATGTACCCTTAGAAATCAAAATATTGCTTCAAATTAACAAGGTAATAATTTAAAAGCATTTGATGTACGGATGTTATTTGTAATTATTTTCAAATTCAAAAATTAATTCAAAAAGAAAAGTATTTATTTGCTTTATTTGCTACATCGTACTGAATAACGAAGAAGAATGTTTCCAGAAAAAACATTCTAGAATATCATCATAACCATACATAGGTGTCTATTATACCAGCATGGGAATATTTGACACAGAGCCGCCAAATAGCAATAGACAAGTACTCCAAATTATCACTCAGAAACCGCAACATACTACCAAAAAACGGAAATGGATACGTTTTAAGAATGTTTCTTTTTGTAATTTAGACGTCAAATGTGGTATTTCTAACCAATATCGCCTAAAAATAGAATTACATCTATCAAAAAAGCTTAAAAAGCTTTCAATTTAAACCACACGTAAAAGTGGACTTAAATAGCATATGTAAGAGCAGCAGAATATCATGTGAATATTTTTCGGAGTGTTGCAAAACACGATCAGTCCCTGGGGTCAAAAGAGTCGGAGGGTTGAACCCGTTCTCCGGGATTCGTTCGTCGCGAGTCGCGCGCCGCACGCAGCGCGGGGCCCACTGTGTTTGCCGCGGCGCTCGGAGGGGGCGTGGCGGGCGGAGGGAGGGCGAAGGGGAGGGGCGCCGGCGCCTGGCGCGCGCGTGACCCGCCGCTGCCGGCGCTTGTTGATTGTCGCTTGTCCCGATCGAACGGCCCCCGAGGCTTCCAACGCCGCAGCCATCTCCACCGCCGCTGCCACAGCTGCCACCGCCACCGCCACCGCCACCGCCACCGCCACCGCCACCGCCACCGCCACCCCCGCTGCCACCGCCACCGCCACTACCGTCACCACTACCACCACTGCCGCCATCACTGCCACCGTCACCGCCGCCACCTCCATCACGGCCACCGTCTCCACCGCTTCCGTCATCGCCACCGCCTCCGCCGCCGCAGCAGCTGCCGCCGCCACCGGCACCGCTAACGCCACCACCTCCTGGTAAGCACCTCCACCCCCGCCTTCACTGCCGCCTTTACCGCCGCCGCCGCCACCTCCACCCCGCTGCCACCTCCGCCGGAGCCGCCGCCGCATTCACCGTGGCCGCTGCCATCTGGACAGCAGAGCTCGCGCGCCGCACCGCAACGCGTAGATGACCTCCTGCCGCTGCCCCACGCGACCCACTGCGCGACTCGCGCTTCGGCGTTAAGAACTGCCTTGGTATTATGAATGAAACAATAAGCGGGTGTAAAACAATATTCAGTTCTGGGATTTTCGAATCACTCCAGAGAGCATAAATTTATTTCTTCGTTCTGAAACGGTTTCCCGTCGTTTATGGTAGCGAGAGATAGCACTAATTTAAGTGTTTTCATGTTTAATATATTTGATCATTTTGGAGGTTTTACATTGATTCTTATGACATTATATTGATTGATTTTACATTAAATCTTAATGAAAAATGATGTGAAATAGTAAATATTTTACCATCTACCGATGTTATTCAAATTACTGTTTGTGCCTTGACAATAACTTTGCCAACTCTGCTTGATTATTTTTTTTAATTATTAGTGTTAGAGTGTTACAAAGATTGCACAAGTGTATGTGAATTTGTTAATTCTTTTCTTTCAAGAGAGAAGGGACATTTTGTTATAGTGATTTTGTTATTGGTATACCAACAGACAATTTTAGTGCTTTGGGTTTGTTTAAGAATAAATGTATTTGAGTTTGGAAATTTTCTGGAAACTTCCTTTACTTAGACGAGATAGAAAGATACACGATCCTTTAAAAAACATTTCCACTTTTTTCTCTGATTGCTGATTAGAAATAGATCACAGTTGTGAACCACCTAACAATAAAAAAGGAGAAAGCTTTCAATTTATTTACAAAGAAATAGAGAAAAGTAAAGAAAATAGTAGAAAATACTGAAATTAAATATTACATCTACCGCATGAATTTTCACTTGCATTTCAGCCTCGCATCCTAATTCCAACAAGGGAGCTCTCTATACGTCGTTGGCTGTCATTTCAATGCTCGTGTGACCGACCTCTCAATTAAGGCTCGGTAGTAAGATCTAAGACACGTTCATTTCCTTCTCCCAGTGAACCTCACGCACGGATGAAGATACGACTCCGACGAAGGGTAACGTCTCTTCAGAAAACAGATTCCAGAGACACTAACTCAACGAAATTGCTACCTTGTCTTGGCAAAGCAATTCCACGAGCAGACACAGAGGTGAAATGTTTGTTACGAATATAAACAATGTCAAAATTCTGATTGATTGTGTCAAACAATGGGTTATTTTTATCCGAATTTCACTTGAACTTCAAATAATTAAATAGAAGTAGACGTTTGGTAAGATTGAACTTTCATTAATATTTATTTCCTTATCATTATAATCTAATTACACCACGACCGCAATTCACAATTAGTAAATGGGACTAGTTTCACTAACAAATGCACGTATTTGGATCAGGAAACAATACCGGAAGTTTTTTACCGGTTCTTTAAGATTTTGAGGGTTCTGAATTGGAATTGAAGACCTCCAGAAATGTTTGCTTTACAAAAAAATGTGAAAAAAGTCTAATATATTTGTCCTCTTTTTAGTTTTTTTTTTTTTGCTTTTATCTCGAAATCTTCACGTTTAATTGAATAATATTGGTTTAGGAAAGTAATGTTAAAATAATTATCCACAAAATCTATGAAATAACTTTAAATTTGACCAATTTTTAGGCGCTACGACGTTATAAAAACAGCGATTGGCTGACTGGTTAAAACGGGAAAAAATTTCCCTCACATATTATATTACGGCGAAACTCTAATTTCACTACTAAGTTGAAACGCTAAAGTTTAATCTCTGAAAAACGTCTTTCATATAATATAAATAGCACATATAATTTTGTTTTGCATCGTGAAAATTTTCGAAGATCCGACAAGACGGTCACATTCTTGTATCTGTTCTTACAATTGGTGTTCCTTATTTACAGAATTTTGTCTTAAAATATATTTTAAATGTTTCTATTGCATATCAAATAATTATTATATGAAAACGTAATCGTTATTATTAGACATTATTTTTCGTAATTAAGTAAAACTTACATTGAACCTCATCAGTGTGTACATTGTATTTTCGATATTTTTAATTATTGCATTTGTATTATTTACTCACATAATATTAAAACCATTTATTTTGTTTTTTCGTTCATTATGAACTGTATTAAAAGTTGCTGTTCGTCACATTTAATGAAAGTATATCCAATAGATGTTTATGATGCGAAGTGTTAAAGAAGCATTTTATTTTGCGATAGTGGTAAACGATACGGCAGGAAGCTCTTAGGTCGAGTGACGCCATTCCATAAGCAAGGAAAATCAGTTTTAGCATGTGTGCCTTACTCTTCTTTTTCGGCAACCTTACTGAAATTCATTTTACTTTAATTCAAGTATACAAATTACTTAATTTAGTAGTATGCTACAAAGAGATCCGACGAATTTCAGTAGTTGATGAGGTCAGACAAAATTATTGTATTCTTAGTTGCATTGACAGTTTGATTTCAAGTTAGTAACGCTATTAAGAATAAGTAAACAGTGTGAATAACGCATGAAAACGGGAAAATAATTTCGTGTGTGGATAAAATGGACACCACTGGTCTGGAATGAATGCGCCAAATGGAAATGGAATGAACATATCGACGTTGAAGTATGCAGTAGCTCTACAGAGAAGAGAAGTAACGAAACGGGGGACATTTTGGATTCACAATTGTAGGAAAAGCAAGTTCTGTCGTAATTTTGTCGTCTATATTAATAATTAAAAGGGGGAAATTTGATTATGCATTGAAGGGGAGGGATTTAGTAAAGAATATATAAGACAGATAAAAGGAGAGTTTCATAAAAAATTTTGTATTTGTGAAATTTTTATTATTGTTGTTGATTTGTGATAAGTGTGTGCGAAATGTATGTTTGCAGTATAATACAATGGGCGATATTGAAAACGAGTAAATGTTATTTCTAAAATAGCAACAAGGAAAGTTCCTAGTCTTATGTAAAGATTTCGCGTCGAAACTCTGTATAGACAACCTAGCAGAAACGCCAATAAAAATTCATGACGACGGATCAGCTTTGGTAGAACCTTTGGGCTACGATCAGGTAAAGATTGAATAAGAATTGAGTAGAGTAAATATTTAAAAGGTACCAGGAGCTGACGACGTCTCATATGTTCAAAGCGCCATCTGATACAAAGCAGCCACTGTCAATAATTGACAGTTCTTCCACTTGCTTCACATGTTCCAGGACAGTCTTGCCATTCTCGTAGAAAAACATTATGGTGTTGTGAACCAAAACATTATTGGGTTTTAATCATTGCCACCTGCGTAGATCTATTTACGTGGCGTTGGTTTAATTCTCTGTCTTCTCACTGAGATCGCAGTGCTAGAATACCAAAACACGTTTTTAGAAATTTCTTAGAATCTTCTGGTCGGATCCAAAAAAAAGCAAGTATTCAGCTCCCCATCAGAAGACATAGACACGTCATGTTTTATATGTCTCAATTGGTGCTCGAGAAGTCTAATCGTGAGTGACGGATCCGCACTCACGCACACACGAAAACATGCACATATGCACACTCACAGTCCCTCAAATACTGTAAATGGATAATGTATTGAATAGCAATTAATTTTATACTTATGAGTTTGACTAATCATTAATAGGTATTTGAAATCGACGTAAAAAAGAAGGTTTAAAATACGCAAAAATATTTTTTGTGAAGTGAAGAGCGGAGTACGTAACTAATAACCCGTAATATTTTCATTTACTGCTGTAATGTTTTCCACAAAACTTCAATGTCAATAGAAAATTCAAGAAAGTAGATGAAACCTCGTCACTGAGAAATACTATTATTAAAATGCCGAACAAGTATGTTGAAAACGATTATTTGTATGATATGTATCTAACTCGTGTTCCACTAGAAAATAATGCCGTGTCAAGCCATCCTATTTAAGAGAAAAGATGACACTCGATACAGAATGAAAGTCTAACACGAAGATCCACGATCTATAAAAACAACCCCAGAAAGTTGAGAAAGGCTCCACGAAACAGCTTTGTGTAGCAGTTGCAAAACTTCTCTTTGGACCGTGCAGGAGGCGGGAAGGGGTTACGGATAAGTTATTCAGAGACGCTTTGGAAAATTCTAGCCTTTCTTCCCTCTAACAGTTCACGGTCTTGAGTTTGGGCCATTACTACGAAAACGGAAGGTAACCTGTAGAAATATAAAAGTATTTTGAGAGAGGATCGATTTTGTTGCATTTCTTTGGAAAAGCAAAACTCTTGCGCTTGGCAAAAGCAGTTCTGTGACTAAAGAGTATTCTGAACTGTGTTGATAGTTCAGTTATGAAAAATACGTATTTTAAAAACATGTTTCTGGGAGTTAATCGTAGTCACAAAAGAAATAATAAATAGTCCGCAAAACCATATAACACAAAATAGTACAAAATTATGTTAACACAAAACACCACAATATGTCCGATATTAGAAATACTAATGAAATGTGGTTGATGAATCGTATAGAAAATAGTACCGATCTTGCAGGTTGTGGGGATAACGAAATTCTTAGATAATTGATGTCTAATAAATATGCGAGAACTCAAAATATTCCAGGAAGGAAGGAGGAAGATAGAAGAAAATACTAATTTAGTGAAATAAGTACCAACCTATAAAGTACTTCCATTTTATCGTATTTAATTTCTTGTTGATCTAATGCAATTTTTATATTTTGAGAGAAATAAGTAATTTATTGTTTTGAAAATACAATATTTATTTTTGTAAAGCCCTTTGTTTTACTTTACAACCAATATTGCTCGGTGTACGTAAAATACATTTAGTTATCAAACATATTGCCTTCTTTGTTGCCTGTCTCTTAAACGTCTTCAAACATCGAGCGCAAAGTATTGAAGTGTCATATTGATTTATTTTCTTTTTCTAGTATTTTTAAAAGATTAGTTTAAAATAGAGCTATCCTGAATTAATACTAATTTCTAGATCCAAACCTTGATATTTTTCATGTCACAATAGACTTGATTTCAGTGCTCCTTTGACCATTACTTTCTCTGTAACTCCAATAGTCAGTCAAATCAATTTCTACGGATATTTTTTGGATCTGATTGTATTTACCGTGTTAGAAAGAGCTCTATCGTAGTGTTCCTGATCCAACGTCTTTAACGAAGGGTCAGTATCATTTGATAATTGCTGTTTGATATTACGTAACTTGGTTGTATGTGATATTGACAATGTGATGGTTGTGATGTTTGATAATAAAGTTCGAGAACCCACACAAGATCGCAGATCGGTGCACGGAGTTCTGCCTCTCGAGATCACTCGGGATTCCAGATACCAATGTCGAGAGTTAAGCGGAAGTATCACCCATTTTCATACCAGAGAATGTGATAAAAGAATCTCCGAAAAATGTTGCCTCCTTCTCCTAGTTATATATAATGAGAGTGTTGGGATATCGGAGATCCCACCACGCTGAAATATCGATCATCGTTATGCTAATAAGATGTAAATTTTGTAATGTACAAGTTTGTTAATGCAATGTGTATACTGTAACGAGTCGAAATTCAATGTGTATTTGACACCAAGAAGGCATGTAGTACATACACGGCTTTCTTGGAATAGAAATACAGATTGGCAATTGTGATACCATGGAGACGGTAAACATTAGAAGACGAATGAAATCAACAACCAGGCGGGATACAGACGTTCTAAAACACAGACAGGATGTCGACATTCTGTAATTCAGACGAGAAGAGGACGTTCTGAAACGCAGATGAGACGTAGACCTTCTTTGTGTAAAGTAATTTTATCCTACGTTGCATTAAATACTGAAGCCTTGCCAGGCATTCATCTCATTCTCACATATGATAACAACTCAATCCCAAACACGTTTGAAACATTTGGACTTTTGGTATGCTCACAGGTTGCATGGTACCGAACGAAGAGTGAACAATTTCATTACTCGCATTAAAGAGCAGATTGACACATGAGTAATGTCTCTCAAATGTTTAATTGATTGATTGGTTATTTCGTGTTTGCGGGACCATCAACTGTTTTCAAGTGCAATGAGTTCAACATTTTTTTATTATTTTCAATTCTGCTAATTTACAATCTGTTCACTTGGAACAATTAGTAAATGGTATACATGATATAAGTTGCTATGAAGAGAATCTAAAGGGTAAGTCTAGAATATGTTCACGCTTTAGCCTATACACATGTTCACTATTGTCCAACATGTTCACTGAGTGTTGATTCGGGTGGCTTTCCAGTCTCATCTGATGCCTCTTGCTTCTCTCCGAGATAGTCTCTGACGTTGTTGAGATGTTCAAATCTTTGTACAAATTTTTGTTGGTGACGAACCATGGGGCGTTGCATATATATCTCAATGTTTTTGTTTCGAATCTTCTCAGGATCTCCAGGTTTGACTTGCTGGCAGTTCCCCAGAGTTCGATTCCATAAGTCCATATTGGCTTGATTATTGTCTTGTACACTAAAATTTTGTTGTATAAGGAGAGCTTAGACCTTCGGTTAAGTAGCCATGATAATTTGCTTAATTTCAGTTGTGATTCTTTCCTCTTTTTCAAGATGTGAGGTTTCCAGGTTAGGTGACTGTCTAGATGTAAGCCAAGATACCTCACAACAGTTGTTACTGAGAGTTCTGATGAGTTTAATTTCACTTTGGGACACTGTTCAACATGTGTAGTACAATCTATATTCCCGGTGGTAGTGTTGTTATCCTCCGGTAGTATGAATATCTCCGAACAACCTACGAATGCTTGCAATGTTTCTGGTATCCAGATATTTCCACTAGCGGGACACCACCTCAACCAAGTCTGGCTCTAAGCCCAAAATTAACATATCCTAACGTTTGTGGTAGTGTAGTGCGTGTAAGTAAGCGAAACGGAAGAGGATAGGACAGGGAGGAATTAGGAGGGGAACACAGCACACGGTCCGTGACCAGTTTCTTAGGGTTCTGCTCTGGCATTCGTCTGGTATTGATGGGACAAATCACGTAAAATCACCGATCGTAGTACGAAAAACAATCGGCCAGTTGAATTCTCTTCCAGTCTGCGACTCAATTCAACATAACCAAGCATCTAGAGTCAAAATTCCACTACCGTCAAATCTCAAACCACAGAACCACAGACACTGCAGTCAATTGCACAGCCAGTTGCACTGCAAACAGCTGTAACCTTGTGCCCTCTCAGACGGTGGAGAGTTTTATAACTCTACAAAATCACAGATCGCTGCACGCAGGAATATCTCTCGAGAATCCTCGAGGAGACTTCCGACTCGTCTCGTTCGACGCCATTTCTCCTCACGAGCTCCAGGAGCACACCGGAAGCGCCCCTGGCGGCCAAGACGCTCAACTGGCAGGGAAGTTGCACGCGGGCGATAATTGCGCCCCTGGCGGCGAGGCCCGCCGACGCCGACTCGGGCTGCGGCACGCGCTGGCGGCACGCGCTGGCGGCTGTTGACTCAAGTAATGGAACGGACGCTGAGGGGAGACACCGCGCCCTGGCGCCCACGCGCCCTCTGCGCCACGCGGCCGCCGCCAGATAGCGCACACAGGATGCCTAAACGTCTCTTAATGGACACGGGAAGGAGCCTGTATGTTTTCATTTATTTGTTTATTATTTATTTTTAAATTTATTACTTATTTTTGTATTTATTTTATATTTTTGTATTTATTTTATATTTTTGTATTTATTTATTTATTTATTTATTTATTTTGCATTAATTATTTATTTTTTACATTTATTACTTATGTTCGTATTTATCATTTTTTGTATTTATTTATTTATTTATTTTTGTAATTATTTTATCCCCAAAATTGTAAAAAAAATCTAGTTTGACATCCTAAGGGGAGAAGTCCAAACTGCACGGTTTGTTGAGGTTTGTATTCTCTGTTATAAATCGTATGCATGTGAAGTTGAATTAAAAGCATACGTTGCAACGTATGTTTCAAACCATATTTGATGTGAAAATATTCGCTTCCATCTACAAAAATGAGAAGGCAAATAAGCTACAGATTCTGGTTATTTTCCCATATTGGGTACTTTGTGAGAGAAACGGATTTTTACCGCGATAAGATTGAGAATGAGCTTTGATTAAATATTCGCAACCGAGTTCAAGTTTCCTACTGTCTCTATTATATTTGTTTATTGTAAACAGTTTCTTAAGCATCAACAACCAATGACATTCCGATACCCGGAGTTCATCAATAGGAGGTGGAGGTGGTTTTAACGATGCACTCCAGAATAAGTCACGGAAGTAACTCCAGATGTCCCCTACATGTTTCTCAAATATTCCTTTACCTGTTTTCTCACATGTTTCGAACACGTTCCTGACATGCTCCGCAAATATTAACTGCATGTTCCCCGATATGACAATTAAATTGGATATTCATAAATTTAATTTAACATTTTTTTGAGCTAAATGTTTAACTGTTACAGGCGGATACCAAAGGTGGCTGCGATAGTTGACTGCGCAACTTCAAAAGAACCGCCGGAATCTGGTTCCGGCGCCGGCAACAGAGGGTGACAACAGCAGCCACCGCGGCGCCGTCACGCGCGTACAGGCACCGAAAAAGGAGGCACCACCACTATCCAGGGGCTGGCCAGCGGACCCGCTGCCCCGTCGCGCTATAAAGCAGCGCCCCGGCGGGCAGAGGGCAGTCGAGCGCCTACCAGCAGTGACGAGTACACCAGTCGATAGTGAACAGCGGTAACGAAACAGTGCAGTGATCGGACTCTCCCCTTCTCGGACGGATACCTCGGTGCCACGGCTACGGAATTTGGACTTCTCCTCGGACAACAGCGACTTGGGGAACTTACCGGTACATCTACAGGAAATTGATAGACCTGGCTTCGATATGGATACTCTGTACCTCACACCCGTGATGCAAAAATAAATCTATTTTAAGAAAGTACGTTTTTTTGACATACGTGACTTTTGTAGGAAACGGGAAGTTTGGAATAACTAGAGCACCGAGAAGATTAGAAAGGCCAAAAAAAGCATTATAGAAGTATATAAAAGATATTTCGAAAAACATTTTTAAAAAAATTCTCTTTATATAATTTCAATTTTTACTGATTCATTACTTTTTGTTATTGCTTTTGATACGGAGCTCCGTATACCGTGTACAACTTATCTGGATCGAAATATTATGGGTTACGAGAGAAATGTGACAACACTTGAATGATGATACGTGTTTTGGAAGAAATTGTGAAAAGGGTATTTTTCGAAGGAATATGAAAAGACATACCTAGTCAAATTTATTTCTAGTTAATTAGTAAAGATGTAAATATGAATTTAAAAAATAGGAAAGAAATAAAACCATGTATGTATCACAGTCGCTAACTGGTTTTAATAATAATAGGCCAAACATCTGGTGATTTTTCCCCCACTCGATCATTATAACTCTTAGATCGGACTAGGTGCATAATTAAGTATTAAACGTCTAAATAACTTCACTCTAGAAAACAACTAACGTTCAGGAAGAAATACTACACTGTAAAGGAATTTTCCAAAATTGTATTTCACCGTATAGATGTCTCATTTTGTAGCATACGAAATTAAAATGAAACTCGTGTTTTCTTTCAGCAAATAAAATCCATGATTTATTGTCTTTCAAAGCATTTTGTTTTTCATGTCGTGTACAATAGAAAATTGAGATGAAACGTAGTAAGAAGGGGAGAATTTTTGCTTTAAAATATCATGAAATATGATTTTAAAAAATATCTAGTTTTGACTTAAAATCTGGAAATATGCATTTTAATGCGCAATTAAAATTAACAGTAGTTCATTTCCTGTTTAAACCTTTCTTGACACAATTTTAGGAGATGCATTCTTGGAATGAAGAGGTGTGTTTTTGTGCAAATTGAATATAATATCCCGAACTTTTCAGGAGACATAATTGAAGTAAATATACACCTTTAGGAAATACATTGTTTGTCTTGTTGCATTCCTTCTATCTGTTTAAAAAAATATCAAGAAATATCCTGTATTTGCACATTTACACTTATCAATAGGAAAGGGAAAAACGCAAATTGTGACCAGTTCTTTCTAATAAAAATTAGATCACAAATAAATAAATAGTTAAAAAGATTTGAATCGTTTAAGTGGCAGGTCACTATTTTAACGAAATGTAAATAATATGCGCCTATCATTATACGAATATTCACTAAGAAGAAAAATCGGTGAAATATGCACCACAATAATGTACATAGCATCCAATTCTAAAAAAGTCAAGAAATTTAATTTGGCTATGCCCAGAAGTAACGAACAAAAATACGCAAAATTGTAGAATCTACTCCTAGTAACGTGTGTCGTGGGTTGCATATCTCCCCATAATTAAATGCCTGTGTAGCTATGGACAGTAGGTAAATTAAATCACATCGACATGCCCGTCAAAACGTGACGAACCGAACGTCTGTGCATAAGTAGTTGCATGAAAAGCAGAGGAACATTTCACGTACGATATACTTCGCACTAGATGGTCACTAGTAAAAATTAATCATTTTCGACTCGTCTGCATGAAGATTGTAACATTTGTTCTAAGGTAACCTGTGTAGAGTAGATGTATTGTTTACTTGCAGGGCTGCACGACGGATAATCTTGTTATTGATGAGTTTTATATCGGGAGAGATGACTCAGGGCATCAACTAGTGTCACAGCACTCTCAATGACCGGGAGGTCCCGTGTTCGAGCCCCGACGGTGATGGAGTTTTCGACACTAGCTTGTCAGCTAGGCCACGGACCGCGCGCGATCTTTCCTTCCTCTTCATTTTCCTTGTCCTACCCCTTACTTACATACTCTGTCTTACATGCACTACACTACCACACATGCCGAGAGATCGGTCGGGGTCTTAGAGCTTGCCCCGGCTGGGGCGGTGCCACGCTGGTGGAGAACCCCACTGGTCGACGGTAGGTCGACGAAGGATCTCACCATACAGTGGGAAAAATCACTGCTACCTACCAAGAAAAAACATCCACTACACTTACAGAATTAATTACTATACTGACGCGCCCAAAATCACTATCAATCAATTATGAGTTTCATTGTAAGAAAATTACATTTATAAACTTTCATGAAAACTTCATTCAAACAGTTTGCAAGCAAAAGCATTTTTTAGAAACTTTTTCCATTGATTAATGATTGGTTGATTATTTCGTGTTACCAGACGTGTAAACTGCTGTGGCGATTAGTCACGTAAGTGAAGAGTTTATCGCTTGTCATTATTCATTTTATCTGAATATATTTCTGAAATTTATGAAGAGAGCACCATGAGGCTTGTTTCACAGAACCTCATTTGTTAGGATTGCTCATTTTCATTTTAACTATTTTGCAATTATGCACATTACATTATAATACACACGAGTATTCTATGTTTCAAACTTTTTCGCAATATGGAGTATTTTTGAATATAAGAAAACGCATCAGCTTTATCAGAGTTGCACCAACGAATGGTTTTGCTCAAGAGAACAAACATAAAACAAATTATCTACAAAAATATCTTTGCGTATTCCTCAAAAATAATTGGCACACAACGTTACATTTGGAAACAAATGAAAGGTAGAAGGGTAAAGAGGTTTCTGATACAAACAATACGTCGTTGGTAGATATATTTGATATCGCGTTCACCTAGACTTGATAAATCTGATACTGGGTTGAGTCGTATACAATTGACTGGATGGCAACGTATAAAATGTAAGTCATCGATCTTATATTTTACATCCGCGACACTAGGAAACTATTCTGTACATAATGACGTATAATGGACCTGTAAATTGTAGTTATTTTCCTTTTAAATCCCGTGTACCTTCAATAGAATTTTCTAATTATTTTTGCCAAGTTCAACTAAGACCCAGGCGCTATGAAAAAATTAAACGAGTCTATATTGTCATTGATACGATTCTTATTTTCAGTATGATCTCACAGCTTTTGTCTTTTGAAGTCTGCCAGGTTTAGATTGCTAAATAACTGAATGCGTTGCGTTTGAATGAGATCGCAGGAAAAAAGTATTTAGTGAATTTGCTTTTTTAAATGCGATAATGAATATGCAGAATAATTCACAATGAACAACTAATTATTAATACAAGTTCTTCTAGTATTTTACACATATTTTAATTTATACAGATTAACATTCTACAAACTTTTGTGTTCTAGTAACTAAAATAGTCACTGCTTTGCTGATTATTTAAGAAATTCTATTTTTCCATGGGTATGCCTAGTTAATAAGGCAACTGGTAAAACTTACAGCTTCTAATCAGCTCAAAAATAATGTTGCCAAACACTCTTATTTGTCCATATTACAAATTGTCTGACGAACTGCATTTAAGAACATTCCCTTAGCGTACTAAACACACAGATGCCTTCTCACGACACATTGATACAAATGGACGTGTATAAAGAACAGCTTTCTTCTCGACCTCCATTTCTTTTCTTCGAATGATTGACGATTTCGTGTTTCCGGTCGCGTATTATTGCTATGGTTGTTATTCCAGAAACTGTCGTGCATGTATTTTTCCAGGGAGGTGGCAGTAAATTTCTTCCTTCACCGCAGATGAGAACCAGCGCCGCCCTACAGGTCGCTTTGCGAGTTTTTTCTCAACCAGGTATCTCCAACCAGCGAGGCACCGCCGTGCAAGGGTAAGTTCTAAGGTCCTGGCTTTTCTCCCGACATGTGTAGTAGTGTAGATAATGTAAGTCTGAATGTAGGTAAGAGGTGAGAATAGAACAAGAAAGAGAAGTGCGCGGTCCGTGGCCCATCTGTTATGGCACTGCTCCGGCATTCGCCTGGTGTAGATGGGAGTATCTACGGAAAACTACTTATCAGAGAAGCCGGCCATTTTAATTGTCCTCCAGAGAGCGACTGAATTCGACCTAGCTATCCAACGTGACGAACATTCTGCCACCGTCGGGCCTCGAACCCCAGGAGCTCTCAATGCGAGGACTGCAGTGACATCAGTTGATGCCACCTCATCCACATCAGTTGATGCCACCTCATCCACATCAGTTGATGCCACCTCATCCACATCAGTTGATGCCACCTCATCCACATCAGTTGATGCCACCTCATCCACATCAGTTGATGCCACTCTGAGCCACCTCATCCAGAGCGACACGTCGATGTCAAATGCACTTGCACAAGGAACAGCGGTCTTCCCAGCGGCGAATTTCTTTTCGGCGAGGAGGACGCAGCAGGGCACGTCGTAATCTGTTCGCCTTTCCTCGTCTTGGAGCAATTTCCACGCTGCCTCTTAATATCTTCGCGCACGCCATCTCACGCAAACAAAGAGCAGCGCTTACGGCATCTGAGGTGCCGCCATATTAATTTTCTTCCGCGTTTACCAGCAACTTCGCGCAACTTGTGTCGAGAGCTTATTTACTACTTTGCGTTGACGTTTCTGCTCTAATGGAAGGGCAATAATGAATGCAAAGTCCAAAGTTCGCAATATACTAGGATCGGCGATGTTTGAATTTTGATGATACTTCGTATCTCTGTTTCTAAAATATATAAGACATTGGAAAGATGAAAAATTACATGCAAATCTTAACGTTTTGGTGTATTATGATTTCTCGAATGATAATTTTAATGTACTTGTCATACAGAATAATCATTCGCCAAGAATATAAAATTCAATTCATTTAATATTTTCAAAAAACATTTTTTGACACGCTAAGTATCTCGTTATTTTGAAAATTTGTTTAGTATTAAGAAAGGTTTTGTTGGTAAATAGGCGATTAAAGTGTTCCAAGTTGAAGGCAAAAATTGGTATGTAATAATTTTAAAAAAATATTTTTATATATTTGACCTGACACTTTTCTTTACACATTCTCGCTTTACCTCTTTACGATACATAAACTATTAACAGTCTACAAACACCGAAAAACGCTTAGAACAGACGAATCATACGAAAAATAAGGAATGCGTTTTTCAGCTGTGATCTGTATTTGACTCATCGAAATAGATCCAAGAGTAGTAGGATGTATAACTCAAAGTACTGCGGGAAACAATTCAGTACATTAATTCTTATTAAATAGAAAAAGAAAATTAAATAAATATGCCATATTTTGTGACAGTGACATAAAGTAAATGAGAAAAAGTATGTTACCATATATATTAGAAGATGAGAGAAGAATTTTGTGCAAAAGAAAAGAATATTAATTTAAATTTGCAATAACAGTAACGTCACGTTTTTATTAAGTACTGTGTTTTTTTAAGTTCTAAAAAACTAACCGTTCACATTTACTGGCTAATTTCTAAACTTTAATGGGTATTCTAAAAAAGGTATGTTTATTATGATGTTAAAAAGGAAATTTGAGGGTGTACAAACTTCTTTTAAAGGGCTTTACCAGAGACTAACACAATACTTAGCAAATTATTTTATTTCTTGACTATGATGTACTAAGAATCAAAATGATGTAATAAATTAAGTTTTGGGTGTAAATATTGATAGATAAATCCGCAGTTTTTTAAAATAAGTAATTGTATAGTGGTTATGTTAAATTAATACGTGGCATTTTCGGGTAAATTTGTAGCAAACTCTTTACACTCCACTGTAAGGTAGAAGTTTCCAGTCAGAGACAGAGAAATGAAAAGTAAGAAGGATAGAAAAATAAAAATTCTAGTCAATTTTATTGTTTTTTGATTGTAAATTTAGACTTTTCCCTAAATGTTGTAAAATGGAAATTTAAGAAGTGTTATAAAATATCCGGAAATATTTCTTTAATTATTTCACGGGGGGCTGAAGTGTGAAAAATTACAACTGATATAGAAAGTATCGATTTTCAATTTTCCAATGCCAACGTGCTACGTGTATTGATACTGCAGTTTATGATTGATTTATTGATTAATTTATGACTCCGAGCATGTCAACTGCTAAGATTTTTATTCCCGTAAGTGTAGTGAATGTTTTTTTTTCATAATGTGGCGTTGACCTTCCCCCACTGGATGGAGAGATCTGGCGATGACCTACCGTTGGCTAGTTGTTTTCCCCCTCTCGGCATCTCCCACCGCCCCAACCAGGCAACTCTAAGCTCCCGACCGGTCCCTCAGCACGTGTGATAGGGTAGTGATGTAAGTGTAAGTGACGAGGATAGAACACGGAAGAGGAAGGTAAGATCGCGCGCGGTCCGTGGCCCGTTTGTTAGGGTACTGCCTCCGGCATTTGCCTGGTGTTGATCGGATAATCCACGGAAAACTGCGGATCAGAGCACCAGGCCGCTAGAATTATCTTCGAGGCAGCGACTGGACTCGACCTAGCTCTCTAGCAAGAGCCTGCTGGTCCTGCGACCGTCGTGACTCGATCTTAGGACTTCCCGGTAAGAGGGACCTGAATAACACCGGTTGATGACCTGAGCCGTCCCTGCCGGTTCAGTAATTATAATCATTTAACGATTGAAGAGGAGAAAGAGCATAATTGTGGACAAAGTAAATGAGAATGAAAACAGTATGATAATGTATGGTAAGCACAGGCCGCCGTGTTTGCAACAAAACTTCACTGAAATCTCGTTGCTTTCATCAGCCGCAAACTATTCCTAATTTGTGTATTGGTAAATAAAATTTAGTACGTTTCCCGGCACACGTGGCTTCTCAAAACTACCGCTAATTTGTGAACTCACGAGTGAACGTAATATTGTTTGCAACACACGGCAGCTAAAAATCATTGCCAATCAGCGCAGTCGCGAATGATTGGTAGCTTTCACGAAGCTCACATCGCACTCAAACTATATCAATGTGATGACGGTGCATTACTTATCAAGGAACGTCTATGGGAATCTTGTGGAAGCATCGTGTGGAAGCCTCGTGTGGAAGCATCGTGTGGAACCATCGTGTGGAAATCTTGTGGAAGCAACCAGGCGCCACCGTCGTGTCACCTTGCGCCAAACCTTTTCCCGGCGGCAATTAGGACTGAGTCAATTCTCTGCTATTTTGTAAAACATTCATTTAATTTTGGGGAACATTACATGAAGGACACAGACATTTTCAAAATTTCCTCTCTCAAATATTTTTCTTTCAATTTCTTGTAAGAATACAGGAAAATACACTTACAAAGGTGGCATAAGTCAGATCTTCACGGTTAACTCTGAATTTTCAAAAATTTCATCTCATCAATCGGCGTCTTCATACAACAACAAAATTGAGAATAGAGATATTTCCTTCAAATAAAATTTGTCCTTTATAGTGAGTTCTTTCATTAATGTCATATACATTTTTTTGAAAATTGTAGTAGTTTTTCACAATATCGCGAGCAATATGTGCAACTTTAAAAAAACTACAAAAACAAGATTTTCTCACATATTCTTTAATTTTCTTTAACTTTTTGATAGGGACAGTGCTAGATGTACTCTATGAAATGACATAAACATTTGATCTATTCCTTTGTTTTGTAAATAATAGCAATAATTTAATTTTATTGATTTGTCTTTCACATCGTCAATACACACATTAGCGGCAATTTGCTCATTATTATATTTTTTTATATTTATGTTTTAAATAATGTCGGGTAAAGTTTCTCGAAAACTCAACCGCTCTCTGTTAAAACTAGCTCAAACTTCTGCAGGTTCAGAAATTCATCGTTGCTGTTTCAAACGCTATTTTATCAAAAGCGGATCCAAATTTTTACTTCTAATTGCACTCTTTAATTTGACGTAAAGTTCATTTCGTTTTTTTCCTTTCAAAAAATACACTAATGTAATTTTTTAAAGACCTCTCACGCACATTTATATATATATATATATATATATATATAAATGTGCATATTAATATATATTAATGTATATATATATATATTGTGACGTACCTGGTTGACGGTACTTTTCACTGCAATAAAATTTGGAAAGGACGGGTGTCTTGTCTCGTGAATGGGTCTCTTAAGGATTCGGCAACACATTGGCAAAACAAACTTATAATTTTGTCTGAACAAAAACACGATTTATTTCTAGAATCACATATTCAGTACATTGCCTTAAATACAATTATTTCCTGTTTTGGTACCAAAACTTAGTTTACAATTTTAGATTTCACAATACCTCGGGCCCCGTAAATACATCGTTTGTTCTCTGATGATTTCCAACGGCCGCAACGGTCGGTGACCTTCGGTGCAACTCAGCGCTTCCTTCGGACGGTTGGTCAGGCGGGCTCCCGCGTCGTCGGCCCGCGGCGGCGATGGCGCAAATCCCTCTGCTTTGACACCGACTGTTGTATGTGTCGTTCCACTCGAGTATGCACTGCTTCTAGCTTACCGTTCGTCTAGTCCTGGCAGTATATCTCGCTGCTCTATTGTAACACAGTTCGTTGATTCTCCTCCACTTTCCTATTTACTACAATGCGAACGCGTGGCCACCACCCGTGCCGGTATCAGCTACGCGATTTATAGTTTTGCCACTTTTCTCCACTGTTTCTGATACTATGAACACAATCATTAGCTTGCACTGTCCAACATTTGCCAATATTACGTTTCACTCGCTTCCTGATAGTTTTTCTTTCACTAGCCAACTTATTTCAGTCCTCTTTACCTCGAGCACCAATATCGTACCGACCTCTCTGACGCTCTGTGTCACACTCCTAACTGCCAACTGCCAACTGCCGAAGTCTCGCCCACTCTCGTCGGCCCACGGCGGCGGATTCGTTCCCTAGTCCCCGTCCGCCGGTCGCCGCTACTGCCGCGCAGTTCAAAAATGGTCGTAATTGGAATTACCGGTTCTGTGTTTCTAATTAATTGGGGAAACGCTCCGCGTTTCAATATATATTAATATATATTAATATGCACATTTCCAGCGTTTTGTAAACACTATTGTCTTTGTAAGTGGGCTTGAATTACTTTAAATGAAGTTATTCGAAAACTCAAAAATTTGCTGAGAAAAAGAGCTTCAAATTTCGAATTTTAAGTAACGCTTAAATAATTTTCTTGGAAACAGCTCTGAACTTTTATAGTAAATTTTATTTAGGATGAGTTTTTACTGTTTTTTAATATATTAATATATAATATATATATCCGTTCTACTATTAAGAAACCGAAAAATTAAGAAAAGTCAATAAATGTATTATGTCAGCAGGTAAGAGTATGTGGCAAGTCCGAATAGCTAGCCGAGACCCAAGGAAATAAAAAACGAATACAGAAAATTCAGTGCCATTCTGCAGCACCACTAGTTGTTCTGTCCCATTGGAAATACAGTGTGCCATGCATTAAACCTCAACACCATAAATGTAAAAAATTCTTCTTTTTCTCTCGCACCCACCACACACATTTCAGAATTATTCAAAGAAGCTGTAATATCACTTCCATCCATCAGTCGCCTGCAACGCAGACCAAACGCTTCTTGGGAGATTTGAAGGTCGCTGCAGGTTACGACGAGTGTCCGAGCAGAGCCCTACACGAGGGCGAAATTTTTGTCTTTTGTTTGACCGCTGCTTCGCCCCCACAATGGCCAATGAAACTCACTAATAAGTATAATTTCTTAAATTTTATAGATTAGAATAAGGTATATAGTAAGTAGATCAAGAAAAGTAGTAAAACCAACAGATAAATGTTGTAAAGGAGGTTGTGGGAATAATGAGTATGTGGATTGAATGTTGACATAAGGAAGTTTTGAAGGAGAAGGGAGGGAAGAGGTACAGACCACGAGTAAAATCCACGAGATAAGAGATTATAGAAGAAAGCCTACGATACTATAAGACATTGTTTCATTGATGAATAAGTGAGATCTGCGTTAACGTATCATGCGAAATATATTAAAGTAAGCTGTGGAGTTAAAGGGAGAGGAATGTATAAATGTGGTGTGGAGTAGGAATGTAATGAACTTTGACATACTGTTTCTACATACAACTATGTATCAACTACCTAAAAAGGAAGATAATTGGGGATTATAAATTAGATTCATTTTCATTTAGAAGTTATTGAACAAAATCCAAGTATCGCATACCCTATCTTACATCAATCAACATTCCATCTCGTTAACATAGCCTATGGAAGACACATATCTTGAGACACAACAACAACGTCTCCACCTCCAATTATGATAAAAACATCCCAGATTCCGTCTAATATCACCAACTGACTGATTGATGAGTGCTTCTGGGCACGCCTACAGCGAAGGCCATTACTCCCGTAAGTGTAGTGCCCGCTTTTATCACGGGAGGCGGCGGTGTTCTTCCCAGCTTGATGACGAGATCCAGCGCCGACCTACTCGTCGCTTCAGGGACTTCTCCGAACGAGGCACCACCTCTGCCGTGACAAGCTGTAAGCTCCCGATGTGTGTGGGAGGGTAGTGCATGTGTGTGTGTGTGTGTGTGTGTAAGTAAGGGGGGAGGATAGGACACAAAAGGAAACATCGCGCACGGCCCACGGCGTTTGTTAGGGTTCTGACAAACCACAACCAACAACCAAAAACCTCCGATCAGAGCAGCCGGTCGCTAGCTTTCTCCTCCAGACAGCAGTTGATAGATATGTAACGAGTCAAAACTCCTAGAGTCGTTGGTACTCAAACACTTCGTCTTCAGAAGTACTGTAGGGGCATCTAGAGATGCCCTGAACCACCTAAGCCGGGCTAGGAGATTGAAGGTAAAGGTGGATGTCTAAAAGTCATGAAGGGTGCAAGCGACATTGTCTGTCAGCTACATGCTATGTCCGCCGAGTTGTAACACCCCCAAGTACCCATACAGCCCCGCTCCCCCACATTCTGCCCTAAAATCAATGGCTACAACCGCCGCTAAACCTCCCCATTCGTCACCTCATGGTCCGTATCCTACCCCGCCCAATCGCGTCCACGTCACCATCAACATGACCACGACGAGGACAGCCTTTCTCGTAGGCTCAGTCACCACGAGGTTTCTAAATCTCTTCCGGTCGAAAGAGAAGCCGAGGCTCTGGAACGAGCACTGACCGCACGCTTTAATTAAGGCTTAGGCCCAAAATTCGGATCGCCGTTCCCGAATTCCGCTGAAATACGCAGCGCAGTCTTGGGAACGGGTGGCAAGACCACAGTGGGGCGAAGGCCCTAATGGGAGGGCATGAAAACTATTCTCCTCGAAAGCCACACACACACACACACACAACAGATTGTTAATAAAAGGAAACTAGTAGCACGCGCGAAAGCTCTTCATACTTTGAAAATCATTGCTTAAAAGAGAAAATAGCTTATTATTAGGAGTTAATTTTGTGTGGCGAGGCACTGAACTTTCTATATAAAATAGACTAAATTCTGTGTGTGGGTAAACGTATCGCTAAAAGTATATTAACAAATATTGAATATGAGATTCCTGCGGTTAAATCGCACATTTTAAAAGTAAATTTACTTTTGCATCTATTTCAAGATTCTGAACATTCTGAACGATTTTGATAACCCTTGCTACGGAGGAAGTTCCGAAAAGAACTGAAAATATAATAGAAGATTCAAAAATTCCTTGGAAAAGAACCTAAGAAACGAAATAGCGGGTTGAAATATTATGTTTAGGCCCTTACGTTCAAGACCTTGCATTTAGGCCCTGGCTCTTAGGATCTTGCTAGGTATTGGACTTTGCTTTTAGCCTCTTGCGTTTAGACACGTGCCTTTATGACCTTGTGTTTAGGCCCTGTCGTTTAGTTTCTTCCGTATAGGCCCTTATGGTTAGGTTCTTGCAGTTAAGCACTGCTTTTCCCCTGCCTTTAGGCCCCGCCTGCATTTAGTCCCGGCCTTTAACAGCAATCTTTTGCCCCTGCTTTTATCACCTGTATTTAGCCCCTGCTTATTGCCCCTACTTTTAGCCCCTGCCTTTATTCCCTGCCGGTAAGCCTCTGGCTTTATCCCCTATCTTTAGCTCCTGCTTTTATCACTTTATCTTTAGCTCCTGCCTTTATCCGCTATGCTTAGCCTACGCGTTTAGCTTCTGCGATCAAACCAGTCTAGGAGTTGAACAATTTCAAATAACGGAATATTACCACTGTTCCATGTTACAGACATTGTGCGGGGAGTGTCCGGGCAAATATTAAGACAAGTTTTTTTCAAATTAAAACTATTTTCCTATTTATAACTGGAACTTGGCAAGCTGTAGGTCGTTTTCCCAAATAAAAATTACAAAATATTTAAAAAAAATATATTTAAAAGCAAGTTTCGCTTGTCTTTTCCATTGTGTCGCCCACTGCGAGTGCAGTGCTGCGCCCTGGCGATTAAAATGCAAACGATAGGCATCCATCAGCGCGCTCGCGTGGCTCTTCGGGTAATACGGCGGACGTCCGCTGGGCGGGCGGCGCCGCTGTTGAGGCCCTGAGTGGGTAAATGCGGTGGATGAAACCGAGTTTAGCTGCAGCGGGGTCGGAAGGGATGGCGGAGAGGGGGAAGACAGGGGGAAGTGGGCCGAGGGAAAAGGTATCCGAGTGCAATTGTAGCACAGCGCTCCAGCTTGCTCGAGAATGGATAGGACGAGTAGATGGAAGGAATGTTATAGGAAAGAGATGGCTTAAACCTTTCCAATTTTTGCTGCTATCCTGTGGATTATCGACATTTGCGATACATTACTAGACACGTCAGATAGAGTTGCACCATTGGTTATGTTACAGCCTTAGCCCCGACATATCAGTACTCGCGTCACCTGCTGCTTCACCAGTTGCGTCACTTGTCAAATTACCAGATACATCACCAGCCACATCATTGGCAACATCACCAGCCACATTAACTTTCACACTACCCGTCACACTACCCCTCACAACACCCGTTACTTCACATATGACATGCCCTATCTGCGGTTTCAATTCAAAGAACCTGAATTGTGAAATAGTACTACCTTAAATAACGAGCAACTCATATCAGTAATATCTCTATTTTCTCCCAGTTGTCTTATTGTCTCCTGCGGTCTCGTATGTAATGTATAAAAACGAATCGTCATTCGAGTAATCATTAAAGGTTTGAAAGCGTGAAATGGAACCCTTCTTTGCATTTAAAATACATATGTATTTTTTATTCATTAGCGAGAAACACAAAATAATGTGTCTGGCTCGAGACTTTGCTCATTTGATTCAAGCAAAAATCAGTACTATTATTTTAATATGAGCATGCAACACACTTGAGTTAGACCTACTAATATCTGTTCTGGAATACGCCTCCCCGTCGACCATCTAGAACGGGGATGACCAATCTGTGACACATTGGATGATCAGTAGTGCATTGCATCTGGAATTATCATAGTCACGTAGGGATTTCAGTGCAGTTCTTACTGTTTGTTTGCTTTACGTAAGGAACTGCTGTTTCATCGTTGAGAAATTTGCATTTTCTTGAGGGAGAAATTCAACCTTGGACGCTTATCGAACGTTTAAAAAATTGATCATCGCCATAATTTGTTAATTGCTTCGTAGACACTCCGAATTCTTACAGCCAGACCTGCCCAAAAGCATGTTGTGACAACACAATTGTTAGAGATAGTACATTTGAGCAATTGCTACAAATGCGTTTGCAAATGCTAGAAAAAAACTAGTAATTGTAGACAGTTGGTGCAGTATCTTTCTGAAGGTTTTCAATCTGCCATAAAATGTGAAATCGATCGTAAAACGTGAAACCACGTACAAAATGAAAAATTATAATGAATCTGCAAAATAATTGCTAATTTGCATTTAAAGTTTTCCATAGTGTTTGCTTTGTAACTAGAGATGCAACATCGACAACACATCAATGAATCTAAATATTTAATTTGGCAAGGGCCAACAGTGAAGACGCTGAACGATTTTGATTCAATATAGCAGTTACTAACCCATAAACACGGTTAAAAGAAGGTTTCATTGAAATATGATCTCAGTTAATATTCCATTTATCGTGTTACATATTTATAATAGGTTTTTAAATAAATTAGTTTCAATTAACAAAAAAAAGACCTTTTAAATGAGTGTTGTGTTATTCTAATAAATTTTTACAAATTTGATGGCAAGTCTTTTTCTCTCTTTTGAATAGTGTTCTCCAGAAATCTATAGTTATGTAAAAGACAGGACTCATTTTATGAATATAACATTAGTTCTTTAATTTCTTTTTTGAAATTCACAAATGGCAAAGTATTAAATTAGTTTCTCCTATTTCCTGATTTTAATGTGTAATACTAAGGAGCATCAAATATTTTTTTTTATCCGAAATCCTTAATATTAATTTTCTTAGCGTTAAATTGTATAATTTTAAAGTGCTAAATTCCACCATCTATAACAATTGTGCATTCAGGGCAACATCGTGATTGGTGAACTAGTTCTTCAAACAGTGGACGTCCCAATTTGAGACTCCACGTGAAGGTCCGCAAAATCAGAAAATGTCTCAAATATGTCATTGCTATACATCAAAGCTGAAAATATTTTATCATAAACACGTAGAAAATAATGTAATATATTTATATTTAATATAATATACATCTTGTTGACGAGTAATATATGTATATATATATATATATATATATATATATATATATATATATATATATATATATATATATATATAATTAGTAATCAATACATAAAAACTCTTTCAGTTATATTGCAATTCATTCTCGGGTCGACCCAGGATAAGTCACACACCACTCTCTACATAGGATTACTCACTGAATTCCAGAATAACATTTGCATGCCTCTGTTAATAACTGGCGAATAACTGGATCTATCATCGTATTTTCAATATCGGCGTGTTTTAATTCAATTCATAACATCTTATGAACTCTCTCAGTGACCTACAGGGTAGGAAACTCTTTGGTAACTGTAGTACAAACAGCGGAACCCTTGACAGTGAACGCTTGACCATTCAGGCGATCATCCCTCACTATTGACTATTCTACACATGAGTGCCACATTAACCGAGGTAAATTAATTAATGTAGTTGCATAACTTAGTTATTCCTTTGTCCTGTCCTAAGTACAGCAACGTCGGCGATGGTTAGCGTATCGGACTGTTATACCCAAGTTGACGGTTTCAAACCGATCAAAGCCGTGGATTTTTAACGGCAAAAAATCCTTCGTACGCCTTCCTTCGGATAGGAAATAAAGCCGTCTGTCCCATGTTAGTAGATTTACTTGCATGTAAAAAATCTTCAAGCCTAAATGACGCTTCTGAGCTAAATTCAAATCGCCTGTTTCGAGAAATACTGGCTTTCCCCGCTAGTGGATGAAAGGAACGTAGCGAAATTTGCGTGGTCAGACGTAAGAGCGGGCCTGATGGCCCGAGTCTCGCCACGTAAAATAAGGCACCAATTCAATTCAAAGTCTATGCTTAACCCTTGTTTCTAACCCCAGTCACAAATGTAAGAGGATAGTGTGGTGGCTCTGAACGCTTAGAACGTGAAGCACACTTGGCGTACGGGATGTTACAGTTTGGCCACCCCTGATCTAGAGTATTGAGGTTGGATTCGCTGCCCGGGTAATCACCGAGATATAAAAAGCGCAGCTGTGTGATTCGAGATTCCATTGGTTCGTTACTGCAGGACACAGAACATTCCGTTTCATGTGACAGGAGAAGAGCATGAAATTGAAAGCATTTTAGTTATCGCGATTTCGGAGGTAATATCTTTATATGTAATCGGCTGCCGTGAAAAAGTGTTGTTCAGCTGAATCGTTGAAGTGCCAGGAGCTGTCGCAGTCGATTAACGCAATATGACGAAAATAATGGTATATTCAATTTACTTTGGGGAATTAAATTAAATTTTCACTAATATCTGTGAGTCGGCGTAATTTTCTTTCCTCGTTTCCAGACCAAACCTTCATCGTTCGTAGTGCCAATGTCTCTGGAAGTGTGTATCGAAACTCTTGTTTTTCTACTCCCATTGAATAGTCCAGTTATTTGATGGCTGCAACGCGTTACCTAATGATACTCATTGCGACACAGATTTCATTATGATACATATTCTTGACCAATCACAGAGAATCTTACAAACCAATTATATACACTTCATTAATCATTGAAAATCGTTATAGTTTTCGATTTTGTTTCGTTGAACGGTGAACATTAAAATTGCATTTCATATTATAATATGCTTCTCAGTTTGAATTTATTTTATTAATAGTAATTTTGCGTGAAATGTTATTTAAAATAAATTAAATTTTACTTTGATCCTCTTTGACTAGATCAGTGGTAGTTTTTGGAGAGAATCAGTTGACTGATGTTAAGATCTGATCGCAAGATATTTTGTATTATATGTTGCTGCCGTGTGATTGTCCTTAAAGACAGGCTAATTCTTTAGTTTAAAATATCTTGTGAATCAAAGGTGGTTTCGTATTTTCCAGAAATAAGACAAAAAACGAAAATGCGAACTTCGGAATATTATTGCCGCAACGTTTGTACTCCTTCGCAAGCACTCTGGTAAAACAAAGCCACTTGCGCTGGGAAGCTGTCCCCTAGGTGTCTTTGGATGAATCCTGTATGTCGACTGTCATGAATCAATTCAATGTAAAAGTTTAACTTATAATTGTTACGATAATTCGTTACCATAAATGTTACTAGAAAAAAAGTACCGTATAAAACTAGATATAAAAAATATTAATACACTCGTGTGAAGTTAACGATACTCGTTCATTTCTCGCTCGTACCGTAATATCACAGTAGTGTATCATCATACCCATCATTACATCTTAGTTTCATAATATACTATTCTATACGGATCAATATTTTCCTTTGATAAAAAATATACGCTACCAATTTCACAGAAATAGAAATTACACACGGCTTATAATGTGAAGCAGTTGATATTCAGGTGTCTTAATTAAGTGTTGAAAAATCATGGTTTATAAATATTCAATAGAAAATTAAAAATCGCTTTGGATGTATACTTGGAATTATTATGGCTGTGAATATTCTAGGTATAGAGTAGGGTTAGATATTGTTTATTCGAATATTGTTTGAGACATAGGATCGAAAGCTTCCAGAGTAACAAATGGGGATGTTTGCGGGACCGGCGTACATTGCATGCTCACTGCCCTACCTTTTCTGCATGCTTCACATCACCAATAACAGACTGGAACTCACCTGAAACAAAGAAAATATGGTATTTGTACACTGAAATTTAATTGTAACACAGTAAGCATAAAATTAATAGAGTAGGGATAGAAACGTAAACATCAAACTGGATTAGTGAAGCTCAAAGTTGCAGCATTGCTGCAGACTCCCAAATAGCTGTGACCGGAAGATCATGGAGTTTGAGTCCCACCGAATCCCATAGAATTTCGCCCCTCGCTACTTATCTAGGACGAATTCAGCTGCTCCCTGGAGGAAAATCCTAGCAGTCGACTGCTCTGATCGGTAGTTTTCCGTGGTTTATCCGACCAATTTCAGGAGCGGTACCCTAACAAACGGGACACTGTCCGCACGCGATCTTTCTTTCCTCTTCTTTATCCTTTCTTCACCCCCTCCTTACACACAATTACTCTTACATGCACTACATCCACACAGATCAGGAGACCAGTCGGGAGCTTATAGCTTGTCTCATCTGAGGCGGATCCTCACTGGGGGAGTTACCTGGAGGCGGAATCGCACCCAAGACAACGTCTAGGTCGGTGCCTATTCCCTTCATCAGTAGGGGAGAAACATATGTACTCGTACCCGAAGTGTGTCAGTTCAGCCAAAGAGAGAAGTTTTCGCAGACCTAGTTAACGTACTAAAACCCAAAATGAGACAAATATAAGTTGTTATATCAACAGAAAATGTAACAAATTCACATTAAGTATCCCAAACAGATCTATTAGCAATAGCTAGGCCATTGATAACTGCTTATTATCAAAAGTTTTACAAAAGTGGGGGTAAAGATTACGACAATTTACATTTCTATTTCAACATCTCTCTAGCAGATCAATTGTGTTCTCTTGTAATATTTTAATTTTCGTTCATTTGTTACTAAGCTATTTATTACAAATTTTAATAAAATCTCAGTAAAAATTTAAACAAGTTTCAAAATATAAAAGCGCACTTAAAAGTAAGAAACATTCCAAACATATTTTCTCTTTGAATACTCAATGACACTACACATTTTCTGTTAGATAAAGTCACTGTTGGATGAACACACAAAAAGTGGAATGGATTTTTATTCTTACATTGTTAGTGGCCTTTGCCGGAAAGAAATATATTGTTTTTACATCTTACAACGTTATTTTTTATAAAACTTCCAAAATGTACTTCGCGTATTCCCCAAATTCGATAGGCCCATTTAAAATCCGCAGGCTTTAAGTCAAATCAGATCCTTAGGACAATTTAACTTTTTGAATAAATCTTGAGTAAAGTATACACAGTGTCGTTTGCTAGATTGAATTGTTGACGTACATGATTATTTTTTGTGACATCTGCAGTTCTCATTTTTAGAATACCAATAAATTACCACAGTACTTCCTGGAGGTCGTACTCTCTAGATGAAAAAAATAATAAATAGAATATATTTTAGAATGTTATAACTGAATTAAAGTAAATAGTATATGAGGAGCCTTTTTGCAAAAACAAATATGTCAGCCGGGGGAAAAATTAAGTTAGCATTGCCATAATAGTAATTACTGTCAACTGTACTTCTGTTTTGATAAGTTACAAAAGTAAATATATCCCGAATAAGTTTATTTGTTAACATACGAGGTTCAAGCAAAATTTAGTATGTCCACAGGGTTGTTCCAAGCAATAAAGAACATGACATTGTAACCTATAAGAACATGATCACGTGACTGCTCATGTCGTGTGGTTCATTGCCTCTGTGCAGTCTTCACAACTGCGTCCATTTTACTTTTTAGAAGATCGGGATGTCAAGAACACAAAAACTTTGAGAGAGAACGTACAGATAATCAGAAGTGTGAAAGGAATCATTATTCAGAAAACCATGAGAGGGAAGAAGATTCATACACTCAAAGTTAACTCACAGCAATATTTTAGATTTGATGAAGTTCCTGTTTTAACTCTTTGCAAACGGGTTTTTTTATTAAGAAATATTGTACAATTTAGCCTTCAGCAATTGTTACTTGAAAGGGGTTGGCTAAGAGGCTATTGGCAAAGAGATCTAACACACATGTCCAAATTTTCCAAGTCAAAGCAAACATGCCGAACTTTTAACCTCAAATATCGACATAATTATAAATAACTGATTTGATAGCAGTATAAATAGACTATTGCAACTCTATTGGTGAGCAGTACATCATATTACATCGTTTGAAAATGCAATAACTTCTCATCAATCAGTTTTTGGATCTCATTTGATGGACATGTTATTTATATGAACGCTCCTCGTATAATGAACCTACTTTGTAAAGATGACGTTTATTACAGAAGTATATGTTTGAAGCCAAACAATTAACATTATAAACGATTTGTTTACTTTATTTTCTGTATAACAGCATTATAATTTTTACGAAACAATCTAAGTTAACTGAAAACAATATTATGACGTCACGCGTATTTCATTATTGTGCACAAAACGGCAGCGGTTGAGTGGTTCAGAGAGTACTATATAATAGAGAGATATAACAAAGAGTATATAAGGATGGTTAACCGTCATCACTCAAAGATTCACTCGCTGCGATTGGCTCAAAGCAAGGAGACGCAATTATTCGTACACTAAACGGCTAACGTCACAATATATGCCATAAAACTCCACTTTACGAACAATTTCTTCCAACTAAATAGGTATTTTATAATGCTGGTATACAAAATAATATCTTCACAACGAATTGTCTCCTTTCTCTTACAAATTCGAAGAAAAAAGACACTGTACTCCTAAATCAAAAGCTTCCGGAAGAAGGACTATTTTAAGCAAAAATAATTTCATTACGTATTTCACGTTCATTTCAAAACGATCAATGTTGAAATTCACGTTTCAAATACACCATTTTATTGCCATGATTTTTACCTCGTTAAAGCCCTTGTCAATCAACATCAGTAAGAGAAAATTCGCAAGCTCATAGTCCTGCGGTGGGGGCGGCTTCTTCAAAGCGTGGCCCACGCCGCCATCTGCCTGACGTAGCTCTCGCGTGATGCGTGAGATTTGTGGGATGGGCCCCAGCAGATGGCGCTGACTGCTGTGAGTCACCATAGCGCTCCGCTAACTTCATCGCCCCTGCAGCTTCCTTATGCAAATTACTAGTTTGCGTCGGGCGATATTCATTTGTTCATGGATAATGACATGGTGTGCATCATCATCTAAGGCAATATTACCCGGCATGTGTACCTCTTGGGAGTTATAAAGGTAAATATTTGATGAATAAATAGGTATAAGCTGCGTGACTCGAAAAAGGTGAGAGTTTGAAGCTATTATTCAAAAAATTGTTAATTATTGTTAAAAAATGATTTAATATTTTGGGAGACGTAATACGATAAAATGACATCTCCCTAATTCATTAATTATTTATTGAATACCGCCCTGAATTTACCCTTTGTCACTTTTATAAAAAAGTTTTTTAAATTGTGAATACAATTATTTTAACATTTTGTGTTTTCAAATTCAATTTATTATTAATTATTTACATTCAAAGGAATCAGGTGATCACATTTGGGGGTACTGAAATTGATTTTAATGGTATTATATAAAAAGTGTCTACACAGGAACATCAGAAGAACTCTTTTCGAATTTAAATTCTGAATTTGGTAGATTAGAAAGAAAGGAAGGTATTAAAAATAATAATTTAATTCCACTCACTTTTATCGATTGCTAAGGAAATAAAATAACCAATTACGAGTAATTTCATCAATTCGAAATAAAGCTAATTTGGAAAGGAAACTTTCATTATCGATTATGTAATGAGTCTCAATACATATGCCTCATTCTAAAGTCAGATAAGTTTGGTTCAGAATGTCTTGACTTTCTGAGAACACATTGTGAGTTGTGTCGGTAATTTGTATAATAAAAACTACTCTTTTGATACAAAAGTATTTTAGCTCCATACTTACAGATCTAAACAGATGGTTTTCGAAGAAAAAGGTCAATTTTTGAAAAACGAGAAGAGAAAATATCAACTGAGCATTTTTTAAGAAATTTGGTTTGAGTTCAAGCATTTCATATTCATCGTATTCGGGTGTATTACATATATAATGCGTGTGCTAAAGTTTTTCCCTTTCTTCCTACATTATTATTTCTTATTAAGCATTTAGTGTGTGCTTTATTTTCCCGGATTTGTGGTATATTTATAATAAACCTAATAATTATATTTCATTTTTATTCTACTTGGGTATAAGTAGAACTCTGCAGCAAAAATCTGGAGATTATTCAATGCATTACGGATGAATTTTATATAATTTATTAACTCACTATCTTATAATTATTGTATTTTAATAATTTTGAGTTTATATCTCTTAGTGTAAACATATCTCCAGTTGTATGTAACTTTTCCCGCATTTTTCAATCGATTCGATTCAATTCAATTTCAATTTTATTATTAATTTTCTTACAGGATTGTCCTATTACAAATACAAATAATACAGTAACACACACAAATACACATAATACTCTTAATATTCAACAAATACAAAGAATACTGTAACACAGTAACTAAATAATATAATAGCATAACATACAAAATAATTGTGACAACAACAAAACAACTTGTATCAAGTGAGGCTTGGCTCATTACAGATACGATAAGGCACTAATAACCAATCACAGGAGTGCTCGTATAATTTAGATTGAACTATTTATTTATAATAAATGCCCGTAATTTCAGAATCGATGAAATAAAAACAACAGTTTTATATATTTCAGAATTTAGTTCCATCAAACAATTAGGAAAGGATAGTACATCATTGTAATACAGTCCTCCAAGTCCTTTATAAATTGGGTACTCACATTTAATATGTTTATGAATATAAAGTTTTTCATCAGTTTTTCATCATCATATTGCATATCGAGCAGATAAAATTTGAGTGTATATTGTACCACATATTTCTACTGTTGATGTTAACTTCTTTCTCACTGGACATCCTGATTTTACCAACTACTCTAGTCATCTAAGTGGAAAGAGTCAAAATTAGGTATTTCTCTGTTTCTGTAGATTGCAAATTCCTAATTTATATTATACTATATGATAAATTCATGATTCTACGCATATCATCCATAAAGAGTTTACTTACAATTGTTGCAACAATCGAGAAAATACTATTTCTGATAACATTCAGATTTTGTTGCAGCGTAATTAGGCTATGAAAGCCCAAATTATTCATCATCCCGTCAAGAACGAACAACCAGTTGTATTGACTGGAATTTGGATATGCATTTCTTGGTCCTAAAAGTTTGTCGAAAATTATACGTGGCTATCGACAAGGTACCGTAGATAGCATTTTTACCAGTAAGTCGGTGATTTTTTTAATTACTTCTGTTATATATTAGTTTAGCCAGTTTTCTTTGTAATCATCTATCAAGGAGTTTTCTCGATAGACAACAAAGACGTTCGTAGAAGCTCGTTTTTATCTTATCCAGTTGATTAGTCTATCTTAAATTTCAGATACATGACACGTATAACACAGGTGATGCTACCATGGAATCGAAAAGTTCCCCATCAGTCTGCAAGATATAATTTTTCTCTGGTATTAAAATTTGTTGTTGTAAATTTGATTTATGTAAGTTATATATTTTTGCCATTTGGATGAAAAATACCTAGAAGCACAAGTGCATCTGATAGAACGTCTTTATTGTTTTTAATTCTTTGGTTCTTTCGTTTACGGCTTTTGCGATGTCTAGGAAATTTGCCTGGATATAATCGCACAACATGCCTTCATAGTGATACCTGTCATTTCCTCACTCCAAGTGTTTGTATCCAAACCCGATAACCCGTCATTGGTAGTGCTTCGGGTCCGAAACTACCGCGAGTTAGAAATACCTCATTACGACGAAGTTTGAATAGTTCCACTTTACAGTGCGTTTCCAGGAAACCCCCTTGTTGACGTTAGTTCAAATTTGCGCGCTGGAAATTTCCCGCAAGCTAAACTAGCGGCTAAATATCGTTAATACGAGAGGGACTGCAAAATTAATGGCATTGCAGATCCCTGTAGAGACAATTATAGTTTTTATTATAATTTAATAAATGTATATCATTTATTTTATTGATAAAATTTTTCCAAATACATATAGACAATCAGGATATAATTGGGAAACAGTCGCATAATGAATAAAGTTAAAACATATAAACTTGGTTTATTTTTCATATTTGGTCTTAAACTATTGCGTTCCGGAGAACATTGATTGTTCAACTTAAACTTCAACAGTAAGCTGCGGTTGATTGTCAATAAATAATACTAATGAACTAAAAAAATGTCATACATCCAACATGAAAATAAATGTATTCAAAGGAAACGATCATATTGATCTCGAAAATAATTATAAAAAGTTTCTACCACGTAAGGTTTACAATATATGAACATCGTTAGTATTTGAAATTTAAAAAAATTAGCGTACTCGAGAACTCTCGCATATTAACCCCGCCCAACTTTTTCCTAAGAGTATTGTGAAACTGAAACATGTGGTCCGTTTCCATCGTAGTTCCCTCTGCAATTGGGTATACAGCACTTCCAGACCGCGGCAAAACGTTAAATAAATGGTTGCACTATACGTAAAAGAAACAATCTTCATCGGTATGTAGTAACTATTACTAGTACTTGTCTAGCTGTTGCAGCGAGAGAGAATCTTGAATTAATAATTATCCAACAAACCTCGTCAGTCTACGCAAACCACGGTGTAAACAGTAAGCGTAACTAGTGCACGGTAGAGGAATATAAACCTTCTAAGCTTGACTTCATGGAGATGGCCACCAACACTAAGAGATGAAATGGAGGAATATATTCTGTATTTCTCCATGTATTTGAGACATAGGTAGTATCAATAGGCACCTAACCGGAAAAAAGTATGTTAGAAAGTCCAAAAATATCTTATCTTTCAGATTACAGTACGAGGAACGTTTCTTTGAAGCATTTGGCCACAAAAGTTTAGTTTTTAAGGCATTAGAATGAACGATCCTATTCTAGTATCCGCATTGTCACTCCAGTTATATTACTACAAAACTTCATGAGCATGCTTCATATGAGATAAGAACAAGTTAAAAATGGAATAGATCTAGTCATGCTGTCAAATAAATGGTTTGTTGGTATTCTTCGCAATATTGGTAGAGAGAATGACAATGATTTGAGTTTTCCCTACTGCCACAACCTAAGTTTGGTTGCACAGGTGATACAACACTGGTGAGCAGCCCATGGTTTGTCCTGATCACAAAAACCACTGCCAAAATATAAAGAAAACGCAAGATTTGTAATTTCATAGTTTTTCCTTCGACGTTTGGGTGTAAATCTTACACAAACGTAACAGAAGTTATCAGGTTTATTGGCACACTTTCGATGTGAAATGAGTTGCATTTTATTGAACCACGTCAATTCAATAGAATTTTACTTTAAAAAACCCACAGAACTGTAATGTATTTATGTATTTGAGGCCCACTCAAACCAGACACGAACTTACAAAGCGGACACGAGCAACTTACGACACGCACGCTGCTGGAACTGTTGCACTTGACACCGACTGACTCAGATTCTGCCACCCCAACAGTTGTGTACATGCGATAAGGTAAGATAAGGACTAACATAATTTCTTTCAGTTACTTGTTTTCAAAACATCCACTAAGACCACTAAGACCTGCTTGTAATTGAGCGCAACTACCAGACGCCAGACGGCAATCTTCGACTATAGGAGGTTAAAAACAAATAAACACGAAAGCCAATATTGTTGATATCTCACGAAAGTGACATTGATGAATTGAAACATATATTACATACAAATAAATTGTATGCCTATTGATTCTACATATGTTACGGGTGCAATTATATGTATTTGCATTAATAGCGAAATACGGTATAATACGATATAAATGTACGGTATATTTAAAAACTGTGACGTGATATGTCATTTTTATTGCGATATTCGTCATGAACTTATAAAATTCAGTATGTTTCGGACTCTACCTTGCTAGCGGTAAAAAATCTTGTTCCCTGGTGCAATTTGTAAAGTTTTATCAATAATTGTATTTGTTGTGTAATTTATTAATTTACTACTAAAATCAAAATATATTAATGTTTGCACAAGATAAGCATATTATAAAATTAATCAGATAATGCAAGTTATATCCTTCTAACATTTAGCGTTCTTAAATCTACAGCCAAGAAATATAAATTTTGTCAGTGCCAGTTAAAATGAATATTTATTTTTAAATTTTGGTCTATACTTAATTTACTAAAAGATCTAAATTAATAAATAACTAACTTTTAGAGGCGAGTATGAATGAGTCTTATGAAGTATTTGATTATAGAGAAACCGAAACATTATTAAATACGAATCTGATTATACATTAATGTGAGAAGTTGGCCAGGAAAACGAACTTTACACCTCATTTAAAAATCAAATAAAACTAGTGGTGCTCCCCATGATGATGTCCAAGAAAATTTAAAAAAATCTTAATAAGAATGTAAAAGGGATTCTTATCCGCGTAAGACAGTAGAGACAGAACGACACTGTTAACATTCATTTACTTTGGATTTCAGCCGGTATTGCGACGAAATATTTGCCATCATACGATAGTGATATGCTCAATCTGTTCTTGACACTTCGTGACCCTCAGAGACCCAGAGATGACTTTTCTGTCGTCATTAACAGAGAATACTTGTTTTTTTCAACGATAGTGCAGATGTGGAGTGACCTTTGCCACGTAAATCCGCTATATAAACCGGCTGGCGGCAGAGACTAAGTACACAACATGAACGGGCAACTTCTGTCTACGTGGTTACTGCCACTTTTCGTGGCTTTGTCGCTGTCGACTCCTCTGGCTCCACAGCCTAGGTGCTCATCTGGGAAGGAACTAGCGCTGTCCATGTCGTACTCTACGAACGCCACGGGGCACCGCGCCGTTAGCGCCAACCTGGAGCAGCCAATGGGGAGTCTCGGGTGACCCGTTTTTCTCCCACTCTATATCTTATTTTCTTTCTATTTTTTTCTTTTAGCACTCTTATATAGTTCATTAGTAGTCCAATAATGAGAGTTTAAATTTCAAAGTAATAAGACCAAGAACTTAATGTACAAGTCATAGGAACTAAACTGACCATTGTAGAATCACGAACACTGATGAATAATAAAATGAAATTTGTTCACGGAATGGCTTAGTGTGGGTAAAGAAACAATTGGTTGTGCTAACGTTTCGAAATATTTAATTTCTTCATCAGGACTTACAAGTAATAATAAAGGTCAAGTCCCATTTCAAGCCACCACACCCAACGTCACATGGAGTTGCTGAAGCATGTGGGTCCATCACGCGTCTAGTGTGAATCGGGCCAAGGCCCTAACTGCAAAAATGATTGCTGAAAAAAATATTATTTTTTTATGGTGATTAGTTAGCCCCGATGAAGAAACCAAATGTTTCGAAACGTTGGCACAACTTATTGTTCCTTTACCCACACTGACCAATTTCGTGAACCAATTCTTTCATTAAGGGTACAATTACTTCTTAAAATTAACCAAAGAACGTTTTTCTAATATCTCGGTTTAGGCTTAAAGTTAATAATATATTATTTAAAAACTTCCCTACTGATTTCTTCAGTCTTTCTTTGTACGACTCCCTGTCGCTCTCCCAGCCGCCTGTGCGCTTCCCGCCGCCTCCCTCACCTCTCGCCTCCAGGAGGCCGAGGCCAGGCCGGCGCGTAATTGAGGGCGCCGCCGCCAGGGGGCTCTGATGCGATTAATGCCGCGTCAGGCGGGCGGGCACCATCTGGCGCCGCCGAGAATACGAGATGCGGCGCCAACGCCCGCGCCAACTGCCGCGCCAACCCACTCCCGTCTCACACACACACACACACACACAGCGCAAGCTCGCGCTTTCGGTCGGAAAGCTGGTGCTTTCCGGCGATCGGAAAAATGCATTATTCACTAAGTGAACGCACGGGATGTTTTGGTCTCTCCGCCGCTTGAAATTTTCTACTCCCGCTACCCCGGGTTCCTGTTTGCGGTTAATTCTGTTTCAACGTGGCTGAAGCTAGATCAAAGGGGTATCGAAGGGTAAAAGTGTGTATTGTAGGATGTGACGAAATGAAAATCTATTGACAAATAACGTACGAAATATGAAACGGAGTAGTGTGTATACTGTAATTCTGCGTTAAAGTGGAAAACACAGATTCATTGTTGAAAACATAAAAATGCATGTTGTGATACAATAGCTCCAAGACCGATGATTCAAGCTTTGCAGTTCGCTGTCACCCTAAAGCTGATGACTTGGAAAGAATCGTAACAACATAACTGCTTTCAAATTTTATTCCCACGCTTTCCAGATGAAAAAACAAAGGTTTGAGTGTATAAAATGAAACTTAAGATGATAATGAAGGGAAATTAAATGCATGGTCGAAGAAAGAGCGGGTGGAAAATTCTAAAATTCACTACTTCACGAATCATCGGTACGTTTAGTAAGGGTACTTTATGGATGGTTGGTATGCTGTCTATGGAATGGATAATATTGTACTGTAATTAGTTAATATTTTACTCCTTCTAAATGTACCATCAGGCTATTTTGTATTTCAAAGGAGAGGAATATAAAATGCCACAAAGAGTGTACATTTGCTAAAAGTTGTTAGGTTTCTTCCTTTCTGTTATCGTTTTACGATTGTCAAGTCATTGCTATGATTTATGACTGGCATCTCAGGTATGTGCAAGTAATTTGACGAAAAAAGTTTTCAGAAATTCATTTACTGCTTTGGTTTTCTACTCTTCTTGAAATTGTGTATCAATAAGGTTACTGATTCTTTAACTATAGTTACCTGTTCAAAAAATTCAACCTTGAAACCTGGCATAAATGAAGTGCTACAGTGTCTACTTCCCATATTATTCTTAAATGACCAGGACTTGAAAATGCATTACATTAAAATGTATAAAATTATTGAATATGACATGCATCCTTTATCGAGTGTACATTTCAGCAGATAGTTGCATTAAAACTTTGAAATGATTAAAAATATATAAATTGATTAATGTAATGTAATGATACAATACATGAATTAGTTTAACATATTTGTACCGATATAAACACAATAAAGTCGCTGATGACCTTAGTTGTTAAAAGGGTACATAAATAAACAAATTTTAAAAAAAGGTTCATGATTAGTCAGCATCAATAAAAGCGACAATATTAGCATTTATTAATTGGCAAAAGGAATATCTAAACAAAAAGTGCATAATGAATTTTCATTGTAAAATCAAATGTACGAATTCACAATGTTTTATTCGTGAACAAATAAAATACTATGTATTTATAATACAAACTGCACAATTCTCTACCAGAGAAGTCATAATAAAGAAGAATGAGGATTTTTTTAAATTGTGAGCATTAACATTTAATTTTTCTCATTCACCAGTGAATTTAACATGGCAATGAGCGTCTGTGGCATTTTTGTGATCAAAAGCAATTTTCGGAAATAATGCGAGTATGGACGCAGGATTACCAACACAACCGTGATTCTTCAGATCTTGGCTGAGAGTAAAGACAGGCTGTCGTTTGTAGAGGACCTGGACTCCACATCCATCAACCCAATGACAGAGAGCCACTACACAGACAAGTAGAGGAGTCTCTGCTTGCACGAGCCCCAAGGCCTCTTGCCAGTGCTCGTGACCAAAGGCTTTCTCAAAAGCAAAATTAAGACAACACGTTTAGTGTCACTCGATGATAAATATTGCAACGGAACAATATTTCTCATTCTCACCCGCCCTCTTTCTCTCTCCCTCTCTCTCTATCTCTCTCCCTCTCTCTCTCTCTCTCTCTCTCTCTCTCTCTCATTCTCCACCTCCCTGTTTTGTAGAAGTAAACACATACTCAGTTCTGCGCCTGGACCGTTTATACAGTATTTAGTATACTCACAGTGGAGTTGAAAAATACAAGGGATAAGACCAGTACGTAAGGTTTGTTTGTATCAAATTTCCTAATCTATGATTTTCAACTAAATGAACAATTATGAGATGAATATCGAACAGAACATATGATTAGTTACCTATTCATAAAGAAAGATTACTAAATCCTAACCCCTAAAATATTCGATTTTGCTACCCTTTCACAACAGTTAAGTTTATTTGCTTCCTATGTGAGAATTATATAATTGTAAATTCTTCATATAATAAATGCATTTGGACTTCTATTGTTGCCTAATAACCATTCAAACATAAACTGCGAGAGTGAATACTGAACAGCGGATCATTGCATATTTCTTCCTCGTTTCACGAGAGTAAGCAGTGACAGTGACTGTGGACATGAGAATATTGGCAAAACTCTTGGTATGAGAAATTGAAAATGGTCATATTTTCATTAAAAACCAAAAGTGCGTTAATGCTTTTGTATTTATAAGTCTTCCTGATTACGAGTTAGGGTTCCAGTTCCTTCGTATCTAACTAAACTATTGCCACCATACAGCCGGAGACTGCGAATTTTTTCGAAAATTTATGCAATTATTCAGAGGTAGAAATATTGATGTCTGCTTAGTATTCAGTGTGAATACCTCGAAGGTTCAAATACCACTACAGAGAAGACTAACAATAGATAATTGCCGAGTTTTAGGACGTGAATTGTACTTGCGTAATAGTGACATAGCTGTTAAAATACGCTTGTTGGAACGCAAGCGTTGTCACGCCACAGAGATGACATAATATTGAATGCATATGCTTTGTAACTCCGAAACATTCATGTCCTTTAATTTACAGTATAATGAGGTAGACAACTATGTACGAACAATACTTTATTCAGCGCTATTAAAATATACCGCCTCTTTAAAATGAACTCGCACACAAAGCTCGTGATTTAACTGCCAAATTTGTAGAATGCTTTATGCAAATGAAGAATGTGTATTATCAGTAACTATGGAGTTAATTTACGAGAATTGAGGAGGAGTTTTATTTCACATTTTTAAAATATGTGACATTCTATTGCGAATTATATAATTTAGATCGTAAGTATCAAAATTTGCAATATTTAACATAATATTTCGGCTGTATATAATAGTATGGACTTTGTTATCCTTGTAATTAAATTTGCGGGACACCAGGAATAAATGGAAAAATCGGAACTACAATTGATCAAAAATCGTCTTTTATGTTACTTACGGTAAGAAAGTGGATGTTTCCACTATCGAACCTTAAGTAACGTAAACATGAGAGAGACCTTTTCTGAGAGAGACCCAAAGGTCGGGTCTAGAAACCCAGTCGTGTCATGCAAAGTATTTGCCAAGTAATATACATACGTCCAATATATAATCCAGACCTGAATTTTATGAAAATTTGCCCCTGTGATATACAAATGTGACTATCGTGAGAGCATACTATGTGGTTTTCTGCTCGGGATTTGATACGTATCTTATCTTCTAATTGTTGTACTTTCAGTACTCAACTGTAAACTTTTCTAAAACCGAGCAACCTTTTAGATTTTGAACGCCATTTTATTTTGTAGTTAACTGAAAAATTGAAACTTACAACATTAGACTTAGAGTATTTGTATGGCTATTAAGCTAGTAACTTTTGAAGAATTTGCGATATCGAAATTCCGTTCTCGCTCATCTAAACAAAATTATGGGTAAGTAACATGCTATATGTTTGTTATTCATAATATATTTATTAATGAATAAATTGACATTCCAAACAACTGAATAACAGATTAATAAAAACGACACCAAAAATGTTTGTAATAACAGAAAGAATTTAGGGATGAGAACTTTTTTTTTCTCTTAACTTCTTTCTCACGACTAACTTTACCACTGGTCGCGGTTTTTCCCAGGGTTTAAACATAATCATAAAATGTTCTATACTAGCTTCAAAGAACTGGCAGTATGTAAATTTATAAAGCGTAATAAAAAGTATGTAAAAGGCCCTAGCAAATATTGATCTGCTTTGCTTTAATACTAAGTTCAGTTAGGTTGTGACCCATCATTCTAAGGACGGTCATGTTTCGATTTTTCGCAGTATCCTCTGAAAGGGTGTTCCAATTTTCAACAGTTTTGTAAAACATGATCTGTATTCCTGTGTTTTTGTGCTTTTTTGTTTTGTGTTTTTATCTGTTCACTTTGTATAGGACCTAATTTCCCTTTCAAATAGGGGTACAACGATATAGAAATATTTGGGGAAGTTATTTTTTTTAACCTAAGAGACTAGTTGATCAAAATTTGCTATGAAGTATCCTTCTTTTCTTCGTGTAATGACTGGCGATTAATAACTGGAAATATATCTCAAGTAACATTCTTTTGCAGTTTACTGCAAAATACATTTGCAGTTTGGTAGCTCTTTTCTGAACGTTTACCGTAAGATCAAGGTTAATATCATAGTTTTCTGATATCCAAATATCCAAGAGTTCTGAACTTCGTGGTTTGTAGTAGGGTTTTGATACAGTATTTCTAAAACAACATTTTTGTTCGTTCAGCAATTGCTTAGAATTTGACCTATAATCTCGCATGAGCTGTCAGGATCTAAAAGACGAGACGAACAATAGTTCCTTTTCTCTAGGGCCCAAAATTTATAACATGCAAAAGCGATTCGTCTTTCATTCGACAATTTTAGACTTATCCTTTTATACTTTTACCCAACCCTCAAAAAATTGAGACGAAGAAAACAATTTTGGATAGTTGGGTTTGGAGCTTAAACCTGGGCACTGACAGCGAAATTAAGAAAGAAGATGTCTCTCTGTCAAAGCAGGATGGAAAGAAAAATCCTTCATATGCAGTCACAACAAAAGATAAGAAAAGAAAGAATACGAATTATGACGGGAATAGCTGATGCTCAATGACGAAGAAATTAAAATGGAAGTGGAGAGGACACGTCAGGATTAAGACAGCTAGATGAGCCCATGCCACCATGCCACCATAATAGCACAGAGTGTGAGGAGACTTAGACACGATGGTGCAGCGAAATACAATGTGTAACAGGGGCACAATGGACACGGTTAGCACAAGATAGATTATTGTGAAAAAAGAGCAACAATTTGTGAGTGATAAAAGTGAGAAATAAATGTTATGTGACGTTCAAGGGATATGAATACATGCAAATGAACTAAGCTAAATTTCAAAATAGTAAACAAATAATGTAGGCATGATGACTTTATGACTTACTGATTAATGATTAGTATTTTTGTAAAACATTATTTGTGTTAAACTATAGCGAACACAAGTTCAAATGTTTTGATTAAGATTAACAGATACTACAAACTCCTAAAATCAGAAGCGGCTGCACTGATGGTTACTTAGAAGCTATCCCTGACTTTCAGGAGGCCTTAGCCCGAAAGGGGCCAAGGTAGTATTTATATTAATATATTCTGAGGTAGAAAACACTGACAACTATAGCGAGGAAACAACACGCGGAGGAGAAAAAGTTGCCGTCAGGGGGCGAAGGTATTTTTCAGAGATGAGTATACCAGCCCCAGGTATAAATAATTTAATTTAAAAAAGCTCTTTTATGGGGTAAATGCTTCAATTTAATTTACTTTTTCTCTTGCTCTTTAACACTATTACGTACTACTTAGTGTCCGCCATTTCATTGTTCACTGCTTACAGCGAGGGAGCCATATTTCGTGTTGTCTTCCTTGGCAGGGCATTGGCGGTGGCCAGCGAGCCCCAGCGATCGAAAGACACAGGGCAGGGGTGAGACCCTAAAAGAACGCAGGGCGGACCATTCAATGCCCTCGACGCTCCGCTCCAGCATTTGCCCAGACTGGGAAACCTTACGCCAGGGTTGCCAAACTCCTCCGCCCGAAAATATCACTTCGCGTACGAGGAATTTTACTCATAACTTGGTATGGAAATATGTACACTTGAAATGGTTATTTTTGTAATAAGTGCATTAAATAATCTAGTTTAAGGTTTTACTGTCGAACTCGATACGTTGAGTCGAAGAACCAATCAAGATCATCCAAGAGCTCCGTGAAAAAGGGTTTTGAGATGTCGCGCAATTTATATGCCTGAAGGGAACACTTACATGGACCAAATGGAGTGGTAGTAATAACCCTCTTACGCTTACGCTCTTAAGAGGGGGTCTAGTCAAAATATGAGTATTCTTCAAATGGTTTATGTTAAGTATCTTGGAAGAGAATTGTTCACCAAATGATTCGGAAAATTCTGGTTATTAGTTGTAGTGATTAACTTTTTGACTTTCTTTGAAACAAATTTTAATCCATTTTTTAAGTCAAATCCGATGTTTTTAGAGGGACATATTTCAAAATGCTACACACTCTGTACTTATCATTGATGTTCTTAATTAACACTCGAAATAGCTTTGTCTGAATGCGGTACGTAAAAGGACAAATTGGCGAAAATAAAATTTTTTTTATGAACACAGGTACTCTCACACCATAATCTACTCTTTCACTGGTTATGACTGACCTAAGCATTGGCTTATGTGATGTACCACTCAAGGCTAGTCAAATAATTAAAAATGTCCGATGTAGATTTACCTATTTGAGATGATATTCTGGAACAGAATTACGGTTTGACATTAAGCTACTGTGTGATGGAAATAATATTAGTTCCAATTTAATTTATACGTTAATTAATATTTCATTATGATTGTCAGAAATGAGAATTACCAGTCAAGTAAATTAAATAAATTGTGGCTAGCCTTTACTATATAATTTCCCAATATAAATGTATGATAATCGAGTATATATAAATTAATGAAATATTAATATGTTCCATAAGAATTTAATTAATTCACACACACAAACGCCCCCCCGTATATATATATAAAGTATTTTTTAAATTAGAATGATTGAGAGAGAAATGGGTTACATTCTATATTTAGTTTTAAAATTACGTTACTCAATTAAATAATGAAGATTTAGTAAGGTCTCGGTTTTTTAAGATAATTAATGGAAGAAATACTAAGATTTTTATCATTATTTTATCAATCTCCTTACTATTCTTGTATGTTAATTTATCCAAAACAAAACCCAGGAACTATTTTGTTTGAAGACAAAACCAAGATACCTTTTAACAAAATTATATGTTCCAATCGTTGCGTTTTTCTTTTGCATTTTATTCAATTTCTTACTCTTTTCGTAGTTTACTTACGAGGTCTGTGTGAAGTTTCGAAGGCCAGTAGATACCAGGTTTTAGACTCGTCGGTGGCAGAAATTTTCTTTACTAATTTAAAAGCCGACTTGAAGCCGACCAGTGCCAGGATGAAAATGTTAAAGTCTCCTGCTCTGGTTGGCTGTTTGATTGGTAAGTAATTCCGGGATTGTCAACTGGTAATATCATTAGTCTCGTAAGTGTAGTTCATGCATTCATCGCAGGAGGTAGAGGAGAATTCTTCCTGCTAACTGGCAAGTTCCGATGGCGATCTACATCGTCTTTCTGGTTTTTCCACGGCCAGGTATCTCCTACCAACGTAGCACCGCTCCAGTGAAGGCAAGTTGTAAGCTCCCGACGTGCATGATAGTGTATTGCATGGAAGTGTGTGCATAAGCAAGGGGTGAGGAAAGGACAAGGAAGAGGAAGAAAAGATCGCGCGCGGTCCGTGGCCCGTTTGTTAGAGTGCTATTCCATCATTCACCTGGTGTTGATCTAAGAAACTACGGAAAACAACTAATTGGCGCAGACGACTACTCAAATTCTCCTCCAGACAGCGGCTGAATTTGACATCCCTGTGCTCTGGTTGGTGATTTTCGTTGTTACCGCTAACCGATTTCAGACGAATATCTAGAGAAAACCAGCTACGGACTAAGCAAGTAAAACGTTGAATAAAACGTTGCTTTCTCCCAGGAAATCATCGAAATTTTTCTCATGAGGTCATCACTTTATTCATTAATAAATGTATTCACCATTATATTTATATTGAGAATATTCAGAGTACAATTAATCAGTAATTCAAACTAATTGAATTTTATATTTCACGGTTGCGTAGAAAACGCTGTAAAAGATAAGGCAATTTTGGTGCACGTGTTTTGTTTATTTAAATGTCCAGGTACAATTACGCTCAAATTTTCCGTCAGTCATGGCTGACGTCTTAACAGGTCTTCATAGGCCGACTCGATTCCATTCACGACTTTTGACAACATGAAGCAACAACAAATGTGGTCGTTTTAGAGATGAACGAATTATATCAACAAGACAAAATTTATGAACTTAGCAAATTAGCTAAATCATCAATCAAATTAGCTAAACCTGCGCAAATATTCCACTCTGAGAATTATCCTTTTAAAAGTTAAGTTAAAAACAATAATTTTAGTAAAAAACCCGGACAGAATGTCCCAAAAGTATCATTTTTATTCAACGACGTAAAACTAATAATTTATGATACGAGTGGTAAATGTGGCAGTTTGTTTTCTGAGTAAGAAAAGTTGCAAGATAAGACCTTTAGACCAAGAGCCACAATCCTACGAGCAAAATAAAATAACTTTTACCACTTACCTCAAACACTATTTTTGAGACACTTCTAGTGACTTGTTTTATTTCAATTTAAGCTTGCAAATCATTTAATTCAGAACTAAGTTTCAGTATGGTCAGTAGTAGGTTGATGAGGTCAGAAGAAAGTATTTGATTTCTTTGTTGCAGTCACATTGAACATTCGAGCATCATCTCACTATTATTTAATTCAGAACTAAGTTTCAGTATGGTCAGTAGTAGGTTGATGAGGTCAGAAGAAAGTATTTGATTTCTTTGTTGCAGTCACATTGAACATTCGAGCATCATCTCACTATTAGCACTAGTGCTAAAAAAATTAATTTTTGCCAGGTATTAGATTTTCATACTAGTAGTTTCATACTATATTTTCATACTAGATTACCTAAAAGTATTAGATTTTCATACTAGTAGTATCTAGCTATGCACGATTCAGCATTGACACTTTTGCTGCAAGCTGTTATCATCCTATAATAATATGCGAACTTCCCATTTTTCGTCTAAAATCTGTTAGAAGGAGGTCATTCTGGGAGCCTCACCTGCAGTATTTTTTTTCCGAGGTTAACCGCCCATGATTGTATTTAAATGGTACAAATTTGTAATATTTTTGCCGCATTATATCTAGAAAGGATATTAACTCTAGAAATACAACTGAGGTGAGTGGAGGGATCTTATCTACATAATTGGTAATTAATATAATTGTTGAGGCAGTTTCATTCTTTCGTTCCCACAACAGTGGTAGAAGATTTTTGCATTACTTTTTTAATACTGCGTTTTTCTAGTGCGAGGTCCATAAACTCCCCTTTAAAGAAGACGTAGTTTTTCCATTGTGCTTATATTATTTCTTCCCTTTTGTCTACACAAACAATTGTTTTATTTTGTGTTTAGAAGTGTTGTCAACATTCCTACGTTTCCGTAAACGCCCCTAAACATAATTGCAACAATATTCACTACGGGTAAAGCATGTTGGCACGAAACATTCTAAACAATAATTTGTTCGGATGCTTGTGAAGAAGTGTATAATGAATCAGATTGAGATTAAAAGTGGATTCCTTCAAAAAGTGTGTGTCTCTAAGGTATCAGTAATATTGTCTTTTAATAACGACATGCACAAGATTTTTTTTCTTTTGAACGAATTATACGAGTGGGTTCGACGAACCTCCAACTCTTAGGAATTGATGTTACATTTATTCGCTCGTATTCCCAGGGTTAATATATGCTCACCCATGGTATGCTTTTGGACATAAAATCACAACTGAATGGTACATATAACTTACTTTTACAAAACACGTAAACGGTGAAATTATAATTCTTAGGCATAAACTCGGGCAGTCAATCTGATCGTTCTGCACTTCTTTCAACAATATTAATATTTTTATAACAATTGTGTGTAACAACAATTACACACAAGAAATTACATATCAAAAAGCTTAGTAGGTTACGTGAAAAAATATGTTTACAAATAGGGAATGTATCTAATAAAAAAGTGTAAAGCAGTCTGTAGGTAGAGAAAAAAACTGTTTCCCTGCCACATTACCGATTACGTTCAGAATGAAACAGTTTTGCAGAATGACAGTTTTCGATACGTGGCACTTCTCTTGAGCACCGTCGGTGTATCTCTCAAACTTGCTTCTGAGTTATCTCTCGGGCAACCAGTGCCATCTACCGGCAGCGGGACAACCCTGAATTTCCATCGCGCTGACAATATCGCCTTTCTTTTCTCCTCCTTCTCCCTCCCCTGGACCGGCCGCCCTTTCGACCTTCTAAGGCTTTCGATTCTCTTCTTTTCTCCACTCTTCCCTGAAACACCGCTGACCCCTTCATTTCGGGCATTTGTAAATATACTCCGGGCAGCTATTGATAAAGCTGAAAGGTGTTCTGCGAAGAAAACGTACACCATCAAAGGTCTCTGTGAGAACTCAGCGCGCAGGCATTTGCCGGCGAGGTCACGTGTACACAGAAGATCCCGAGTGGGAAATACGTGAAAGCTTTTTGTGTTGGTACAGAAGACATCGTATAGTAGAATATTTACGACTAAATGTCACTTTTGGAATGATGAAATATATCAATAGATACTCGTTTTCGTTGTGAAAAATGTAGAAGTGAACAAAACACACGTACTTGACACCAGAATATAGGTGGTTACATGTTATATTTATTACGTTTTGTAACGGTTGACTCACTAAGGGGAATTCGCAAATTCCTGTAATTGAAGATAATATAAACAACACCAAATATTTGCGGTGTTGTAGTGCATTTTGCGGATATTATTCCAATGCATTTCTTAAGATTGTTGTAACAGAAATCGAGACATTAGGTTAAGGCAATGTTCGTAAGTCGTAAAGCGAAGCAACACCGTTCAGTTCATTTTTCGGTTACTTTTTGAAGATCGATGTGTCTGATCGGTGCTGAAACCATGCGGAATTTCCTGTAAGCTCGTCACAGTGTTTGTTGGTCTACGCTGCACGATGCGCAATCTATTGTAAAATGTTTTGTTTTGTTGGTTTTCCTTACTGTTATATTTTTTACTGTAGAAGTGGAAAACTATTTTGTATAAGTTAGTGACCTTTAAACCATAAAAAATTACATTTCTTTAGCAATGTTTCACATTATAATGAAAACCTATGGACTAGAAGTTTTGAGGTTATACTGAAAAGTCTCTACGAGATCATGGTAGGGGCAATGTTGTACACTTATGTAAGTTATTGCCCCAACTGTTTTATGTCGTATTTTCTCAATGTTGTGTTTTGAGAGTCCATTCAACATAAGGAAATTGCAATGAGGGTAACAGGTAATAGAAAAATTAGGACAACTGATTTTCAACGGACATCCGCAGCAAACTTGGAGAACATTTGAAAAAAAAGATTCGAAAAAAATCTTTCTTTTTACTAGTCGTCTTCAGACGTACCAGACGGCACAATGATTTGCGATGACAACGAACAAGATGATACCGATCGAAAGAGCTTTTGTAAGAAAATATTAGATAAAAATTAAGAAAATGTTAATGTAATCCTCTAAAATTCGGATGTTTGTCTTTAAAAAAATAAAATTGCTGTATAACCTGTTTTATTTTATATATAGTTCCTTCCTTTTACAATGTCTATAGCTGCTCTGTAGTTGCCCTAGCCCTCGGGGTTATCTTATATGATGTAGTTTATTTCTAAAATTTATAAAAATTAACCTGGAGTAAAAAAATAAGTGTTTGCGAATAAAGTTGTAAGAAATGAGTTAAATTAAGTAACAGTAGTAAAATATTATTTTAGACAACAAGCTATAAATCTTAAGCGTACTCCATAAATCTACTCTCTCCCATAGCTTTCCGTTTCGTAAGAAATGCTTGTTATACGCATGGTTAGGTCTAAACGATATTGCATTTTAGACTCTATTTTGTGTATTTTCTAAACTATTCGTTTCTTTTCTGCTCTTCTGATGTTTTTATAGCTGATGTTCTCAAAATACCTGTAAACGGAAATTGTTCCTCTGCCCCCCCCCCCCTCTTTGCTCTTTTTCACTCCTGACGCTCTTGTGAGAAGCACTTTGTCGTAATTACGTACCCATTTCCTTTAATGACTTCCTATTTATTATGTTTTGTGTTAAACTTTGTAAGAAGTCAGGCGGAAGTGTAGGTCCAATGGCCTGAGCATCGCCACCTAAAAACATTTATTGATTCATTTGCTTTATAAATTATTCTTCGATCTTACTTGGTCTTCCTATCTTTTTACTTTTTGTACAAAAAGTACTATAGAAAACTAGTGTTGCTAAAACAGCACATACTTTGTCGCCCTTAGTAACGGCTATGTAATAATATTTCTACCGCTATTTCTGAATTATATCTCAGTGGTATTTTTTTAAATGCATTACAATTCGTAGAACAATGGATGCAAAAACAAAATATTTTCATGCAAATTTTCATTTTAAAATAATTATTTAATTCGTCAAATGAAACTCCTTTAATACAGATAAATCACGCTCCAACAATGAGACAGAATTCACAGAAGTAAATAAAATCCAATAATCTTATGTCGCCATTGAACAATGAACTTCTCAAATACCCATGGCTGCGTTGATGCCATAGATAGCATACTCATTTTTTAAATTTTTTCTTGTTTGCGGGTTGTTTGAAAAAATAAATCGATACATTGAGAATACAAATGCATTCATTGCAACACGGACAAAAAATATGGGTTATCAAATTGATTGAAAACTCCCAATAGACTTTTCCCTTCACCATCCACCTAAAATCAAAAAGGAATTGGAATACGAACACATTGTTACTTCAGTTTCAATTTTTTAAATATTTTACCACAAAAACTGTAATTTAAGGAAAATTATAAATAAGAAAAAAATAAATTTGCCACACTATTTATTTTTATATCACTCTCTGCAATAGTTTCATAGACTTTTGTTACAAGCTAGATCTTAGTCTGTGTATTATTATTACTAATTATTATTATTATTATTATTATTATTATTATTATTATTATTATTATTCGGTTGTATGGGTCTTTATGGACTAGATTTAATCTAGTTTAATGATTTTACTTATGTTCAATTTTTTTAAAATTATAAATATATTTGTTAATATTTTTAATTTATGTATAAATAAAAAAATTAATAAATAAACAAAACACATTTTATTAAGAAAAAATTGTACCTTCACAGTTGTAGTTGCATATAGACTGAAGAAATTAAATATTTTTGCAACTTTCGAGAAAATGAAGGATTTCAACGAACGCGAGACCTGCATCATTGTCTTAAGTGTCATTTATACTATCCGAGGTCGAAATTTAATAAAAAAAGGTTTGGTGCTCTTTTGAGAAAAAATATTAAAACAAAATTAAAAGTTGCTTATTTTTCGCCCAAAATTACGCGAAATGTACTAAAATTTTCAAACAATTCTATATGAATTTATTTCAAAATCTATCTTTAACAAACAGATTTCATTAAGGAAAAAATCTCTATCTTTAGTGATTTTTGATGTAAGAGGACACCGAAAAAATTTGGAACTTTTGGAGATTTCGAAAAATCATGATTTTTAATGAAAACCTGCACATTTCTGTTTAGCTTCTATTACGTTATTCGACAGTAAAATTTTATTAAAAAGTTGGGTACCATTTTTTAAAAATTTGAAAATATCCCAGAAGCTTCATGTAAAGTACTCGCCAAAATAAAAATATCACTTTCAAATTGAAGGAGCCGCGAGATCAGGTAGGGATATCAATTTTGGTGAAAACGGCTTAGCCGCTAGCGTTATTGACTGACAGACGTGTTACTGTCAATCGATTTTTCGACATCAAGGAACAACAAAATATGGATCCTGACTATACCACGTGTTAAAGGATTTATCCCTAAAATTGTGCAACTAGATTTATCTACTTTTTCGTACCAGAGCCCGGCAATAAGAGTTGTTCTGCCAAAATTTCACGGTTTTTTCCATACTTTAACTTCGTCTACACAACATACGCAGTAGCAAGAAATCAGACAAATCGCAATACTGCAAAAAATTAATATCTACGTTTTAACAGACATGAACGTTTTGTGGTTATTGATTGCGTAGTTTTAACTTGCGCTTGATTTTAAATAAATTATATTTTGGTGTTCAGCAACTTTAAAGCGGTCTCCATAAATTCGTGGAACATTTTTGGGTAGAGCAAAGGAATTGAAAAAGGAGTCTTCTCTAAAAGTAGATGAGGCATACTGGTTGATATATATTCATCAATATAATCTTGAATTTCGATATTTAGGTTACAATACTTTTTACTTTCCAATTGAGGTACATTAAATACAAAGAAAATTAAAATTATTTTTGTATTAGCGAGAGCTATGCGTTACGGAATGACGCGTTGGGTATAAATAATGCAATCTAATATAGTAGGTAAAATAGATATTGTGGTTTTACAGAGAAGATACTCCTCAACACTTTAAGGTATTATGGTACTTATTTTTTTAGCATCCGGTTTCCTCTAATATAATAGGGTATTAATAAGAACCGTTGACAATAGGATCACCACACATATTCATCCAGGATCCAAAAGAATCTGCAGACAGGAAAAAGTACATGTCACCAGTGAAAACTTATATTTGCAATACAACAAAGAAAAGAAAAAAAAGACTCAACATCCTAAAGCATTTTCATACATTCTCATCTGTAATATTGAAATACACGTATTCTACATCATGTCAAAAACATCCATTAGTCATATTCACTACATCCACTTCTCCCCCATGCGTCTTAGAGCCCCCCTCACTCGAGAACCTAAAAAATCCACCATTAAAAACATTACACGCCCAAAAAAATCCACTACTCAACCGAACAGAAAGCAAATAAATACATGTTACTTTCGATAAAGCCACAAACAAGAAAAAAACAAATTATTAATCTAATAAATTCTTTGTTTTGAACTAAGCCATCGTCTCCTAATCTCTAATTAATCTGGAGAAGTAGAGAAAGTTTTTTTGGTGTATACAATATTGTTTTAATATATCTCACTAAAATGCATGTACATACTTTTCTGAATATGTAGACCATTTGAAGATGAATAAAGTTAATAATAATAATAAAGTTAATAATAATAATAATAATAATAATAATAATAATAATAATAATAATAATAATAATAATAATAATATGATCATTTTTTACGAAAATGAAATGTCACTTAGTATTATTTATACACGAATGTCTCAATTTTTTACCAAATTGCAATTATTTGTCAAACCGAACGGTCGGAGAGGGTAGGGAAAATAACGAAGGGGAAAAGGAGACGGAAAATGGGATATGAGTGTGAAGAGAAAAGAATGGAAGGGAAAGGACGGAAAAGGAAGGGAAAAGAAGAAAAGGAGCGGCAAAGAGGGGAATGAGGGGGAAAGAAAGACAAGGGAAGGGAAAGAAAGGAAATAAAAGAAAAACGGAAAAGGAAGGAAAGGGAAGGGAAAGGAAGAGAAAAGAGGTCAATGGAAGGAAAAGGTCCTTCCAATCGTTTCAGTACGAGAAGATGAATGCATGAACAGTATTAAGTACTGGAAGGAAGATGACTTAAGAAAGTTTCTCAGAAATATACTTTCTAAAACGGGAGTAAAAGTGAAGGAATGTGAGAGTCAACGAGGTAGGTTGCGTGTTTCTACGAGCCCACAAACTTGTACCCGTCGCGTCGTCTAAAAGGTCAGGTGTTTTCAATGGTCCACACAGTTCAGCCTTCGGCTTCAAATCGATAAAATGCCGTTTGGCGGTTAAAGAGGAAACACAGGAAATCCTGCAACTCTGAAAACCTCTAATTTAAACTTCGTCCATCACCAGAATCCATTAAACATGCTAAAACACCTTAGGGACAAAATAAAATCATCACAAAAATAAAAATATCATATACTACTGAACGGGGTACTATTTTAATTATATTGTTCCAGAAATTGGTAAAACTTTAAAATGAATATAATTTTTATATGAGGATGTTTCAAATTTGACTAAAATTCAGAATACATTATTTTTGATGTTCAGCTTAAGATGTAATTAACCTTTTCCACTAACTATTGAAAATCATCTTCCAGCATGATAAAGTTTTCTATGAATTACCACGTTGTTTTAAAATTCATGAAACTAAATTTTTTTGTCAAACACAACGGTAATAATAAATGTTTAGAATTCTTTCCAATGATAGTGTGGTATTGTATTTAGACATTGATTTTAAATGTTTTAGAAACATTTGTTGGAGAGTCATATTTTTTTAATATCTCCATTCGCATACCTAATCGTACGATTGAATGAACGCAATAAACATTGTTTACTGAAAATAAGATTAAAATCTAAAGTTACTTAAACGTGGATTAGATGAAACGCAGAAAATAATAAAGATAAACCTGAATGAAAATATTGAATATAACGTTAAAGTACCTCTTGGTAAACGCTATTTCCGTTGAAGTATAATTCTACCATTTACAGTACCTTATTCTTCTTTGAGAGAGAAAAATATTAATGCATTATTTCTTACGAATATTCTGTTATATGAATTTCCTCATTTAAATGTCATGTGTTACATGATTATTTTATTTTTGGTATACATCAGTGAGTTTATGAAAATTTGCGTCGACCAATTAGTACCATGAGTCTTCTTAGATATTTTTCACTAATTTCTGGGCGACGTATGGTAAGAAAGAACCCTAACTTTAATCAATTCTCAATGTCTCACAGCAAAAGTTTAACGAATTTTCCCTTCAGTGAAATTTACGCTTTTTTTCCAAGGATTAAATACGTTTGGTCTGTGGATACGAACATTGCAGTCTAAAGCGATACAAGCAATATAAGATAAAAACAAAATAAAGCGTTTCGTTTAACTATTTTAAACTTTCAATCTGCAATTCTGTCTTGTATAGTGCATTAAGGGAAGTGGAAAATTCATGGCTTAGAATGAGTTTTAAAACCGAGGAAATCGCAAGATTAAATATTCTTAATATTAGTTATTTAAATTACTCGTAATATTCGTTGTTTTAATAATGGCCATGTTTTTTTTTAAATAAACATCTGATATAGTGAACCAAAAAAGGTCACTATAACTGCATTTGACTGTATTTTTCTTTTCTCTTGGAATGTTTCAACATTTTTATTTGGGTTTATTATTGTACTTGTTTATGGAATACTGTTACAAAATACCCCATTTAAATCAATTACCATTACATGTGACATACGTCTACATACTAATTGAAGCCTTTTTATTTTGTTACAAAAACACAAAATTCTAGACATTAAAGTTTAATGATCACGTAACCAATGTAACACAAAAATAAAGATAATGCATAATGAAATGAATGTCATGCAGAACCAATTATAAAGTCTCGTTGTAGGAAACACTATGCTCGATATTGTCTCTAATGAACCTCGTAAAAGGAAATTTGCTCATGCATTCTTACTGCAAACAAGTCGTAAAAGTTTGGAGCAACCAGTTGTGAACCAGCCCCATGAAATATCTCGTACTTTTAATAACGAAATCGATGTTACGCATACAAGTGCCGGAAATATTGCAGCCGTTCTCTACAACAAATGTCAGGCGCATGTGATTATATTACAGGTAATTTTCTTTTCTTCAGAAATTGATTTTACGTTATGAAATGTAGTTACGCCATTTGTAATAACGACGACCATTACTCTACTACGAGCAATGCCATTTATGAGCGAGCCTGGATTATATATGTGGGTGTCACATTTTGTATATGTATTTTAATTGCAATTCTGAAATACCTGATAGGCAGGATCATAAATACCGTCTTTCGTTACAGTTACTGCTGTAGGCTTGTACCATCTGGATAAATACAGCAAAAAGCAATTTAAAAAAATAAAATAATTCAGAACCAATTTCTCAGAACAATATTCAATGCACAATAGTTTGTCACCATTCAGCAGTTTCATAAAGAATTCAACTTAGAACTCATTGAACATCACTGAACATTGAACGTACCTGGCCACTAACTTTTACTATTATTTACTCCAAATTCCTCCTCATACAATCTTCAGATCCGCAAAAAAATCCTAACTACACCAGAATAAAAAAAATCGCTACAATATGTACCATAAAGTCTTTGCAAAGTCGAACTTAAATAGAGTATCCAATAGGGCATCATATGTTCGATTTAAATTTTAAGTATAGGTTATACTTTCACACCTATGTAAAGTTGATACTTACTCTGACAACCAATAAAAATCAATAAAAATGTATTCTCCGAACATAATTCCTTTACATCACGATATTATTCACGTAAGCTATAAAATGATCAATTCCTGTATTCATCAATTAACATTTCCATGAATCGTGATTCAAAATTAGAATTAACCATATCTTAAAAGTGAGCACTCTAGTATTCGAATATGAAGGTTACGGCAACAATTCAATACATATTCATACATATTTTATTGTTTCATAATTCATACATATTTTATTGTTTGCTATAAACCCTACACATTGCGTTAGTTGTTCTGTGTGAGGTACAGAGAGACACTATGTATATGCTTCAATTTTAAGAAATTTGGATGAGGTTTTTTATAAGTAAAATAATACTGCCTTGATACATTCATAGTGTGAACAGATTTTAATGATTTCATTGAAAATGTTTTCGTGAAAAAATTTCAAATAACTTAAGTCCTTTATGAATAATTCAATGTTCAGTATAAAATATATAGTGTTCGTCTATATTGCTTTTAATTGCCGTATAATTGTGATCCATGTTTATCGCAGTTAGATTTTCTACATACTTACACATGATTGCGGCAAAACGCAAATATATATCACACCTGTTTAACGTTTAATCATTGTCTAACATTAAGGAGTAAGCACAACAAACATTCAACCAATGCTGAACACGACTAGCTTATTTTGTATGAAGCAGTAATTAGAATGTAGAAACCTTTTTTTCAAGAAAAACAGGCAAAAAGGAGCTGCTGGATCTGGCAAAATGTAAAGTTTACAATCAAATTGGGTAGTACGTCATGAATGTAATAAATAGTATTTTCCAAAGTGCTTAAATGCACAGGGTTAAAGAAGTGTCTGCGTTCGATGCCATTTATTAGATGCATGATGTAGAATACAATTAAAATGTAAAGTGCACAGGGTTCTTCTGATTAGTGATTGTCATTGATACGCAAACAAAAATACTGGCTCCGTGATAGGTGGCCTTGGCTGAGGTGGCTCAAGGCATGAACAGATGTCTCTGCAGGTCCTCTGACTGGGTTCGTATCCCTGGCAGGATTTTCTACAACTAGACAGCTAGGTCGAGTTAACCCACCGCCTCAAGGAGAACTTTAGCGACTGGCTGCTCTGAACGGTATCATTCCGTGTTTTTTTCGATCATCATCAGGCGAATGCCCGAGCAGTACCATAAAAACGGGCCACGGACCAGCCGGGCTGGGGCGGTGCCACGCTGGTGGGAGATTCCGAGCTCCAGCGAACTGGAAAGTGGGAATTCTCGTGTTCTATCCTCGCCAGGCGCAGGGTTTTTGCCTCATGTGTTTACCATCGCGACATTGTGGGGCCGGTCTGTCTCAAAGTCATACACAGACCGCTCTCATCAGTGCCTCATTCCTTTCAGGTGAAGACCGGAGCAGCACCCTAGAAAACGGGCCACTGATTTCGAGCGATTCTTCCTTCTCTCCCGGCCTCATTCTGAGACCCGAACGATCCCCCATCCTCGCATGGGCTACTCCACTGATCCAGGAAACTTCCTACAAGCTTCCGACTTCACTATTTACACATTGAGAATCCCTGGAGGTACGTTGTGGCTTGTGCGAATAAAGTGTCTGTTAATCAAGATTTGCGGTACAAAATAATTGATTGGTCATCTTCCATGTGTGTCCACTCCCGAGATCATCATTCCCGTAAGTGTAGTGTTAGTTTTATCATGGGCTGTGACGGTGACCATCATACGTTGTATGGGCCGATCTAGATGTCGACCTGCGAGGTTTTCCTCAACCAGGTGTCTCCCACCAGTGGGGCATGCCACAGCCGGGACGAGCTCTAAACCGAATTCACGGCATGTGTATAGTATAGTCCATGTAAGTGTACGTGTGTTCAAGGAAGGGGCGAGGATAAGGCGAGAAAGAGGAAGGAAACACCTCGCGTAGTTCGGGGCTGGTTTATTAGAATGCTGCTCCTGCATTCGCTTGGTGTTGATCGGAGAGATCGGAAATCTAACGATCAAAGCAGCTGGCCGCTAGAATTCTCCTCCAGACAGCGGATTAATTCGACCTACCTCTCGAGCTGGTGTCGAAAATCCTGTTACCGATGGAACTCGAACCTTCGGATTTCTCTGTCGCAAGCATTGCAGTAACATTAATTAATGCCGTGAGCTACCTATGTCTACCTGAGTTAGTTAAGTGAAGAAAAGTCAATATGAACTGAGAAGTGGTGCATAAAATAGAATTCAAAATTTGTTGCTTATATGTTTTCTGTAAGTCTAACAGAAATTAGCAAAATAATACATAAACATTTAACGGGATTTTTCGCCAGTTAATGTAAACACATGTTACTCAAAAATGGATGGCATCTCTTCAGCTCCTCTTGCTTCCCATGAAAAGAATAGCGAACTTATGTTTTCCCCACACTGTCAATTGTATTTGTGTTGAATATATCCAACATAATTGCAAATTTAATAAAATATGTTAAATATTTTAATATATGTGACTGAATATGCTGATGGCTCAAATCTACAGAATGCATAGGGGTATCAGAATATCAACACTTGTTAGCAAATGATCCACATTTTCGGGAGTAACTTGCTTAATTTTTGCTAGAAATTGTTTTCATGGACTTGCTTACAATAATCTTTATGAAGGCGTAGATTTGATTGGCTTTTTGTAACTTAAGAACTTATTTGTTTCAATATAGTGCAGTTTGTTGTTATGTACTTCACCTGTATTAACTGTTGTAATTGTTCATTTTAATACAGTTTTAGGCTTATTTAATTTTTCATATTAGGGAATGATGAACATGTGGCATTAAGAATCTTCAATTAAATTATTTTGCAGAAGTATGTTTGTTCATTAAGTATTTAAAGTTTATATAATTTATTGACAGATAATGTAATTGTATTGTCTTTCAGCTTTTCAACAACGTCGTACAGATGCAGAACAATACATAATACAAAAAATGGTTCCAGATTTCAAAACGTGGCGTAAATTTTTTTTTTTCAAAACACTCTCAGAAATTACGTCCGTCGCTGTACCTCAATCATATCACTGCGAACGTCATCAATTTTCTTGAAGGGAGAGAAAAATTATATGTAGTTTGTGCTGTCATGTTGGGGACAGAAAGTAATTTATGAAGCAACATGCCCAAGTCCTGAGGACATTGATTTGTACTTTGTGACACTCAAATCGTTATTTCTTTCTTTGGTACTTCCGTTCCCGTGCTTTTTGCTGCCACCATTCACTGATTGAGATCAAACTGAATTTCCTTCCCCAGACGCTGAGGCTGTCTTTCAACATGGAAGACATCTCGTTATTATTGGTTTATTTTCGCCCTTTATTTGTAAAAGTCTTTGTCGCGTCTTCGGGTTGAGCTGAAACGTTCCTGGTAGTTTTGTCGGTTTTACTCTGTTGAGACACATTTCAGTTTTCTACCATCTTGTAATTGAAATGTTGGTGTCAATTAATCATATTCTGTTTAATAAAATATTTTGGTATTTTTTTGTTTCTAAATATTACATTCTCAGAAATAGTATTTGATACAAAAATATTTGTTTATTTTCGGTGCTGAGCTATATATTAACAATTACAGAAAAGAATTGAATGTAATAGAAGCGGAAGAGAGGAAAATAGTAATTTCAAGATATATGTACCTATGACCAACCGTTACCAAATTTTAAAATTCAAATGGGAGAGTTTGGTTCCGATTATATTTAATTTAGTAATTCGCTTATTAAACATATTTTGGTTGGGAAGTAATTTTCACTCCCGCCAAATTTCTGACAAATCTACAACACGTTATTTCCTGCTTCTGAACACTAACCCATTTCCGATATCACTGCCGTCTCTAAGACGTAGCTACAGAAACTGCGTATGTGGGCAGAGGCGGCGAACTTAAGTCTTCTATCAGATCAAAGTCACAATTTATCAGTATCACAATTTATGTGACGAACTTAATCACATAAAAACAATTTGACAAAATAAATAATTAAAAAAACATTTCCGATAGCACCACCGCCTTTAAGAACTTGCTAGTAACCACAACTGCGCGGATGCACAGTGGGTGACGAGCCAAAGAAACAAATTATAATTGGTAATTTCGAGAGCGTAGACTTATGGGACTCGCGCAAAGTTCTTGCCTCCCTCGCAGTAAGTTACGAGGCTGGTGGCACGGCGGTCGGAGTTGGATATATACGGGTCCTTCCCCTCCAGAAGTTGGCGTGAACTGCACACCGACACTTTCAATTCAAGCGGCTCCTTCGATATGTTACGCCGAGGTTTGCGAGTGACACACTACGGGACGCCAGATGGGCCGAGAAGGGGAGTTGGGAGAAGGTGAAGGGAGGAGGAAAGAAAAGGATGAGAAGGGATTTCTAAAGGTTTTAACGTGTTCACGTTCCCCTGAAAAAAGAAACAGGTTTTGTCAAAATAACTCGATGGATTCGGTAATAATTGGTATTTGTAAGTGTATTAAGTGAGTGATATTTTTGTACCACCAAGTTACAGCTTGTTTTGCTGAGAACAGTAAGTGGAACAAAGAAACAAATCACCGAATAAATACAACAGTGAGAAGCAGAGGTGATGGGGCAGGTGCAAGGTGAGGAAGGGCAGTGAGAAAGGGAATGAGGATGGCAATGCCAATTGCTGTGAGGTAGGATAGTGAGGATTAGCCATGAAGATGGGCAATTAGAATGGACAGTGAGAACTAGTAGTGAAGAAGAGCAGTGAGAGCAGCAGTGAGAATATTGAGGGACTACAAGCAAGGAGGACGGATGGAGGAGTGAGGACAGCAGAGTGAACGGGCAGGGGGATGGGCAGTGTAACGAGCAGTGAGGTCGTATAGTAAGGACGGGTCTTGAATACATGCAATGGGAATGTGCAGTCAGAATGAGCAGCGAGGACAGTCCGGGTGAGGATGAGTGGGGACACGGAGGACCGCAGTGTGCACAGCAGACGGGACGTGACGACGAATGTAAGAAGCAGGGTGAGTAGGGTATAGGTGTTGACGTCATGCATTTTACAGATTTCTGAACGAAAGAAAAATTTACTTTTTTTTCTATACGATCATTGGCAGAGTAGTTTATACACCAAAACTGAAGTGTGAACTTTTTGCGAAGTGCAACCGATAAGAGCGCCGAGATATACGAACTAAAAATAATTTCTTCGCTACACAATTTTGTTTATCAAAACAAAATCCTCGAAGCAATATTGCACTCCACATCTCTGGATTATGAAAAATGTAACTCATGGCTTTATTTGCCAAGAGGCATACATTATCTCAATTAGAACTATTTAACCTTTGATACTTGCCTCGTCATATTGTTTATTAACACCTCTCTACCTAAGTTTATTCCCAAAATATGAAAATGAATGGAAAATATGAATTGCGCAAACACAAAATTTATTAATGGAAAAAATCAATACACTTGCAATAACTCGTTTTAATATATCTTCATTAAAAACGTTCTGGTACAGTGAAATTGAGTGGCGAACCGAACATTACACAGTAGAGAGATGCGTTATTCAGTTGTGTGTTGGCCAATTTATTTCACAGAGATGAAAGAGTACCAAAACATGGGTAATAAGAGAAAGATTCGAACAGATATGAAAGAGAGAGTTATAGCAGGAGGTTTTTTCCGATTTATCCTCGTCTTATTCGTGATATGTATATCCTAATAAATACACAGTCCACACAAGTAGTATAATCTAATAGTGTTACTTAGAAACACTTTTCATTATTAATTATTTAATTAAGCAATTAATCCGTCCAAAATTATCATGAATAAAATAGTGTACCGGGAGCCACAGTACTCCTTGAGAGCGCAGGAATCTAATTTTCATCTGTTTAAAAAAAAGAGTTTTTGTTCCGCGTACTCTAATGCCTTAAATATTTGACAAAAAATAAAGTTAGCATATTTACGTTTTTAGGAAATTGTCTCTGATTTTATTTACGATGTATTGCCCGTTACAGTTTTTTTGTGTAAGGTAATGAGATAATTTTATGATAATTTATTTAACTAAACTTTCTAACAATGTATTATACCATGACTCAAGTTGGTCAGCTATGTGAGATAGTTTTACTTATTAACTAATTAACTTCCTTTAATTTTTTTGGTTGCCCGGTTAATATTAAATTTATTACAACATTGATTAATTTTGCTATTTCAAATATCACATTGACTAGAATCCTGGGCTCGACGTATAACACTTTACCTTCTTATTTTATTATTATATGTGGACGTTCAACTGTACAGAGTCGCGATTTCTGGAAGTTCTGCTGCATTATCCTGTAATTTTTAAAAATTATGGCAACATCTACAAATCATCAATTATTTTACCATGTTTGATAATAAAGAATTGACATTTATTCTGGAGATCTAAATTTGGTTTACTATTTGGTTTAAGCTCATTATTTAACTTTAATTTGTATAATCAAAAATTCCGTGCGGTATTTCTTGTACAAATGTTCGTACGCTTATGAAAATATCTTCCACGCTGGTCTTCAAGAGGTCTCCCGCCCGGATGCCGTCGATGGGATGTCCTCGCGATGCTCCTGCTATCGTCGTAAATTCTGGCAGCGGGAGAAATTTTGTAATGTTCCCGAGAAATTTTAACTGTTTGATAATCATGTACAATAATTAATTAATGCAATCCGCGAACGCGACTTTCCCTTCCTTCGCATTGGAAGAAGCGCCTATTCGGGTCTGCCTGTCATTTTACAACAACTTTCAACTTCAAATAATATATATGCCCAGTTACGAATCTATTCTACATTAATTTCCCACGTACGAAGTCTATATTTCATCAATCCCCAAAATCACAAATTACAACGCAAGCTAAGACTGATACATGCAAATTTCAAATTATATACTACACATGAACAAATCACACAATTAACATACGTTTCCCTTTTTCAAACATTACAATATTACTCAGCATAGTCTGCTAAATTATTACCGTCCACTTCCATTGCTGCCAAGAGGAAGGTTGGCCCATTCTAAATAATTGCCTATCCTTGATTTTCAACGCCGTCTTCTCATTTAATTTTGTGCCCCGTGGCCATGCCTCGCAAAGACGTCACGTCCAGACCCTCGAGCACGGAACACAAAGTTTGTTGACCCGTCGTTCTGACGACATGGATTCCTTGGACTACATATAATTAGTATGCATCATGTTCTAAAGTAAAAATTCATTTGATGCAATTTTCCCTCTATTGGAGATCTCTTTTCCCTCTATTCCCGCCTTGGGAGATTTCGAGTATGCCACAGTATATATATATATATATATATATATATATATATATATATATATATATATTGAAACACAGAATGTGTTCCCTTACACTAATTAGAAAATTAGTGTAAGTAATCAATATATATTTTGGACTGCGCGGTACGTACGCCAAGCGCTGCGAACAACGACGGGAGCTAGCAACGGTTGCTACCGCCACCGGTGCCACCGCCGGGAGGCCAGCGTGAGAATGTCGGTTACAAACTGGGCAGCGAGCACGTGCAGGCAGTCGTTAGGAGAATCGCGAAGAGGACAGACGTTAGCGGAGCGGCGAAGAGTTCAGACGTGTGGCAAAAAGCTCGCCGTTAGCGCATGGACAAAAGGGAACATGCAATGTGTTCGTAAAGTACTAGTAACTGTGAAGCAGTAAATACGTGAAGTAGATAATGAGAGTATCATTAGAATAAAAGATTCGTGTTGATAGAACAATCGATCACGCTGGTATTAATTAGTGTAGTGGAAACCTTATCGAAACTGTGTGGTACGGAACTGAGACCAGTACGCGTGATAGGTGCGGGTTGAGTACTTAAATCCATCGGCGGAAGGTGATTCGAGAGAGGTGCAACGCCGTGGTATCAAGATCCGAGTCGGGGAGGAGTCGCAAGGTCACCAGCCCAGGACGACCGCCACGCCATCAGCCGCCGACGGCCCACAGCTGCTGCAGAGGTCGGCAACCCTGTCGATACGAGCTGTTCTACGAGTATCGAAGGTATTTGGTCGGGGCCCCGAAGGTATGATAAATGCATATTACACCTAATCTTGGTACCAAGGCAGAGTGTATAAACGTTGTCAGATCATGTAATTAACCTACTTGATTTGCAAATAAATCTTGTTCATGATTGTATTTCCATTTCTAATTAACTTTCCCAATGTTATACCAACTTATCCAGGGACCCATTCACGGAAAAGATACCCTCCTTTAGTGTTATATTGCAGTGGAATACCCGGCATCACCAGGTACGTCACAATATATATATATATATATATATATATATATATATATATATATATATATATATATATATATATATATTCTTAAGTATATCAAGTAATCGACCAATTTGTTTTGTCTTCTCCCTGTTAAGAAATAAAAAAGTGGTGTGCCTCTTAAGATCAAAGTTTCTTTGATATAAGTAAGAATTTGAAGAAAGGAATTTTTTAAACGTTTCTCTGTGTAGACGGACGTTTTAGAAAACGCAAACCTAACATTTAAATTCAGCATTCAAACATCCAGATCCATTGATAAAAAATTATTTGACTTCTTGGATCGAGTCTTTACCAATACCATTTAACAGCGTCAATACACCTTATTACAGTTATTAGTGTTTATATTACATGCAAAAATACTTAGTACATTTTAGTATAATACGAGATGAGAGAGTTATCAAATGAGAGTGTCAGACGTGTAGTTATTTTCTTGGAAACACACCCAAAAGTGCTGACGTGTGTGTGTCTACCAGGGCAGAACCTGGACCACAGGCCGCCGTCATAACAAACCGCTCGAAGAAGCATTAGAGCTACTGGGAGATGGGATAAAGGGATGGTGAAGGGGTAAAGGAGAGGAAGGGGCAGAGGGGTGAAGGGGGGAGGACCGAGTGCGGCTGTCTGCGCCAAGACCTCGCGACCCTCGTCAGCGACCAGCTTCGAACCGCGTCCGACAGATGGCGCTGGCGCATAGGCCACAGGGTTGCCCAACACCCCCCCCCACACACCCACACACACACTCACACCCACATCCACTGCTCCTCGCTTCGACGTGGCTCGACGCCGGATTCGGAAGTGACGCCTCGTAGAGGAGGGTGGGTGAACCGAGGAGCTGTAATTACCCCTCACTCCATCTACCTACGAGGCCTTTAAATCCCTGTCGAAAAACGAACGATCTGTTATGGTAAATCGTGGTGTTAAAACAGCGCGTACTCTCGTGTTCGTAAATTCACGTAAAATTACGCGAAAATTACTCAAAATTTCCGAAATTTGTATATAACCTTGTTCACAAAATCTCTCTGTAAGGAGCAATCTCATTAAGGAAAAAACTATATAGCTTCATAATTTTAGTTGTAGAAAGACGTCGAAAAAAATTTGATCATTTGTAATTTTCGAAAACTTAATTTCGAGAAGAGTTCTCAACGAAAATTAGACCTGCACCATTCTCCTAAACGCCCTTCAATTATACATCAACAAAATTTAATCAAAAAGAATGGAGCGTTTTTTAATTCTCAAAATGTCCCAAGTGCTTGATGTAAAGTACCCCCTAAAATTCCAATATCAATTTCAAATTCAAGGGGTTGCGACATCAGTCCCTTTGGGGAATATCAATTTGTGAGAAAATCGGTTGAACGGTTTAGTCGCTAGAATTATTCATAGACATACAGACGGACGTTTTGTCGTCAATCGATTTGTCGGTATTAAGGATCAACGAAACATGGATTCTGGCTACGTTACATGGTAGAAGTTTTTTCTTAATTTAGCAATGAATTTTATTTATTTTTTCGTTACGATAGCCCTATAATAATAGATTTTCTGCTAAAAAATACTGTTTTTTCACGCAACATTACATAACTTTTTCTCCACTCCGTGGCGAGAAAGTAAAAGGCATTTAACTGTTGGATTGATTGATGATTTTAGACCAGACACCTGCTACGATCATTAGTTCTGTTTGTAAATATTTTATCGTGTGACTGAATTTTTCCCTCCCCCGCTTCTGGCTGATTGATAAGTGATTCACTGCCCGTCAACTATTGAGATGAAGGGCTCCGTAAGCGAAGTGCATGTTTTATCGCAGGAGGTGGCGGTTACATCCTCCCGCTGGCTAGCGACATCCGGCGTCGACCTACATCGGCTTGAGAGGATTTTCCCCAACCGGTTTCTCTCTCCAGCGTAGACCGTTCCAGCAGGGACAAGCTGGAAGCTCCCAACTGACCTCCCGCCAAGTGTGGTAGAGTAGTGCATGTAAGTGTGTATATAAGTAAGGGGTGCGGATAGGGCAAGAAAGAGAGAGAGGAAAAATTGAGCACTGTCCTTCCCCGTTTCGTAGGATTCTCTATTCGTACACGTAGGCTTCCGCGACTCGAGTCCATTACTTCTAGGCTGTCCGGGTGACGCCGCGTCGTTGGCGGATAGTCCGACGTTTCGCCTGTCATGTCGCAGGCTTCTTCAGGGTAGTGAGCTTCCTCACTACCCTGAAGAAGCCTGCGACATGACAGGCGAAACGTCGGACTATCTGCCAACGACGCGGCGTCACCCGGACAGCCTAGAAGTAAAAGATTCTCTATTCGTCAAGTGCTGATCGTGCAAACCACCGACCAGAGCAGCCGATTGCTAGGAATCTCTTCCAGACGGCGACTGAATTCGACGTAGCTACACAACTAAAATCGGAAATCCGTCTACGTGAGCAACCTAACCCGTCAGGAGCGGTGCAGAGCCTGAACTCAACCGGTCGCAGCACAAAACCACGAGCAGTGTAGCGCCTACACCCGCGGAGGCAAGAGTATCACTGCGTGTAGCGGGTCACTGAGGAAGGGAGGTCCCTGCAGGGCCGTGCCTTCTCATTAGGGGTCGCGCACCTCCGAGGCGAATCGCGCCAAAGGGCGAAGCGCGCCGCCCCGTTTCCTCGCTGCCTCCAGCGCCGAGGCCCTTCGCTGCTGCCCTAATGGGCTAATCAACGTCCAGATTACGAGCGGGCGGCCCTTTTTTTAGGCGGCGGCCCAGCGAATGGCTGAGAGGAAAGAAAGCGGAACGTTGGCACAAAAGAGAGCGATTTCGGTGCCTTCATCCTCGGGTTCGGTTGGTAACACTGGCACCAAAAAAAGCGTTGTCAGACCCAACGGGGTGACACATGCTTCTCAATTTATTTTGACTCCCTGAAATCGAATCGGAATCCAGAATTGCGACGCCATATTCCAAATTTCTTTAAATCGCAAAAAAACACGGTTATTTTGTATATTTTTTTTTGTTTTCGGGAGTTATTATGAGATCTGAAGACTAACTTATGTTTCGCCGTGTATAACCACACTCTGAATTCTGAATCCGAATCAGAAGCCACAATTGCAGCACCACTCTCCAGTTCTTTTTTCTTAAATCGCGAAAATCAGAGTGAAATTATAGATTGTAAATTTCTCGGTTGTTGTTTGCGATTTTAAAAAAATGGTGGATGGTGAGGCAATTCTGACTTCAGTTTCAAATTCAGCGCATCGAAATACATAGAGAAATTTGTGTAAAGTCTTTGTGGCTGACAACTTTTTTTGTGTGTCTGTGAAATTAAAGCCATCAGGAGCAGGCGAACTAGATCTGGTTGAAGTTAGATGTGAGTCATGTCCCTTTCGCGTTTCTGACTGAGAGGTTTTGGGATTTGAGTCTCGACGCTGGAAATATTTTGAACACTTGCCACGTAGCGGGTGAAGTTCAGCTGGTATATAGAGAATTTTAGAAGTAGGCTGCTCTGACTGGTAGTTTTCCGTGGTTTCTACGATCAACACCAGGTGAATGCTGGAGCAGTAATCTCACAAACAGCTCACTGACCGCGCGCGATCTTTCCTTCCTCTTCCCTGTCCTATCCTCACCCCTTGCTTACATTCACTTACGAATACGCACTACACTAGCACACTTCTTGGGGGTTCGATATGGGTTTTAGAACCTGTCTCGATTAAGACGCTGTTAGTACATTGGCCGCCAAATTAATTCAATTTTGGCGCCACGTTTCTAACAGCTGAGTGCCGTTGCTCTTTGAAGGCACTTAAGGAGGAAAGATCATGCATTTCAAACTTCCCGCTTTGGAGAATTTTGGATCAAAAAACTGTGCTAATTCTTTCCCAATTGACCAAATACTCATTTTTGTAAAAAAGCTCCTTGAACTCGATTTTCAACTGCTCCTGAAAATCACTAGTAGATTGCACCACCTCCTAGGCGGCCACGGCTTAAGAGTTGCCCATTGTCAGATTTACTGGAATCCAATTTTTTTCCACATCAGACACGACGAGCTCGCATTGTTTGAAAATCAGAGGATTTGCAACCATTTTTGTAGCGATCGTGCCAAGGATCTAAGAAATACGCATATGGGGTGCATTGAAGGTTTTGGTACGTTGGTAGCAAGCAATTATCGTAGTGTCTTTGAACCAGCGCTCTGACACGCGGAGCGAAAAAACAGAAAGTATGAATGACGTGAAATTCGTAATAAGAATGTTCATCTTCGTCCAGTCAGAGTTAACCATGATAATCTATGCACTACTCATTGATTCTTACGGCAAAGTAATAATCTTTGTCAAAGTGTCGCTTTTTTTCTAGAACTCTCTCGTCTAATGAGAACACAGAAGGCTATGCACTAAACTTCTAGTTGAGGTTTCTGCTAATGCTCCTCCAATTCATCGAAGCAGTATTTCGCAGCCTCAACAGGCGCGATCCAACGGGGGAGATATCTGGAGAGGACAGCTGTGCGAGATGAATTGTGGGTCTGCGCCGGTGCTCACATTTCAACCCATTCATATTTTGGGTGAATGCTCTCTACCTCCCTGCATGTAATTTTCACTGCACTGACGAACTTTATGTACAAAGTAGTTGGGATGCACGGAAACAAATTTATGGTAGCTCATTAAAGTAGCATCAACATTATGACAATCATGAAATTTCATGATTTTTAATTTTTGTTGGGTCGTATGTTCTATTATATTCTCTTTTAAATTATTCAAACGGTTTCTTACTACGTAGTGAGTGAACTTCAGATACATTTTCCGGAATCGGAAATTTTCATCACATTCACGCGTCAAACAAATTATAAACTAGAAAGATAATATTGTATTTTTTGTAGTGTGTAACTTATGATTCGCTCAAGTGAATTAACTAGAGCATAGGCAGTGAATGAGCATTAAAGAGTCATTAAAAAGTCTAAATAAGAGAACTAAAATATCCAAAATAAATTTATGAACAATTATTTTTCTCAAATAATCGAATCCTGACTCTTCAGATTTCACAGTACCTTTAAAATTCTAGTTCATTTAATAGAATATTCAATTTTGATTAATTTGAAAAATGAATTATCAATTTGTGGAAGAGTTATGTTGGAAACAAAAATCTACTTGTAGCCAATTGTTTATAAACAAAGGGATAATTTGTTTAATTTATCTGTTCTCAAAAAAATCAATGTTCAAGAAGAAAAAAATAGCCACAAAATTATTGATTGTTTTCCAGTTATACACCGTCCTTGATCAATCTATCAATCAAAGATCTGGCGTCATGAATAATATATTTGTATATAATTCGTATTTTTGTACGCGTAACTGATGCTTTGTAAATCGGCATGTTGTGTTTTCTCGCCTGAAAGGCTGCGATTTTTTTTTGCAAAATATGTAGCTTTGTTTTTTTTTGGCGGAAAGAGTGTTGCACATGCTTTTCAGCGTTGGTGCCAGGATTCGAACCTTGGTTAATCGGAGGGAAATTTTTGATTGCGTTTCAGATGTTTCATCTGTCTCTCATGTCTTTATTGCAACATCAACGCCCATTTAAGCTCATTTTAGCGCTACAGCTACATCATCGTTATTTAACTTTTAGTATAATATATTTTAATACATTATTTTGTTGCAAAAATACACCGGCATTTATTTAAGATGAAATTGAAATAGATTTTGTCATTACATACGAATATTCTTGCCAGAAGGTCGATGTTTTTCAATAGCAGAGCTACACCTTAACATTTTACTGCACTGAAATATCTATTATTAGTTACCAATTTATTAAAATCGTTAGAAAGATCATTAAAACCAATATTAAATCTGTTAGTTTCGAAGACCCTTCCCTTGGTAATGCATGAAACCATTTTCTCTCCGTATTTCTGGGGTTAGTTATAGTAATCATTGCTATCAACTACTCTTTCTGTCACCACTCATGGATATCGGTGTTCTCAGCAGTAGAATAATTTATGGAAGTGTATAATGAAGCTATCTATATTACATTTGCAATCTTTAGACAACGCATTGGTCACTGGTGTTTAAAAAGAAATTGCATGTACCTAACACCAGTGCAAGATCAGCAACCTACCGATAGGAAACACAATTACCCAAATGTAACTTTATTATTCAAGATTTCCAACTCATTGGCAATGAGTGATCATTGGCAAAGTTTGATAATCTTCAACCGGCTCCATCCCATCGAAGTTTGCAACATTAGTTTTTAAATACATGTCTATCCCAATATCATCATTCTGGCGTCGATAATGCTGTCACCACGTGTGAGTTTGTGTCGGAGGCCCATGTTGGGTCGATTTGGAGTTTCGGTGATGTTTAAGACCAAATATAGCAAATATAGCAAATCAATAGAATTATTCGTCCGAGTTGACCAGTGAAATTGAACATAGGCACACGTTTTAGTAGTATTTGAAGAAGAATTCCCTGTGGAAGACCTTCAATGCCATAATTTGAATTAAAATGTGGAAATTGCAGGAGAAAAATCTGATATTGTTTAGTCATATATTCTTCCAAACATGAATATCTCTATTGGAATGGGAAAGTCACGTTTCTTTTACAAAAACATGTCTCATGTCATATCTAACATACATCATGTTAAATGATGCTCTCCATTCAACCCAATGATGTCTTATTTTCTGTGGCCAGACGTCGCCTATTAGCACTGCTCTTCCACGCATATTTCGTTACACTCCTTTTATCATCTAGCGGAGAAAAAAGGTATCACTCGGACGTCGAAACAGGTTATTTGAATTTAGCTCAGAGGCTTCGTTTAGACTTGAGGATCTTTACATGCAGTTAATCTACATGGAAGAGCTGCCTTTTGTTCTCCTCCAAAGGAGAACCTGTAAAAAATACTTTCACTCTTAAAAACTCCATGACATCGATCAGGTTCAAATCCGTGAACTTGGGTAAAACAGTCCAAAGTGCTAACCTTTACACCACTGTTGCTCACAGAACAAAAGCTTTAATATGTTCTATTCCATCACAGGGTGCCTATAAGTAATACTTTTGTAGACTAATGACTAGGACAGTCCAATGCAATTTGACAACCAGCTTTTGTCAGAAACAGTCGCCCGTTCGCATCGAACGTTTTCTTCGGCTGATCACGTATCCTCTCTGAACGCACCCTAAGGCATGTTATTTCGGAAAGTAACCCTCCAAACTCCGATGAGGACGAGTGCTATTTCTCGCAGTTTTCTCCAGACTATTTTCGGGCGCAGCAGCGCAGCCAGCTGGAGTGCCCCAGGGATAGGACTCATTCGAAGATGTTTACGCTGCGTCTCCGGGGCAGCAGGTGGCTTTGGAACAAAAGGCGCAAGTGGCGTCTGGGAAACTGGAAACAGAGTTGCACAGTGCAGTGAAATACACAAATAACCGACAAAATTCGATTTACTCAGATGAATCAAATTAATTATAATTATTCAATCGTTAACGACGAAGGAAACGAATCATATTAATTCATCCCATAGGTTTTGTAGAGGAGATGATCATGTTACTGATATGCAAGTAAAACTTAGTAAGTATTAAAAAACGATGTTTTGAGATAAATCACGTTGAAGATGAATGTGTAAATTTTGTTTCTTTTATATACTTTGCAACACCTGTCATAAATACTGTTTTAATAGTTAAATATGTAATATAACTTTTAATATGGAAGAAAATAAAATCTGAAAATGAGTTATTACTAAACATTTTCACTGATCTGTGATTTGAGTTAAAAATTAAATTATCGCTCATTAGTATGTTCTAACACCAACACGTCAATGATTTCACGAATTGAAATAATAGAAAAATGTGTGACTGATGATGTCAAAAATATCAAAATTGACTTCATGAATTTCACTTAAAAATCGATGATATCGGTAGTAAGATTTCCACCACTAAGCAGATGGCAAGGTTGTTTGTTTTCTCCGTATTCACATAAAATTCTTAAAGTTAATGAGTTCGTTTGAATCAAATTTGAAACGAAATCTGCAGCACGATTTACTTGGTAATTCAATTGTTTACTTAAAGATATCAACATCAGTGTTGCCAGTGTCATGAAAGAAAATTATAGCATATTGAGCAAAAATTGCCTTTAAGTACAGGAGTTTAATCAACGCCACCAACATAGATCTATTTAGGGGGCTTTGATTTCATTCCAGGCATAATCACTAAGATCTCAAGGCTAAAATTTAAAAAAAAACACGTTTTTGGAATTTTTTTTAGTCTTATGACTGGATCCGAAAACGTATTATCAGTTCCCCCATCAGGAAACCGAGACGCGGTCATTGGCACCTCATGTGTCGCGATTGGTGCAAAGAAAGTGGAGTGCTCGTGCCATGAGTGACGGAACTGCACATGCGCACACTCAGAGTTGCTCAACCACTGTACAGGGATAAATATTCACTTTAGAAGAAAATTATGCCGAGTGTGACTAAGGTCATTATTTTTTGATATTAAAATTTTATAGTCTTTACGTAAACAGGACTCAACCTTCATAATTTCACATCTCATCCTGAACCTTAGAAAAAAGGAATACAAATTGTATTTGAAGATCCATTTATAACGCCGACAGTGTTCTCTTGGTCGGACTCGAGTCTTGGAGAATGCCTCGTAGAAGGACGTAAGGAGTCGTTCCAAGACGGACGCAAGCTGAGGGCGGGCGACCCGTACTTGGACGAGAAAAGAGGGAAATCATCCTAGGGTCGAATCATGGTGGGAACATATGGGTGAGTTACTCCAGCGAACCGACTTTTTATCGTTCCGCGCAGCAATAAAAACTTGTTACAATGACACAAAAGACATTTAATGAATTTTATTTTATTTTTTCATGACGTTGAAGCACTTCTTAATGGTTAATAACATGTTTGTGCCACACCTAAGGTGGCTGGATGGTGTCGAGGAAGATCTGAAACGCTTAGGAGTGAAAAATTTGGAGGAGGAAGGCACGGGAAAGACGTACATGGAACGAAATCCTGAAGGAGACCCAAGGACTCTTGCGCCCTAAGAAGAAAAAGAACATGTTGGTATAATGACTATTAATAATTTAGTAGTAATACAGTTGGTCACTAAATATTGATGATAATCATCAAATTTCCTGCATTTCAACATATTAATTTATACATTTAATGTGATTACACACACTCGGCCACGAGTCGGGTACATTTTATATTCCATGCTGTATTATGCCTCTCCTACATCGTCCGTCGCTGTGGGAACTGCGGCTCCCCTCTGATCTCAGGCGACCGGCGGCCGGCCGACCGTCTGGCGTTCACAAAGCAAGGCAAGTCAGTTGGGCTTCGACGATGCGTCGAGTTCCACGAATTTGTGTGTTGCTCCACGAAGTTCACTATAATCCAGTTAATGTATGGTAGAAGTGAAACTTTCTGCATTAATGTATTGTGACACGTATCATGGCAATCACGGACACGTGAGTGTATGCTTCCAGCATAAACTATTTTCAAATTATGTACTTCACGTGATTACGTCTCACGCAGTAAACTCATACCTTTTATGATTCCGCGGCATTCAAGTTAACTTTCTGTAAATGCCAGTCGTGCTTTATGGCACTCCTGAGCTTGTGTTGCCCCCGTGTGCTTGCCGATACAATAACTAACCGTAATTAGTACAACATGCTAACAATCACTGCACCGTCACTGCCATATACCACAATAAAGGTTAGGTGAAATTGTATTACCAATTATTTAAAGAAAGAGGAAAATTACAAAAGAAATAATTTCTATCTTGTTAGCGTATATAATATTTTCCATGGCCACAATAAATTGAAAAATATGTGTTTAAAACATTAAAAAAAGAAAATTTAAAATTCGTGATACGTAAAAAGTGTTTGTCACCAAGGAAAATGAATACACAATTATCGCATAATGGAGGCCATGGGTAACCCTAAAAGCGCATCTGATATTGTTAATGAAGCTGTTGGATATTTGATACCAAAAAAGGTTAGAAAATATGATACAGTTTATAACAAATTTAAAGATTGTTGTAAAGATAAATAAATATTATACGAGTACATCGGTGAAAACGTCACGCTGGAGTATTTCTGGGAGGAAGCACAGAAGAACAAGTCGCTTGTGTTTCACTTCGTGTTCAAGTACATTCATTTTTACTCATGTTTGTCGTTTGTTTTCATTGTCGTAATGAAAACAAGAGAGAAAATATTTAATCCCCAGTGGGTAATGCCATCTCCCTAGGGAGGAACGGTCCCTCATTTGCTAAAAATAAAATCCATTTTTCCCCGTCGTGAAAAAGTTTGTAAGTAGTTTCGTGGGCACTCTTCTTGCTGGCACCGAAAACTATTCAGGAATAACTTGTAATCTTGCACATTTTTATATTTCATTTTACGAAAACAAAGGGAATAAAATCAAATGGAATATTCTACAATTAATTTTTCTACTTCAGAAAGAGATCTACTGAACCACGATTGAAATCATAAATCAGCTCTTTATACCCTGTTCAATATAATATGTACTATTATTTTAAAAAATATATATATTTAAAAAGAAATAGTGGTACTTGCTAAAGTAAATTTAATATCCGCACATCATGAAATAGATGAACAAAATAAAAAAAATGCTTTTTGGGACGAACATTTCTATACTCTTTGAGTTTTCACCAAAACATTATTTTTTTGTCATCTAATATTACACTATTTGTATAATTAATGTAGCATTGTGAATGCCGAGCAGATGAAAAGTTTGAGGCTTCTCAGCATTTTTAATGATTTTACTTTCCAAGATCACGAGTAAAACCTTTAAAACTTTCCCTGCGTTGGCCCAGTAGGGACTATTGTGCAACGCGCGTGGAGCCAATAAAGGGAAACAGTGGAAAACGTGGTAGCGCGTGGGCGCGTGCGCTTATGTCCCACCTTTATTTCACCCGCGCCACGTGTCGTCGCCGCCTTCTCTGGAATTGGACCGCGCAGAATGCTCCCTCATTCGCTTGTCTCTCGTGTTGCTCTCTCTGTCTTCCTTCCCCCACTCCGTCTCCAATTTCTTTCTTTTTATAACCATTGTCTTCTCTTACACAATTCTTTTACTTCGAATTTGCTTGCCGTTAGTGAATTTAACTCTTCCTTTTGTTCTTACTTTCTCCGCTAGTTTGTTCAAGAATTTTACGAAACTGACATGTAATATTACAAAAGGATAAACATGTAGCTATTTCAGAAGGATTGTATTGGAAGTCCTATTTTCTCAAAAAACGTTATTTGTATTTTTCAAATAATAATTGTTCATTTTCTGAGATCTAAGCTGCACAATTTGTCTTCTTTCCCTTGTTTTATTGTCAAGTTTCCTCTGGTTTCTCTCTCTACTTCCCTTTCTGTTCTTCATCTTTTTTTCTTTAATGTATAATTTGGTGATGGTTATTCTCGTCTTTTTTTACTTTATCGCATACTGCTTAGGACGTAAATAAAAAAAAACATTGCAATCAACCGCAAAAATTGCAATTTTTTCCAGAAAAACACATATTGTGGGATCCTGATGTGAAAAGATTGAATAATTGTTTTCCTTATATCTTGTAAATTACTCATGACATGTTCTTTAGGCAGAATTCTGGTTTGTGTGTTCTTGATATCGGTAACATTGTTTGAGGGCAACCGTCTGTTTTGTCTAAATGTGGACAATGCTAGCGCCAGACCATTCAGACGATGTTCTCCAAAATCGATAATTTCCAATTGATCTGTCCGAACTCCAGGCCCTGTGAATTTAAAACGGATATTTCGAATCATCGTGGTATGTGGGGTCTCAGCAACACTTTAAATATGTTCTTAGATAGAGTTCCCAATTACTTGAATCATTTTTTGATCAGAAGCAAAAGACGAATTACAGTTCGACTCAGGTCACCTTTTCATTGATCTCTAAATTTTCAAAAATTGTAAAGGTTCAGCTTTTTTTCAAACTCTTCCCACAATTATGATATTAAAGATAATCTTTTTTCTAAATGAAATCTATTTGTCAAAGGTAGATCATTAAATAAAGTAGTGCAATATTTCCAGGTTTTAAGAAACGTGTGTCGTCATAACGTAGTTTTGTGTGAAAAATAGGCTATTGAAAATATGTTCTAAAAAACGTCTCCAATTTTTTCTTTGAAGTTTTTCTTCCGATTGAGTAAGGGGTACTTATAGAAATTGCGTAGGTCTCACTTTTGGTTACATTCCTAATTTTCGAAAATTGCAAACCTTACAAATAATGCGTGAAAGTATACGCTGTTAGCTGTAGTTCTCAGGCACATGTGTGAGCTATATCAAATTATTGAAAGGAATGACGGGTTGTAATGAGGTTGAGAGATAGAAAGAGATAAAAAAGAGAGAGACAAGGCCGAAAAAGTGGAAGAGAAAGAAAGAGAATAAAAGAGCAACAAAAAGAACTGGAAAGAAAGGAAGAGAGAACGAACGTGGAAAATTGTAGCTAAGGAAGAGATTGAAAAAAACAGACCGACAGTAAGACGAGAAACAGACCGACAGAAAATTCGCCGATCCCGAGCCATTTTCTACCTACGTCACTCTATTCTATCCAATATCACATTTCCGTCACACGCAAATTCTATTCCGTTCTTCCCTTTACCTCTCCTTCCTTCGCTCATTGTATTTACTTTCCCTTTCTTTCTTTCTCCCTTGCTCTTTCACGCCGGCACTTCTCCGTTGCGAGATCGCATTACGCACAGACGCGCGCAAACCCGTCTCCTGGGGGGGGAGGGGGGAGGGGGGGGTCCCTGGCGCGAGCGCTAAGAAATCGCGTTTTTCGCGCAGGAAATGAAACGCGTTGCATTACGCAAAATATTCAAGCGAGCAACTTTTTGAGAGGGGCCGGTGTGTACAACAGGTCTAATGAAATCTCGCTCCCGGCGGTTGTTCTACACGAGGCTACGGCGAGCGCTAGCAAACTACTTGTACTAAATTACAGGACTAATTTGGCTCATTTGCATAACTTCGCAGTCTTAAGTAAAGAACATGTTCTGCGGAATATGTTGAAAGTACCTACCTTTTATCTCTTTTGTAAAAAGAAATAATCGTATTATTAACAGTGGCTGAGATAAAATTTATGTTATGGTCCGCACTATTGGATTTTTCCCTGTTAATTCCTTCCTCGTTTACTTCAAAATTAGTGCTTTTAAGAAGTAATAAGGACGGAAATATGCACGCACGGCTGGTTCAAGATCATTAAGGTGGACGCGATTTTAAGTCTTATTTGTTAAAGCTATAAGTCTTTTTTCCTGCTACGGATATCGGTGTTTACTTGTATGTTGTGGCATGGTGAATTTTTAAATCTTCAAATACAAGTATATTATTTAAACTCCCTTTGTTCTATTCCCAGCATGTTTTCCTAACCTTTTAATCGGTTATGTAAAGCCGAGATTTGGAATCTACTAAATTGTTATAATTGTTAAAGTAGCAGTTGTGCATTCCGATCAACATATCCAATGTTGAACTAGTTCTGTAATTAGGTTATCTGTCCCAGCTTAAAAGACTGCAACTACAGAAAATGTTTACCTGTTATATACCCTTGCTCTACTTTTAAGAACGAATATTTAGTGTTTCCAGACGCGTGAAGCACTGTGTTCATTAACCCCGTAAGAGTAGTGCATGTTTCTACCACAAGAGGTAGCTGTGTTTCCCCCCGCTGGATGATGAGATTCGGTGTCGACTTACAAGTCGGCTTGCGTGAGTTCTGCCACTCAGGTATCTCCAACCAGGACGACGGGATACCGCTACCTATGAACATGTTGCAATCTTATTTTCTGATCTGTTGATTGATTGATTGATTGATTGATTGTGATTTATGGCGCGTCAACTACCAATGGCATTAGTCCGTAAGTGTAGTCCATGTTTTTGCTCGGGCGGTGACGGTGGTCATCCCCCGCTGAATGGCTAGATCCGACACCATCGGCTAGCGGGGTTTCCCCAACCAGGTATCTCACCACCAGTGAGACACTGCCCCAGCCAGGACAAGCTCTAAGCTCCCGACCAATCTCCCGGGATCGTTGTTGTGTAAGGTATTTTAGCGTAGGAGTTGACGATAGGAGAAGGGAGCGGTAGGAAAGATCACGCACGGTCCGTGGCCCGTTTGTTAGGGTACTGCTCCGGCATTTGCCTGGTGTTGATCTTAACCATCACAGCCGGGAAGAGCTCTAAGCTCCCCACCGGTCCCCCGCCATGTGTGGAGTGTGGTGCATGCTAGTGTAAGGGGAGAGGATAGGGCAAGGAAGAGGAAGGAAAGATCGCGCGAGGTCCGTGGCCCGTTTGTTAGGGTACTGCTCCGGCATTCGCCTGGTGTTGATCTTAACCATCACAGCAGGGAAGAGCTCTAAGCTCCCCACCGGTCTCCCGCCATGTGTGGAGTGTGGTGCATGCTAGTGTAAGGGGAGAGGATAGGACAAGGAAGAGGAAGGAATGATCGCGCGCGGTCCGGGGCCCGTTTGTTAGGGTACTGCTCCGGCATTCGCTTGGTGTTGATCATAACCATCACAGCCGGGAAGAGCTCTAAGCTCCCCACCGGTCTCCCGCCATGTGTGGAGTGTGGTGCATGCTAGTGTAAGGGGAGAGGATAGGACAAGGAAGAGGAAGGAATGATCGCGCGCGGTCCGTGGCCCGTTTGTTACGGTACTGCTCCGGCATTTGCCTGGTGTTGATCGGAGAAACCCTGGAAAACTACCGATTGGAGCAGCCGTCCTCTAGAATTCACCTTCAGAAGGCGACTGAATTCGATCTAGCGGACAAATTAGTATCGAAAATCCTGCCACAGTCGGGACTCAAAGCTAGGACCTCCCGGTCCGAGGGGCTGCAGTGACCTCAGCTGTTGCTCTGAACCGTTTCTCCCGGTCAGATCTGTTAATTTAGATAGCAGTTGTGCAGTCGCATGAACGAAATGAATGTAGAACTAGTTCTGTAATTAAGTTATGTGTCCCCGCAGGGAAAAAGACCACACAACAGAAAAGGTTCAACCTTTAAAACGGACGATACTTTCGCACAAACTTGCAGAAAATGATTGTAATATATTTCTAAATATATGTACCATTTTTAAATACATACAAATCCCTTCAATTTCATTGCAATTTATTCTGGGGCCCATCGCAGAGCTCCATTCACCTACTGACATTCTCAGGGTAAATGACATTTATGGAGTGTGTTATAGGTACAGTATTATTATTTATCTCTATCTACGCTGATATGATCTAATAACATTTATTTTCCAGTGAAACGAATACTCTGTGGGAGCGCATATTTAGGTATTATTTTTATGAAAAAAGGAGTGAAACAACCGATACGTGGATAGATTGTTATTTGATTGGAATAACTCGACCAAAATAAAATTACTCACGTCAGTGGTACCGTTAAAATTGAGCAAATATACTTGAACCCTAAGCAAATTAACTTGAAATATTGTGCCTCTATTATCTGGTGATTTATATTTCATCTGCAATCACAACAACCATTACCAAATATTATAAAATATGTAAACATGTTATGAAATTACGTTTAACAATTTATATACTCACATTTCGCACACATTCTGTGAATGAATGTTATCAAAATTAAACATTACACAGAAAATATCGTCTGTATTTTTGTTTATATGTAGTAAAAATACTTCGAACTGGAGGGTATTTACGCCGTGATTGAGAGAAATGAAAGCAACCACATTTCAGACAACTGCATTTTTTCAAATAAACTGTTCTGAGTACCATATATTGGCAAATAATAAATCTAAATTTGCGGCAAAAGTTCGTCATTTACTTTAGAACACGTTTTGGGGTTCTGCTAGACAGTCGAGCGAGAAGCCTTTTATGTTTTTCACAAGATTCCGTAAAAGTATCATTTTGGCTGCAATCATTGCTTTTCTAACTTATGATACAAAATTACCTAATGGAAAGAAATGCCTCTTGTTGACATGAAAGACACAGGAACAAACATCAATATTCAAAGATGAATAGTCCTCAATCCTGAAACGGCGCTAACCTCAACGGTCTAGAAAATCTCCCAGAATGTAGATTCTCGATACGTTTCGTGTCTCACGCTGGTACAAAGAAAGTGCAAAAATTAATAGAAATACTAGGATTATTCGTAGTTTAAGAGTCTCCGCATTAGTTTTCCATGATGGAACTTTACACTTCGTTAAATTTAGCATGCCACCGGGAGACATGTTTGACCAACTTGCAGTTGATATTAACAATAAGGTTTTTTAACGAGATATTCATCAAAAAATAAATATTCTTATCTATAGAATTCATGAACATTGCAACACTGTTGAACAATTTTTCTATTTCCGAGAGGGCATTGCTTCCGAAAGTAGCTCAGGGCATTAACTGAAGTCGGCGAAATGTCTCTGACTGGAAGATCATTGAGTCCCGACGGCGGCGGGATTTTCGATACGCGCTACATAGCATTGAATTGAATTGAATTGAATTGAATTAATGCCTTATTTTACGTGGCGAGACTCGGGCCATCAGGCCTGCTCTTCCGTCTGACCACGCAAATTTCGCTACGCTCCTTTCACCAACTAGCAGAGAAAGAAGGTATTTCGTGGGCGAGAAACAGGCGATTTGAATTTAGCTCAGAGGCGTCATTTAGGCTTGAGGCTCTTTTACATGCAAGTAAATCTACTAACATGAGACAGCCGGCTTTACTTCCCCTCCGAAGGAAGGCGTAGGAAGGATTTTTTCGCCCTTAAAAATCCACGGCTTCGATCGGTTTTGATCCCGCGAAGTCGAATTCAACCACTGTCTGGAGGAGAATTCTAGCAGCAGGCAGCTCTAATCGGTAGTTTATCATGATTTCAATGGTCATCACCTGGCGAACACCGGGGAAATATTCTAACGACCGGGCCAGAAACTGCGCGCGATCTTCCTTTCCTCTTCCTTGTCATATTCTCTCCTCTTACACACACAGACGTACACTTATATTTGGAAGTCTACACTACCACAGGTGTCGTGAGACCAGTTGGAATCTTTGTACTTGTCCCGGCTGGGGAGGTGCCTCACTGGTGAGTTACACCTGGATGGGGGAAGCCCTGCATGCGAAGAATCCCTGCATGTAGGCGCCGGATCTCCTCGTCCAGTGCACGAGGAACACCAATGTCTGAAGGGATGATTCTTCGGGAATAACTGGATTGATTATCAATGCAATGACGCCTTCGTAAACATCAATCAATCAATCATCCCGAGACAAGAGGCACTCAAGCGGGAGGAGAGGGTAGGCCGAGAAGCTCCCAGAGTCACACCGATTTTATACCGTTTCCCTTGTACCTGACTCTGTTCCAACATTCTTATTGGCGACTTCTACTTTTCCTTTCTCCTTCAGTAACTCATATCTACTTCTTTGAACTTCCTTCTTTTATCTCTCTATTGTTTCATATTTGTAAGTCGTAACTTCCCTACCTCATTTATATTTTTTATTTGATTACGTTGCGTACAATCGTGTAGGATAGCAGCAATTTCTTGTCCACAATAGATTACGTTTATGTTATATAACATATTAGCATAGTCTTCAAACTATTATATCAGTAATAATGTATTTGAAATCTCTTTTCTAATCCGACGATATAGTTACATTTTAATTATTGTGAGGTATTCACGAACGGTATCTTGGTAATCAGATATTCATTTACTTTATTAGGACGATCGAGACAATCTCTAAAACTTAAAAATTTTGAGAACTCAATAATAAAATTTTTCGTAGTTATTTCTACATTACACTTTTCGCATATTTTTGCACAAGATTATCCTACTGCCCCTCGGGTGGCTCATATTCAGCGTGCGTCTTTCCATGATGGGATCGGTTTGATCAGGGGTTCTATTCCCTTTAGGTTTATAGCTTTCCATTACAATTGTCTCAGCTTATATAGATCCGAGGTGAAATAAAAACTCATGCAGGCTAAGTATGCTAGATACGATGACGTCACGTCGTGCTTACAACAAAACTTCCTTCACTCTAGGTGTGGATAATAAATTAGCAAATCCCAGTCCTGGAAAAACCGCTAGCTAGCTAACGTAGAATTAATCCAACCCTAAAATGTCAAATACAAGACATTCTTGTCGAAATGCGCATTGATGACTTACTTTTGGTGACCCTTTAGACACGTTTTTCAGCTCGTCTCTATTCTGACCCACGCCCATCCCCGCAAATCTCTCCCTCCCTTCGCGCTGTGTGAATGTTGGCAACTCGACGTAGGACCCAGAGGATCGCGGTCGGCCTTTCATCGCTGGAGGGGGAGCAGGGTCCCTCCCCCGCCCTTTCGTGCCCTATCCCCCTCCCGCTCTCTCCCTTCCTGCTCCCATCTCCCTCCCCCGCCTTTTCCCTTCTTCCCTCTCTCCTCTCCTGTTCTGCATCGCCCGCACGCCCATCCCATTTCATCTCCTGCATCGCCCTGTTTCGCTCCCAATCCCTCCTCCTTCTACTCCATTATTCATTCGCTTCCTTCTCTCTCTCTCATCCCCTTTACAGTCTTCTGCTTCCCTCCCCTCCACTTCTCTTTCCCTTCCCTTCTCTCCACTTCTCCTCGTCCCTTCTTCTTCCTTTCCCTTTCCCTTTCGCTTCCCTTCTGCACCTCCTTTTTTACTCACTTTCCGACCCCTTCCACTTCCGCCTTTCCTCACCCCCCTTGCGGCGCAGATCCCCGAGTAAAGTGCATATTTCAAAGCTTCCTTTTCAATATTCGCGCGGGGGGATCTGGGGCCGCAGGACGGACCCTGCGGACCTCCCTCGCCGCCGTCCTCAACAGCGACCGCGTCCCTCATCCCCCCGCCCCCCGCGTGAGGTCTTGTTGCTGTGTGAATTGTCAGCCATTCCCCTCTTCCTGATCCTCTGGAAAGCCAGGGATGCACAAACTTTTTCCATTTTCAATAAACCTGCGTTCTGGAAAGGAAGGTTTACCAGTATTCGCAAGTAGTATTAGCCAGTAGTATTTGAAAAGTTGTCACAAAATATAAGTGTCAAAAGCAGTCAAAGTATTAAGTTTCACTTAATATTGAGTGCACGAGTAAAAAAAAATAAATATCATCATATCGTCAGCCGAACGTCAACTAAGTTTCAGTTTGTATACAGTCACGTTGCATGTGGTTCTGGTTACTCAAGAGATCATAGGTTACGAGAATGGTCTTATTAAAATATGTAAAAAGTAACAAATCTTAAAGAATGTTATAATGAAAAATAACATAACATACAATTATAATAGTCCAACAATCATTTTACTGAGACTAATTACATGGTCTGGTTTGAATGTTCATTACATACGAAGTTTTGGAGGTTTTGGGAGATACACTTCCAGGTTGCAGAGGATTGGAATAATTATTCATATTAGCTTCATTGTTGAATTTACTTGCATTGTCCCAGAAGATATTCACGCGTGAATTGCCGGATGTTATAATGTTAAGGATAATTGATTTTTGCCAATATTTTCACTTAATATTTGTTTTCCTTTTCCTGAAATTGCTTTTGTAATGCGCAGTGTCATCGTGGATTATAGAGAATATTTAATTACTATGTCAGAGAGGGGCGTGCTCGCTCAAATTCGAATCTACACGGATCCACTCTTGACATACGGTCCTCTAACAAATCTTCAAAAAACATCTTGGCATCTTGGCAACCTCGCACGACTCATTAAGTGTACAGAACTATGTATCTTGGCCGTCTCTCAACACAACTATATATAACAAAAAAGTATGACATGTAGGATGCTAACTTGAACAACTAGATAACGAGAGTATCTGGCACCACCTGCTAAACTTTTAAGAAAAGGAAGATAGGACTGTCGCAATACTTTTATGCAAGTATCAGCAGATTTTCTTCGATTAATAACATTTATTTTAAGTTGGCAATCTGGTTCACTTAGTTTCTTACCTAAAAACAAAGATAATAGCAATTCGAAAGAACTCGTTCTGACAAAGTGAATTCCGTTTCTATGTTTTGTTATTTACACACAATTTTTGAACAATAGTTATAGATGAAAAGTTCAACTTTAATGTTCCTTTAATGATATATTTGTAGTTAATTGTCATCTTAAGAATAGTTTTATGTCCCTTATATCAAATGATTACTATAATGGAATTATTTTAACAAATTGTCAAATTCTATTTATTAACGCTCATACTAAAAGCATTTTAAATTTTCGATAACCATCACAAAAGCTCATGGGAAGACAAAAATAAATAGAAGCGGAGTAAGAAACATTTTTGTGAGAAAGAAAGCTTATTTAAAAACAACTGGGAAGGAAAGAAAATGAAAAAGGGACAGCGGAGGAATGAAAATATTAGTCTTCATTAAGACAGTACAGTGATCTAAAGAGGATTGCAGAGGAAAGAAAGAAAACATCTGCTGAAGCCTGATAAAGAGAAGAACACTGAGATATAATTAACAAAGTAGGATTTTACTATCATCACCTATATAGTAGAAGAAAGCACAATATTTTTCTGCCCTTCGTGATAACAAGCATCTGGACAGATTTACTTAGAAAGTATTTTTTTTATATTACAGATCATGGTTTACAGGTGTGCAGAAACTTTTTGAATCATAAATATTTCTGTTTAAATGTTAATATTTTATCCAAAAAATGCATTTGTGAAACGGCTGCTAGCATCCTCACCAATTCTACACTCTACTGCGAAGAGAGAAAGTTTTCCATCTATACTGACGTGTAAACCCAGCACAGTTAGTGTGTGTATGTGTGTATTGGTGTATGGGGTATTTTATGGTGAACCAAAGCAAACATGTAACTATTTCCAAGTTCTAATTTTTCACAACTGATCAGCGTGTCATCTACTTAAAGTCATATATCTATAACATAGGACTCCTATTTCTTCAGTTTTTATTCTGACTGACTAGAAGCTTAAAGAAATGAAAATATATGGTGCATAAATAAAGAAGCTTATACATCAAAAGGAGTATAAAAGCAAAGATCTCGACAGAGACCTGATGACCTACGTCATGTACATTTATATAAGTCATTGTAGCAATCACTAGCGTTGTAATTTTCAAGAGAAAGGATGACTACCACTAAAGATTACTCATCAAAATCATTTGATTTATTGATTACTTTGTCGCGAAAACTGTTATGGTTATTAGTCTCGTGCAACTTTTTCATCTGATGGGAGGTAAGTAAGTGAGATGCGACGGCGACTTCAGTTTTCCCATCCCATCCAGGTATCTCCGCCAGAGGATACCACCCTTTCCCATCCAGAACTAGCCTTAATCTCTCGACTTGTCTCCCAACATGCGTGGTACTGTAGTGCACATAAGCATATGCATGGTGTACAGGAAGGAAACGTTGAAACTTCGCAAATAAGCTCCTAAAACAATTTGAAACATATTTTGTCTAACAATCTGCTTCAATATTCCGAATGGCTGAACCGAAATAAGCACTAAAAAGTTGGTTTAAAAAACACTTTCTATGCAGTTTTTTCATTTGAGAAGCATAGAACACTCAAGAAACATGTAAATTATTAATTATTTATAAAAAAATAAAGTATTTGCTCAGAAAGAAAAAAATAACACAGATATAAACTAGTGGTGCCACAGAATGGCATAGACTTCCGGTATTAGTTTTCTATTTCTTTGGTCTCGGTTAGCTATGGAAACTTGCCACATACTCTTCCTTGCTGCCATGTATCCCGACTCAAAATACATTTTTTAATTTCTTAATTTTTCGGTTTACTTATAATGGAACGGAAATATTGTTTAAGTTTTTATTGTTTGCCTTTGAAGAATTAGGAGCCATTTTTAAATACAATGCGCTATAGTATATTCGAAATTTCAAGCACTTTATCACAGGAAAGTTTTTCGAAAGAGTTCGAAGAACTTCGTTAGACGTCATTTAATGCACATTAACTCACCAATACAATTGTGTTTACAAATTGCTGGAAATGTGCTTAATTTCGCCGTGGGAGGTATTTAAAAAAATATATTTGTATATTTTTGGAAAAAAAATATCCCGAAATGAACTTTACGTCATAATAAAGAGTGCAATTAGCACTATTCTTTCCAAAAGAGTTAAGGAAAAAATTGTTGCTTTTTTGATAATATGGCGTTTTGCGAGAAAAAAGTGTTTCTGAAATTGCGAAATTTTGAGCTAGTTTTGACAGAAAACGGTTGAGTTTTCAAGAAGCTTTATATGACATTATGTAAAGCACGTGTACTACTAAATATAATAATGTGAGCAAATTGCTGCTAATGCGAAAATTAACGACGTGAGATATAAGTAAAAAAATACGTTTTTGAATTTTTTGAAACAAAAAACAAAAGAATATGGCAATATGGCGTTCACGTCATCTTCTAGAGTGCATTTAGCATAATCCGTACTAAACGTTTAAAGAAAAAATTGGAGTAATTTTTGAGAAAACTTTGTTTTTGTATTTTCTAAAATTGCACTAGTTGCACGCAATATTGCGCAAAAACTAGTAAAATTATCCGTATATACGTACGTACACCCAAAAGTAAAAAAACAGTCAATTTACACAATCCGACTGCTTTTTTTGTGATAATTTTCCTTTCTGAACAAATACATTAATTTCTTTTGTATATAATAAAAAATTACATATATCTTGAGTGTATGTTACTGAAATTGAAAATTTTTATATTTAATTAAAATTAAAATTATAAAGTATTTTTGCAAATCAACTTTTATGTTTTATTGCGGTTCAGACATTCAGAAGATCCAAGGAGTGTATTCGGCAAAATATGCTTCAAATCTTTTTAAAAGCTTATTTTCGAAGTTTCAACCTTTCCTTCCTGGGTACCTGTATTGGAATAAAGGGAGAAGAAGAGACAAGGATGAGGAAGAAAAGATCGCGCGCGTTTCTCAGACCACTTCTTAAGATTACTATTGCGACATTCATCAGGAATTGGTCAAAAACAGAAATTTATTGACTAGAGCAACTCTTGGAGAGACTCCTCATTTACTGATTGACAGCCATTGACTTGATCCTGGCTTGTAGCTAGTGGCGACAACGCACCTTCGGGACTCGAACACTGTACCCTCCCGGTCAGGGTCACTACAACTGATGCGTTTGGTATCTCGCATTAACTCCGCCATTTTTCCTCTCCATCTTCATGTAGTAAAAGGCTAGGCACGTATTGGCAGCCATAGCATTTTATCGTCTGCAATTCTTTTTGTATCCGACCAACCGTATAAGGAAATGAAACATTGCGTTCGCAGAAAACACCATACCAAGAAATAAACGGAAAAATAAAATAAAAATAACTGAACGAGAATAAATAAACATCCACAGTTGGACTTCACGAGTATAGCAATGACTAACAACCAAGAATTTCATCATCTACAAACAGTGAAGACATACCCACAGTCGCCTATCATCTACAGGTCTTTTTATGATATACCAAAGTTTTAAAGAAATGAAAACATTTCGCAGGAAGAAAATAGAAACCCGAAACGAAGAGAAAAAATAAGATGAACACACACAAATGAGAAGATATCAATCTCTGGTTCTGGAGTTTCAGAGCGAGGGGAAAGCAGAAGATCGAGATATCGCGTCGAGGCACCGCAGAGGCAAGCCAAGGCCTCAAAGAAAAGAAAAGAGGGCGCGGAGAGGGCCTTGATGTCCCAACGAGGAGACTGGCATGGGCGGCTCGGGGCATCAATTGAAGTTCCAGCAGAGCCTCTGACTGAGAGGTTCTGCGCTTTCAGTCACAACGGGAACAGGATTTTCGATAGAATTAGCTAGACCACGAGGTCGAACTCTGCCGCTGACTGAAGAAGAATACTAGTGAACGGCTGCTCTGATTTGTAGTTTTCCATGGTTTCTCCGATCAACACTAGGCGAATGCTGGAGCAGTACTCTCACAAACGGAGCACGGCCCGCACGCGATCATTCCTTCCTCTTCCTTTTCATTTCCTTATCCCTTACACACTTATTCCCTGCCATACACATCGGAAGACCAGTCGCGAGCTTAGAGCGTGTTTCGTAAGGGGCGATGCCAAGCTTGTGGGAGATACCTAGTAGAGGAAAACCTCGCTATCCGACGTGTGGGTGGCCGCAGTATATCACCCTCCAGCTGGGGAAGGTCCCCGCCATGGTCTTCGATAAAAACATGCACTAACGGCCTTGTCCGTTGACGCGCCCGTACTCACTACTTAATCAATCTGGAGAAGAGCGAGGAGGGGGGCCAGAAGATGAGAACGCCGCGTCGCAGGCGAGTGGGCACCGCAGAGGCAGACGCCAGGCCCCGAGCAGGAGGAAAGAGGATGCGGAGGGGGCCCTGATGTCCCGTCAAGGAAGCCGAAACATAGGGACGTGCAACGAGCAAATAGCAGACGCCTCCTTTGCTTGACGGGGAGATGAAGACCTGTTCACAACCATTTAAATAATCAAAATATTTCGGTTCAAGAATTAAGAAAACTGATTGATTGTATTGTTACGTGTTTCTGAGCACTGATATGAACTAATATGTCATTACCTTCTCAGGTGTAGTGCTCGTATAACCTGAGAGGTGGATTACACACATTATTACGTATTTCAGAGCGCGTCACCTGCAGTAGTCATTAGTCCCATACGTGCAGTGCATGTTTTTTGCGGAAGGTGGCGGTGTTCTTCCCTCGCCCCGTTGCGAGATACGTCGCTGACCTAAACGTTGTCAGCTTGGGGAGTTTCCGTCCACAGGTATCTCCCACCAACAGGGTACTCGTGACTCTCGAAACCGCCGGCTGGCCTCCCAACACATGTCGTGGTAGTGCACTGTTTGTAAATGTGGGTGTAAGTAAGTAGTGAGGAAAAGGCAAGGAACGGGAAGGAAAGTTGACGCGTGGTTCGTGATCTGCTTGTTACGGAACTGCTCCGGCATTTACTGCATTTCACTTCACTTCAGTCACTTCCTTCATTATTTCTCTGCTCTACACTCAATGCTATTTTTCTCTCCCTCTCTGTCTTTCTCTCCTTGTCGTTCTTTCATGTCCTCTGTCATTCTTTCTTTCTGTCTCTCACTCTCTCTAAACACGAGTGGCGTGAGTACTGGGCGAGATGCAACGAGATGCAAGCTGTTGGCTGTCTAATCAAGTTGGTATCGAAAGTTTTGATCACGTGGTTTTGGCTTGGTCAACTTCCTACGCCAATACATCTTACCATCCTTGTATCATTCATTTCCCTTACCTTTATTTTACCTTTATTACATCTATTTTACCTTTAGTCACGTAAAATTTGAAACACACAAGTTAACTACTGCTGTTCTTTCTCTAATTTCTTCATATTTATAATTGTTTAAATAGTACTCTATGCTATTTTCTTCATTAAAGTCCACTGTATTTGACGAACTTTAAATGACCTAATCACTGGAGATTTCGAAAACAACTTTAACTTCCTAGTAACTCCCTAGGATGTTAGAGTGTTTAGTTCTTTAAACTCTCAAAAAGTTTAAGTAAAATTACTTATTTGAAAATTAAAAAAAACATTTTTTCTGACATTACGAACTACACATATATTTATCATGTGTGAGTTTACTCTAAAACAAGAAATTAAAACCCCGTACCATGCAAGTGTACTACATTCAAATCTATCAGGAAGTCATTGCTGACTATCCGCAAGTGTCTTTCTGGATTAGTGAATTACATTTATAAAATTACATAAAAATAAAATATTTATATTAATTCATAATTTAATAAAATATTAAATATATTAATAATTATTTTATCAATTATTTCAAACATCGATAATCAATAAATGACTAATGAAAAATTTTAAACGGTAGATAAACTTTTCTCAACTGTAGGTAAATAGTAAAATAGTCCATGGGTATATAAGAAACTATTAACAAAATTGTGAACAATTATACAAAAAGTATATATTTATGTCGTCACATTAATGATTAAAAGAGAAACACATTAAATGATCTATGAAAAAACGTTTTAGTGGTTTATTTATATATTCGTTTCTAAATAAAAATTCTCCTGAAAAAATAATGCCTTGTGCATACAACTAACAATTACTTAGAATAAGGAATATATTGTCAAAGGAGCATTGGCTTGGTGAAAGGCTTCGAAAGTGTGTCAGGAAGGCAGTGCGAACAAGTAGGCCCACGTGCCAAGGGCCGATGTCCCAGTGGCCCGGCCGGCCAGCGCGCCCTTGCCAGGGCAGGGCAAGGGCAGGGGGCCACTGCGTGAAGAGGGGGCCCGGAGATTGCTCCTTGAGTGAGGTGTCCACAGCCCCCCCCCCCCCCTGCCGTCGGCCCTGGCGCTATGGCTTGCCGCATCGATTTTGTCATCAGCCGCCAGGGCGACGGCGGGGGTGGGGGTTGGGGTAGGGGGTTGTGGCCCGATACTCCCCAGCGCTGAAGGATCTCTCTTGGGGATATGCACTTTTTACTCGGAATTTGCGTTTCCATCTATCTGCTTTTTCTTCTTTTTAAATTTTACTTCGCGGGCCCAAGTTTGTGCCAATGGAAGGTCGATTCGCTGGGCGTGGAACGACATAGTGTTTGGGGAGCGCTCACTGCAATCTAGAGAATCTAGAAATTCCTGTCAGGTATATATTATAGAGAACAATGATCAATCTTTCGTTTATTGTTGGGTTTTTCTCCTCTTTGCCTCTATTGTCTGTATATTCTAAATTTGCAATGAGGACCAAGTTATCAACCGAGGCATAGCTTCTTCATGAACTCTATCTCGCGGGTATGCATTATTTTCTTGACGTTTATGATTCCATTTGTCTGGTTTTTCCTTTTTACTTTCCGAGATGTTTTCTGCCAATGCGAAAATGGTAGGTAGTATGCGGAAGGACGAATCTGTGCGTTTGTTAATCCCTATCGGAGCATATCTAGATACTTTGATTGTATGTTTAGTTGGTGAATAAATTCATTATTTCACATTTATTGTGTATATTTTTATTATTTTCATTTATCTTTTTCGTTTCTTAATTGAAGAATGAGATAGAATAACAGGGTAAGAGATCGTTGCTTTATACTTCTAGTTAAAATCTAGGTACTGTATGTAGCACATTCCATTGTTCCATCTATCCCACCGTTTTATATCCTGTTGTCAGGGGAATTGGAACAGTGTAGTATTGTTTGTGCTGACAATTATGAATCCAACTCAGACCATTATTAATATTCTAGAAAATCTCCATAATGTTACCAATTATGGAGATATTATTAATTATTATGTTACCAATCTCCAATATGTTACCCATTTCTGTTCAACTTCTGACTTCGGCTTTCTGGAGCCATCTGATGAGAGGATATTAAATGGCGGTCAATGCGGCAATCTCTGTAACCAGGGACTATTCTTCTGGGCACTCAAGGATATATCTCGCGCTTCTGCACTTATTACTCGGAATTTTCATTTAAAGCTATCAGTCATGTTTTAATTTTTACCATATGTACCCAAGAGTGTGCCAAATCCAGAACGATGAAGACCATTTGTTTTATGCAAGAAAACGAAAAGTATTTTTTTTCCTCGTGCGTTACGCTATACTGCAAACTAGTACTTCTTCAATATGTTTCTTCTTGAATTTTATTTAGAAATTTATTGTTGATATTATTTGTTTCTCTTTTCATTTATTATTCTCTCATTTAGAAATTAGTAAACTGAGAGGAAACATGGGATGACAGAATTGTGATACAACTCTCCTTCTAGCTAAAAGCTCAACAAAATCTCTGACTATTAAGCAGTTTTTACTCGAAATGTGCGTTTCCATCCAAATGTCGTGTATGTATTATTACTCTGTTGGCCAAAATTTTGTCAGTGCCCGAACAGTTTGTTGTATATGGAAATAGAAATGTATCAGATGTGGATGTTTCAATTTTTATTCCAGTAAAACTAGTTAATTTGGCTAGGTATTTATAAATGATTGCACACTTATCAATCATGCAGTTTTTAAATATTGTTTTCTTGGTACCCATAATTGTACTCACGTAATAAAGAGAAATCGTAATCTGAGGCCCTGATATCGAAAAAGTGGATAAATCAATAAGTGCTAAAATACTTCCTCTAACACGATCTATAGTTAGAATACACATTTAGTGGGTTTTTGACATCGAATGACACACAATTTTGAACTGATGCCACAAAATAGAAATTATCAAACAAATAGAAATCGTTAGACCCAGGGCAGCAAATAAGCGAAACAATTTGATTTTTCTCCCACAACTTTATTTTATTACCATTCACATCATTTCAGAGAAAGCATTTCCTAAAATAATGCCAGAAAAACAGATATGGAGTTCATAATTTTCCACATTCTCTCCTCACAATGTAAAGTTTTGCAAATAAATCTAGGTCACCACAAAAGTATAATAAGGGAAATTAAACTAAGGCTTTATTCCATTATGAAACATGTAATATACATGACATAGCTTTATGATACAAGGTTTTCGAGTATTTTGCTAGAATTCCGGGAATTAAGAATTAAATTTTCATGGAGGTAGTTCTTCTGTTACGGTGAATTTACGTGCTGATGTAATAAACCATCGTATTGGCGAGACAGAAATGTAAACAGAAAGAAGAATACTGTTGGTGTGAGGAGAAAGTTCTCTGCAGTACTCAAGGAAACTAAAAAATACAGAGCCTTCGTTCTTGAGTTAGCTGGAATGTTATCCCTCGTTCTTCTTTTACCATAGGTATAATATTTTCAGAAGTATTGAAGTTTGTATGGTTACAAGTGAAGCAGAATAATATAGTTTACAAAACTGACCTGCAATTATTAATATAACATTTTTGATACACTTTTCAACAGATCTTACGATGAAGCAATCTACGAATATATAACCTCTTAACTCCACGCTTCTTTTTTTTTGAAAATCTTATCAGTCATGGTGATTTAAAATATATATTGTGTCTTTAAAATTTTAAAAAATATTTTGATACGCCAAAGTCATGTTATCGTTTTTACTTTCTCGCTACCGCTTACGCAGTAATGCTGTGCGAAAAAACTGTGAAGCTCAGGCTATCAGGCCTATCGTCTGCCTGGCCACACAAACTTCCTGATAGTCGTTTTGATATCAAGGAACAAAAGATGGTACCAGTCAGGCGACGAAAATTGGGATTATAATTTAGTTCAGAGATTTCTTTTAGACTGGATAATCTTTTGCAATCACTAAATGTGCACAGCATGGGTCAGCCGTCTTTACTTCCTCTCCAAAGGATAGCGTACGATGAATTATTTTTTGCAACTTGGTTCAGATTTTAATCTGCGAACTTTGATTTAACAGTACAATACTTGCCTTTGCACTACCGAATACGTTGGAATGGGAGTAGCAAATACCTGGCATGGCCAAACGAATACTAAATAAACGAATATTACACAATAATTAAATTAGTATTCAGAATGTACACCACACATTACTTTAATAAAATTATGTGAAAAGTTCAATTCCTGAATAATGAGAGAGATTTCATAAAGTAAACGAGCATGATGTTAATAACATTCGCCCCTCTTGCGTCCTAAAATACCTATTCAAAGTTGTCTTGTTTCGTATTTCTATCAAGGCATTCAATACGCATGGAATATGGATTACAAATATTAACTGCCATTCCGGGAACAAATGTACACCAATGTATTTCCAGAAAGTTTCGGTGCATCCTATACACACAGAATCCTAATAACAGCAGGCCAATATGAAATACTTTTCGAACGAGTTTCGAGACATCCTGTACACAGTGAATACGGCGTGCGAATGGTAGGCAATCTGCCAGTGCTATCCAGGCGCGAATTTACGGGCGCGAATTTGTGCCCGCGGGCGCCGAGCAGAGGGCGATGGGCGATGGAGTTGAGCGATTGGAAGCGATGTGTGGGCGAACAGTTTCGCCCGATGAGCACTTCGTCCCACACGCAGCTCGTGGCGGGCGAGTGGATTTTCCACGGAGAAGGCAAGGAAAGGGGTTGGAATCGGAAACACTGATACTTCATCTCCATAGCTGCAGTGACACTACCAACATTCCTCCTCCTCTTCTTCTTCTTCTTCTTCTTCTTCTTCTTCTTCTTCTTCTTCTTCTTCTTCTTCTTCTTCTTCTTCTTCTTCACTTCACAGGTTAAGCTACAGCCAGTTCGGATCTCAGTGTCCCTCCATCTTTTCCATGGTCCTTCTAAAGAAACGAGTACTACACAATAATTAAATTCATATTCAGAATGTACATTTGAATCCTACATCTGTTCTTCCTTCTAATGCGTAACACAAACCTGCCTTTGCAAGTCTATTATCACCCATTATCTCTACATGTTCTAGCCATCCTTTCCAAAGGTCTTACATTCTAGTATTAACTGCAATCATTTGTAGCTCTTTTCCTATTTTGTCATGTCTCATTCGGTCTTCTCTTGTACATATTTTTGTTCTTCTGAAAAACGTCATCTCACTAATTTGTATTCTTGTTAAAGTTGTTTGTGTAGGTACCCATGTTTCCCACCCATAGAGTAATGTAGAAACTACTATCGTATTGTAAAATTTCATTTTCGTTTCTAGCTATGTTTCATTTTTAAGGTATTGTGAATAGTGCCACATATTGTTTGATACTTCATCAATTCACCACCACCTCCATGGCAGACTCAATTACGTCCTCACCGCAATCATGATCACTATCATCGTTGACAATGATTCAGTTTCGTTTTCTGTGTTATTTTGCTTTACATCTTTCAGGACAATATTAGAAACATGAGTTCCTAATATTCACAGGGGGCCATCTTTCCATGACACATGGCGCGTAGCAGTAAACTGCTTAATCAGTCTCTGTGAACGTCAAGCGTCCTGAATATATTTCGGTGTTCTCTCATTGATCTCTCGATGATCTACATTTCTTGATGATCTCTCGATGTTATCTCAATTGTCTATCAGCGATATCTCGCTGATATCGCAATATTCTCGCAAAGTTGTCTTGTTGATCGCTCGTTCATATCTTTCATATATAATGGGAACTTGTCGAACTGGTTCGTCTACCGACGCGTCGTCATGACCATTGCATTGGCGAAGATATCCACGAAAATTCTCGTTTGTTCTAATGTATCTTCGAACCCATTCCCGCTCGTCGCATTTGCTTGCCGACGGATTGATGAATTATTTATTGATCTTTTCAGGCTTACGGGCATGTCAACTGCCAAAATCGTTAGTCCCGTAAGAGTTAGTGCATGTTTTCATCGCAAAAGGTAGTGGTGATATTCCCCCGCCTGACAGCGGGATCCAGCACTGAACTACACGTCAACATGTGGAGTTTCCCTCTCCAGGTATCTACCCCAGCGAGTCAACGCCCTAGCCGAGGTAAGCTCTTAGTTCTGGATTGCTCTCATGGTAGTGTACGGACAAGTTAGTCCTGGGGCTGGGTCTGGTCCCCCAGGGCCTCCCGGTCAGTGGGACACTGCGGGAACAGCAGTTGATGCCCTGAGCCACCTGGGCCAGTTGGTCGCCGGCCGCGTCCGTCCATCTCGTCCGGTCGACATCGATTGTCCGATCGATTGGACCTCAGCGGCCAGCCGCGTTGCGACCGACCGCCTGCGGTTTCGCTTCTCCGCGAGATGAAGGGCCAAAGCTTCGCACTGCTGCCACCACAGCGCTTCCGTCGCTACCCTCCGGCGACTGGAAGTCGCGTTGTAATTGATAGAGTTTCCAATAGAGGTTTGCGGTAGATAGTTATTGACGTCACTAGTACAGAAAGCGAGTATTTAGAGTACGAATGAAACGGGCGACACGACGTTAGGAGCATTCCAGTTTTTGAAATTAGTACTCCAAAGACATTTTCGTAAAAGTTTCCTACGTTATGCAGTGTTCAGCGGGGGAACGTTTAAATGAGCTCTTTAAATTAAATAATCTCCTAAGACAATTTTAAGTAGTCAAATTTTGTAAATTGGGTGATTTTATTTCTGTGTTAATTTTTCTTTCTGAAAAAATATATTCATTTATTTTGTAAATAATGAACAATTTACTTGTTTTGAAAATGCAAATTTTTGTATAGAAAGTCTTTTTTAAACCAACTTTTGAGTGCTTATTGCAGCTCAAGAATTCGAAACATCTAAGGAGTTTATTAGTCAATATCTGTTTAAATTGGATTAAGAACTTAGTTTCGAAGGTTTGGCTTTTCCTCTCTGGACATCCTGTATATTATCACGAATCACGAATTATGTATATCACACTTACAAGAGTGAAAACAGTCACGAACAAATTAAAATTACGCGTCTACATCTATAAATCTTACACACGTTCCAAGTAAAAAGCACAGAAATATAAACGCTGGCGCTCAAGCGGCAGGAACGAGAACTAAAGGCCTACTGCAATTCGAAATGTGCTTCTGGCGAGTCATGTGCTCCCTCGTCTTCCTGGAGCGCTGTGAGTTGGAGCGTCCTCACATGACTCGCAGAGGGTTGATCAACTTATCACAGCTCTAGCGACATCGCTAGGTCTTCTGAGGAAGGAAATGTGGCATGTCAATTGCGGTAATGTTGTGTATCTCCAGTATTTAGGTACAGTATGCTGCAAGAAGAAATTTTACCTTTAATATTCAATTGATAAGAGGTACGTTTACTACATTTAAGCGAACTCAGAGAGTATGAAAATGAAATTCATTAATTATTGTTAAGCATTATCATAGGTATGCGCAGCCTCAAAGAAGAGGGGACAGCCCTTATTTATTGGGCACCTGTACAATTTAACTTTATTTATATGTCACATATTTTCCATGTAAAATAATAATTTGTAACGTACTACAAGGGGAATGAATATGTACGGTAAGAACAATAACACAATTGATGAACACAATTATTTTGAGTCCAACATTTTTCAGAGTTGCTTGGAAAGTCTCTTTCCCAAATGTTGTAAAACAGTTTTCGGCAATGTCAGGTTAAAAAAAAGGAAATTCATAAATTGAAGGTATTTATGAAATTTAAATGTTTTATTACGAGGTACTGAAGGGCACCTTTCAAAATTATCAGGGAGAGAGGGCATTGCCCTACCTGGTTCACAACGGTGCACTAGGTGTAGATACTTCTTTTGAAGGCTATGCGTCGTATGAAAAGCTTCTAATCTTTTAACATGAATAAACATTTCTACGTGTTTATAAAATAAGCGTTTTTCAACTACACTTCATTTTCTTTCACTTTTTGAATTTACTGCAGCAATCCACATTATTATCGCTTGACCTATCAGCGAAATAAAAACTGCACTGCACTAGCTTTTGAAATCGTGGCCCTGCTGCAGGAGCCACAAGTGCTGAGCATGAGACGCACCACTTTCTAGACCGAGAGCTCTTTTGTTCGTGACGTTGGCAGGAACTAAAACTTGTCGAATGCGCTGCTATCTAGCGACTTTTGTGCTAACTGCCGTGTTGCTCCATCATCAGACCGACCCAATGCGATTCCACTGCTTAGAGGAGAACCGACGGAGTCTCGCGGCGTCGACACCGCAGCGCTACTGTTTTCTGCACCCCCAAACTTCATGGCTCGCAGTTTCCCCCAATCGCATATTTATCGGAGACCGCCCCCTTCGGTTGGTATTCGGCCCACGGGAGACCATCGGAGTGCATTCCTAGTCGAAACATTTGCGGATTTGTGCGAGGAATATTCTTGGAATGGTGACATTTCGATTGACTGGCATAAATACTTGCAGATGAGATGACTGAGTTATATAAAAGGTAAGTATCGGCATTGAGAAGTTTTCACCATGAGAAAATAAACTACTGAAAATATGTTATGAATAAATGAAAATTGGAAAATGTAATAAAATTTGAATTGTAAGAAAAAATGACACAAGGAATCTCGGACCCATAGATTGAATTATTAATGGTTCCAAGATCGTCGTTGACTTAGGTCATTAAAACCGTAAGTATAATGCATTTCTATTGCGGGAGGGGAGCTGTGATCCTCTCCCGCGGAAAGGTGAAATGGCCTGAAAAATATGATTGACTTGCCGGAGTTTGTATTGTCTGGGATGAACCGCACCTCTCTCGTGGTGGCTGGCGTTTCAGCCAACATGTTGTGGCCTTCCTCAGGGCGTACCCGTAGTTGCACAGCTATCAATCGACGGAACGACTTGCGAAGTAATTGAAATTCATTACCCTTGATGTTAATCATGGTGCTATACTGTAGATGGCTCGGATGTGAAAGATATTGATTAAAACAATGTGCTAACATGACCAGAGGCTGCATAATTTTCTTTAAATGTCTAAAAACATTGAAAAATAGTAATAAAGATTAAAGAATTGTCAAGAAAAGTTGAGTATCAATTAGCGGGTTTATGTGCAACTCGTCTCCTTGTTTCTTACATCGTGCTATTTTTCTCGTCTGCATCGTTCAGTGCACAACTGTCCTCAGTTCACAATCGCAAGTACGCCCTGCGTTCTGCCATAGAACGTGCAAATGCAGAATTTTTGAGCGCGGCCACTTCACACTGTCACCGCGTCCATTTTCCTCCGATTATTCTGGTCTCATTCCTTTTCCTTTTCTCTCCCCCTTCCCCCACTTCGACCGTATTGCTGCGTTGCGCTCGGAATGGAAATGATAGCAGTCACGCGGTGATTCTCTCTCCGGCCACTGACGGCGCCACAGTCGCCCCGCCAGCGGAAGTCGGTGGAGTTGTGAAGAGAATATTCTAGATCTGCCGGTCCCAGGGGTATGGTGGATGCTGGGTTCCAAAACTCGGGTTCGCGGTGCACTTCTGGCTGCAGAGGGTGAAGTTTCAAACTGTGGAATTGTAATAACATCGGTGTGGCGTGTCACGTTCGCGGCATATGAACGAAACCTGGCTAAAGGTCCGAGAGAAGGAACTCTTCAAACCAGTCCGTAGGTTCCAGCACGAGTGAAGGGAAAGAGACGGAGAAACTGCGGAAGCGAGTTGCAAGCTACGGTCACCCTCCGTTTTTGCACGCAACCTCGTCCAAGAGGGGAAAATTCGATGAGGTGTAGATTCGGATACCCGATATTAGAGATGAAAAGAACAAGTCTCTAGGCGAAATCCGACCACAGAGTTATAAATTCATGTAGGTACAGACCTAAATACACAGCCTCAGGATAATTCAGGTGAAATGAACATGTCTTCTCAAGATGGCATCCTAATGCAAAAGGGAAAATCCCGTGACATGTAGATTAGAAAACTCGCGAATTGAGATGAAAGGAACATGTCATCTCAAGACGGAATTCATTATACGGTGACTAAAATCCTCCAAAAATGCTCAATCATATTTTAAATTCATTCGATCAAGAAATGACACAAGTAAGCAGTAAATTGACTCAAATCCGTGTCTCTACAGGGCGGGTATACTAGCGGAAAAATATACCATTATTTGGTATTAAGTAAACCATTAATTGGTAGTGTTGAGTATTAAGCCGTTATTGTTGTTGTTAATAACAACTGTCGTCGGCATTTGGGCGTTGCCGTTGTCAGTGCCAATGCCGTCAAAATTCGAAATGGGGTGGATCAATTGCCAAGAGATGAACAGATAGGTCGCTTTTTAGTGCCCGGATAATGGACAACCCCAACAACGACAAGAACTACCAAAAATTCTATACATGGGAACAGATCCTCTACGCAAGGGTTGAATGAGAGAAACTCGGATCGGAATGTTGTAATTCTCATTGAAAACTAGAGAGCAGCCTCATATTTTGTCACACCTGTGAGACGAAGGAGACAGTTACTATCAGTCTTCTCACAATCACCACATTATACTTTCTTTTATTCTTGGATTATCTCTCTCTGTTTTAAGTTCATTTATTACTTTTTTAAAAAAAGTGTAAATCAGGTTAGGGTAACTGAACCTAATGGCCGGAGTGCCCCATGAATTAATACTTCTGTGTTATTCTATTTCTGCTGATTATTTTTAGAATAGTACTAAACTTTTATTATTCTGTCATTAATATGAATGCGGACAACAATTGCATCAGAGTAGAAAGAATAGATTTAATAGCTCTAGAAGAAAATACACAAAACATCTCGCAGTCGTGTAATCTTGAAAGTAAATTCGGTGTAATATCTCCAAGACAGAGTTTACATTCGTCATTTTTTTTAGGAAACGATGTGATAATAATATAATGGAAGTGCAAATAGGCGAGCATAATATACAACCAAGTAAGGAAATTAAAGCCTTGGGAATGGCTGCAGATGAAAAATTGATGGGGATTCTACTCATAAAGATATGGAATATTAAGTGCAAATTAAGAAACATTATAGAAGTTTGCGATATTAATCTATCATCTTTCGTAGAGCTCATCATGTATTCACCAGATTCGGAATAAGTTACGCCAAATACACGCATGAATGCATATTTAAATACAAGACCACCATACTAAACTTCAAACTGCATATACGATCTGAAGTGCTAAAAGATACAAAATTATTTAACACGTTCATCAAATTCCTTAAGGAATGTAATATTTACATCAAAATATAAATTATTTATTTAACAATGTTTAGTACGGGCCGTCTATTGTGTATGCTAACAGCAAAGAATTAAAACTGTAACTGATATTATTCATTCAATGAAAATTAGTTTTTAAAGTGGTTGTAAAATGCAAAGAAAATGAGGTCGCTATTAACACAAGAGGATGATGTGATACAAAACAGTATCAATCTTTTGTTATTTTTTCTGCCTAAAACGTCCAGGCACCTTCTAGAGACATCTATCATAAAAATAGTAGTAGGAGCGCACTCGTATATATTGCAGTAGTGTCATTTCACCCATTCATTTCATATTATCACACTATTATAGTGTGAAATTTACGTTCGTCGAAGAGTTGCGTCTTTAAATATGACATAGGTTGAGATATTCTATCCTTCACGGTAAAGCAAAATCCAGCTTTTCTCATATTTTCTCACAAATCTGTGTAACACACCTCTCCTTTCTTCAAATCTCTACATTATTTTTCTATAAACTGAATTCGGATGCAATATCTCTTTCTTTTGAGTATAATACCAGAAGTACGTACGACAAAGCCACATATTTGCTGCAGAAATTCATCATAAAAATTAAATACTGTCACCACGTCTAAACTACGTTTTAACTACAATTTATTGTGTGTACCTTATTATCTTCTATAATTATATAGTAGAGGAGAATGTTTCACGGCGCTATTATTCCGAACTTTAAACACGGGTTGGGGCATATTGCCCTTGACCTGACAGAAAACTAAAGTTCTGCCGTTCTTGTTTTTCTCACGAAACTATATGGTGAAAGAGATTGTCAATACCATTATTCTCTCTGTGACCAATTTCTTCTTCGCCTTCATTTGATTGTTCTCAGGTCTTCTTTAGCTTTCTTCTATCCATAATGCTTCATCACTTTTTATATTAACCGAAAAACTACGTCATAAAAACGACATATTGTAATAGAATATTCGTACTTAAAATTTATGGTGTGCAGTCTATTATTTTATATTGTTATTTAGTAATGAAAAACGTGTCACAACCTCATTACTTCGAACATTAAAACGGATTGTGCCAGAATGTCCTTTCACTGACTAATATCCTGGCATTCTTATGTTTTGTCGGGAATCTGCGCGGTGAAAGAAATTGTCATCAGCGCCTTTCCTCAATCACCAAGCTCTTTTTCCTTCGATTATACTCGGGCACTCTCTGCCTCCGGAAGCCCGCACCGCCCCCGTGTCCGCTGTGGAAATCGCGCAGCGAATCGAGGGGTACTTTTGCCTCTCGCCGCAGCGAGCGCCACTGTCGCCGCAGCCAACGACGTCGTATTGCATTACAGAGGGCGACGGCGAGGCAGGAGATAGCACGAAGTGGGTGCAGGCGCAGATGCGATGTTTCTCTTTTTGGACCTTTCTGCTTTCGCGCTCTTTTTCTACGGTTCCCGCTCTCTTTCGCTTTTTTACTGCCAGAGGTGCTTTCTAAATATTCTGCGCGGCATGTGAGGTTTCGTCTATTAGTTCACACAGATATGTGACTCAACATAAATATTTCTCAAAAGAAATAAATTTATAATACTTCTTCAAAATTAATTTACATTCTTTACGTCAAATCGTCTTTATTGAAAAAATGCGAATGTTTGTAAAGAGAACGGAGCAAAGTTCTAACGCAAAGTCGTCGTTGACCGACAGTTCATTTTATTATCTTCTTTTCCTTTTATCTTACCTTTCTAAGGCTCATATCTATCACTTTTGTAGCTGAGATGTATTTAAAATATTCAAAATGTCTGCACGGGGTTTATCTTTAGGGTAGGAGGGTATTTATCCCTCCATTTATACACTTGAAAGAAAGAAATGTATGAAACTACTTTACAAAATCTTTTTGCGATGTCATATATTTGATGTGAAGACTAAGATCACACGTAGAAGAAAATAGGTTTTGATAATTAAAGGGAACAATTACAGCTAAGTGGTCCACGGCTCAAGTTCGTCTTTTTTCTTTTTTGTGTTTTCAGCTTTTTGCGGAGTTTTTCTGCGTGCCGTGTCCTCTCTCATTTTTCCACCAGAGGCGAATTTAAAATATTCAGCATCACATGCGTACCTCCTTCCTTTATGGTAATTAAATAACTGTTATTTTATCTATGTTCTAAAAACGAAGTGAATTTCATACACACTAGCATATAGTAGTAGTAGTAGTAGTAGTAGTAGTAGTAGTAGTAGTAGTAGTAGTAGTAATAATAATAATAATAATAATAATAATAATAATAATAATAATAATAATAATAATAATAATAATAATAATAATGACTTACTCAACAAAATAAATTTAAATTTATCAGTATAATTAATATCAGTGGTTTATATTATAATTATAATTATAATTATATTAAATTCTAGTAATAGGAATTCACATCACACTTTAAATATTTAAAGTTTCTGTGCATATACGTTTTGGCTCTGGGACAGGAACAAGAATGTTAAAAAATGCACAAAGAGCACTAACAGTAACACGAATGTTAGGAAACGTAATACCTATCATGATCAACAATAAAACTCAGGAATTCTCATCCCACTTATTTGGATTTCATTGAAATGTATAGCTTTGTTCATTCAAATATATTTAAAAATCTATATTGAATGCAAAAAGACGTGAACCACTGTAAAAGACTTGTGGAAGAAGATAAACAAGAACAAGAGTAGTCGTAGACTAATCCAGGGGGGTGTAACAAACAATTACAAACAACACCACAAGCTGTGCAAGAACACGACGGTTCAGCAACTTCAGGATTTCATAAGGTCTCCTTCCCGTATACAAAGCCAGTTAAACGCTCTGCAATTGTTTTTTAAAGCGCAACTTCGCCCTCGGGAATCGCGAAGGTTAAGTTCTATCGCTGCGGGTGTGCAAAGGGGGCCTTGGCACGGATCCAACGCCACCTCCACCTTCACCCATGTTCTCGGGGGGTTTAAGGGGCAACCCTCGAAGAGGCGAACTGGGACCAAGTATTTGAAAAAGAGCCGCAAACAATCTGGTAAGGCGTCCGCCGAAAAGTTTGTTACTCGCGTATTCTGCGCATGTGTGAAACGTCGGAAACGGTAAATAACTTTAATGTAATGCTGAAAAAGACAAATGTTTCATGTAAATATACTGAGAAAACTTGTTTTAAGGATAAAAGTACCACTTATAATTTGCTTGTAATCCTGTATTAGTAGTTTATCATATAAAAAGGAAAGAGATGTAACTCATTATTTACGCGGTTTTTTGAGAACAAGATCTACAGCACATCATCACATAGATAGTGTAACCCTCGAATTGACCCGAGCAGCCGACGTGATTTTAAGTTTGTCTGTCTTTTTTCATCGCTATAAACAAAGTTAAAGGAATGTTTGGTCTCATTCAATTCGTAATATCCTCTTAGATTAGTTATTAACACGTTTCTAAGACGCTACTCGTCGAGTATTAGTGTATTCCGTGATGATCTGATTATTTTTTTAATTGTGCGTATTTAAGTAGAAATACTTTTGCATTAGTTACGAAGAGCCGGTGGGTGCGGAGTTAGCTTCCTGGCCTCTGATCCCCCCGAGCGTAGCAGATCCCCCCGATCCCTGCAGAGGTGCGTCGCCTGCTGGTTGATTTTGTTCTCCCTCATATGAAGTGTTTTATCATTAACTTAACACAAATTAAGGAATGTCACTAACTGGACAATGAAATATTGATTTTTTTAAAATTCTTGAATAATATGGGAGTAAAAGTAGTGAGATTCAAACCCTTCTTGCTATTATTCTTATTTCTTAAATTCCAGTTACATCGTATAGGTCGATCTAGGTATTGTATCTGATACATTAGAATATTTTATTTACTTGCTCACATACCAACTTGCCCAGACTCGATTATTAGCGTTCAGCTTATACTTCTTTGCCTGAGTAAATATTCGAATATTTCTAAGCGGTTAGTACCAATCATAAATGCATGGACAAGTGCAAGTAAATTTGACATTATGAATGATCTTTTTTTAAATTTAATTTTACATAGATTAGGAATCCCTACAAGCTTATAGATATAAGTAATGCGGAGCAGGGGAGAGTGGGAGTGAGTGACCAGAAGCCAAGCGTACAAACATATGACATGAGAGAAATGACTACGTAAGAGGGGGTCATAAAATGCTTTATTTTGTAGATTAGAACAGAAAATTTGCGTTGTTAAAAGAGTATATACTTTCTCACCCGCATTTTCACGCAAAACTATGTGAAAAATACTCTTTCGTGAAAAGTACTTTTATTTTTAATGAATAGATTTCATTAAGGGAAATATATCTTTCTTCTGATTGCAGAAAGACGAGGAAAACATTTTTAAACTATACGATTTGCAAAAAATAAGATTTTTAAAGAATACGACACCTGCAACATTCTCTTAAACGTCCTCTATACTATTCAACAGTCATAATTCGCAAGCCAACGTGTAAGACAGGGCAGGATTTCTTCACTGAGAGGAGGAGAGAAACCGCAGCCTACCGGGATAAACCATTGACAACACAAACGCGACTAATGAGCATCTCAGTTGTTCAATCAATTAATCAATGAGTTCATCACTTGATGCATCATTTGCGAACTCTCTTCAAACGGTAACTTTCCATTACTCTTTCCCATCAGCAGCTTAAACGCAATCGCCGGCGCTTTTCTTTCCCCCTTCGTCAATATCTTGCAGTCAACGCCTTTGCCTCCGTTGTCGTCGCGTCCCTTCCACCTCGAATCGCCGCCACCTCCTTCACTATCCCCGTGATTGGCAGATTGATTGTTGTTAGTGATTCAGGGCGCGTCAACTATTAAGGTCATTAGTCCGGTAAGTGTAGTGCAATTTTTCACTCGCGAGGTGGCGGTGGACTTATCCGGCTGCAAGGTGAGATCCTGTGCCGACCAACCGTCGGCTAGCGGGGTTTCCCCACACAGGTATCTCTCACCATTGGAAACAGTCCCAGTCGGCACAAGCTCTAAGCTTCTGACCAATCTCTCGGAATGTGCGATAGTGTAGTAATCTGTGTGTAAGTAGGGGGAGAGGATAGGACAATGAAGAGGTTGGAAAGATCGCGCGCTTTCCGAGGTTCCTTTGTTAGCGTACTGCTCCAGCATTCGCCTGGAATGTATCGGAGAAAGTACGGAGGTACTACCATTAAGAGCAGCCGGCCGTTAGAATTCCGATGTCTGATTTGGACCTAGCTGTCTAGCTAATGCTAAAAATCCTGCCCCTTTGTGTGTGGACCCTAGGACCTCCCGGTCAGAGGGACTGCAGTGACATCAGATGCTCTGAGCCATCTTTCCCGGTCCTACCCACGTCCTCGCCATCCATTTCTCCGCTTCTGTCTAGAGAAGAATTCCAGCGGCCGGCTTCTCTGATCGGTAGTTTTTCGTGGTTTCTCCGATAAACGCCAGGCTAATGACGGAGCGGTACTCTAACAAACGGGCCACGGATAGTGCACGATCTTCCCATCCTCTCCCTCACCTTGTTCTCACCATTTACACACTCACACTTATTTACAAGCGCCACACTACACTATTACATGTCGGAAGTCTAGCTGGGTGTTTAGGGATTGTCGTGGATGAAGCGGTGTTCCGCTAGTGTGATATACCTAAATGAGGAAAACGCTTCAAGTCCACATGTAGGTCGCTGCTGGATCTCTGCATCCCGCTGGAAAACCTCACAGTCACTTCCCACGTTGAAACATTCACTACACTTACGGTAATAGTGTCCAAATCCGTTGACGTGCTCCGGAACATCTATCAATCGTTCATTCCTCCGCGCCCTCGACTTCCCCTGCGCTTTCACCCCTACCTTCTCCTCCTCACAGCGCCTCCAGTCCCCCTTCGCCCCCACCGTGTCTCCCCCCCTCCGCCACCGCTCCCTCCCCTACCGCCCCCGCCTCCGGCGCCGTCCCCCACCGCCGCCTCGCTTTCCGCGCTATCTACGTGACGGAAGTGCGAATGGAACGGAAAGAGAGCGCAGAGAGCAGCGGCAGGGGAAAAAAAAAGAAGGTCGCGCCTCGCCTATGGAGAGCGGCCGACCGCTTAAATGACGTCACCGCCTCCCAGAGACGGCGCTGCGAAGCAAGAGGCGGGGCGGCGGAAAATGAAGACAGAAACTTCGTCCTAGTGTGATACTCTGGTGCTAAGGTGTGACGCTCAGGGATTAGGATTGCCGGGGGGGGGGGGGGGATCAGGGCATCACATCGAAATCGAGTCTTTTTACCCTAGGATGCATGAATTCGAGAAACTACGTAAATGCGTACGCAGGGCCTCTCAGGCCCTGTTGAATGCGCTCTCGAAAAATTCACGTGTGTTTTTTTTATTCAACTTAATTGCTTAATAATTTTAATTATCGTAATCTCTTAACGTTGATTTTTTCCCCTAGGGCTCTTCCAAGCCGATAATCGGTTGCCCTTTGCGTCCCGATGAGACGCATTTTCTACCATGCACTACGTCAATACACTTTGCGGGCTTCCTTGATCTGGGGTCAGCAGAACGCGAGGCCCTCCGCGACATGACATACATGAGAGACAAGGGACAAACAACCATGTCCAAGGCTGGGCTGGAAATTGACACCCATAATCTACATTTGAAACGACTGAATTTTGTTTTGTCAATGACTAAAATCAAAGTATAAAGGTAGAAGAAAGATCACGTGGAGGGTAGATTACATGGAGGGCAAGCTCTCAGAAAAACAGTTGTGTAGAGTAAAAAGCGAAATAAACAACTTTAGGTCCCTGGACGCCCCCCTCATATGCGTTCTAGGGTTAAAGCGTTTCAAGACTGTTCTACTTGGCTACTCCTAGAGGCGCCGCCTCCTAGGTATAGATACCAACGCTTCGGCCATCATACTGTGACTTTGTCAAAGCGAAAAGCATTGTCATTTGTCATGTATTTGGATTTGCTCTGCCGAAGTTGTGGCGTTTATGCCTTGGGTTTGGAGTGTCCCGACAGTCAAGTAGGTACTAACTTCGGTCGAGGAAGCTTACGGCCACGTTTCAAAACTGGAAATAAGACGGTAAGAACATACAGTACGTGAAGAAAATACAACGGAAAGTACCACTAATAGGAAATCATCGTCACAAAAACAGGAAGTGTGCAAGTGGTAGAGGACAATTATACCTCAGTCCTGAACCAAACAGATTGAAAGAATATAGTAGTTGAAGCTACAACAGCACGAATATTTTCCCATTAGATATATGGATACGATATTGTAATACATCGTGAACCCGCAAAAGATTTCCAACCAGAAAAATTATCACGAAGCTATCATTTAAACTTACGTAATTAGGCTTAACAAGCAATTAACGTAACCGCTAGATACACGTCTTGATTCAGCAAAACAAATATGCATTTTTTTAAAATAACTTGAATACTTACAGTTTTGAGATTGAGTACTAACATTAAGAAAGTATTACTTATCTAAGAACAGTTTTGTTTTTGTTATTACAAGTTGTCACTTTTTACTGTAAATAACGAAAGCTACCCATTTTTCCAAAACCTTTTAATATACATAAAGATTTATATACAAAAATAGATTTTATAGAAAAAATATCTTCAATTTTGTTGTAATAAGACGCCGAAAACATTTTAAACATTTTAAATTGTTTAAAATTCGGAGTTTTTAACAAAACCTGCCGTCAGTCATTTTCATAAGGGTTGTTTACTCAATTAGAGAAGAAAGTAAAAATTGTTAACCCTTTTTCAGGAATTTTTTGAATTGTCGGAATGTAAAATTGCGTCAAAATTCGAAATATTCATTGCAATTTCAAGGGATTGTGACATTTGCCAGATCGAACGGGAAATATCAGTTTTGATGAAAATCGTATCTACGGTTTTGCTACTAGACGAAGGACAGACTAACTGGGGGACGTTTTACTGACGCTGAGGTATTAGTTAATTTTTGTATGGTATATATTAAAAATTATTGTATTGGCCGGATAATTGTATTACAACTTAACAGTTGCAAAAATTTTTAAGGGCTTCTTATCCCTCGCCTCGATTTATTTTCCTTTTAATTGCCCACAGTCCATTAAGTATTTGCTCAGATGGTTTTCTTGGATTGTTTTTTAACATTGTCTACAGCAACTCTTCTTTCTTAACGTCAGTTTTTTCATAATGTCTAAATACTTGCCAGCCATGTTTGAAGATTTTTGTAATTGAAATTTAAATAAATATTTTGTTTAATTAAGTGTACATTATTAAACCGACTTTAATTCACAACTCTTGTACATTGTTGAATTAAATTTTTCTTTTTCGTCATCCACAATAAACAAATAAATAAAATATCAACAATGTATGGGCTATGTCGTATGTATTACACGCTACGGATCAATCACAGGTACTCCCAAATAAAAATTCCCGCATGCATAAATTACGATTCACAGCAGCACTATGCGCATTATATAGCAGCTAGCAGGTTTAAGCCAAAATATTTTATTGCCGTTCAGATATACGAGAAGATTCTGGATATGAATCACTCCCTAACCTACTTTGGGGCGATGTACAATTGGCGGTTACAGGGTCCAACAAGCCCTCCCAGAGATTGATGCGAAGATGTCACTGCACTTGATTAATTCTAATTCGATATCCCGAGTCCTTGTGACATTCGTTCTTTGGAAGTGACTCATTTGTCTTTCCAGGTTCAATATTTACGATAAACCGACTGCATTCACACCGGTTACGGAAAACGCTGTCGGGTTGCGATACGGAATGTTGACTAAGCCGTAATTAATGATTTGTAGATATCGATGTTTGATTTCCATCTCTCATTGATTTTCTGTTGTGCTGCAGTGTGAAAAAAGTTGGTTAAGGTTTTGTCAGTAGAAAACAAAAGAAACTTAATATGTTTTATACAGATAGAAAATATCACCATAACGACGACAAAAATTGACTTAATGAAAGTTGAGAGGGTTTAAGTTTCATTTTTATTAGTGTATTATCTTCTTTGTTTTGTATACTAGTTGTCTATGCATATATACTTTGAATAAACTTTTACTATGCATACTGCATATATACTTTGCATACTACTGCATATATACTTTGAATAAACTAAATTTTAAAGACAACTAAATTTTACGTCAAATCATCTTATATACATATCATTCTTTGCAATTCTGTATATAATTCTGTTGCTAGGTTTCAGAGAACTCCTGTCTCCATCTTCAGGCTATTAGGTAAATATCTAAGTCAATATCATATATCGTCGAAATCGTGGTTACTTGCCACATGGTACTTGCACATACTGTTTCAGGTTCATAGTACATCCTGTCGCTCACTGAATATAAAACAAGTGACATAACATATAATAGACAAACAAATGCACTTGACTATATGTCTATACATCACTGGTTGCAACCGTACAACATTATTATTAAACCGAATATGAAGTAAATTGTTTCACGCTATAATATATATATATATATATATATATATATATATATATATATATATATATATATATATATATATATATATCAGGATTACCCTTGGGTGTCCACTAAATTATGCATGTAAGAACTACATCGATAATGAAGTATTTCAGAAGTTGAGTTATAGATGAATACGCACGCTGTTTTCGTTGTAATTTACTTTCTTGAATGCATTGTACGTATTGAAGTTAAATTGTAGTGAAAAATATCGATATTAAAATTTACATTTTGGTGAGACCCTGAAAACAATTTTTTTAAGGGGGACAAGAAAAGTGTTCACCTGTCTGTGAAGAACATAATGTTCTAAACCAGGGGAGGCCATTCTCTTATATACTAAGCATCAATTTTCCTCGCATAAGAGAGCAGATACGCCAAACCACTCAACCACTTTTGTCTACCTTTTTAATTTCATAGTTGGGATAGAAAAATAGGACTTGAAGTAGCATGCTCTTTGCTAAGAGAAAAAGGGTATCTTAATAAAGCAACGAAATGCAAGAATGCAATGCAGTTCAAAATAGACGCGTTTGTTAGAGAACCAGTGAGAACAGTAAGAGCTGTGAGAGATGATCTCGTGGATACGAGGATAATCTCTGTCTTGAATCTCGTAGATACAGCTCCTGGAGAGTTTCTTTTCGCAATATACCGCTAGGGCACATTTGTTAGATGTGGTATGATACAGTAAATGAGGAAATGAATTGAAATAAGAGCATTCTGATGTAGAATATATAAAGATAAATTTCGTTAGGCACGTACTTTCTGTGTCAATGAGTTACGTTTTTATTCAGGACGCGCAAATTAATTAAATTGTTATCCCGTAATTGTAGTGCATGTCTTATGGCAATATAGGGCAGCTGTTTTTCTCATAAGAGAGGAAAGAAAGATAGCGCGCGGTCCGTAGTCCGATTATAGGGAACCTCTCCGGCATTCGTCTGGTGTTGATCGGAGAAAGAAGGGGAAACTACCGACCACTAGTATAATCCTCCAACAGTAAAGGATTGAACACTATGTAGCTACGTAGTGTCGAAAATCCACAACTGTCCGCACTTCAGGAAAGCGACGGTAACTATGTTTCCGCTGACCTTTCAAAGCCACACGCCAGCTCGAAAGAATAAGTGGACACAATGTTACAATTCACTAATTATAATTGTCCAATCTGGCCATATTTGGTGCATGAACCGTAGGTTTGTCGTTCTCTAAATAGTTGTGTGAATTTGTTTAATAATAAAGGTGTTCTACTATCACTCGGGTTAAACTAGACACTTAAAAAGATTTTCTCAAAAACGTATCCAAATATTTGTCTTCCACGGATAAAGATGAACTGAATTCTGTGAGCTAAATGCCATTTTATTCAATTTTTTTAATTTACAAAAATTACAATTTATATTTTTTGTGATAGTAATACGAGAGTTACCAGAAACGCTTGAGAATTAGCATACAAACGATTTTAAAATGTAGATTTGAATGTAGTGGTGAATGATACCATTTAAATATTTTTCTTCAAACGAGCTTAATTGTTATTCTTCAAACATCAATAAATTTTAAAAATAAAGATAAATATTGTTTCTTACATCTATTTGAAATACGAGTCTGAACGCAACTCAGTGTGAAGTCCTTCCGAAGGAACATCCTCAGAGTGAGTTCAGTTTCCGAATGTTCTCTTGTTCTCTCCACAAGCAGTGCAACACGAACACAAAAGATTATTTCACGTATTAGACTCCTAAATGCCTGAACGAATGTTTTGCTTTAATTTCTCGGCACCACCGCTTTTTGATACTTTCCAGTGAATTATGAATGTGAATTTTCATTCTAAAGAGAATAATTCATAGACACTTTGTGCGCAGCGCGACGAACATTGAGGGGGAAAATATGATTACTTTTCCACAAATATTGATTTCATGCTATCGATCGCTGTCCGAATTCGTGTGTTCATTTCTGACAGTGCAACCGATAACAGAATCCGTAATTATTTCTGACAGCTTTATATTACTTCAGTCTGTAGAAAGTCTTGTGTGCGTTTTTTTCATTAAATGAATAAATAATATATTTTTGTTTTAAACTAATTTATTGCTAATTACATATCTTTACGTTTCTATGAGCTCTACTAGGCTGTACACGTACGACAAAAGTAATGAAAAAATAAATATTATTAAACAGTCTAAAGTAAGTAAAGAAAAATGTAGAGCAGAGGGCTTTAAAATATAGCTGTTGTGAGTAGAATGCAGCCAATTGTTGAATTTATTTTCTGATAGCGCGGTGAAAGTACAAAGATAGTGACAATTTTCTGTAACAAAGATGAAATTGAATCAGAAGCTATAAGTTCTTTGTTTTGATATCATTGCTATTGATAATGTGTTACTATTTTAATAAAATAAAATTTTAATAAAAAAATAGCATTTCAAATTAAATCAAATTTAGAATATTGAGCGAGGAAAACGATAAATGTGAAATGTGGATGCCAAGATATGTATTTTAGATATATAAATTTGGAATTATTGTATTCTTTGGGGTTCCAAGACAATTCAAAGTTTTAATTACAACTTTTAAAGAGAATATTCTATAAATTCTAGAAAAGTAATTTACAAAAATTGTGTGTCATTTGGAATATTTGCATTTTATGTTATCCAAATGTCATCACAAAATAACGTGAGCACACTCTTACTCGTAATTTTTTACATACATATCACCATCATTTGTTGGACTGCACCCTCTAATCTAAACTCTGACACGTGGAGGTTATCTCACTGATAGTGCAGGCACCAGTATGTTTGCTACAAATTAAATGTTGTCACTGAGATTTTGACGCTGAATAATATTCATAGCTGTGGTAGCATTTCATCGAGGAGAAATATGGATACAGATGTATACGATAAGATTGATATTTCGAGCTCCAATGAACCATCAATTAGAAGAAATGAATTTTCAAAGTTTTATGTCAACTTTATGTTTATTTCAAAATGTTTCTCTGGTTTCCTTATATTTGTAGAAAAATTTGGTTGATAATGTTATTTCCTTTGTTTTTATTTTTTTGTGACTTTCACTTTTTTAAATTTTACTCACAATATTTTCCTGGACTACCCTGCAAACTTGTCAGGGTAAAATCGTTGTAATGTTTTTGTGATTCGGAAAATCACAAATATTACTATTTGCTAATACTACACTAAATTACAGTTTGTTTGCTAATACTATACTATAGCACTTCTTTTACTAATTTCGTATGCTACTTACGTTCTCAATAAGAATTAACCCAAATGAAAGATGGTTAGACCGTATACATTAACAGCTGTAAAAGGTAACCCTACCTAAAATTAATTAATTGCATGAGAGTGCAAATACTAGCTGCTATCGAAGGCGTAGTCTCTAAACATTATACTAGAGATTGTGAAAGGATAGAATATACAATGTTTCGTTTTTATATATTAACAATACAATAAATTCACAAAGCTTGTTCTTTGAACTACAAGTACTACCCTACACCTGAAGTTATGTACAATCTTGCCACTGCCATCACTGTCATCTGAATCAGTTCTACAAGATTTGCGGTTAAAATGGCCTTTACGACAATTCCTGTCACTGAAACATATCTATGACAATTTGTCTTCTCTATCACGCCTAGATTTTCCTTTAGAGACGAATGATGTACGAATGATGACGAACTCGCAAAATTCCGTTTTTACTTAGAGCATATTTGGAGGATAGGACAAGAGGCAAATCCCTGGTGTTGGCATTAGGTAACCTCCAAATACGAAGGAGATTATTTCTTATAAAATTGTGAAATTTAAGCCACCACAATGTTGCATTGAACAAATAATTTTTATGCAAACAAACCTTTGATTATCGATTATGAAAGAAAACACATACAGTCGTATAAATGATATGCCTGTACGTCTTTACTTTACTAGTACATAACGATATCACTACACATTAGTGTGACTGGTGTCTCTTGATTATAATTTTTTGGTTTAATTCAGAAAAGAAAACATTGACATATCAAAGCAAATCGAAAACTACTAATAAATACAAACTTAGAAGTCGAAAATTTAGAAACATTTACGAAAGACTAAGGTTGGATTTTTAAAATTTCATTCCCTAAATTGATAAAATATATCTTTATTTTTAAAATTTAGCCTGGAATATTGATCCTCCAAGCATCTTCCTTTTTTACGACTTCCCTGCAAAATTTCAGAGGCGTTAGTAGCAGGTTGTTGTATCTAGCTCTGTCAGTCCCATCCATCAACTACTGTTCTGAACTGAAGGAAAATTTTCTAAGTATGAACCAGTTACGAAGGGACAGGTTTTGCTACTCACCGAAATTCAGAGTGGTTTATAAAATTACTCACAGCCCAATGATTCGAATTTCGATAGATGCCACATAAATTGCATTAAACTTCTCACAAAATTAGAAACATGTCTTTGAGGTTTCAGTTGTTTTTATCATCAAAGGTATATTCAAATCAATGGAAACGTATTGGCAAAAACACATGTGACTGCAGGGATCAGTTTTTTCTCATTAGCTCGGACATTAACATACTTTTGCTGTGATATTCCCTCGTAAAGGATAAAATGTCGCCTCCAAACCATCGTCGCCGCGGCTGAAATGGCTCAGGGCAACAGCCACTGTCGCTTCAGCGACTCAGATCGTAAGCTCCTGGGGGTGGAGCTCTGTTGGTGGCAAATATTCGACAAGTGCTACGTACATCCAAGCTGAGCCGAATTCAACTATTGGAGGGGAATCCTAGCGGCAGGATGCTCTGTTTGGCTGATTTCAATGGTAACTTCAAGCAATAACAGTTAACTGTGGATCAGCCCTGTAAGAAACGTACCGTGTGCAAACTCTTCTTCCTACTCCATGTATCCCCTCACTTTACGTACACCTACCTTCGTATGCACGTCACTTTTTTCACGTGTCGGGAGACCAGGCGGAACTTCGAGCTTGCTCCGGTTGGCGCGGTCCACCGCATATGGGAGATACGTGGAGAGGGAAACCGTCGCAAGGTGTCGTGCAGAGGGGTGGATCGTCGCCTACTCCCATAGCTGGAGAGGTGGCTCAGGGCATCAAGTGTCGTAACTGCAGTGCCTCGTAGCAGGAGGTCCTAGGTTCCAGTCCAGACGGTGGTAGGATTTTCGACACTAGGAAGCAAGGTTCACGACGTGTTGGTAGGATTCGACCTAGTTAGCTAGAAAGGTAGGTCGAATTCAGCCACTGTCTGGTGGAGAATGGTAGTTGTCGACTGCTCTGATCGGTAGTTTTCCGTGGTTTCTCCGATCAACACCAGGCGAATGCCGGAGCAATACCGTACCAAAAAAGCCACGCTACGCGCGCGATCTTCCCTTCCTCTTCCACGTCTGAATCTGCCCCTTACTTCCGCACACTCACAATGACATGCAGTACACTACTACACATGCCGGGAGGCCAGTCGGAAGCTTAGAGCTTGTCCTGGTGGGAGATACCTAGATGGAGAAAACTCCACTAGCCGACAGTAGATCAGCGTAAGGACAGCTTCATCCAGCGTGGAAGATCACTGCCATCACACGAAGAATAAACATGTACTACACTTACGGGACTAATTAGCTTAGCCGTTTACGCTCTCGGAATAACTAACACTCAATCAATCAATCCACCTCCCGTGATAAAAACGGTCATTTCACTAACAGGACTAATGACTGCAACCGTTGACGGTACGAATACCAAACCTTATTAGTAAAGAAAAAATTATTTATAATTTTCTCATATATCGATTCAAGAACTTCTACATCATATATGCAGAATCAGCCTTCTCGTGATTTCTTCGCCTTTCACGTCTTTGCTCTCAGCCCCTTTCCACTCCCCCGCACCCAATTTCCTGGAGACGCGGAATTAAAAATAAATCCCCCCGGATATCCACTCCTTATCCCGGATCTCCGTATCTGATTTAATAAACATCGCAGCGCACCTGGCAGAGCATTTGGGAACTAAGTCCGCGCCTTGCCACGGCCGCGGCGCGGGGAGGGGGGGCAGGTGGGAAATGGGTTTTTCCTGTTTGGCTGAGCGGCGGGAAAATGCAATTTGCGCCGGGGAAGCGCGAGGTAGAGGGGGAAGAGAGGGGAAGGGAGGGGGAAAAGGAGGTGGGGTTGGTGGGAGGGGGAGATTGGCAGAGAGACCGAGCAGCTGCGTTTAACGGTACAGCCGATAGGTGGCGCGGGAACGTCGCGCCATATTTGTGCGAACGTCTTGCGGTGTTTCGAGGAGCGTTGCGGACTCGTGTTCGTTCAGAAAGACTCACACGTGAGTTAGGAGGAAAGAAAATTAGACAAATATACTCTAAAGATCAGCATTAAGTTCACTAGTTGATTACAAAACAACCGATCGTTATATATTGCTGCAGCAAATATAGTTTAGAAAACATACACGTCTCCAACTATTCTGCTTTTACATACAAGTTAGGCCTAAAGGAAAAAGTATTCTTAATAAACTAGAGGAATTGGTTGGTGTCTATTTCTGACCCTCTTCTCTTTTAACGCAATACGCAACGTGACCTCTGCTGTAGATCATTTTGGTGTTTATATTTCACGGTACACAGTGTATTTTTTTAAGTTCTATTGCAGTGAGTTAATTATTGTAAGATTTTGACACTATCAGTCTTATATTTCAATGTTTTGTTTGTACTGAGAATGAAAAGGAAGGAGGAGGAGAGAGAGAGAGAGAGAGAGAGAGAGAGAGAGAGAGAGAGAGAGAGAGAGAGAGAGAGAGAGAGAGAGAGAGAGACGAATGAGACAAGGAGGAAATTGTCATAGTAATGAAAGGGTAAAAGAAAGTGAGGGGAGGCTATGGGAATGGGATGAGATAGGGATGGGATGATGATGAAGTCGGAGGTAATATGGGAATAGTATGTATGGTAATAGGTTTGGAATATAAAATGGGATGGGGATTGGATGATTAGGAAGATAGAATGTGAAAGGAAAGGTAGACCAGAATGGGAAATATCACTGATAATAAACTGAATTTAATAGTGCAGATCACAGAATTGTGAGAAATGTTTTCAAAAGTTTTCGGAAAAACCTTGTCTTTATTTTGAAGGCACTACGGATGTCTTTTGTGATAGAAAGTCGACCAGAAATATCGCACTTAGAATTACGCAATAATTGTAAATTTTCTTAATAAACAATGCAAGGTGATATACCAATTTCTGAACGGTGCATTCGATTTACATAAATATGTTAAATTTTATATTAGTAATTTTTTTTACGATGTATACTTTGTCTTTTCTTACTTTTGGGGACCCATTTTTTTCAAGTAATTATCTTGAGACATTCACACAACGAAGGCATACACAATTATTCCTGTCTTAGGCTTTTTTGTCATTTCCTTCATAGATAATGACGGAAGGAAAGTGATGTGATAATTCAAGGGATGAGACATGGAGGGAATGTGATAGGAAGGGATGTGAAAAGGATGGCATGTGATAGGGAGGGGATGAACAGTGGGTGTAATAGTATGGTGTGAGAGGGAGGGGACGTGACAGGGAGGGGATGTGAAAGGCAAGGGATACGACAGGATGAGGACGTGACGGGAGAAAATATTACAGAAGGAATGTACAGGGGGTGTTGGGATGGGGAGGAAAGGGAAAGGGGAAGGAAATGTGAGGGAAGGAATGATTTTAATAAAATTTGTTTGAAATATTTGGAACATGAAAATTTGCGTCGAATGCGTTCAATAAAACATAACTAAAATAATTATGAGAATTAAACACAACTTTCACCATCAAATTTAGGAAGCGTTTGTCTGGAGATCAAACTGATAAATTTCATAACTTGCCTTTTGCAAACCTAAATATACATAAAAGTTGAGTGGTAATGTTTTGTGGATTTATCCGTCATATTAATCATTAATATCGTCAGTTTTAACGTTTTCAAGAATATTTGGTTCAACATATTGAATGCGCAACTGCTCATTAAGTAACAACTTCAATACATACTTTAAATTCGAAAATAATGATGCTTCCAAAAACTGAATTTAATCCGCTCTACTGAGCGCAGTCACACGTGCAAAACTGAGGTTTTCTACTCAATACACAAACATGATTACAAGTATTCTAATAAAGATACGATAGTAGTGATTTATTGATATTGGAATGCCTTATGCACAGTAATAAGATTCGAATGCACTCCCCAACTTCCAATATTGACGTTTCAAGAAGATAAGACCACAGATATATTTTGTACTGCTTACAGAAAAATAGCCGAAAGAACCAATTTCATTTTACACCAAAATAAACAAATATCTAATTAGGATTAAATGATAAGCGTACTTTTAGCTACTACTTCTATCTATATAATTTATGTTAATTACAATATGTCATGATGCTTATACTATGAAACTGGATGGTTTGGACGGAATATCTACCAATATTTGTATTTAGGTGTGGATTTACGCATCCTCTTTTAGGATAACTGTTGGTAGAACATTTCCAAAATTAAGCAATAGTTTGATTCTTAAACGCTTGTGGGATGTTTATAAAAAATTCGAAATCAAAATTGTGAAAATTCCGGCGTTTCCTTACAGAGTGCGTGCCTACAAACATATTAAAATCTTATTTTAGTATCTGTAGGTGTAGAAAAAAACTGTGCAATCGGAGCAATAGAGTAAACAGTTCTTCAAAAAAAGACGTCACTATTTGTGTCAAACGGAGGAGAAAGTAAGTATTAAAACTTTTGAAAATACTTATGCGTTTGCCATACCTTACATAGTGAAAATATTGTCACACAAATACGCAAAAATGATTGTAATATTTTGACATATACTTTTATCATTAGTACTCAAATGTATACATTTTTCCTTAAAAAATATTGCAATTTATTTTGCCGTTCTTTCCCATTAGTCTTCACCGGGTGCCGAAAAGACATTTGTTTACGATTCTTAATAAAATCAAACTTCGTGCTACCTTCCAACAAATTCTTTGCTATCTTCTAAAAGTATTTTTGAAATGTTATGACCCCTAAATCGCACTGTAACTTTTCATTGTTTTTAAATAATCATACAAAGAGCTTACTTTTAAAAAATTGAATACTGACTTATTATTCGTTACCGTTTAAAAAATTTACACAACTCAAAAATAAAAAATAAAACAAGATAATGAATATCTTTAATCTAAATTGTGCAGACCAGAACAAAAATAATTTAAAAAGTCAAATACCTTTATGATATGTTTGAGACTTCGAAGAAATTGCTTTATATCTTCCTGTGGATTTTTCAATTAAAAACCTAAAATCTAGGCTGAAGCGAAACAGTAAAATTTCATAATTCTGATTAAATAATTAATAACCTTTTTAAAAAAATTTGCCCGGCTAATATATCAAAAAAAGCGGAATAAAGGAGTACCCCGCACAAAAATTCTGCAGGCGAGAATGAAACCCAGAACCTCACAAAACAGCGAACGCAAGCAGACTACATAGCTGCCCAGGAAAATAAATGGCGTACAAGTTCGTGAATTATTTCGTCACTGGTTTCTAGGTCACGTGTTCTCGCTTAAAAAACCGCCCCGAGCTGCTCCGTGGTGTATTTTGCGTGCGGACATTATTAAGCCATTAATCACACGGGGTTCATGCAGGATTGCAGCGGAGGTGAAGAAAGGTAGGGAAGTTGGCAGAGTGTGAAATCGGAAGGTGCAGGCTGACACGAGTCGCCATTTTGTGAGACTGATGCGACGTAAACTGTTGCGGCTGGTGTCTGGTGTCTGGTGTCAGAGGGTATTTAGAAATATGTCTGTGTAACCATCAAGCGATGAAGGTTCTGTGAATGATGATTCAAAAATGTTTTGACAAAATTAAGTTTTTTTAGAACCCTCTTTCTTGCGTAATTCTGACACTGAGATGGCCATTCCATACCGAATTCTCCCCTTCTGAGTGAAATGGAAGTAACCTAACTGAAAACTAAGTTATATAAGAGTTTTAAATATTTAATCATTATTACTAATATGTTTGTTACAGTCATATAAATGATATAATTAAGTGGAAAATGATTTAATTTCGAGTTTACGAAAAATAACTAGACATTGAATCGAAGAAAATTTTGAAGTTGCCAATGTTTACATTTTGCTTTGCCGTGTTACCCCTTTCCGTCACGTTCCGGTAGAAATCAAGCCATGCACTTATATATAAATTATAATATACCTATGCGTAGCTACAGATCACGTGATTGTTAATCACGTTTTACGCTACGCTCTGCAAAAAATAGATGATAGGCTTTCTACTGGGTGTGAGGTTGTTCTACGTCCTAGTTTGGACCTGATTGTCAAGTATCCTATTATTAAAACGTTCCTGTTCAAGAGTGAGAAAGCATTCAGTATGATACTGTCTCGGAGAAATTTGATTTACTTGTCTGAGATGTCCATGTAAAAATTCCGGTCGATAATTCACAATTGCAGGGGCAGAATATGCTGCGCAAACGCGATTAATACTTGAGAGTGCGGCGGGTTGCTTACATATTATGTTCAGGGGCGCTCTTCCCAGAAGCATAGCCTCAGATGGGGCAAACACTCAGCTCCAGATTGGTCTCCCGACAAGATTGGTAGTGTAGAGCGAGTGAGGGTGGTGTAAGGGGAGAGAACAGGACAATGAAGAGAAAGAAAAGACAGTGCGCGGTACGTGGCACATTTGTTAGGATACGTGCATTCGCATAGTGCTAAACGGAGAAACCATGGAAAAATATCGAACAGAACAACCGGCCACTAGAATTCTCCTCTTGACAGCGGCTGAGTTCGAACTAGCCGTTTAGCTATTGCCGCAAACCCTGCCACCGTCGGGACTCGAACCTTAGGACCATCCAATTAGAGGCACTGCAGAGTCAAATGATTGCCTGAGCAACCTAAACCTTCATGAATGTAACGGAGTAGAAGGAAGAGTTCAACGTCCATTGTTCTATAAGAACGACAGTTGAAAACTCGGAGAGGCAAAGCTGTCACGACATTCATATCCATGCACACCATGCATAACGGTTGAATGTTTCACAAAAAGCCTTTGAAATATGCACGGGTGATTAAACATTAATTCCGGCCTCTGTGCATATTCGCTGGGCAAGGCAATCCGCTTATTTCAGAGGCCAAATTCAGCAACGGCCCACAACATGGGCATAAGTCAATTTTTAAAGGGGATGTCAAATTTCAAGAGCAGAATTGTTGACGTACTGATACTTCCTATTACCTTAGAAATGCAAGTCTCTCATGATAACTAAGGTTAAAACAGTTAAATGCACAACGTTGGAAACATAGGTATTTTAGGATTTTAGTCCTGACGATTATTGGTTTTCAACACTAACTAGATCAAACATTCCATTGACAGTCGTTTTCCCGAATGACTATTTGACTGAATATACCTGAAAAATTCAAAAGTATTGTTGCAATATGTTTTAGAAGCTATTGGTCACTTAATACTTGCTAGGGTGACAGTTTTGCATTAATTTTCTGTTTTTCTTCTGATATAATATTAATTTTTCTCCCTAGAATGCTTTGGATATTAGGCATTGGATAAACTCACGAATGTTTCATATTAATCGCGTTGTCGGGAGCCAGCAGACAAATCGGACAAGCATCAAATTGGACGTGGATAGCAAAGCGACAACGTCGCAACGTCGGAAATGAAATTTAAAGTAAATTCTTCTCATTTCTTTAAATTATAATTTATAATAATTAAATAAGTAAATGTTAACGAAATAAAAACAAGCATAATAACTAAATAACTGATTTAAATTATAATAGGAACGGGAATTTATCCATAAATATGTATTTTGTACATATGATTATCAGAAACCAACCCATTGTTCACGTCTCTTTCAGGATAATAGTCACACGGGAATGTAGTATGCGGGAAAATCAATTCGGGATAATGTAAGGGAACTTTGAGTTCAGCAGCTTTGTGGGGGAGTAGTCTAGTGATTTGCTGCTCAGATTGGTACTCGTAGTGTGTCATGGTGTCTCGAATCAACACCAGCACCTTTGTCCGTACTAAACGTTTTTTATTTTTTAAATTTTCGCACCGTTTTCAGTGCTTTTCGCCAATTGTGACAATTGCCTAGCCTGAAATAGCTTCCAATCGGCTAATTATTGATTTTTTTGGAAATAAAAATTATAAATCAACATTTCGAAATTAAACAATTGTTTTTTAAATTTCAACTCGATTGACACATTACTTGCATATGCCCGCGCAATATTAATTTAAAAAATTTCCGCTAATTTCAGTCTTGAACCACCTCCCGTTGAGGTCACATCATTCGCTTCAGACCACTATGCAATATTTTAATTTTGCAACTGCACGTTTAGATTTTGTTACTTAAACTACACATTGCGGTGTCACTGACCTCAAAAATTTTCGTTACTACAAAAGGTTAAGAAAATTATGTGTAATTCAAGTGTTTTACCGTTTTTTTAAACTTCCATACAAGAATACTTGAAAACAAGCAAAAACACAAAAATTGAATTTAAAAAGTAACATTTATCATATTTGTTACGTTAAATAGTTTCGCAGATGTAAACAGACATACTAATACACGTTGAAATCATCACACAAAACGCAAATGGAACAAAAAATGATATGAATTACCATTAAGGCATTGGATAAGCATTACAGGAATAATAATATTTCTATTTTATTATTTGTGAACGGAACAATCGAAAACTACACACTACACACCAGTAGACCGTAGTTACACTACAGACGAACTAGCTTCTATACTCGGTGAAGTATTGCCACCAATTGAGGCAGTAAATAGCATAACGATGCAATTAACAGTGTAACTCAAATTGACGTAAAATACTATATGGCTGTCGTAGGAAATTTTCACTTGGTGTGAATTTGAAACGTTGTTGGGGTCCAGCAGACCTCAGTATGCCGTTCTAGGTTTGTAGTGTCTGATAATGAAATCTCGTAAAAAACCAAGTGGCCAACATGTTGAGTGGGACGTGTAAGACCAATGCGATCCAAGAGAGATGATCAAATGGCTACATTATTGCCAAGATAAAGATGTAGTGAATAATAAGGAAGTTGTGGTAAAATATTAGGCAGGGGAAAGGGAAACCTACCGACGCTGACCACAACTTTCACGTTGCCGAGTATCGAATTATTTTATTAATAATTTAACTAGTATATTGGTAACACCTATTCCGTAGGTAGACTATGTTTTCCGGAGATCAAGAAAATGTACCGCATTATAATCCTTAAAGAACCTTTGGAGGAGCGGAAAACGCCGTGCTTCTCTTAATCTCCCCTGAAAGGCTTCCACTGTGTGGCCTGACGTAAAATAAATTATAAATGCATCCAACAAGCTAACATTATTATAAGATTGCTTTGCTAGAGTGCTATACTTTACGTTTTTTCTAGACCTCTTAGTTTTCCACATACGAGAGGGGTAAAGGTGTTATTATTTTAACGGCAGGGATACAATATAAAATTCTGCAGATCGTGTTTAATACAAATAGTTTCTATGGCTTGGGAGAAAAAATTCTCGTTATAAATTGTTGTATACAATGTGCTATCTGTTATTTAAAATTAAACGATATCCATAAAGTAGCTAAGGTCGGTTTTCCTACGCTTAAGAAAATGCGCACGTGTTATAATCCTTAGAGTACATTCGGTACGGAACAAGGGCTGAGCGGTTTTGCGTCACAAATTCAGGCTTCGTCCCATTTCCACTAAAAGGACTTTCCTTAATTTGTTCTCAGCTGTAAAATTATTTACAAGGCGAAATGTTCTAATTGCTTCAGCTACGTAACATCAGCGGATTGTTTTGTTATACTCATGTTCACTTGCACGTCTTCTAGAGCTACGTTAGTGAAGGATTGATGTGTCGTTTGTATATCGGCGATCGTAATATAAAATCAAAGTCTACAGCACGTGGCTCGATGCAAATAATTTCTATCGTACGAGAACAAACATTTATCGGTATTCGTATTAACAAATTTCGTAAAGGGGTGTCAACGCAAAAACTGAAAGTATTCAGAGTTTTTACTTTGTTTCATTAAGCAAGTATTAAGGTTCTCCGAACGTATTGATATATGATATGTGCTGTAACGTTTAACCGCAAGTGTGATATTTTTTATTTATTTACTTTTTATTATTACATTTATTTATATTTATTTATTTTCATTCATTTATTAATGTTTATTTATTTGTTTATTTACAGCTAACTGTAAAGATTGACACGCAATAATTCAAACCTGTGGTATTTATGGAAATACTTCGGGTGCCTGTGGAAGGGTTGTGATCTTGATATTTTGTCAGGAAATTGCATTTCAGAAAATCCATACATTGTTAGTACTGCATTTGAAAGTTTGTATTTTCGTGCATCTTTATGAATATAATATTTCTTAGTTTTTGTATACATTATAGCAAGAAAGTTTGCTAGATATATTTTTTTTTGTAAATAATGGTTTTTGTTGAAAATTACTCGAGGAATAATTGTGTTTTAATTCAATAGATATCAACAACTCATAAAGTTATATCTACCAAGATATATATTTTATATTGAATTTTTGATACATATTATATTAGTTAAAAATATTTATTATGAATTCAAATACTATAAATATGTACGTGAATCTTACTGCTTATCATTCCTATAAAATCACAAAGAATTGCATCGAAAAATATCTTTCCTTAGGTATATTGTAGTCGTAATTCAACTACGTTGAAAGGGTGCCCGGTGCTCAAGATAATGCGCGCGCTGTATCTCTTCTAGCACGTGATGTGCAGCGGCAAAAATTCGGGCTGCGTTCCCTCTCCGCTAATAGGCGTATCTCTAATGTGCGGCGTCGCGCGTTAGAAGAAGCAAGTGGCGCTGCCGGTGGCGGCGGACGTAGACTGCGCGAGCGCGCCTTCGAGCGCGCGGCTGCCTTCGCCCGCGGGCGAGCGCCAGGGCGTGGGCGTGGTCGGCTGGCGGAGCGCAGTGGGCGACGGGGCGAGGAAAATGGTAGGAGGATTGATTGCTTATTTCGCAGTGCCCGGGACGTCAACTGCTATGGTCCAGTAAGTATAGTGTCATGGAAGGTGGTGTGGCGGTGGTTCTTTCACCGCTGGATGGTGAGATCCGGCGCCGACCTACAGATGTCTGCAGGGTTTCCGCACTCAGGTATATCCATATCACCGCCTCAGCTGGACGAGTTCAAAGCAACCTATAGACCTGCTGACATGTGTATGTTAGTGTAGTGCGTGTCAATGTCGTTTCTCGTACTTACAATACTTACAAGTAAGGGGTGTAGATAGGACAAGGCAGACAAAGGAATGATTGCGTGTGGGTCATTTGTTATAGTCGCAATGGAGTGGCAAGAACCATAACTAAAAGCAGCGATTGATTGAATGATTGATTATTTCGTGTTTTCGGGAGCGTCATCTACTGTAGTTGTTAGTCCCGTAATTGTAGTGCATGTTTTATAACGGTATTTCTAGTGCATGCAAGAGTATGTGTAAGTAAGGGGTGAAAATTGGACAAACAGAAGATCCGAAATATCGCACGCAGTGCATGACCTTTTAGTTAAGTTACTGTTCTCGCGTTAGCCTAATGTTGATCGTAAAATCCAATGAAAACTATAGATTAGAGCAGAGATCCTCTCTGTGCTCACCTTGACACTAGGATTGTGTGACACAAAAACTGGATATCCGGAACAGAATTTACAATGTCTTTTATATCGTTGTCTCAGAGTAAATATTGAGACTTTGATGCGGTATAGTTTTCATGCAGATACTAATATAACTTGAAATGTAAGAAATTTTGTGATCCCGAACTAAAGTAGAAGAAGCCGAAAGTCACATTGGGTTATCACAAGTCCCCGCCAGGGCCTCTGCCGGAAAACAAATTGATTGCATTTCGAATACAATTAATGTTTGTGTGCTTACGATCTAGGTGTGTACAATTGCAAAGAATTATTGAAAAAAATTTGTAACGCCGACATTGGCGCTGCTACAACTATAGTTTTGGCTGCGTTGGATTTAACCCTGGATTACAAAGGCGACCTGTGCAAAGCGTTAATACAAAGGTGTAGTCTGACAGACCACTTTGAGTAAACATAAAGAAAATCTCTTTTTTGCAATACAACACTAAATTTAATGGATTGAACATGTATGATATGAAGTGAGAAAACCATTTTAAAGGTTTCTATAGATACTCCTAAATAACTTGATTCTCACACCCCATTCTTGATTGGCTCACACATGTCATTTGAGAAGCGTACGCGGTAATACCTCGTCATTGTACCTGTTATGAAAGCCGTCGTTCCATTATGATTGCTAAATGTTCATAACAAAACTTAAGTGCTACAATAGAAGGTATTCATTATTCATTTTCGTATTTACAATTCACAATATTAGGCAATATAGCGCCAAAAAACTGATGTAGTTACAAAGGCTTCGTCCACTGGACAAAGTATCGGCTTCGGATCTCACCATCCTTTGGGCGAGAAACAGTGATAAAAAAAAGACTGTGATAAAAAATCTTTTATACACTTGTGGGACTAATGACTGTAGCAGTTGAAGGTCCTGGAAACGCGAAATGTTATGTTAATCTATCAATCTAACTCCCACTCGCTGGGTCTGAAGGTCCGTGATTGCCTATACTCGAAGGGTTGCGGATTCAAATCTCATCACGGGCGTGGATGATAGTGTGTTCATGTTGGCCGTATGTGTATTCCTCTTACATTACTCTGCGAGATATAATACAATGCTACAAAATTTTGATAGTTGCTCTACGACCAGAGCAATTACAAAGTGAATATAAATTTTAACTAGTGGGACAAAAATTACGCGCACTTTGTCGTCCGTAATTTCACGCAAAATTACGCTAAAAGTACAAACATTTTTGATGAATTGTACGTCACTTTATTGCAAAATCTATCTTTAAGGGGCATATTTCGATAAGGGGAAAAATATCTGTCTTCATAACTGTACTCGTAGGAAGTCGAAACACCAAATAACAGACGCGGTAGAAGATTGTAAAGCGAAGTGATAGCCGAGGTTTATAACCAACCAAGCCTGTTATTTGTGATATCGACCATGTGTTCAGTACTTTTTGTTCTACTATCTTCTTGTGAAAAAATAATATAAATAATAAATACTTTTGCTTTTAATACGTAGGAGATAACACGATTTTCCATTTCAAATCGATACGATTGTTGCTTCAGACACGACAGTTACAAGATGGCCAATATTTAATCGCAAGAACATATTAGAATATTTTTACTGGACGTAAATGGCAACTTAAAAAAGTTATTGTAATATTTGATATTTTTGAGGAATGTCGGAGAGACAAACTAGTGTCATTGACTATTGACGATATAGAAACCACAAGCAACGAAGAGCTAGTTACACTTAATTACACAAAAACAAAAACTAGAATATTCGTAATATCCAGAGACGGCCATCCATACAATGCATATGATTTGTATAAAAATATGCTAACCTACGCCCATCTAACCGATCTGTTCTCGTTGAAAGAACTTAAGAGGTAGGGAAACATCGTCAGTAGTATAAAAATATATTGAACAAACGGTATTGAAATTAATTAAAATGTTTAAACAGTTATTCAGCACCAAAAAGTGTGCATCAACATCAAGAGGTTCAGGCAGGTCGACGTCAGAACCTTCAAGCACCACCTTCTAATAAATATTAGCAGTAATAACTATTGTCCATTCGATACGCAGATTTACTATCATGAGAAATTGTAAGTTAAAAATAAAATTATTATAAGTGAACAGTTGAAAATTACTTTTGTAGATTATATTTATATTGCGCCTGTATGTTAATTGAATTTTTTGTCATTTGTTTTGAAAGCTTAATTACTAGTTTGAATATGATTTGGTTTCTTAACGGCCAGCAGCCGTTAATTTTTTAACGGCCGTCGGCCACTAAAATTACCATTTCATTCCTGAGTGAGACTGCGTTATGCAGATATTAACGGACGGTATTACGAAAAAAAATGAATTAATGCAATTTTCGACAATTCAAAGTTTAATCGTGAATGAGACCTGCACCATCCACTTAATGTCCTTTACACTAATCAACCACAAAATTTAATCCAATATGGAGCAATTTTTTAAAATAATGAAAGTATTGTAGAGACTTTATATAAATTACCAATAAAATTAAAATATAGGTTTCAAATTCAAGGGACCGCAACATCAACCAGATCGATTAGCGAATACATTTTTTGCAGAAAATCGGCTGAATAGTTTAGCCGCTAGAGTTGTTCACAGATGGATGAAGAGACGAAACGTTTTGCCGTCAATCGATTTTTCGGTATCAAAGACCAGAGGTTTTGGCAACACCGTGAGTTAGAGGACATTTTGTCTAAATTTAGCAACTGGATTTATCCAATTTTTCGTTTCCAGAGCCCTGAAATAAGAGTTCTTCTGCCAAATGTTCTCCATTTCTTCGCTCAATATTAAACAACTTTCTCTCTCTACTGCGTAAGTGGTAGTAAGAAAGTAAAATATTTTTTGTTACCGAGGTTCTAGGCCCCAAACTTTATGCTCTTTATAACTAAAAATAATAAACAAATTTCAACTAAACAAAATAACATACATGTACTCGTGTATCTCAGTACTTTTGTATTTTGTGTAATTTTACACATTAATCCAATCCAATACTTTCAATCAATTGACACATTGTATAATTTACTCTTTTTCATATTTTGTTTTCACAAGTATTTTTCACAAGAAAAATTAGAAATTGAGATTGCAATTTAAGTTTAGATGTAATTAAATAAATTTAATTGAATTCGAGTACACATTTTATAGTCCTTGAGAAATACTGGCTGACGAAGACACTTAGACAACTATAATATCTCCAAACATTCGAGATCACAACGGATCCCGACTTGAACGTTTTTCTATCTTCTATTTTTTTCTGTTTTCAACAATTTTGAAAACCATTGCTGACAGACATTCAATTCGCCATTTTTGCGCGCAGCATTACGTAACTTTCTCTCTACTGCGTGAGCGGCAGCGAGAAAGATAGTGCATGCGTGCTTCCGTGGCGGGGAAGCGGCGACCTCGCCCGCGTACTGGCTCTGCGCGTGGGCGGGAGATGTGGGCGTGGGGCGGGAGGTGAGGGCGTGGGGCGGGAGGTGTGGGCGTGGGGCGGGAGGTGTGGGCGTGGGGCGGGAGGTGAGGGCGTGGGGCGGGAGGTGTGGGCGTGGGGCGGGAGGTGTGGGCGTGGGGCGGGGGGTGTGGGCGTGGGGCGGGGGGTGTGGGCGTGGGGCGGGAGGTGTGGGCGTGGGGCGGGAGGTGTGAGCGTGGGGCGGGAGGTGAGGGCGTGGGGCGGGAGGTGTGGGCGTGGGGCGGGAGGTGTGGGCGTGGGGCGGGAGGTGTGGGCGTGGGGCGGGAGGTGTGGGCGTGGGGCGGGAGGTGTGGGCGTGGGGCGGGAGGTGTGAGCGTGGGGCGGGAGGTGTGGGCGTGGGGCGGGAGGTGTGGGCGTGGGGCGGGAGGTGTGGGCGTGGGGCGGGAGGTGAGGGCGTGGCGCGGGCGCCCGAGCGCGGGGCGCCGTGCGTCAGACTTAACGTCGCCCCTCGTCGCCGCAGAGGTGACTTCGCCCGCGCCAGCGCTTCCTCAAGGGCTCAGCAGAGCTCAGCGCCGCGGCCCCGTTACAGGGTGACGTGGTGCAACCTTCTAAGGCACGGGGAGGGGTCGCAAATGATCGCTTTTTCCAATGAAAATGTGGTTGGAAGTTCATGTAAACGAACACTCTAATGATACTTCGATTTTCCTATAGTGGCCGATTAAGCTATTGGTACACATCCTGTCTTAATTTCTTTTCACAGTGGTGAGCTTATTTCTGAGATCGCGAGCCCCGTTGAGAAGAACGTTCGCAAATTAATTCAAAAGGATCATGTTATAAGGCAGAATATGTGACAATGATTTAATGGCATAGCCTACTACAGGAAATTTGAAGTATAATGTCCATTTTTTGATGTTAATTTGCCCCTGCCTTTCAGGCAACCGCATGGACACGGGCGTTTGGCAGGGACTTGAAGTGTTCTTCACTTCTTTAGAGCAATGAATTCCAGACATCTGTCCATAAGCCGTTCCCTAAAATTCAGGAGTAAATATAGCGTGTAACTTCGTAATAAAAAATTTCATATCACATGTTAACTGGCAAATAGTGATTAATTTCGACCCCTCCACATGTCCTAGTTGTTTGTTACATTTATTCTCAGACTGTAGAATAAGCAAAGACATCTCGCTGAGTAGAACGAGATGCATCGAGATGCTCAGCCTGTTAATCCACTAACGCCCAGAGACATGTACACAGTGTTTAAAATATAAACTTTTAAAGGGCTGTAGTGAGACCAAAATGAGGGTTCTGCTAATGGAATTATAGTGAGAAAATTCATATAACGGATTGCACATGTGATGTGTTTTCTCGATAGGTAGTCATCTCTTATGCCCAGATGTACTGTACACGTCGTTCTGCCGCTATAAGTGCGATTCCGTTTCTTATACCTGTGCATTTGGAATTGCCTAACATGTAGAGGCACGTATGTAACTAGCGTAAATGAAATTTCTTACTATATTTTTATTCGCAAAATGTGATAAATTTATATCCCTCTACGTCACTTAAATGTTGGACTACTTTATTCTAACCCACCTGTATATCGGGATTTTAATTTTTTTTGTAATATTGTACTGTTGAATAGACATGGCTAGAACCACAGGAATAAAAAAAAAACACTTTAAATGGCCGGCGTCCTTTAAGAGTTTAAACGACAGTTACTCGTTAAGATCAATCGCAATGACAATAGCAGGACAATCGTAACAAATCAGTTGTAATTACAAATGTGTATAAGTACTTCAAAAATGCTATTTCTTATTTTCTTCTAAGGTAGGTGATTTTTCTTCTAAGGTAGTAATTGTTCTTAGGTCGATGAACAGCAAATAAATAGCGCGCTGAATGTTATAAACCAAGACGATATCCGAGGTTTTTGATCTACGACGCCTTATTTATGTCATCGGTCGAATCATTCAATACAATTCGTATTGCCTTCTTATAAGAAAAATTAGCACACCATTAGCGACAAATAATTTGAGACGATTGTTTTAAAGCCCAGGTGAATGTTATACTTCGAAGGGGTCTGGCTTAAGCGGATGAACTTAAAAAAGCTGGACTTATCATTAGTTTTCTTCTATAAATGCCACAAGAAGTAGGATCAGAATACTACCGACAAACAAACATAGATCACCTCTCAGGATATAGCATGTTCTACACTTTTGGGACTAATGTTCTAAGTAGTTGATGCATCCTAAATCAATAATTCACACTGAGTCCATCAATTCAGCCAAAAATATCGTACAGAAAACACCAGCAAGTGCAAGTGGGCGAAAAAGTGGATGCCAAAATCACTACTTTTATTGCCTATCCCAGGAAAGAAGAGGACTTAAAACTCTAAACTTCCCTTCCTACGCTCGTAAACCTAGCATGACAAAGATCATCATCATCACCATCATTATCAGCATCATCATAACAGCTGTGAATCGCTGTCAAAAACAGTTCACGAACGGAATGGCACTCTCTATAGAAGCCAAAACGAAATTGCTTTTGTAGAAAAAGTAAACGCCTACCCGGGGTACGTGGTTAAGAGCGTGTACCGGCTCAGCTTTGGACCGAAAGGTCGTGGGTTCAAGTTGCGCCTTGGGCATGGTTGTTTGTCCCTTATCTTTCGTGTATGTGTCGTCGCGGAGAGCTCACGTTCTGCTGACCAAAGAACCGAGGAGGCCCTTAAAGTGAGATAATGTCTAGTGTTTGATCCAATATGTGTCCCATTGGCACACATAGGGTAATTGGTTGTCGTCTGTAAAAAGCTCGAAGAAGAAGAAGAAGAAGAAGAAGAAGAAGAAGAAGAAAGTGAACAATGTTTGTAAACAAGGATTATTACGTTCTAGAAAGTTTAGTAAAAATGCTTAAAAGGGATAAGAAAGAGCAAATTTCACAATTTTGAGAGATTATTAATAACGAGTTTGAGAAATGGGGAAAACTATATATAAGGGGTCAGAAAATGCATGGGAAAAGACAGGTGAAGAAAGAAAGCCGAGGAAGGATAAAGTGATATCCAAATCAAGTTAGAAGAGGGAGATAGAAATAATGAAAAGGTAGAAGAGAGAAAGAAAAAATTACGATAAAATAAGCAGAGAAATCGCAAAAAACGTATGACAAGACAGAGGGAAAGAGAGGGTCAAAAAAGTATGATAAGAAAAGAAATTCAAAGATAAAGAAGAAAAAAATTATATTGAAACGAAAACCGAAAATATAGAGTGAAAAAGCGATAGAACTGAACGAGGAAGAAAGGAAAGAACACAATGCAAAGAGAAAGAGAGAGAGACAGAGACGATTTATCAGATACTTAATGAAAGATATTAAGCAAAAATGAGATCAGAGGGAGGCTAAGAGGAAGGATAGGCAAATATTAAAATGAACAAGAAAATAGAGGAGAGGATATCTGCGGGAATAATATAAAAATTTTCAGAAGAATAGAGAGAAACACAATGGGGGAGAGGCACAGAAAGGTAGCAGAAAGACAAAGAATGACAGTGAGGAATAATGATTTGAATAAGTACTGAATATTGGAGAGTGACCCAGAAGTTATAATATATATATATATATATATAGTATATATATATATATATATATATTGAGAGAGGATAAATGGAGAGACAGAGAAGAATCGAGACAAAAGGAGAAAAGCAGAGAGAATGAGTAAAAGAGAGGGAGAATTAGAAAGGAACATGGGGATACAAAAAGGGAACAGAGAAAGAAGAAAGGGAAAGGCGAGTACTTGGAGGGAGAAAGAGATTAGAAAAGAGGAATGGAGAGGCAGAGAGAAATGATAAGGTAATAATAAATGAAAAAGTGATACAGAAATATAAGGAAAAGGAAGTGGAAAGGGAGAGATAAGTGAGTGGGGAGCAAAGAAAAAAGAAAAAGGATAAAAAGAAGGGAGGAACAAAGAAGGCGAAGGAATAGAAATAATTAAGAAAGGGAGGAGAGAGATATGAAGAAATTTACTGTCAGCTAACAATGGAGAAGATATAAGGAAAGAGGAACAGGAGGCAGCAGTGCACACGTAAGGAGAATGCCCACTCAAGTAGGCCTTGAAAGGGGGGAGGGAGAGCAAGAGCAACTCTGGCTGCGTGCAAAGCCCTGCACGGTGCTGCTGCGCGGCGGTGTGGGGGCCATTAATCAGACCCGGAGCGCCGATATAAGATCATAATTGTGCGCTTTAATTACCTAATCAATTACCTAGTAGACGCTCCGTCTCCGGAGCGGCGTCGAGCCGTCGACGCCAGGCCGTCATTCGCGAATCCGCCTCCGGAGGCGCCCACTGTCGCTCTCTCCCGCCCTTCACTGCAGAGAGCACCTTCAATTTTCCCGGTCGGGAAAGAACGCTCAATAAAATCTCTGCCCGTAGTTCACGGTCAGAGACGGAGATTGAGGAAGAAACAGAGACATCTAGTCAGGGATAGAGGCCAAAATTTAGTCTGTGATAAGGATAGTGGTGAAGACAGAACCACAGACGAAGTTAGAGACTGGTGTAAGAATAGTATCCGAAATAAAGACGCGAGACAGAAGCAGAGGTTGATATAGAGGAGATCAAAAATATTTATACAAAGAGACGAAGAAATAGATGGGGAGGAAGATGGTCATAGAAGGACGGAGAAAGAGAGAGTTTGAGTCGTATATGCGGTACGTACTTTTGCATGCAGCATGCATTTAGGGCATGTATATGTATACGCTGAATCATCTCCGTTATCGCCTGAGTATTTAGAGATTTATTTATTGGAGCAGCTCCAGCGTAGATAAAAAAGCTGGTAGTTAGCTACTTGAACTCCTTTAAGAGCTTCTCCAGAAGAGCCAGAAAATGATAAGTTCCGCATTAGCCGTTGGAGAACGTCACAACAATGGTCTCAGTATTACGTATGCATTACTTAAAGCATTACTCTGACAAAGCAGAAACGTCATTTGATTAGAACAAGAATTGTAGCCGGTTTTAATCCTTTTTTACCCTGACTTTTTACAACAGACTTTGTCTAAGAATCTCTATTTTCAACTTTGTAGTTGCCAAACGTTAACTTTTTGCAATTATCGAAAATACGGAGAGGTTATCAAAAACAGTCAAAAAAGTTTTTCAAAAACAATAAAGATCCCATTCATTTGTTAGGTAAATCTAATGTCGTATATAAATTGAAACTTAAAGAATGTAATCAATCGTATATTCGTACTATGTCACGTAAAGTAAAAACCAAAATCTCGGAGCATATTAGGTATGACAAACTCCCGCCTTCACAACAGAACTCAGTCACGTGTCACAGGGACGAGGCTCCAACATATCATAGATTTGGATCACCCAAAAAACCATACAGTCCGAGGAAAATTATTTTGTTAGACTCACCTTGGAGTCGTTGCATATTAGGACCACTCCCACATTCAATTATCAAACTGAATACAATATTTTTACATGATTATACGATACCGCCCTCGCCGTAAGGTAAAATCAAAAGAAAATAAATTCGTTCTCCTAAAAACCTTCCTGTCCCTTAGCCTCCCATTTTTTCTATTCCCTTATCATTTCTCCCCCCTTCCCTATTTCCTCCACTATTCCCCTTCTAGTCGAACTTTGTTTTCATTTTACCCAACGCCGCTTTCACCTTCTGTTTTCACGCATTTACGACCTACCGCACAGCCTACAACGATGTGGTTGTCCGTGTCGATACTGCGCGCTCTGGTGTTTCGCACGAGTGTTTTTCACTCGCTTACTTACGACGCACCATATTGTATAGTAAATGTCTGTGTTTGGAATTTCAATCAGATATCATTATGACGTAGTCATTCCTGGAGCAAGGTTGAATTTCCAGATGCGAGGTGAGTGGTGTCTCTGCGTTTTTAATAATTCATGCCAGCCGATCAATCGACTCTTATTATTGTCGAAATTTCTTTCTGAAATCCTCCACATAGATGTAGATATAAATAAATGATTATTGTCATTTTCCTGAACTGATTTTATAGATATGTCATTGAGAACATTGGGAGAATGTTGGTTCTCAAAATGTAACTGTTACAATTAGTGAGTAAAATATTAATTGTAAAACCGTCTCTGGTTTCGTAAATTTTATAGGAAGATATTAGAGCATCATCGTTTGGTTTTAATTTGTTTCTTAACTTAATCGGTACCATGATCAAAAACTAATGAATGACTCTATGCTTTTTATGCAGCCAGACAAAATGTGATATTGATATATTTGTTATAGACATTTTATGTGTGTCTAATGTATTTATAATTTGTCTCTATTGTAGTTGGTGCTTATGACTTTCACCTGAAGAAGGGCCGTTGGTCCGAAACGCAACGAACTTATAAGATGTGAACGTAACTTATAAGATCAATTATTATTGTAGTATTCATACATCAAACAATGAATATGTTTTATTAAAGGGATTACGATTGTTATGTAATATGACTTAATTAATTGTCAATTTGAATTTAATATATGAATTTACTCATGTATGCTGTCTATAAACAAAAAATCGGGCCAAGTACCTCTGAATATATTAATTAAAAGATTATAAAGACATTTAAAAAAGCAATTAAAGATATTTAAAAGAAAAAAATGTCAAAAATGTATACTGTTTTAGCACCTCTTGTTTAATGTGATTTATCCCTTAATTGAATACGTAATGCAGAACGCGAACAATCAAAAAAGTAAAAATTAATCTACGACGCAGTTTAGTCAGCCGTGGACCATTTCCTTGATTTACACAATGCATCCAAGCGATGTTGTGACGTGCTTAACTTTAAAGGCAAAATAGCAGAAATGATCAATTATAGATAATATTAATTAAATTGTTAAATCTAATAGGATTGAGTTTACAAATATATCCCATATATATCTCGGCGTGCAACCTTACTGATCGATATTTTATCACGTTTCGAAATTCCGAGTCATTTCTCAAAATTCTTGATTCTTGCGGCTTGTATTTTTTGCTGCATTACTTCATTATATTGCAGTTTTTTATCAAAATCTCAGTAAATGTCGAGTAACAAACACAAAAGGAAGAGGAGGGAAAGTTTCCATATTCCGTGCATTCTCACTAGTTTATTCGCGGAACCCTATTGTAATTTCATTTAAAGTGACTCGTCTACTTTTTTCCAACTTTTCATTTTTTTACATTAACATTTACGTTTACTCATCATTTACTTATTTTTCATTTTCCAATATATATTTCAGTTCACATAAATCACTGCTTCATTCTATTTTTTCCTTCTCATTTTTTCTACGTAAATATTTGAACAAAACAAAATGACAACGTACATGAATATGTCACTTCTGTATTTCGCAAACACGTGTTGATAAGCGTAATGCATCATATTTATCGCGCATGGTAATGGCTGATGTCGCCCACGCAGATAAAGTTGACAAATCATGAAATTGAATGGCGATAATAGATCAAAGTATCGGCTGCCTCTTTCCGCAAAAGGAAAACAAACGCTTTCTCTTCCGGACACCGTAGAAGGGCAACGTAGAAGCTCAGCGAAGTGGTCCAGCTAGATAATCACCGATGAGAAAACCATGCAACGCGTGAAAAATTTACTTATTTTTAAAGTGAACAAGGGCTCCGTACACTCCTTTGAAACTAATCTTCATTCTAAAACCACGCACAAGACCTCAGTTGTTTGCCTCAGTGGTTTTCTTTCTCGTATTCTACGTACGTAGTAAAGAAAAAGTATTGTAATGCTTATTCGGAAACGTCAATTTTTTGAAGAAAAAAACATTGCAAAACTCCAATATTTATTACAGCAAGTTTTAAATTAATAACATTTATCATAAAAACAGATTATTAAATAAGGTTCTGAACTCTTTTAATAGCAAGTAATTTCTTTTGAGACTTTCACATTATATCAGGTCGCAATACGACAATGGCAATGACATGACAGATTGAAATTCAAAGAATTACTTCTTATTTATGGTCAATAATGTCTCTCTCTGAATGGAGCGACCATTTAGATTGTTGAAAATGTGTTGATGTAATAGTTTTAAAATTATTAGTTTTCAAACCTCAAGTGCTACGATTGGTAATCAGTTGTGTAATTGATGGCTAAGTTGACTTATTAGACACAGAAATTGTTGTGTTATAATATCACGTAATAGTTATTAATGCAATAAAGTGATGTTGCAACACTTCTAGTCTTTTTTAATTTTGTTATCAAACAGAATGAAGTACGCTTATAAAAAGGGTGTAAATGTGATTTTTATTGAATTTTCTAATTTTTTTAAAATTGAAAATGTTACAAAATATTATTGTAAGGATGTGCTCTTTTAGAAGTTGATATATCAGATTTTAGTAAAAACGACTTTTTAATCTGTATTTAAAAACTTTGTACATCTGTCAACAAAATGTTTGTCTGCACGACAATTTAGAAAGCGTGTGTGTCTAAGCAGACCTGCTAAAAAGTAATATTAGTAGATAACTTCTGCAATTTTTATTTTAAAACACATAATAACTGTAATATCATCCTTTAATAATTATAAGTCTTATTAAGTCTAATTCTTTCATTCAGAATTTATTTCAGCAAATTTTCAGTTTTAATTACCTCTTTTTTCCTTTAATTTTTTTCCAATATTATTTTCTGTTTGTAAATAAACGTCGAAATATTTGACCAATATTTTTACAACTCTCACCCTCAATTGAGATTTCGCGCATGCTCTAAACCGTCCTCTTGCCCTCCCCTCCACAAAGAAAGTCGCGGAAACCATCTGTTTACATTAGCAACGCGGCGCTATTTAACATCGACGTTAACAAGTGTTAAACTACCGCCTCTTCCCTTCGTGGTCGCATGCAGCCCCCATTATTCCTCTAACAGTGCTGTTGCGGCGGCTCTTCTTATCGCGAGAGCGCGGGCAATTCAGGAAGAAGCACGAGAGCAAGAACCGGCTGTGCACAGTGGCACGGGTTTCCAAAAAAGGGGGCAAAAATTCTTATTAATGACACGAGTGGTAAAAGTGTAATTTTATTTTGCGCGTACGAAATATTACGACTCGAGGCGGACAGGCCGAACGCCGCATCTTACAAGCAAAATATAATTGGAAAATGTTGAGGAATAAGTCTCATGAAGTAAAATATTATTTCAAGATTCGTCTGTCTATAAATATGTATCTAAGTACCTCAATTCCGTCATCATACAAAATAAAATCACTTTTACCACGTTCGATATACAGTATTTTTAGTCAGAATAACTGACTTTCATTTTAATTTTATTCAAGTGTACAAATCACTTTATGATACATTTAGATCAGTTATAGCTAATGCCGTCAGATGAAATTATTTTGATATTTTCGTTGCATTCACAATTATAAAATTAACTTTACGCCATTTTAAACAGCGCAAATACATTATCTGTTAAAAAAAATTGGTAGCGTTCAAAACCGTTTTTGAGAAATGGCTTTTAAAAGACAGAATAACAAGCTATTTTTTACAGAAAACTTCTACTTGTCGAAAAATTTAACCAGACATATACATGTCCATGCAACACATACACATGTAAATGCAATAATGTGAAAAAATCGCCGCTAACGTAAATATTAATGACGTGATAAACTAGTCAAAACTATTACATTTTTTCAAAAAACAAAAGAACACAATATGGCGCTTATATAATCATATAGATACTATCAGTGCCAAATTTGTAAAGAAAAAATTTGGAACCGTTTTCGAGGAAATCTTCTTTTTGTTACATTTTAATATTGCACATAATACACGCAATACTGCGCGAAAAGTACTAAAATTCTCCAAAAATGTATATGACCTTACTTAAAAATTATCTATGGATATAATTGTTTACTTGAAGGAAAATCTCTGTCTTTAATTTTGTAATAGGAATAAGCTGAAAAATTCCAAACTTTTGAAATCTTCGAAAATTCAGAGTTAAGAGTGGGAAGGACCCATGCTATTTTTACATGTGTATTTTACTCTAATCTTTAAAAAATGTAAGTAAAACATTGTTGCCATCAAAAGTCATCTTTGAGAAAATTTTGATAATGTCTCATTGTCTTCCTGTAAAGAACTCGTAAATTTTGAAGATTGTATTTCAATATCGCAAAGCTTTGAGTCAAGCCATATCGACATGTAAATATCAATTTTGAAAAAAATATTGCGTATGGCTTAGGGCCAAGTTGTGTTCGCAGAGAGGTATTGTTTTCCCTACGTGGTCTACCGCCCCACACATACACCAGGGGGCAAGTCCCCGGGGATGGTATCTATGCCTTTTTGCCTTTATCTGCATCCCCTGCTAGCGCACAAGTTCTCCGACAGGTTGGTATCTTAATCCCGCCGAAGCAGCAACCTCACCATTCAATGCCTGGGTGAGGCTATTTCAGAGCTACTAGCTATCCAGGCTAGTACAATTCAAACTCACATCACAGTCCAAACAATTCACTACTCACATGCGCCGGTAACAAGCCTCTCCTCTTTACCCTACCACTGCCACTGCCAAGCTAGGGAACTACCCGAACTAAGGTTCGGGGGCTTGGGGCCCATTTCCGACTCCTCACTGTCTCCACCTTGAGACTATTGACTTGTCTGCCGCCAGGACCTAGGCTACCCGAATGGGTCCGTGATCCGCTATGGGCTTGTATATGTGGGATCCAGAGCGTTCGTGCAAACGCTCCTTGGCCTAAACCAGCCTAAGCGCATGCGCCATTTACCCAACTGGTGGGTCACCGAGCGAGCCCGGCAACACAGGGTTCGGCCCGTGCCTCCCCTCTGCCTCCACCTCGAAGCTAACGATGTGAGATTCGCCGTGAAACTCAGGGTCCGAGTGGTCGACTGCAACTCTCCGCCAGAGATCGAGACCACCAAGGCAGCCACAATCCACGGACCACGAACCACGATCCACGGACAGATCGACGGACGTTTTGACAAAAAACACTTTTATCGGGGAACTTCAAAAGGTGTATTTCTGTTGAAATCTCGAAATCGATTTCCCGCAACATTATTATTTCTCTATACTACGTATATTACTCTGTATATTGGTACGTATATGAGGAAGTAAAACTTAACTTTCTAGTAATAGCGACAATTGGATGTATCTTATGTATAATTGTGGCAATACCAGTTTCGACCGGGTGGGGTAAGATAAGCTCTGGTAGCTGCATTGAGATGCCGATTCAAAGCATATGTTCTTTGGAATTTTACTTTGCTTTTTCCCTTCACTGATGTTCGCGTCGGGCTTTTTGAGTGGAAATAAAAACTATGTGGAAGCTTTCACTCTAGCTCTATACCAAAGAGATCTTATGATTGTTTCTATTTGAGGTTAGGCACAAAAGTTGAATTATTTTCGCCGTTTACGAGTAAACAAGTGCGTATACACGTAAGATTGTCTAAGCAGAGAGTCATGGTTCTTGTTCATGACCTGGCCTTTCAATCGATTTTATCATGCGAATGTTTCTAATAATGGCTGTTATTTTTGAAACTACGACACAAGTTCAAAGCTATCATACGATAATAACATGACCTCGATCGGTTATCCATTCTTTTTGACCCTAAGACACCCAAACGCAGATGTTCTGTTCTGATGTAATGGATGAAAGATTCGGTGTTTTTTTTTCACGATAGTGCAGATGTGGAGTGACCTTTGCCACGTAAATCCGCTATATAAACCGGCTGGCGGCCGAGACTAAGTACACAACATGAGTACGCAACGTCTGTCTCTTTGGCTTCTGCCTCTCCTTGCGGCTCTGTCGCTGTCGCTGTCTCTGGCTCCACAGCCCAGGTGTTCGTCAGGGAGGGAGCTAGCGCTGTCCATGACGTACTCTACCAACGCCACGGGGCACCGCGCAGTCAGAGCCAACCTGGAGCAGCCAATGGGAAGTCCAGGGTGGCTGCTCGATGTCGAAGTGAGGACATCAGGATGCGGGTCTGGCGACGTCCCGCGGAAGTCGCTAAGCATCTCGCTGAACGGGCCCCCGGAGGGGGGTCTTCCGGCCCCCTCGCCCACCCCCTCCGCTCCCCGGCCCGCGCCCCCGGGCTACCTCACGCTGCCCGGCCTGGGGCACTACCGCTCGCCGCCTGAGGCCAAAGACTGGAATGGTGCTCGCATAATCTGCCGGAAGGAGGGCGGGGGACTGGTGGCGCCGACGTCCCGGCGTGAGGTGGAGCTGCTGTTCCAACACTTCCAACTAAACGCCACCGGCGCCTCTTGGAGAGGCGTTTTTTGGCACAGCGCCAACGACATCAAAGAGGAGGGCAAGTTTGTCACCGAGGACGGGGTGCCCCTGGAGAACACGGGCTTTGCAGTCTTCTTCCCTGGAAGCCCTTCGAGTTCCAGAAAGAACAATTGCCTTGTGATGCAAGACGATAGATCACTAATTGATATGCAATGCTTCCATAAAATGTCATTTATCTGTAAAGTACCTCTATGAATTTCATTTTCCTCTAATTTAAAAAAAGTCGTATGAGAATGTTTCTTCTGTAGTAACTTTGAAGCGGATATTTCTTCATGTGATGACGTCAACAATAACTCATCAGAATCCCCATATTTCATCAAAATTATCACTTGTACAATCTTTGGCAATCTGCGTACAAACTACCGGTATAATTTAATGTATTTCTATTCTTCAATATACAAATATTTTTTTAAAGATACACATTTTAAAACGAAACATAATAATATACAAAGCTATTTATAAAGATACGCATGAATACAACGGAATGAATACAAATTTAAAATGTAATGAAATGTAAACATCTAGTACTTCTAACCTCAAATTATTTTTTCACTTAGTCTTGTAAATAAAATCTAACTGTAACACAAAATAGATCGACTGATGACAGCAACGCTTATCACTCATTCAATTTTTAATCATCGTGGATCCAGTCGAGATTTTGTGAAATTTCATTATTACAGATGAGTAATAAGATGATATAAGATCACTATGTATAATGATTTTATAGTGTATTTAACACATATCAGACTAGACAATTTTCACTAAAACATAGACAAAATGGCTACTCCATTTCATATAGATTAAAAAACTCTAACCTGAATAATTGCACATTTATTTCACAACGTTACCTGAATACTAGTGTTGCTGGTTCGGTATCACTGAGGATGGAGAAATTGACACTGTATTGTTTACACAATCAATTGCAAAAAGGAACTATATATTACAATATTGCACATTTTTGAATAGTGATAATGAAAAGAAAAGAACTAAGTGAATGTGTATCTATGTACTATTCAAAACAAACAATAGTTCTATTAAGGATCTTTATCTCGTATTATGGAATTTGATTTCTGTACAAAAAATGTTTCTCTCATTTCCTTTCTCACAGCTTTTTGTAAACATTGCACTAAGGCAAGTTCAAAGAAATCACAAAGTTCAAATAAAAATAAATGTACTTAAAAATAAAATAATAAATATTATAACAAATAACTTACCTTCTCTTAATCAACCATCTTCCTATAAAATTAACTCTTATTGTAATAAAATACCGTAAAATGGAGCTGCTAAATCGACGTGTAACAATCACAATAAAAATTGAATTTATTAACATCTCAAACTTCAGACTATCGATTTATGTTTAACAAAATATATAATACTATAGCAAAGTGCCTGGTGTGAACGTAGGCTTCCGCGGCCGGAGTCAGTGTTTACTTGGCAATCCGAGAAACGCCGCGTCCGGGGCACGGGTGCCAACAGGCAACACTACGCCCTGAGAAGGGGCGCAGAATGGCGACCGAAACGTTGGCACCTGTGCCCTGAACGAGGCGTTTCTCGGATAGCCAAGTAAACAAAGTACCTGCTGTTGCCCGACTTTCTTCATATCCAATTCATGTGGAAGAAAAAACATTTCAACGGTGTTACTGTTATTAATGCAATGATTATAGATATAGATATTTGTATATAGATTATAGATATAGATTATTGTTTTTAATCGCAATCGTTTCAAGTTTTAATAAAATACTATAATTTTCTTTCGTTTAATTTTACAGCCCATTTGTTCAATCTCGCAATTTCTACCTGGACGCAGCCCCTAAGGGCCCCTTCCCACGTCGCGAGGGTGACGCCCTTCCGAGCGCCGCGGCGCGTAGCAGAGCATTGGTTTACATGGAGGTCTTCCCACGTGCGGCGGGCGTGCGCTGCTGCTCCAAGCGTCGCCGGCCTCTCGCCACGCGAAGCGGAGGAGAGCGTACGCGCCACCGCTAACAGAACGCAGCTTTAAAAGGTAGCCTTCCCACTGTGCCGTTTGTCACTGCGTTTTATCTGCTGCGGTCCCTTTGTTCGTCGTCGCCGGAGGGTCGGCGAAACATACCCCTGCAGAACCCACCCCCTTCCACGGCTTGCGGCGGTGCGGCCGTGGCTGCAGCGGTGGCGGCGTCGGAAGGGCTCTGCTGCTTGACGGAAGCGCGCCGCTGTGGCGTCGTGGGAAGGCGCCCTAAGGAGTCTTTCGCCCGCGCGGCCACAGACTTTCAAACATTCCTTCGCCGCCACTCACGACGTCCAGAGCGCATCGGAAGCATTGCAAAAGGGCAATAAAACAATGGAAGGGCTTCTAGCAAACACGTTGGGCACCGACCGCCGGTCGCCATAGAGGTGTCGTTAGCAAAGGGATCCTGTGCCCTTCGCGCCCGGAGCGCGGCCCCCCCCCCCCCTTGCACGCCCGCCCCCGCCCCGCCGATACCTGCCAGATGTTACAAACATGTCTGAAACGTGCCTCTTTCCACCAATAGATTACTAAGCATCTCGCCGACAAACACGTCTGCTTGCGGGCACGGCCGCCCCCGCCTTTCTCTCAGCCGGCGTGCCACGCCGCGGTTCCGAGAGAACACGAAAAATGCCACGCGACGCCCCTCTCCCCCGTTGGTCCCAAAGGCGCCAATGAATAGCCAGCAACTATCACGGGCACCTGCATACTGTACGCTAGCTGCTACTTTAAATTCAGCAACTTTGCGCACACGCGACACAAATTTCAAACAACACCAACCATAAGTGTCAAATAATACCGACCACAAGTGTCAAACAACACCGACAACCAACTGTCGGGCTAGCACAACTATCAGATGTTCTCGGATACCAAGTGTCAAACCTCTCGGACAAGTACAACTGTCAGACTACAACTCAAACTACTATTCACGTACTACTAAAGTAATTAATCAATACTCAAACTATCACGACTAATTCGACGTTCTAGACGTTCGCTATCACGGCTCAATGAGTATCAGAACTAACAGACGGACAGACGTAAAATGCATGCATGTACAAACTTGGGCAATAGCCTACAACTGTGCTCTTCTAAGACGTAAACGGCTATTGCTGCCATCCGTCAACAACAACAGACGAGTGTATCAATAGTCGCTCCACTAGGCAGAAGCCCACGAACGAGCCGTCTGCTCCTATTTCGCCTACCATTTCACCGTCAATGAACCAGCGCGGCCAACGGGTTGCTACCTCAAATTAAACATTATAGTGTGTAACTCTACCAAACATTTGAGCTGAAATTTGGTAAATACATCAGAAGCAAGATCTAGTTGTGGCATTCCGGTGATAATTATTTTTTAATGTTCGTAGTATTTAATATGCCGATCTTGGACATTTTCAAACTGTTCTCGAACATGAGAAAACACTCTTTCACTTTTTGAGGGAATAGAAGAAAGTAGATTAATAGCAACGGTATTTTCCTTATTGTATTAACGCTTCCGCCCGCCCGTTTTGTCTGTGCTCTCAACATCAGCGCCTGAACCGATGATATTATTTTCTCCAAAATGTATATTACTCTATTTATTTGAATGAACTTAATGACCTGCTAATTTCAAAGCAAAATTTTGAGTTTTGGGGGTTCACTACACGAAGCCTCAACAACATTTTCTAAATTTTCCCAAAAGTGGCTCCAATTGTTTTCATTAAACTTTCACCCTAGATAGCGCAGTAGGCTCTTCAGAATATGGCGCAGATCTCGTTGTGATTTGAATCTTCAAACACTGCCAAAGTTAAAAAATTAATACAGCGGGAAAGTGTGCGGTGTCGCAGGCTGCGTTTTGCCCTCCTGGTTTCGTCATTCGGCCGCACAGCGATTGCAGCGCCGTGCGGGCCTCAGCCGCAAGTGTGGGGATGGGGAGACGGGTGGAGAGGGGTGCGAAGGGCCCCATTGTGGCCCGAGAGGTCGTTAGCTTCTTGGCAGGGGCCCTGCGACCGTCGAGATGCGAGCGCGGGGGTGGAAGGCAGCCGGAAGGGCCGATCTCGACCTGCCCTCCCAGACGCTGTTGTCCGGGACGGCGCGGAGGATGCAGTGTTGGAGATGGAGGGCGGAGTTCGATACGGCCACAAGAGGACACTTCACTCGCTAGTTCATTTTCTCTATGCGAGCTATGAACAGATATTGTTAGTGGCCAGATAGTTTTTTTAACGTTAATTTGCATTCTGGGAAGTTCTGATAGCGAAGAAAATGGTATCGTTAAAAAACAATGTTTGTAGAAAAACACTTTCTTGAAATATGGTGATGAAAATAGATATTATAGATACCTTATGTGTAAACCACCACCTTAAAGACTCTGATAACGAAAAACGAGTAGATGGAGATTGGTCTTCAGAATTAGAATATAATGAAACAAGTACGAATATGAACAATGCGTGAATGTAGAGAGAGAAAAAAATACATATAATAATAATAATATTTTAGTAGTTAATAAAATCCCATCTTAGTGTTAGTTAGAAATGCTGAAGTGTAAGTACTTTAACTTTAGGATTAGAATATTAAACTTAGTTATAAGAGTCTCCTCTAGCTACTTAAGCCACAAGGCAGCAGCTTAATGAACAAATGGAAAGTAACTATATTCCCCTTCTCCAAAGGGTTATTGTGGAAGGGACAATATAAAATAATTAAAACTAAAAATGCTATATTAAAGTGATACTACTAATGTCTAACAGCAAAACCTGAGCGAAAACTCTTATGTTTGTAAACTATTGTTAAGAAACTGGAATTAGCTTGATAGTTGGTGACTTCTGATGGTAACTCAATGAAATCTATGTGATCCCTGACTATCCATGCATTCAACAGAGAAAACAATCAGAGGGAAAAATCTTCAAAAATATAAGAGGTTTGGAAATGATGTTATTTTATACTGCTTCAAGGAAAACAAACTAAACTATACAAATACTACTTATACGTCAGTAGCATGTTTAAAAAGTACTTTTTAAGCTTGTCCTCATTTTAGATGAAGATACTATAACTGTTCATACCCTTAAAAGACAATTTTTTGTCGAACAAGGATTAATATTTTTGTTTAAAGAAACACATCTGGGGCTTCTCTCCCTCCTCGCATGTTGCTCCACACACTCATTGCTTGTTCTTCGCCTGACACTCCGCGTGTTCGCAGTATCTTCCAGGAGTGCGTTGAGTTTGTTATCCTCACATACCTCGCAAGTCATTCATTCGCAACATGACATGCTTACATCAATTTTCTTACATGATCCCTCGCGTTCTCCCAGAATGTTTCCCGCAGGTTTTCCTATATGTTTTCTGCACGTACCCCAAATGTATCTCAAATTTTCCCGCACGTGTTAATCTGGAGATTAAAGAACAACTTCCAACAGAAATTTAATTGAAGAATTTTGTACCATGAAATCTTATGAACGTTACATTGTAGGATAGTACAGTAGCTCCACCGAATAGCTAGATTATCCAGAAGAGAGGAAACCCAATAGTTGTAATAGAAGATCTCCAACGATTATTCTCAAAATTGTAATTATCCAAAAAACACAACATTTTAAATCATTGTTTTAAAAGTGGAAATTGATTTACACTAGAGACTAACGTCCCGCCTTTCTGCCAATCAGTGCTAGAGTGAGGCGGCCTCCCCATAACGGAGTTGAACAGGACTGTTCCGCCTGTGCCCCGCGGCACCATTTATTGTGGCACACGAAATGTCATTAATGAAAAGTGAAAATCACTTGCATCCACAACGGAAGCGAACATTGTGCACCTAGCAATCTCCTTTTAATGTTAAAAATACGTTATGTTCAGATTTAAGGAATTTGGTCTAGTAAATTCAAAATCATCCCAAATGTTTTTACTACGTTATGCATGGTATGACCTGATATCGCCGTTGTTTCATTCTCCTCCCCCCCTCCAAAAAAAGGAAAAAACAGTGAAAGTGCCGAGAATAACAGCCATGGGAAGCTAGATGTTGATCGTTCGAGTTTATTTATTTTCATTTGGATAGGACAATACAAAGATCAGTGTTTAAAGTACTCTACATTTGTTACAATTGCTTATAACTACTTATAATTAACTTAAAATAATCTTAAAATACAACCTACATTACTACTAGAGTGGTAGAGGTGTCTTTATATAATATCTCTACTTTGATTCGAGATCTGAGAATTTATTTAGGAATGTATGGAAAGGAAATTTATTTTTGATGCGGGTTCTGTGTATTGGATTTTGGCAGTCTTAGCGGGGTTAGGTTGGGTACATTTGGGATTTTCTGGAAGAAGTGAGTGGATACAAAAATGATATGGTTGGTTATCGATTCTAAATGGAATTCTTTATGGGGTTGAGCATTGAAGATGTACCATGGGGCATTCGTGATGGTGCGGAGGAACTGATTTTAGATTACTTGGAGTTTTTTGTATTAGATTTGGCTATCCGATCCAAACTGAGCATGTATATAATAGTAGTGGTCGTTTGATAGTTTTATACAGCAATAAGGCAGTATTGTATGGTAGTTTAGCTGATTTATTTATTATTGGTTTTAGTTGGTGCAGTTTTATTTTTGCTTGAATAACTTTATTGTCGATATGGTTTTTTTCAATTGAATTTCAATTTCAAGAAAAAGCCTCGATATTTTATAGGTTTATTATGAGGATGCAGATTTATTATGAGGGTACAGGTTCTTGATTCAACTGTAAGGGGGGTGGGGAGAGTGGGGTCTTAAGGAAAACATTTTTGCTGCTGTTTTTGACGGATTTATTTTAGTTTTATTTTTGACTGCCCAGCTGTCAATTTGGTGTAGGTAAAATTGAAGATCGACTTTATTGAGTTTATGGTAGGACCTAATAAATATACAGCCGTATCATCCCTTAATTGGGCGGTTTTTATTGCACTATGTTTCGGTAGGTCGGCTACGTACTACTTATAAAGAGCGAGAGATAACGGGGAGCCTTGGGGAAGGCTTGCTTCAACCACTTTTGGGTTAGAGTGATGGTAATCAATTGTAACGGCAAAAGTTCTATTGTCAAGGAAGTTGGAAATGATTTGTGTAAGATAATGTGGAGTACCTATTTCTTTCATTTTATAGTTTAGAGCTTTGTGCCATATTCTATCGAAGGCTTGATAAATATCGAGAAAGATTGCTATTGTATGATAGTGTTTTTAGAATGCCGTATGGATGTTTTCAGTGATTCTGAGTAGTTAGTGATTTGTGGACACTTTTTTCTGTGAATCTCATTTGTTCTATGGGTACGGCCTTTGTGTTGTGGAGATGTGTTTTGATTTTTTTTAATATTATTTTTCTAATAATTTAGATAGCGTAGGAAGAAGAGTGATTGGTCGGGATCGTCCGAGTAATGGAAAAATGGCCCCTAACCATTTTTAAGTTTTAGTTGGGGCTCTTGAGGCCTTGCCAGTTGGGCATCCGTGGAGTACCAAAAAGGAATCATTTTGTAGATTACTAAATAAAAAACGTATATTTCGGCCCTTATAGGGGTAGCCAATTCTTGCTTTAAGAACTTACGAGCCTTCGTTTCCGAGTTACGCACGGGTACGTGTACGGCGGCAGCGCAGTGGGTAAAGCGTGTTGCGGGTTACGTGAGCGCCGGAGATCTCAAATATGCCATAATCAGAGGCTTTTTTGTCCTAAATCTCGATTATGCAGAACTCTCGAGTATTTTCTTAGCATTAACACTGACGAGGTTTTCTGTCGATGTTTTTATAAACAGTTTTTAAAAAAAATTTAATTTGTTTTAAATTTTAAATTTTAAAAACTGGCATATTTCATTGGCATATTAAATAGGATATCTTATAGGATGATTTTTGACACTAACAAAATAGCTAGGTCGACTTAAGCCACTGAAGAACAATTGTAGCAGCAGCTGCTAATATCGATAGTTTAGAATTTTCTCCGATTATTACCAGGCAAATGCTTGAACAGTATCCTAATACACGGGCAATTGACCACATGTGATATTTCCTCCTTATCCTTGTCCTATCCTCTCTCCTTGCACAAACTAACACTCACATGCACTACACTACCACACACAACTGGGGAAGAGACTGGAGCTGAGGTCTTGCGCAGGCTGGTACGTGTTTTAATGTTTATGAGAACTATTAGTATCAATTACTAATAGTTCTAGGATATGAAGTCTTTAGAATTTGTTTTTACTTCACGAAGATACTTCGTTGATAAATTTTGTTACATGTTACTGTATATACGTTTGTTATATATTATGTTTAATATCTATTTTTGTATTTTATTCCTGTGTATTTGATGCTGTGATAAGATCAAAAATCTTGAAATGCCAATAAGGTGATGATTAATATGAAGCTTGATTTTATTCTGTGATGTTTGATCTCATTTAATGTTCTTTAGGAAAAGCGAGTAATGCGCAAACAGACTATTCGTTTTCTTCTTGCTAAGGTTTTTGTACTTCTAATATGGGTTTATTTTTTAATTTTATTAAGATCGACAATTTTATTTTGTGAGTTGAAATATTTGTGTTTATTCTTGCCTTTTTCTAAAAAAAGAAATGTTTTTAGTTTTTCGTTATAGAAAAGTAAGAAGTTTTAATTTTACTACTTTGCATTTTTTGAGAGAAGTTGTATCGTTACACTTATAATTAATTAATGTAAATAATTAATTCTGGAATTAGATGTTAATATTTCAGAAAATATTAGACAAAGTACTTTCAGTAACCAAACTTTTGCAAAGTTTTAACTAAAATAGTACGCAGTATATTTTCTGCTCAGGCATTTATTTCCGAACTCTTTCCAAACTAAAGATTTATTTTCAAACTAAAGAAAACTTAAATGTTTGACAGTTTCGTAGTTGAATCAGTACAGATGTTTAGTGTTATGTATTTCGTTTATGAGCGAATGCGAGCAATCGAGAGACATATAATGGCCGTTAAATGTGATTTATGGCACTAGATTTATCTCTTTATGACTGTCTCGGCAATTAAAGCAAATTACCCGTAATCATCTGCAATGATAAAGTATTTAGCAACGGGTGGGCAATAGATATCCTAGAACAGAATCTTGGAGAAGTAACGTAATTAAGTTCCCAATTATTTTAAGATTTAATCAGGTTACCATTTACCACGGTCGGGACTATTTGTTATTCGCAAAATGTTAACAGAATATGGAATTTCAAGGGTTTTTATGAAGAATGCGAACAAAGTTTATCAACAAACACCACTCCTTGGACTATATTAAAATTATACTAAAAAGAACGCTTTTTATTGAGAGGTTAGTGGGAATTCATTTCTCCAGTTTCCATACTATTTTGAATCCGCAGTATTTGATTGCTTTCCTTAGTAACATTGTAAAGTTTCAAATTTAAGAAAATATACCTTACGAAGATGATTATAAGAACATAATTATTTACTCAGAGATATTGGAATTTCTCAGCTTTATAGTATCACATTATTATTTAGCTGGAGCAGGCTTAATTTTACATATCATTAATTCAGCTAAAAACACTACTTTCGTATTCACTCAGAACTCTTACCGTTTGCATGCAGAATTAACACATCTGTATTTACTGCCTTATAAAAAACGAATTATAACGAAATACGAATGCCCAAACCAATTATAACTCTAAAGAAAACTAAGCACTTATTGATTTCCAATATGCCTATAAACATTAAAACACGTAAAACAAATTGCCGTAACGTAGAAAATTTCCATTCGCACGTCAAAGAGTTATTTTCTATAGATGTTACAGAAATAATAAATGTATTTTCTTGTAAGTAAATCCAGTCTTTTTAAACACTCATATAATATATTGTTGCAGAATTGTTGTAAGCGATTGGTTAAATTTACTCAATTTAATTCACTGTTCTTGAAATGATCTGTATCGTTATATCACAGAAATTAACAGATTCCTGGGAATATGTAATAAAACATTTTAAGTGACGTACAGACATTGAATCAAGAACACATCAATACTCAAAGTCAACACAAAGATTTTCGTTGTTTCAGAAATTGCCAGTATTGTATGTTTAGCACCATTTTTTCGCAAATTTTGTATATCAATTAAACAGGTTTTTGAAATTCCTACTTTCTTCTTGTTACCCATTTTCATCAAACACTCTGCATTCTTCCATATACAATTGCCTGAGAAATTGTATCAGGTAGTTTATCTGGAACCTTGGCCATTCTCTCTTGTTTCACTAATAACATTTACAACACTGCATGTAGATCAAGGGTTAATGGTGCACCGTTGGACCATTGTACCGTAACCACAATACCTATGATTTCATACCTCCCTTGCGTGACTGTTTAAACACAAACGTATCTGCGTTAGTGCGTGAGTGTCTTCAGCTGTACAACAGTGGGACTGCTACGTCTTCGAAGTGTGATAACTGTATACTCATTGGCCTTCTACTTTTAATGTTTTGTATTTCGGGTTTTGCTTTTTAATATGTAACTATTTGTGCTAGAAACAATTAACAATGCCATTATGGAACCCGGTCTCTGTATATATATATATATATATATATATATATATATATATATATGTATACATATATATATGTATATATATGTATATGTATATATATACACAGAGAAAGAGAGAGAGAGAGAGAGATGTATTCCAATGAATGGTGATAAATATTTTCAGTTTTTGAGAAAAACAGTTTTCATGATTGCAACCCTTTTCGCTGGGTCACAGATGGCAACGTCTTTTTTGAAGTACTAGTTAAACTTTTAGTATGTTTTTCCGATTGCACACTACAATAACTTACATAGTGTTTATGAGCACGTTTTGCTTTTGAATATATCCCTGTTTGTCCTAGTAACCATTAACAATCTCAAACAATGTAAGATAACTCTGGAGTTTCTATCAAGTAATTACGAAATGGCGATGTTTATTTTATATAAATATCTGATAATATTTGGAGGTTGAAACCATTGCTTAAGGAACGAACATGTAATATAATTTCTAAAAGGGGAAACAGTGACCACTTTACCAAAATCAAGAGGAAGAACACACACTAGGGTCTGTCGCTGAACCACTTTTTAGTGTGCAATTGTTAGTGATGTTTTTAATGCAAGCATAACTACACTACACTACACTACACACACACACACACACACTACACATTTTACCATTACTATCATAATTTCACCATTTTATCCATCCATTGTGGGTTCAGTAATGATTTTGGGATGTTTTATGGGTAACTTTATTGGGGGATCAGCATTTCTATGCTTAATCCATTTTTACACCCCAGGATTGTTAGCCCTGAGGGATGAGGTTTGGAAATGATGATGATGATGATGATGATGATGCAACGAACAATAACAAACATGCAAATACACACACAGCGAGGTGGGTGTGGAACATGGGATCCTTCGGTCCCAAACACTACTGCCTTAGCAATTTCGGCTACCCGTGTCGGTTAACCACTTGATGATGATGATGGAGATGATGATGATGATAATAATAATAATAATAATGAATATTAACAGTGTTATAATTATTATTAGATTAAACATTTATCACACAAACAATTTTCGGTAAAACACACTTCAACACAACACATCCCTTTAAAATGTTTTCTTTCAATACATATTTCAAATCTTAAAGAATCGTTTTCAGCTTACATTCCAGTGGAGATTAGCGTAAGTTCTATTATTCGTGATCACGTCATAATCTTTCATATTTTCTGTGCTTACGTTTGTTTTCAAAGCAGTTTTATTATCCAAGTGTCTGCTATTTTCATTGGGCATTTCTTCTTCGTAACATCCCTTTTTATATATAATTTTTTATATATATATAATTTTATTTTTATATATAATTTTATTTTACATCTACCCCACAAGTAAATATTATCATTTATTTGAATCCCGTACTTCTGGGAGAAGGTTTAACACTATTTTCGAAAATTTTACTTAGGCTTTTTTCTCTTTAGGGATATCTTGTTCCCTTGTGTATCACCTGCGGTTTCAAATTGAAATTATTAATTAATTTGGAGCGGACTTTCCCAGGCGGGGTCAAATGACAACACGTTCACAGCACGGGGATCTCGCGGGAATAGCTGCGTTCTATTTGTGCACTGTGTTACTAATTCGAACACAATTAACACTAATCGATTTAATTTCCAGTAAAATTCGTTACGTAAATTTGGCCATTGTCATACGCAATTACCCACAATACTTACTGGAGGTGGCACAATCAATGAAATTATACCCACATGTGAGATAATAATCAGAAAATAACATTACTTTTAGCAACAATTACATTTCCAGTACGAATTAAGTAATGATAATTTGCTTGATTATGAACGTTTGCGGTTAAAATTGTAGGAGAGAAATGTTCTCGAATATTAACACAAATTTTGTTGATAATTTCAGAATGGCACTTCATTTCAAAGTAACACATTCATTTTTACTACAGTACACAACTTTTCCGTTATATTGAAAAGCCAGTTGGTATTACTAATTTGGAACCTAAAAACCCATATTCAGGTAAAAAGTTCCTAGTTCCTACATTTTCATTTTCTTTATTCTTGTAATTAAATTATATTGTAATTAAATAGAACTATAACAAAATAACTGATCTTTCATTAAAATCGTGAACTTATTGTAATAGGCAATATTAACCCTAAAGTGTGAGGATTTGAAATTTTTAAAAACGTCAGAAACCCATTGCAATTTCTAGTTACAAACAATAGCTTTGTTTAAAAATTGATAATTTTGAGAAAATGAAATATTTTATGTATATTTAAAATACAAGATTAGGTTTTGATTATATTTTTAACTAATTCTTTCACACCAAAGAAGTAAAAACCATTGTAGAGAAGTGTCTGAATTTGATGAACTATAAGATGTTAGTGAACTATTGATACAGTTTTACATACTGCTTGACGTTTTCTGAGTAAATTATCAACTTATAAATAAATATTTAACAACAGTGAGTAGTGAAACGATGATGTTTACACGATAATGGGCATGACACAAATATTACACGGTTCTGAGTAAGATGAAACAAGTCTCATATATTTTTATCTTTTCGAGTTAACTAAATTTACAAAACATCAGCGATTTTTGAATTGAACTTCTGCCTCGGTAAATCTGTATTTCAACAATCATATTCTGTTTTATAACTTTAGTTAATAAATGTGTTCCCAAGTAAATCTGCATTTTGTAAATCGCCCTGTTTCCTGTCTTGAACGTCTACCTAGATAAACCTGCATTTTTAAAAACGCATTTTAGATCGTAACTTTAGTTAATGATCATTTGCCTACGTAAATCTACATTTCGAAAATTACGTTCTATTTCGTAACATTTGTTAATAAAAGTCTGTCCAGGTGAATCTTCTTTTTGTAAATCGCATTTTGGATCGTAACTTTGATTAATGAATATGCGCCAAAGTAGATCTGCGTCTGAAAATCGCGTTCTGTTTTGTAACTTAATTTAATGATGATTTACCTATTCTGGCTTTTATTCATTAAAGGTACGAAAAATCGTAATTTTCTAAATTAAGTATTACCTAAGCAGGCATGAGCCCTCTAACGTTACGAAACTTAACCTGCCTATTGCCTAAGCATAAATTTGTTCCCAAACGTTCTCTGATTGATTCCTGAGCTCTGGATATCCCTGTGACACATTCGCATCCCAGCAACATTCATATTGCCCTACAGGAAATCGGATTGCCCGAAAACATGCAAGTGCTTTTAATGGGCCTGGTCCCTATTGTGTGCAAAACAATGTCACAGTGCCAAATGGAAATTCCGTCAGGTGGCAGAAATTGAAAAGCACAAGGGGGTGGATCAATATTGCGGGAGCTCACATCCGACATGAGGTATTCTGCCTCCCCGCGCTGGCTCAGCATTCGGACCGCGTTCAACTATTCCACTTCTTGAAAACACTATGGACGAGAGACATTTGGCAAACATATGATCACTGGTCTCACAATTAGATTGCAAATCCCTTCTAGAAAAGAAGCCAAAAAATGCATTACTTTTACTCTTTTCGTTTAATTTTTCTTAAAAGGTATTATAACAATATAACATTATAATTGAAAGAGCTGTAAAAACCCTTAAACTGTGCAGGATGTTCATAAATAGTTTATAAAACACTTTGGAATTGACATTTTCTCATGAAATGTCTTATTGAATGATCACAAGATGTTAAAACTAATACTCAACAGCAACTGAACAGTGATAGCAACATATTTACTACAATGGGGTCATAAAATCTGAAAAATATGTATTTAAAATCAATGCAAATCGTTGAAATTTTAGAAATTATGTAGTATGTCTCGCATTATTAGGGAATGAATTTTGTTACATGAACAGAATAAATGTTCGTAAAAATGGAGAGATTGGCCAAATTTTGTATTAGATTGCTCTGGTCATTGTCACACTCTTTACTAATATGCTATTGTCATAAGCCGATCAGGTAATTCCTTCAAAAGTTCGTCAGACGTTCTCAGAATATCTTTTCAAAAAATAGAGTACAGCGATTACACAACTAAAATTATTTAAAAAACAATTTAATGCTTTTTAGAAAACTAGAAATGTATTCCCTATTGTTGGGATGTATTTATATTTGATACTCGGGTGCACATCCTTGATACTTGTTACAAAACGAGAAGAAAAATGCATGTGTTTCTGTGGCGTATGAATAGATCGACAATTAACGAGCATAATTTGCGAAGGGATCAAATTTGAGCATGAATAGATTTATTCCGATTTAAACAGAGTGGCATTTCAACGTCACCAGTTGGACGGAGAGGGGAACATTGTCAACCTTCCGGAGCTTCAATATAAAACCTCTTAACAAAGCTTCCGATTGGATGAAAGTATCCCTTTCTCCGTGTAACTCACGACCTTCAAGTACCACTGCATTTAAATCGGAGTATAAGAAAATACTGTCTGATGATTATTACTCGGGCAACTTTTCTTGAACGATGGATTGACGATTTCGGGTAGAGTGGGGGTATTAGTTACAAAGTAGGCCACTAGATTATTTTAAGTAATGCCAACGTCTGTGAAATGAAAGTCAAAACGGCATCTTGTGCTTAACTTTTTTGGAAGTTTTAGGTGACTCCCTTGAAGGACCTAGACCTGACTCAGCCATTTCTTTCGATATTGGCAATTAACCAGAACAGGAGTTCTGCATTATGAAAGCAACTGGCTTTGTTGCTTCTGTTTCGCGCCAACGAAGTTTTAATGCTTATAAGGTTGTTATCAGTGCCCGCTGCGAGCTTTTGCGTTCAACTGTTTCTTGCACAAGGGAGGGGGTTCAAGGACATCGTTCAAGAAAAGTTGCGCGAGTAATACCCGCGGCTGCAATAAAACTGCGACTACTACTTACGGGATTAAGTTTTACGACATCAAGTACGCCGATAATACTTTCTGAAAATTCAATATTCCTCACATTTATCTAACATATAAAAATTGTCTTGTCTCTTTAACGTAAGCAAAATTAATTATTGTTATGTAACTATTATTCGCCATAAATTGTATATGATTTGTTGAATACTAGAAAAAATTGATTGAACAGTATTTTGTTAACCTGGTGAATAAAAACGATTCGTATTAAGTGAAAGTTAGTTCTTTCATATATATTTACGGAGGTCAAAATCAACGTATTCAAAAGAACCACAAACATTGCTATATGGCTCTAGATACTTTCGTGCGTGACAGCTATGGATTTCTGAGTCTGCTGTATAAACCTGTAATGAATTCTTTAGTGTTTATTTACTGCAGACCTATCAAAACTAACGTCTTATGCAACCACGAGCCATACGTTTCTCTTTATTCAGCAAAAGAAGAAGACATGACTATCAAATCTCCTGAGGTAAGTACGAATACAATTAAACAATTTCATTCAGAGTTCTCCATGTCATAGTTATTTCGTTATTTCCTAACTCAAGCATTACGACACAGGTGCTCAAGAATCGAGAATATATGCACTAGAAGGCCAAATTAAAATATAACAATTAACCTCATTGAAATATGCCGGATCAACTGGAGAGTGTAATTCTGAGTCGTGTGTTCTACAACTATTTCCAACTCCAATGTTTGACATGACCTTTCCGGAAGGCAATAATGCCGAATTTTGACTTAAAAGTTCGATAGATAAAACAATCGACGAAAGAAGACCGTCAAATAATTCACTTTGGAGGTGTCTGTTATCTAATGTGTTTATGTATTTATTTTCAGGTGTAATTTCATGTATAATTTCCGTGTATTACTTTAGTAAATAGGAAGAAGAACTATTTTTCCCCATTGCATTTCACTTATATCCTGAGGACAGAACGAAGAAGTGATTATTCGACATTCAAAAGACCCATCATTATCGAAGTGTATAAACTCTCCCTTTTGCCCCAAGGCTCCAAATGGTAAAAGGAAAATAAAAGGAAAATAAGGAAAGAAAAATAACTAGAAGAGAACGAAAAGAAGTAGAGGAGAAGGAATCAACAAAGTAGAGTCGGAAAAAAAGACGTAGACAAGGAAAAGAGGAAGAAGAAACAAGAAGGGAAGTAGAAAAGGGAGAGGAAGGGAAGAGATAAAGCCAAATGAAACTAGTGGTGTTACAGAATAGTTAATTTTCTATCTCCTTTGGTCTCGGTTAGCTACTCGGACTTGCCTATATCCTTGCCAGCTGCCATCTATCTCCAACCAAAATACATTTTTTTGACATTTTCTTTACTTTTTTGGTTTCCTCATTGTAAAATGGAAATATTATTTTGAGATTATTAAAGAACAGTAAAACCTTGTCCTAAATAGCTATTTTCTTTGAAAAATTTGGAGCTCTTTTCATGAAAAGGGCGCTTAAGCGCAGCTGTAAATTGCAGGTCGAAATTTGAAGGTCTTTTTCCCAGAAAATTTTTGAGTTTTCGAGAAACTTTATTCTAGGTCAATTTTTTGTACTTTAACTCACAAATTCAATCGTGTTTATAAATTGCTAGAAATGTGCATATCAACGGCGTGAAATATCTTTAAAAAACGTACGTTAGGATAATTTTTGAAAAAAAAACAACAAAAGTATACACCTAAATGAACTGTTCGTCATATTAAAGAGTGCAATTAGCAGCATCCCTTTCGAAATGTTTGAAGAAAAAATTGGAGCCGTTTTGAGAAAAAAGCTTTTGAGCGTTTCTGAAAATGCGGAAATTTGAGTTAGTTTCCACAGAAAACGGATTGAGTTTTCGAGAAAATTTGTATGACATTATATGAAGAACATATACTTATAAATACAGTAATGTGAACAAATTGCCGCTAGTATAAATATGACATGAGTGACAAGACAAAAAACCACATTTTTGTAATTTTTGAAAAACAAAAGAATAGGAAATCTGGTGTTATGTCATCTAATATAAACATATAGCACTATCCCTACGAAAAGTTTAAAGAAAACTTTTGAGTCATTTTTGAAAAAAAACTTGTTTTTGTAATTTTTTTAAAAAAAATGCATATACTGCACGCAATATTAGGCGAAAATTACTAAAATTTTCAAAATAGTGTACATGACCTTTATGAAAGAACTCACTATGTACAAGATATTTTATTTGACGAAAAAATCTCTATCTTTAATTTTGTAGCTGTAGAAAAACATCGAAAAAATCATATTTTTGAAGTTTTCTAAAATTCAGAGATAACCTTGAAAATCGGACCTACGCGATGTGTATAAATGTATTTTAGTCTACGTTTACAATTTATATACAAGATTTTAAAATTTGGAGTTATTTCTAAGAAATTTTTGAAAATGTTTGGCGCGGTTCATGAAAAATACCCCCAAATCTTGAAGAATGTTTTTAAAAGTCTCCAAGATTCTACTCGAGCCAGGGGTTACTTCAATTTGGAAGAAATCCTACGCATGGTTTAGGCTGTAGTAGTGTTCACAGACATCAGACTGCGGGCAGACAGACGGACTGGCAGACGTTTTGAAAAATACACTTTTTCGGCATCAGGGAACCCAAATACGTCTATATCTGTCAAAACCTCGAAATCGATTTTCCGCAGCATTACACAACTTTATCTATTCTACGTGTATTACTATATACGTACGTATACGGGAAAGTAAAAAGAAAAATAAACCAGAAAGAAATAAAAAATTGAAGAAGGAATAGAATAAAAGTAGGACCTATGCGACAACCTATGGGAAACAATAAGGAAAAACTAAGAAAGAGTCGAAAAGGCAAAGCAGATGAAGACACAAACACGAAGAAAGCCTGATTCCTCAACCCTGCTGGAACCTACATTTTCGTCAGTCCGTCTGCGTCATCTCATTCATTATTCCTCTCACGCATATTATAGTTTCAGAAAAAGGAAGTGCTCAAGACACATTGGAAGATCTCGGAGCTACAAATGGAGTTTTTCCGTTTCATGCCTGGCTACAAAAGCCCTGTCAGCGGAAAAGTCAAATCCGCCATAACGACCCATCCTGCCATTTAATATATCTTAAACCATGGCACCACCCACCGTTTGAAAAATCCTGAAAAGTCTGCTAATGATGTTGGCGGCAGGTTCTCTCAGATCTGCTCAAAGCTTCCTTCACTACAGTGTGACGTCCGCGTGTTGGACAATTGAAAATCATCAAACACCGGCCTTGCAATGCCTTGTCATTCCAAAAGGGTTGGTTTGTGCAGCTTTGTAATCGTTTAACCCTTCTCATCTCTTTATTAGTATTCCTTAGGTTGATTGCATCAAAAATATTACCTGCCAAATGCGAGAAAACTGAGTTGAAAAATACGTCACATAACAGGGCCAAATGTTACATGCTCAAGACTGTTATATGATACAAGTTAGTTGATTCGCAAATACATCATCACCTAGCTCCTATCATTCCATAGGAGCTTATAACGTTTATTAAGCAAAATTCGTATAGTATTGCTCTCATTGTTTCGTCAACATGCCAAGGAATTATTATGAGTTATTTCACAGCACAGACGCTACGTTCAAAGCACATTATCAATAGAAGAGTTACTGAAAACAACGTTCGCTATTAACACGAATAACAAGCTGAGACACGCGAAGAGAAAGCTGTCCATAAATAATAGAACTTACAATAAGTAACCGCTTTCTTGTCAAATACTCCCATCTATTAGATTTCGCCGCAATATATGCTATCTTGCTATATTCGTTGACAGTTTGTTCTCGTTTTCTCATTGAAAACTTGGTGCGACGAAAATATGAGAAAATATATTTAATAATTTCCTGCTTCATCACAATTACAATGGAGAAAGAAGAAAGAATGTTACTTATGTTTTACGGATTTGCTGCCAAAAAGATCTTTGAAATCGGTCATTTCCATAAGCAATGAAAATTTTAAAATCGACCGGGCCCCTCAATAAATAGCACCATTATTTGGTGATATTGGAATGAAATCTAGCTGTACTATTAGGAGTGCAGTGGAAAAAGTTTGAGATTTGGGGAGAAGTAGTGGCTATGCAAATTCTTTAAGAAAGATTCTAAAGAATTATTCTAAAGAATTATTCTATAGAATTAAGATTTCAGCAAAACGTTTTAGGTTTGTATTTATAATACGTTATGCAATTAAATTGGTATTATAAGGGTCAAATGGCTGTGTAATAATATCGCAGGCGTAATAATTGATGCCTTGAATCTCGCAATCATAATAGATGGCCAATATTTCCTCAAGTGTCAGTATTTTGAAAGAAAACCTACTTTTTTGATCAAATTCTCGTAAACCTTTTCACAATTTACATATTTACATATTACATATTTCGGCAGAAGGGATCATATGCACAAAATTCAAACAAGAATTCAGAAAACGGACGTTGGGAAATATTCATTCGCGAATCGAACTACTAGAGACTAGAACAGTTTGCCTGAGACAGTCTTCCATCCCTTTCCTCAAAGCCTGAGCAAATTTAAAAATAAATTAGTTTACTGAATGTTGATATGTGTGCTATATATATTTTTAATATTATTCAGTGTAAGCAACTATGTCGTTTATGTAATTAAATATTACTTTTATTATCGTTATTATTATTATCATCATCATTTTTATTATTATTATTATTATTATTATTATTATTATTATTATTATTATTATTATTATTATTATTAATTGTGTGCAGTGCAGTGGCGTTGTGAAATTGAGGGAAACGAGTGTGTAAGAAAGACATTACTGCGCGATGTTTCGCAGTGCGGTGAAGTGAAGTGTGGTGAAGTGGGGTGCTATGAAAGATTGCATGGTGAAATGTTCACATTAATTTGTAAAGTTTGTAGATTTTGTAAAGTTTTTAAGTTCTGTAAATTTAAGTTAGTGTATTCTGCCACCAAGTTATCAAACTTAATTGCAGAATTATTAATAAATCTTAAACTATTAATACATGCTTTTTTTAGAGAGTGTCAAACGGCATTTAATGGGGACACTTTATTATGAATAAAACATATTGAAAAAACTGTTTTGTTTTTAGCAATATCAATAGTCTTAATTATTTCAATATTTATATTATTGTGTTTAATTGTGACCCATCATTTTTGACCAGTAACTCTTTATTAGATGTAACTAACTGAGATATACTGTCTTGCGGTTCCACCTTTATTACATTTTTAAGATAAACTCAGAACCGCCGGATTGATACTAGTGACGTTTTGGTTAATACATTTTGTGAGTTACATCAGTCAATCTCTAAGTTGCATTGAATATAGTACATATTTTGTAAAATTTTTAATGTACCATAAGCGATGTCTCTCTTGTAGAAACGAACACTTTGAATTCAAAAAAATAACTTAAGGTTTATAATATAACCGATTGGAGCGACCCATGCCGTTGCTTCATTCATTTAATGTTGTAACGAACAAATGTTAGCAGCGAGAATCACACAACCTCACGCCAAGCGAGTTTCAAAAGAACGGGTCTCTTTCACAGTACCGTTCCTTTGAGCGCTAATGGCTCTCGAGCAGCATGAATATCGAGAGAGAGTCGATTCCTCCGGCGAATTCTCTCACCACGCGTTAGCCAGTCAAAAAAAGAGAAGTGATTTATTCATATTCCCTCTAACTCCATTTCGCTGTACTTTCGTTGCTTGTCCCGGCCGCTGCCGACTGCATGCAAGGCCATTGGTCGTGTTTTGCATTTTAAAGGAGCCACAATTCATTATACGCTCTTTTCGCCTGTCACTCACTGCGAGAAAGGTTTTCGGGGCGACGCATCGAGAACACGTCGCTGCCAATGCTGTTGAGAGGGGGCGACGCCCGCTACAGGAATCCGAACTGCAGCGCGCGGAATTATGCAGAGTAGTTGTGGCACACGCTGTTCGATTCAAGGCGACGACGGACAATGTGACCTAATGAGGAAAAGGGGGCCAAAACCACTGAGTAATTGTTAATTAGATCGCAGGTGAGGTAGATACCCTAAAATAATTAAATAGTGTACCAGACGATCACCTTAATTTACCTTAAAAGAATACAAAAACCATTTACCATTTACAAAAATTTGATACCAGACAACACCTTAAAATACCTTATTTAAGTGATTGATGTTTCCCGGAACGTCAGCAGCTTAGTCCCAATAATGTACTTAATTTAATCGTTGAAGTATCCTTTCTTTGTTTCAACAATCAACTTGAAAACAATGAAAACTTGATGGAAGGGCAGGTTTGAAACAATATTGATTTTCCATCAAGTTTTGATTATTTTTAATTTGATTCTATAAAAAGGTAAAGGATATCGCAACAATTTATTTTTATATTAATGTAAGGATTTATTATATAAATACATTTAATAATGGTTTAATATAAGGACAATCATTTTAGGGAACTAAAGAACGTAATGTTTCGTATCGGGAGGAGGCGGTGTTCCTTCCGTTGGATGATGAGATCCGACACCGACTTACACACGGTCTTTTGGCGAATACTACTACCGGTGACCTGCCTCAGCCAGGACAAGCTCTGCCCTCGCAAAGGATCTGGTGGTGGAATTGTACTGAATGCAAGGGTAAAGGTGTGTATGGGATGAAGATAGAACAGGGAAGAGGAAGGAAAGATCGCGCGCGTCCGTGGCCCGTTTCTCAGGGCACTGCTCCGTCATTCGCCTGTGGTTGATCGTAATATCCACAGAAGACTACTGATCAGAACAACGGGCCGCTAGAGTTCTCCTTCAGATAGCGGCTGAATTCAACCCAGCAATGTAGCCAGAGTCGAAAATCTTGCAACCGTCAGGGCTCGAACCTAGAATTTCCCTGTCAGAGGCACTGTAAAGTTGGGAAAATGTTCTAGTTGGATGGCTCATTGAAAAAATGTCTCTTGCTTCGGTACATGTTGAAGCAGAAGGGCCAAAGATGCGAGACAAAGGCAAATTTTCGATACTGGCTGGATAGGAATGGGAAAGTTCAACAGCCGTCTGAAAAAGAACTCTAACGACCGTCTGCTCTGGTCGGTACTTTTTCGTGTATTCTCTAATCAATACCAGACAAATACTGGAGCGATTCCTTAGAAAACGGGCCACAGACGACGTAATCTTCCTGCTTCATCCCTGCTACCTCCCCTTCCCTTGCGCTCACGTACTAGATTATAATCTTTCATGGTCTTGAACTCCTTATTTTGCGATACAACGACTAGTGTATAAAGACTTAGTATAATGATTTAGTAATAAGTATGGAGAAATAATCTGATTCTCGTATTGTTTAGGGAGGTATCACACCTGTAGTACATATTATTAGAATTTAATTTTTTTCTTTCAAATACCTTTTGACGAGAATGAGAATACACAATTTTTTCAAAAAGCTTAAGAGTGAGTTGAACATTGTAATTAAAATTATTAATTTTTAACATTTCGGCCTTCGCTTGGGATAATTCAGTTATTTCAACTCAAATTCTTGCGCTTTTTAATATTTTGTCTTTTAATTTTTCTAATTTATTTACAATCCAGTATATTAAATAGTTTTTTTCTTAGTTAAAGAACCTAAAATACCTTCCTAAAATACGATTTAGGCACACAGTTTTATTACGAGCTGCTTTCATTCTTGAGGTTAGTTCCTTAATCTTGCTATGATGAAACGTTCATGTTTTCGTGACGTAATTTCAGATTACATGAACAACAGAAGATTGTAAACGTGTTTGTGTAATCTTCCACTAATATATTTTCCTGTAGTATCTGTGAGTACAATAATTATATTATCATCATCATCGACAGCAAGGATTAGACCTCTTGGTCTGTTCCGTCTCAGAATTGTTCATGCCATCTCTTCAAGGGACGTCCTACACTTCTTTTTCCTTTAGGTACATATTGAAGAATAGTTTTACTTATTCTATGTTCTGGCATTCTCAGGACATGACCTTTCCAGTTTTCTCGATATTTCTTTATGGTATCTATAACCGGTTCAACATTTAGTTCTTTTCTGATATCTACACTTTTTTTGTGATCTAATAGTGAATATCCTGCCACAAAACGAAGAAATCTCATTTCTGCAGATTCAATTCGGCGCAGCTGATCTGATGTTAATGTCCAGCTCTCACTTCCATAAAGTAGTAATGGCAAAGCAATAACTTTGTAAAATCTGAGAAGAGTTTCCTTTTGCGCATTATGATGTAGAGTTCGCTGTAACGTTCCACAGAAATATGTGAAGTTGTTCAGCTTTATTTCCATATCCCTTGATTTTATATAATTAAAATGATACCCAAGATATTTAAATTCATTTACTTGTTCAATTATTTGGTCATATATAACTATCTTTGCTCTTAAAGGTTCAAGTCCTTTAAATGCCATCACTTTTGTTTTACTGGGTGAGATTTTCATACCATACTCATTAGCAACCTGACTTAACTTGTGGACTGCTATTTGAATTTCATATTCAGATTTTCCTATGATAAGCTGGTCGTCGGCAAAAAGTAATGTTGGGATCTCGACATTGTTAATCTTAAAAACATCATTTAAAGTCTTCAACCATTTTTTAATGATCACGTCCATATATATATTAAAAAGCGTTGGCGAGAGCGGGCATCCCTGTCTTACTCCCTGGTTTATATATGCTGATTCTGTTCCATTTCTTAGCATTCGGATCATGATTTTATTATTTCTGTATAAGGATTGAATTGCTGTAATAAGATGGGAAGGGAGTCCAATATTTTTCAGTGTTTCCCATAATAATCTTCTTTTAAGGCTACCAAATGCTTTTACGTAGTCAATGAAGACATAGTATGTCGGTAGTTTAAATTCCCTTCGCTTTTCGGTAAGTTGTGTCAGTACAAAAATACAGTCTGAGCATGATCTACCTTTTCTGAAACCATGTTGTGTTTCAGATATTTGAGTTTCAACAATAGGCACTAATCTTTGATTGATAATTTTTGCATAGATTTTATAACAGGAATTTAGAAGACTTATACCTCTATAATTTGAACATTCAGATTTGTCGCCTTTTTTATATAGTGGGTAAATTAGGGCTTCATTCCATTCTTCTGGCACATATCCAGTGGACCAGCAGATATTAATAAAGTTAAGAAGTCTCTGCGTAAATTCATTTGATGCATATCTGATCAATTCCATGTTTATATTATCAGTACCAGGTGACTTTTTATTTTTGGTTGTGTTAATGGCTGTTTTCAACTCATCCATAGAGATCAGATCAATAGAATTACATATATCTATTTTAATTCCTCTCTCTTCTTCTTCGTCTTCAGAGGTCCATAGCGATTTAAAGTAATTTAACCATTTACTTTCTGAAATTATATTTAATTGGACTTTATCTCTTTCTTGATTATTTAAATATTTTATAATTTTATATGCCTTACTTTGGTTTCCAAATAAGTCATGTTCAATTTCGCTAACATATCTTTTCCAACTTTCTCGTTTAAGCTTACGGACTTCTCTTTTAACTAAAGCAGATTTTCTTTTATATTCTATTCTATGATTCATATTCCCAGAGGATGAGAGAGTCTTTAAATACGCTTCTTTTTTTTCTTCAATTAGTTGTTTGATATTATCATTCCAAAACCTTAGCCCTCGTTTTGAGAATTTCTTTTTCCTTGACCCTATTGCTTCTGCTGCTGCCTGTGTTATAATTTCTTTAATGTTTGCCCATTCTTCATTTATATTGTTACTTACAGGGTTAATTATATTATGATTTATATTTAAATTTTCCAGAAATTCTCTTGACAGCCAAATTATCCTTATATAATAACTAGGCAAATTCGTCCATCCGTCGTACATTCACCCGTCCGTTCATGAGCCCGACGGAGTTGTACTACGGAGTATTGTAAGAGTCCCACACTGTCGTAAAATCACGTAAAATATGTGGCTAGGCGCGACGAACAACTAAGAAAGAGTTATTTGGTGTACGAAGGAAAATATTTAATGAAAAGATGTTAAAGAAAAGAACGTATTAAGAAGAAAAGACTGAGAAAAAATATACTATTTTGGTAAATACAATCAATAAGATGTTATAATGATAATGAAAAGTATTATCCACTTATACCAAAAAAATGCAACCAACAAAAAAAACTTAAAATATTTATTTTAAAAATTTAAAAATTCAGGTTTCCATGGAACTACAAGTAGATTGCTGAAACGCTGCGGCATTATTAACTTCCAAATTTTTACATCACGACCTAATCCATCCAACGATCTATTCGCAGTAATTAAACCCAATTTTGAACTAAAAAAATAAACATATTAATCGACTCCTCTTCAGTAGTTAACTATGCTTAAAAATGTACCAATTCTAAAATGTTGAACATCTATTTTTATCGTGAAATTGAAAAAATTATGAAACTTTTTGACACGAAAATTTCCGTCAGAATATTCATGCTAATCTTGTTTCAAATTACAAACTGGTTGGTGGATAAATCTTTTAGGGGTTGTCAAGGTAATTTGATATAATGTGTAAGACCAAAGAAATCATGCGCAAATTCAAAAATCTATGTTATAAAAATGGGACAATCCCCCTCTCCCAGAAATCACGATAGAGAGGATATTGGGACACAAAGAAAACACGCAAGAAACCGAGGGGTGATTCATTGCAAAGACAAACTATTAAGAAGTTTCACCGTGGTGATATCATAAAGGATTAATATAAAATAAAAAAATATAATGTAAACAAGTAGTTTTGTTTTTTATTTGCATAAAGTTAGACATTTCCCACTATGTTAATATTTTGGTCTCTAAGAATTAACAGACTACTAAAACAGCCAAATACTATAATTATAATACAAAATATTGCAACAATTTTATTGCATTTGTGGTAACAATATTTACATCAAATTGAATTTTTCATGCAGTATCTTGGCATTGTAATTTATTTCAATATATCGCTGTTAATTACAAACACTAGTTACATTTTTTAACATAATATTAATTTTAAAAATAATTGGGAAAAACAATAGATTGGCTTAGGTGGTTCAGGTGATAAGTCATCAAGTGATATCACTAAAGTGCCTCTGACCAGGAGGGCCTGGAGTTCTGACGGTGTTAGGATTTTCGTCACTAGCTAGAGAGGACGGTTGAATTCAGGCGTTCTCTGGAGAAGAAGTCTGGCGGCCGGCTGCTCTGATCGGTAGTTTTCCGTGGTTTCTCCGATCAACACCAGGCGAATGGCGGAACAGTATCTTAACAAACTGTTCATGGAACGCGCGCGATCTTTCTTTCGTCTTCGTTGTTCTATCCTATCTCTCTCACACACTTGTATTTACATGCACTACACTACCACACATGCCAGCAGACGCGCCGGACGCTTAGAGTTTGTCCTGATTGGGGTAGTGCCCAGCTGGTGGGAGATAACTGGATAGGAAAAACCCGCATTGTTGACGTGTAATCTCCGCCGGATCTCACCATTTGGCACTGGAAGAGCCCCGCAACAGCCTTACGATAAAGAAGTTCACTACACGTGCGGAACTAATTACTATTTAGCTGTTGACGCGCCCGGAAACATAAATATTTAAACAATCAATTTGCGATTTTGTCCGCTTATTCGCCATTTTGTCACAACGTACGACACGATGCCCCAGACGTTTTCTGGCTTCGTAAATTGAAACGAACTGCCAATACAGAGGCTCTGTCGGACGAGCGTGCGGAGAAGAGAGGAAAAGAGCAATCCACGAGGCTAAGCAGCTCATTATCGCCGACTGTTTCGAAAGATACGAACGTCGTTGGAAGAGCCCGGGACAATTTGTATGAAAGCAAATGTAAAATCGTTGCCAAGAACCAGAATAAGGAAAAGAATAAGACAATTACTTTTTCATGGCCATAAGTGTGAAAATGAGTCGTTTAATATTTTATACTCGAGTTAATGTTTTATGCCGTACTGTCTCAGTTAATACGAGTAGTTCATTTTTCGATCCTTTTTCTGTCATTCTTTGTCTCTTTCTTTCTCTCTCCCTCTCTCTCTCTCCTTTCCTTCCACTTTTCTTTAATTCTTTTTCCCTTTTTTATTCTTCCTTCCTCCCCATAATTTCCCGTCCTTCAAAAGGAACTTCTTAAGAAGAGAAACTTATGTACGAGTAATGAGGCGGGAAAACGCGGCGAATTTTCGGCCGAAAATCTCTTACTGCGGAGCTCTGGAAACGCAAAGAGGATAAATACAGTTGCTAAATTAGAAAAAACTCCTCGTACACCAATCAGGGTCCTCTTTTGATTGACGATAAAATGCCTGTCTGTCTACCTCTCTGTCTGCCTTCTGTCTGTCCGTCCGTCTGTAAACAACGTTAGTGGTTAAAACGCGCAGAATGTCCAAAATCGACATTCCCTTATCGATGTTGATGAAGTCATGTCTCCTTGAATTTCAAACAGATATTTTAATTTTTGGGGGTACTTTACATGAAGCCTGTGAAACATTTTCAAAATTTTCAAAAAAATTCCAAAAGTTGAAATATTTTTCGGGTGTCTTACTACTATTATTATTAAGATAAAGATATTTCCCTTAATGAAATATGTTCCTTAAAAATAAATTTTGAAATAAGGTCATGTATATTTCTTCGAAAATTTGCTTACTTTCGGCGTAATTTTGCGTGAAAATACGGCCGAGATAGTACGTGCTGATTTAGCACCATTAGTTTGTATACGTGAACATCTTAATTTGGTCGAAGAGTTTGTAATATTGTTACTGCCTTACGCTCATCATAATTGTGAATACAATAAAGATAAAATATAAAAACAAGATAAGTAAAAAAATTAGGGAAATCGAGTTATCAATATTTCCGGAAAGAGGTAGACGTGCTGTAGCTGTGTAGCCTTAAGTTTTACTGCCCAAAGCCTCTCAAACGTTTAATTATAGTTCATTGTCTTAATTAAAGAATATGAGTAAATTACACATATTTTTCCTAAGTACAAGTGAACAATACGGTTATTTTTATCATATACATTTTTGTTTTGTTTTACAGCGTATGTTCCAAGTACACCTCACGTTCAATTTAGTTTTGCTAATAATTAGGACCCGGATATTTATGATATATAATTTTTTTCTTCTAGTTATTTCGACGGTAAATATAAAATAAACATGTGTTCTATTTTTTTAAAATGATAACACCTTGTTTGCTGAATTATATTTCAATGACATGAAGTGTCATTGCTATTAATCATTGAAATACATTTTCTTTTTCTTATTAAATTGAAACAAACTTTGTTCTTATTAAACATTATTTCTTTTTATGTGATGAATGATGGCCACCGCAACTTTATAAGAATTAACTTTTATAATATTTCTCTTTCTTAACTTATTTACTGAAGCATTCTTGGCTTTGATCAATTTATTTTTGCAAAGTCTCTTAATACTTAATTCCTACACTTTCCGGTAAGTAAGGAAACACTGGTCGCTTGGCGGTGAGAAGAATCATTCGTCCAGTATGTGTCGTCCTTCCAGCATTTCATGAATTTCCCAACTAAGTTCGTATCTGCATGCGTTTTTCACCGTGCGCGTCCTACTTGACTTGTTTTCTAATTTTCATTAATAATCTACATTTACGACTTGACATTCGCATTTTAAATCGTTTTTACTGTTCAACTTTACACATATCGCAAAAAAAGATTCTCTCTTTGCCACATCGAGATGAATTCTATGTTGTAACGCTCTCTAACAATTTTTATGCCAGTCACGGACTACCTCTGGCAGATCGAGACAAATTGTTGATACATTTTTATCTATCTGAATAAGCTATCTCAATTCTCTTGTTTACTCTAACAATGTCGCTTTTATAAATTAACCGTAAGAAAACATTTTTTGAAATATTTTTCTAATATTTAAAATATTTATGCGAACTTGTTTTTCTTGTTGTTTAGTCACTTTACGTTCCCATTTCTGTTTATATTTGTTCGTACTTTCCCTCCCTTATTTCTGTTTATATTTCTTCTTATTATCCCTTACTTCCTATTTTATTCTGTCGATATATTTGATATTGTATTCCGAAATGTCCTGTAGGTATTTTGTCCTATTTCAATATTGAGGAAGTCATGTAGCGGATGTCTGTCGTATTGGGGTCAGGGAATCGTTGAATGTGACTACGTTGGTAATGGTACTACTAGGTAATGGACAAACTAAACCAGCGGCTAAAATGTTTAGCTGATTTTCTCCAAAATTGATAATCTCAAATCAATCTGGCTGGTGTTGCGGCCACTTGAAATTGAAACTGAAATGTAATGTCAAAAGTAATGATTAGTGTCCTTTTCGCAATGTTGGCCGTATCTTTAGTAGCATAATATGTAGCAATATTAATAATTAGTTGAGTTTGAATGTTTATGACCTAAAATATTACAAAAATGCAAGCACCTTTGACCTAAAAAATATGAAAATTTGAAAATAAATATGACTTAAAATATTTTGGGATGCATTTTCGAAACCTTTAAGTTTTTTCCTCTGTTTAAAAAATCATCATATTGAAAATATGCTTTCAAAATAAAGCACATTCACAATTCACTCCTCTTTTGGCACCCCGTGATGACAATTATTCTTTCAAGAGTTATTAAATATTTTTTTTTTAAATGCTGCTAACCTTGTCACAAAACCTCACAAAACGTAACTAACACTTCCTTAGCATCCGATCCTTTCTATGCTTTCCTTTTCTCCTTTTATACAGATTACCATCCTAATTCACAGACATGTATTTGTAACATAAAAAGTAAAGTAAGAAGTAACATAAAAAGTAAGAAATGATGACAAACGTACGAACATTCATGGAAAAGTAAGACCATAAAATGACCTATTGGTGCAAAAGAATGGTACAGACTTTCTCGTTTTAGTTTTCTATTTCCTTTGATCTCGGCTAGCAACTCGAATCAACTACCTTTATCTTAGCTAGCTACTCAATCAGCCTCTCTTTAAGTTGTTTTTCAATAAAACAACAAAGATCGCTTTCATCTATCACCGATGTCTTTTGGAACCTTTTATATTTTCGATAAACTTGGCACTTTTCCATGATACTGAAAATTTTGCATATGAAATCGCCATGTTCTCCAAAGTTCATTACCCCCCTGGTTCACCATCTTTGCCGATTTTTGCCGAGTTTTTCTTACTTAAGGTTAAATATAATTCTTTCCAAAAAGATGCGAAAAAGCACTAGCTAGTGAACCATGTACTCTTCATTCGAACAATAAAAATAATTTTAAAGAATGAGCGTTGTTTACAGACGGATAGACGGGCTGACAAACAAACAGAGAGACGGATGGATGAACGGACCGACGGACAGACGTTTTGTCGTTAATCCATTTTTCGGCATTAAGGACCAACAAAACAGGGCTTCTGGGCACATCACGCGTTGAGAATTTTTTTCTTAATTTAGCAACAGGATTTATCCACTTTTTTCCTAACCTGGAACCCTGTAGTAAGAGTTCTTCTGCCGAATGTTCTCCATTTCTTCGCTCAATATTAAACAACTTTCTCTCTCTACTGCGTAAGTGGTAGTAAGAAAGTAAAATATTTTTTGTTACCGAGGTTCCAGCCCCAAACTTTATGCTCTTTATAACTAAAAATAATAAACAAATTTCAACTAAACAAAATAACATACATGTACTCTTGTATCTCAGTACTTTTGTATTTTGTGTAATTTTACACATTAATCCAATCCAATACTTTCAATCAATTGACACATTGTATAATTTACTCTTTTTCATATTTTGTTTTCACAAGTATTTTTCACAAGAAAAATTAGAAATTGAGATTGCAATTTACGTTTAGATGTAATTAAATAAATTTAACTGAATTCGAGTACACATTTTATAGTCCTTGAGAAATACTGGCTGACGAAGACACTATAATATCTCCAAACATTCGAGATCACAACGGATCCCGACTTGAACGTTTTTCTATCTTCTATTTTTTTTCTGTTTTCAACAATTTTGAAAACCATTGCTGACAGACATTCAATTCCTCCAAGTGCCTTTAACCATCACTGCTTTACTTCAATTATACTTCTTCCTAAGCTTTCATCAATTTAAATAACAATTCCTTCGCCGCCAAAAGGTACGCTTTCACTCTCCACTATAATAAAACCCTTCACTACAAAAATGAATCCATCCGTCAAAGTTTAACATAACACGTAAATCACTCATAATAAGTTTTTGCTCGCACTGTCGCTCGTGCAACTCGCAAATGCATAACAATCATATGTTATGCATTTGGCTGAATTTACTACAGCTAAATATGTGTGCATTCATATCTTTTTTTGGGAACATAAATTAACCCATCAGAAAATGATTTCTGTCAATCATTTCATATCTCTGGTATTCTTAATACATTCACTCTTAGACGCAATTACAATCAATATCAGAGTTTCACTATTAAATAGAGCTGAGAAAATCTCAGAACCATTTTAATATAGACAATTGACAATGAAAATTAACAGTCTTCTCCTACACGATTCTATGCATTGAAGTGCAGTAAAGTGAATAAATCCGAGTAATAATAATAGGGGAAGTAGTGGGCGTGTCACAATATTCGATCTTCCGTTCAATTTTTCTCACTTACTTTCTTAAGCGTGCAAATATCGATTTTCAAATGAATGTGTCCAAAATTCGTTTGTAGTTGTTGTGGAGTTTTAATCACTTCAAAAATTGCGGACGAATATATGGAAGAGTGAAGCAAATCCGGGGAGAAACGAACGTTTTGTAAAAGATTTAGCGACAGAATTTCCGAACTAATTGATGATATATTAGAATCAGAGAATAATGCTGAAGAGCAGCTCATAGATGTTTTTTGCATTTACATGTGTGCATATTAGCAATAAATTTAACTGTACTAAATTGCCTGCAGGTATTTTTTACAGCGTTTACAATTTTGAAATTGAATATTACCAGTTCATATTCTATGTAACATACAAGTCCATTAGCCGTTGGGAACTTTCGTACAGGAGTAAAACATTATCAGTGACTATTGACTGTTTACAGCGTCGCTGACGATACATTTAACTAGTTTTTATATAAATCTTCTTTTACATAGATACTCTTCACTATGGATGCTATTTCTAATAATTTTCTACGAATTTTACAACTTTGTAGGCAAGTAAATTTTAATATCTCAATTAAATTTATTTTATTCTTCAAGAAATGGTAAACTAGTAAATGAAGCATTAGTCATAAACGTCTTTTCTAATCATTTTAGTGAATTAGTTATCAAGTCAAAGAGGGTTTATGGAACATGTTGTTTTAACTATTTTTTGGAGATATTAAAATTCTTTTAATCATTTACTTCATAACAGTTAGCAAATATTTTAACCTATTCTTCTTTTTGGTTAAAAACAGCTGATGGTCATACATATGGAAGAGTTTTTCTACTTTTATATTGACAAAATATAAGATTTTTCATTTTAAATTAAAAAGCATATGAATAATTTCTCTATTATTTATTATTTTCTTGAAAGTAAAGAACTGGGGAAATGATTGGTTTAGTTTTAGTTTCCCTTTCATTTCACAACACTTTTGGATAGTAGTTATTGAACACAATGATTGAAACCCAGTTGTTGTTTCAGCCCCAATTTTATTTCTAAAATAAAGAAAAAAGCAGTTTCTTATTTCGTACGTTTTGTACTCATACTGACCAAAATATTTTTGCTTTTACTTCAGGTATAAGTTACTCTATGTTCTAAGCGCTATATCACCCTATAGAAATCGTATTGACGCTGCAAACGTTCTAATATTAGATCTTATTTCTGTTACTATGACGCTAGTTCAGTGCTATCACGGGATAATAACATGTCCTCAATCTGTTACGGACGCTTCGTGACCCTCAGAGACCCGGAGATGACTTTTCTGTCGTCATTAACAGATAATACTTGTTTTTTCAACGATAGTGCAGATGTGGAGTGACCTTTGCCACGTAAATCCGCTATATAAACCGGCTGGTGGCGAAACTAAGTACACAACATGAGCGGGCAACGTCTGTCTGCGTGGCTACTGCCACTTTTCGTGGCTCTGTCGCTGTCGACTCCTCTGGCTCCACAACCCAGGTGCTCGTCTGGGAAGGAACTAGCGCTGTCCCTGTCGTACGCCACGAACGCCACGGGGCACCGCGCCGTCAGCGCCAACCTGCAGCAGCCAATGGGGAGCCCCGGATGGCTGCTGGATATTCAAGTCCGGACCTCTGGATGCGAGTCCGACGGCATCCCATGGCGATCGCTGACTATCTCACTCAACGGGCCCCCGGAGGAGGGGTTTCTGGCACCCTCCACGCCCACCACACCCACCACGCCCTGGACCCCGCCCCCGATCTACCACACGTTGCTCGGCTTGGGGAGCTACCGCGCACCGCCCCAGGCCAAGGACTGGGCTGCAGCTCGCGAATTCTGCCGAATGGAGGGCGGGGGACTTCTGACGCCGACGTCACAGCACGAGGTGGAGCTGCTGTTCCAGCATTTCTCACCGAACGCTACCGGCGCTTATCATAATGACGCTTTTTGGACCAGTGCCAACGATATCCAGCAGGAGGGCAAGTTCGTCGCAGAGGACGGGGTGCCCCTGGAGGACACGGGCTTTGCAGACTTCTACCCTGGAAGCCCATCGAGTTCTACCTCAAGCAATTGCCTTCTTATACTCAACAAGCGGTCACTGTATGATTATGATTGTACCAAAAAGTACCCTTATATATGTAAAGTGCCTCTTTGAATTTCATTTCCATCTTTTTCGTCTGTAAAATACTCATAAGAAAACATTTCTGTTGTACCACGGTATCTAATGTATACTGTTTTCATCATCAGACTTATATTAAAATGTTTCATCTATATCTTAATTGTTTATGCATGTCAGCCACATGAAACAACACAGTTGCACTAAACAAAATGTACACTAAGTAATTCAGAGAATCAATAAATATTTCCAAATATGTTGATGTATAAAAATACGAGAGTTCTTTTTTGCCAAACAATGGTCATTATCGTTTTTCAAGGATTCATACTTTGTGTTGGTATTAACTTGACATTTTTGAAGCAAATTAGGTTCAGATTTTAAAAGTAGTAGTATTATAAAAATATTGAAAGAAATCAAATATAATAATTACATTAAGATATGAAATAAAATAACAAAAGATATCCCTTTTTGTATTTTTTGTGTCGAAATTGGGAATATAGGAAATTGTTAACGAACTTTCACATTAATTTACATGTAAAATACATGCTGATTTGAATGTACGGATTTTCCATGTGAGGATACACATGTAGTTCACTGGCCAACATTAAATTCGTATGAACTCATGGTATTCCAAAGTAATTCAGGACCTAAACTCCATCTCTCGCGTTTTTAATACGGCGCTTGGTTTACTTTATTACACTGATGAGTGCATGCACTTTAAATAATATCATATAACGTTTCTTAAAAACTCTACACTTTTCAGTTAAAATTATCTCAAAATTCCGCAATTTGAGAATCGCACAAACGTCTTTTTCTAAGAAAAACTATTCCATTTTTTATTTCAACTTTTTAAAGAGTAGTGCTAAATACACTTCAAGTTGACATAAAAGTCATTTTGCTGTATACTGTTGTTTTTTCAAAAATTATGCATTTCAGCAATTACAAATGTATTATTTCTACCCACATAGTTTAATTCTGTCATTTGATGGTTGCAACTCGTTGTATAATTATACTCATTACGATACATATTTTGTTATCCTTCTTGACCAGACTTGACCAATCGCACAGTTTACAGAGCAAGTCTTGACACTTCATTAATCATTGAGAATCATTCTAGTAAATGTTTTGTTCGATTGTGTACATTAAAATTGAATTTAATAATATATTTTGTTCGTCAGCTTTAATTTATTTTTATTAGTAGTAATTTCGACGTGAAAAATTGTTTAAAATAAATTTGATCCTAATTTCACTTTGATCCTATTTGACTAGCATAGTGGTAGTGGTAGATGGAATATTTAATTGACGTTAAGAAAAGAACGCAAGTCATTTTGTTTTATATGTTGCTGCCATGTGGTTGCCCAATAAAACTGACCAGTTCCTTAGTTCAAAATGTCTTGCGAATCAGAAGATGAGTTAGCACTTTCAGAAATAACAAAAAAAGCGAAAATGGTGACCTTGGAATTATTAAAAATAAATAAATAAATGAAAGCTTCATAACGGTTGCATGCCAATGTTCAACAGAGAGAAGAATTTCACAGAATTTCACATTTCATTATCTTATATTGTTGTTGTACTGAGATATACATCGCTGCATTGTTACCAAGGCCGTGTATGTAGTAATATAAAATTAAGATGAAAATTAATGGTACAATACGGTTTCAAATTTTCTTTCATGCAAAGTATTAGAAATATTGCATATATTTGCAAACTTAACCAATTCAAAGAACCGCTTGTGGTAGATATCTAGATTTATTCCGAGAGCCAGGAAAAGAATTCATTTCTAACTTCTAACTAAAAATGAAATATACCATAATCAGCGATCAAAATTTCTTGGAGTTGAGAAGTAATTTCTTAGTTCTAAGTCATATATATATATATATATATATATATATATATATATATATATATATATATATATATATATATATATTGAAACCCATAATATGTGTTTCATTACACTAATTAAATCATTAGTGTAAGAAATCAATAGCTATTTTGGACTGCGCGGTGCGAGCGCCGGGCGCTGCGAGCAGCGGGCAGCCAGCGACGGTTGCCACCGCCACCGGTGCCACCATCGCGAGCAGCGTGAGAATTTCGGTTAGAAGCGGGGAGCGAGCACGTGTAAGCAGCCGTTTGGGACAGTCGAGCCGTGCCGCCCGTCGACGAAGGACGTGGCCGGCGTGCTCCCGGTCAGGAAAGAGTCGTTAGGAGAATCGCGAGGAGAGACGTTAGCGGAGCGGCGACGAGTGCGGACGTGCGACGAAAGCTCGCGGGTAATGCAAGGACGCAGACGACACGCGATGTAACTGTAGAAATATCAGAAACTGTAGTGTAGCATGAATGTAAATAGGACATTGAAAATATCAGCAAAGTAAAAGATTAGTGTCGGTAGAATAATTGATCACGCTCCTAATAGTTGGTGTAGTGGAATTGGCATGGTAATTGTGTGGTACGGAACTGAGTTCGGTGCACGTGATCGGCGCGGGTTGAGTAATTAAACCCACTGACGGACGGTGATTCGAGGGAAGTGCGACGCCGGGGTATCAAGATCCTGGTCGGGGAAGAATTATTGGAACATCGGCCGTGGACGACGGCCACGCCATTCGCCTCCGACGGCCCGCAGCAGCAGCAGAGGTCGACGACCCTGTCGGCACGAGTGGTTCTACAAATATCAGTGGTAGTCGATCGGGGCCCCGAAGGTATGACGATTGTATATTACTCTTAATCTTGGTACCAAGGCGGAGTATACAAACATTGTTAGATGATGTAAATAGCAAGTTTGGTTTACAAATATATCTTGTTTGTGATTGTATTTATGTTGTTGATTAGCCTCTCCAATATTACACAAACTTATCCAGGGACCCATTCACGTAAAATATACCCTCCTTTAGTGTTATATTGCAGTGAAAATACCCGGCACCATCAGGTATGTCACAGCTGGCGCCCGAACAAGTGGAAAACGTATAGTTAAGAAATGTGGCCTTAGGAAAGTTGGTGAAATGTTGGAAAGTAATGTGCATGTATCTGATGTATAGTAATGCAGGTTACAGATGATAAGCAGGCAGTGTAAAGTGTATTATTATAGAGAACAAAAAGTAACAGTACATGCATTAACAAAGGATGCATAAGTCAAGTAAGGATAAGGAATATTTGATAATTACCACAATTTTGTTGTGTAATTAATTGTGGGCTGATAGGAAATTATTTGAGAGCAACCAATATAAAGTTACTATTGTAGTTATTGAGATTATGAAGGCCACACATGTACATGTTACAAATAATGTAATGTAATAGAATTTCAAATTGTGTAAGACATATTAGTAATGTTTGAATTGCCTGGTAATTTTTAATAACATGAAAATTAAAGAATTGGGAAGCAGTAATAATTCTTGTGGAAATATAAAGGTGGTTAATATTATTGTATAAATTGTGCACATCATTTGCTGGGAATGTTCACTCAGTAGTGCATTATCTATTAGTGATGGTAAAGTCTGGGGAATTTAATAGAAAAGATACCAGGTTGGGAAACATATAGCAGCATTGTGAATATTTATATGACACTATTGAGGAAAATTCAGGGAGAAGATATGACATGTAAATGTGAGTGATGATTATGTACATAATATAGCAATAAGTGTGTTGAAAAGTGATTTCAATTAATAAGGGATTTACTATAATTTGAAAGCATTTATGTAATAGTGTTAATAAGTTTATTAGCAGTGTATATGTGTAAATGGTAATAATATATGTGTTGTAAGGAGTATGTTTATGCATTGGTAGGTGAGTGGAGATTTATATGGCTACTGACCTAGTATTATTGTGTTTTTGGTGGTGAATGAGGGTTGTTCGTCATTATTTAGCAATTGAAACAGAAGTGAATTAAACCATTCGCGAAGAATATACAGTATTGTGGCGGGTATAGTTAATTCATAGGATAACTGTGGTATCGTTGGTAGGTGAGGCAAGAGGAAAATTTGTGCGGTATTTTAGTGTAGTGAGAATCGATCGGACAGCTCAAAGCAACAGAATGGAGGCGCAAAATGTAGTGCTGGACCGGGAAGAGAAGGCGGAGGAAGTAGGGGAGATAGATATAGGAATCGATAATAGCATGTCATCGGAAAGCAGGGATAGTGGTATTGGAAGTCGGTTGGATGATACGTCAGGGGACAGCTTCAATAAAGATGTACAAGTTACGTCAACACTGATGATTCAGGCAGCAGGAAATTCAAATCGGGGGGGTGGAGAAGATATCCATCTAAATGGAATGCAGTTGATGATGAAGATGTTAGAAGAACTGAGTAGGAAAGCAGAAGAACGGGATAGGAAATCAGAAGAACAGAGTAGGAAAGCAGAAGAACGGGATAGGAAGGCAGACGAACAGAATAGGAAGATGTTCGAACAACTGAATGGGAAACTGGACGAACAGAAAACATTCACAGAGGAGCAGAACAGGAGGTTAGCTGAAGAACTGAATAGGAAAGTAGAGGAACAGATTGGGAAGCTGGCAGAAGAACAGAATAGGAAATTAGATGCAATAGGGGGGCGAATGGGACGCGCTGAAGAACAAATTGAGTTAACGAAGAATGAGATGACCAAAATCGCGGAGCGGGTAGAAAGTCATGAGCAATGGACTGCCGAAGAATTAGATAAACAGAAAAGATCCGAGGAGGAACAAAATAGGAAAGCGGAGGAACGGGATAGGAAAGATGAGGTGCTAAAATTTCAATCATACCATCAAGTAGATGCTAGGGTAGCGGTAGCAGATAGAAACGAGGGGATGACGAACCAAATCCATGAAGAAGTCAAGACAGCGGAGGGCAAAACGGTGGAGGTCCAAATCGAGACCGAGGAGGATGTTTATAAAATGAAAGTGAAAACGGAAGAATTGAAGTTAATAATGGAAGAAGAAATGGAAATGAAAATAGAAGAAATGGAGCGTATAATAGAAGAAGAAATCGTGGTAAATATACAAGGGTGCGAAGAGAAAAGAGTACAAGAAGAGTTTAAACAGGAAGAAGACGGGAAAATGTCGCCAAGTGTCAAGTATGGGGTGACACCAATTATGCCTCCAAAGTCGATGAAATCTCTGGGAGATGGGACGGAAAACCCTAAGGTAGTTATGCGAGCAGAAGAACGGCACCTAGCATCAAACAACATATTGGAAGGATACAAGATCCAGTTATTACACCCAATGTTAGAAGAGAACGCCAGGACATGGGCAGAGAATTTTGGTACATTTCCGAAATTTTTGAAGGAATTTGAAAACAAGATTTCTGTACGAAAGCGGAATAAAGAAACACAAATAAACATCAAGAGCGACCAGAGGAATAGCCATCACAACTACATCACGGGAAGTCGTAGTGAATACAGAACGAAGAGCGTTATGGAGCCAAAAACATTATTTGCTCCTATAAAATATCAAGGAATTATTTGCATGTCAACGCGACAGTATCCTGTCACCGTGCAAAGCCTACTGAGCAGAGCAGATCATACCGATTTAGGAAAGGGTTTGAAGATATTGGAGGGGTACAACTTCATGTTTGCAGACGCCCCAACGAATGGGAGTGAAGGAGATGTAGGCAGGTCAAGAATGGAGCGAAGTCAGGGGCGAGGGAAGAGTGATGGTATGGTCAACCATTGGTACAAACGTAGAAGAGGTCGTAGCTGGAAATGGGATGATACCTATCAAGATGTGTTCAACACGCTGGAAGCTATGTCCTACAACTGTGAGTTAGGAAATCACGGTCAGCAAAATGGGGATGAACTGTCGCACAAGAGACAAGACATAGTAGGACATTACAAGCTTCAAATCGGAAACCTGGTTCAACATGTATGGAAAATAGTGAAGTGTAAATAAGTGTAATGTTAGGGTTAATAATAAGTAATCACATGTTAATTCGATTTTAAGTTATAAGTGCATATAGGGCGTCGGGCAATATGCAAGAGAGTGCAACCATCGGCAGTGACGATGTTACTAGTGTGAATTTTTCCAGAAGCGGGAAAAATTCAAAAAAGAAAAGGGGGGGTGATGAAACCCATAATATGTGTTTCATTACACTAATTAAATCATTAGTGTAAGAAATCAATAGCTATTTTGGACTGCGCGGTGCGAGCGCCGGGCGCTGCGAGCAGCGGGCAGCCAGCGACGGTTGCCACCGCCACCGGTGCCACCATCGCGAGCAGCGTGAGAATTTCGGTTAGAAGCGGGGAGCGAGCACGTGTAAGCAGCCGTTTGGGACAGTCGAGCCGTGCCGCCCGTCGATGAAGGACGTGGCCGGCGTGCTCCCGGTCAGGAAAGAGTCGTTAGGAGAATTGCGAGGAGAGACGTTAGCGGAGCGGCGACGAGTGCGGACGTGCGACGAAAGCTCGCGGGTAATGCAAGGACGCAGACGACACGCGATGTAACTGTAGAAATATCAGAAACTGTAGTGTAGCATGAATGTAAATAGGACATTGAAAATATCAGCAAAGTAAAAGATTAGTGTCGGTAGAATAATTGATCACGCTCCTAATAGTTGGTGTAGTGGAATTGGCATGGTAATTGTGTGGTACGGAACTGAGTTCGGTGCACGTGATCGGCGCGGGTTGAGTAATTAAACCCACTGACGGACGGTGATTCGAGGGAAGTGCGACGCCGGGGTATCAAGATCCTGGTCGGGGAAGAATTATTGGAACATCGGCCGTGGACGACGGCCACGCCATTCGCCTCCGACGGCCCGCAGCAGCAGCAGAGGTCGACGACCCTGTCGGCACGAGTGGTTCTACAAATATCAGTGGTAGTCGATCGGGGCCCCGAAGGTATGACGATTGTATATTACTCTTAATCTTGGTACCAAGGCGGAGTATACAAACATTGTTAGATGATGTAAATAGCAAGTTTGGTTTACAAATATATCTTGTTTGTGATTGTATTTATGTTGTTGATTAGCCTCTCCAATATTACACCAACTTATCCAGGGACCCATTCACGTAAAAGATACCCTCCTTTAGTGTTATATTGCAGTGAAAATACCCGGCACCATCAGGTATGTCACAATATATATATATATATATATATATATATATATATATATATATATATATATATATATATATATATATTACCTTCCATCAATCTACTTTCTTTTATAAGAATAGAAATAGCTTTCATACACTTCTCAACTTCACCTCGCAAAATAGGGATTCTGGCTACACCACGCGTGAGAAATTTTTTTTTTCTAAATTTAGTAAATCGTTTGATTACCAGGGTCCTGTAAAAATAGTTTTTATTCCGAAAAGTCACCGTTTTTTCTCGCAACATTACACAACTTTTTTTTCTTCAGAAGTAACATTTTAAGGGAGAGAAAGTAAAAATAAGCTCTCTAAAGTAGTTGATGATTATTTTTTTGAAAAAAAGAAAATTTTTGCCCATTGTTGCGACTTAAGGGAATTAAAAAAAATTCTCAAAACTTTTCTCTAATATTTTTCTTCATTTTTTCACTCATAGAAGAAAAAACTAAACAAGTCGCTAAGACCCGATTTTTATTTAATTCTCTAAATTTCGGAAGCCAATCATTTTGCGAGAAAGTGTGAGATGTTTTAGCTTTAGATGTTTTAAAAACTAGTTTAACTTTCACTATGTTGTTCTTAATGGTCAACGATTATCTGCACCAATTCAAAATGTTTATGAACAAGCCTTGGAGAAATATAACTCTGAAGTTTTCACTCAATAATTACGCAAGGCGACGATTGTTACTGTTTTTTGTAAACATCTGAAACTCGTTGAAAGACTCAAATGTCACTTAAAGAACAGAAGTGCCCTAAATATAAAAGTCCTAAGCGAAGGAAGATACCTATAAAAAGAGAGATAAAAGACAACACTCGTAATATGTCGTAGACTCCCTTATAGAACATCCCAAACATGCAAAAATGCCCTCAAAAGTATATTTTACCTCAAACATTCAAAAAGTTAATAATTAAAATATTGTTTAATAACATTTTCATATATTTATTGTATAAACATGTCTACAATGAAAATAAAACATTAGGAAAAAATTGGAAATTAATTTGTAAAGATAATTTAGAGAAAATTGTGGACAGAAATAATCCCTGAGCTGTGACATCGTAACTTTAGAACTACTAAATTGTTTCTGTTCTTTAATTACTTTTTCCAATGAGAATAGATGATTTGTTTTTATGCCTGAACCAAAACAATATTTGTACCATTAATAATTAAATATGTTAAATATTTTTAGTCCGAAAATTACATAATTAGAATAAATAAATTATTTTTCAAATGCATGTGGAACTTGCACAGTCAACTGGGAACCTTCAAACTGCAGAAGATAGACCAACAGAAAAATCAGTGAATCTCATCAATCAACAAGTGCACAACATCAACTCACCAAAAAAATAGGACCCACAAAAGTAGGTGATTATGGCGACGCAAAGCGTAGAATGGCAAACAATTGTGCAAGTAAAGACGCTACTTCAATAAATAGGTATTCAATCTTAGAAACAGTAGACAAATCAGAGGAAAATGTAAATAACAAAGAACCACAATTAGAAAATATAAAAATACCCCCAATATGCATTAGAAACACAGGATAACACTTCTAACAAAAGACCTAACAGTATTAATAGGAAACGGATTTACCCTTAAAACCACAGGGAATTCGGTAAAAATATTACTGAAAAACGTTACCGACAACCGAAAAGTTAGAAAATATTGCGAAGAGAAAAGTGTTCCTTACTATACGTACTGTGTGCAATCAGAAAAAAAACTTACCAGTAGTAATAAAAAATGTACCCTTAATATTCACTAAAGAGGAAATTTATAACGAATTGGAAAGTTTAAACTATCCAATAAAAAAAGTAACAATGGCAACCAACCGAGAACAATTACCCTTTAAAGTATTTGCCTTAGAACTATCACACTCCGTTGAAGGAAAGGAAATATTTAAACTAGACAAATTACTTCACTGCATTGATAAAGTAGAAATAAGAAGGAGACCACAAGGCCCCCCGTAATATAAAAAATGCTTTATTTATGGACACACAAAAAAATATTGCACAATGACCCCAAATTGTGGCTACTGTGCAGAACATCATTGGACAAAAGACTGTGAATTATTACAACCCACAAACCCACCACCCCAAATTTGTACTCTATGCAAAGAAAATTCTAATCAATGTAAAAAAGGTTAATTCTAATCAATTTAAGTACTTTCCAAAAATAAAGAGAATCCAACAATCAAATCAATTCAATACACAATTCCAAGCTCTTCAATCACAACAAAAATATGAAAACAAAACTCACTCACAAACATTCCCACAACAAACGAACATAAACCAAAATTCATTACATTCAAAAATGGCACTTAATAAAAGTCAAAACACAACTACACCCACATATGCACAAACAGTTACACAAAATACCATACAGTCAAACATTACACAAATTATAATGCAGATGTTACCTACAATAATTAACCAAATAACATATACATTAATTCCACAAATACAAAACATTGTGTGAAATCAAATCTTAAATATAATAAGAAATGGATAAACAGCCCAACATAAAATCAATAAAACTTCTTAACTGGAATGCAAATGGCTTACCAAATAAAAAAACACACTTATCCAATTCCTGAAAAACCACTCAATAACAATTGCATGCATAACAGAAACACACCTTACCCCAGGAAAATCTTTTAAAATCCCTGGATATAACTGTTACAGAGAAGACAGAATATGTCAACATGCAGCAGGGGGAGGAGCAATACTAATTAAAAAAAATTGGACCACTCATTAATTTCTATTCCAAAATCGAACAATCTTGAACTGATTGCAGTAAAAATAGCTTTAAAAAATAAATACTTAAATATCATAACAGCATATAGACCACCTAAAAAACAAATCAATATAAATGAATTAAAGCTAATATTACATAATACAGAACCAACAAATTTTAATGGGAGATCTAAACAGCAAACATTTCAATTGGGGTTGTAAAGTGAATACACCTAATGGGAGAAAGTTACTAAAAGCATCATTAACATTAAACTTTCAAATCATAGCTCCATCAAACCCTACTCACTACCCCAAAAACTGTAATGCTGAACCAGATATCATTGACATTACCATTTCTAAAAATTTAAAACATACCCTCTATGCTCATGTGTTACCTGAATTAGACTGACCACTGTCCTGTAATTCTCACTTCAGATATGAACTATATTAAAACTGAATTGCCATTTGGCATAGACATTAAAAACATAGATTGGTTAAAATTCCAAACAAACGTAGATAATTCTCTTTCCACAAACCTATTCATGAAAAATAAAGAAGAAATTGATATTGCCATAGAAACCTTTACTAAAATCATACAAAAAGCACCAAATGAAACAAATACTAACCCAAATTATAAACCAAAATATACACAGCAAACAATACCTATTAGCATTGAAAAATTAATTCAAAAGAAACACAAAATACGCAAGCCAATGGCAGCAATATAGAAGCCCAGACTTAAAGAAAATACTAAATAAACTAACACGCCAAGTAAAATTAGTTTTTGACGAGCACAGAATCCGTCAATATAAAAATTACATTAAAATAAAACTAAAGACAGCAGTTTATGGCAGGTTACAAAACAAATATTGAAAGAACCAACAAATATACCAGAATTAAAGAAATTAGATAAAACAGCTACAACATCAAAAGAAAAATATGAAATACTAGCTGAACATTTCCAAGAAATATTTGCTCCAAATACAACCACAAACAATAACACTTTAAACCATATCAATAACTATGAAGTAACAACAGTTCCAGTTCCAGTAAAATATATATCACCAAATGAAACATGCCTAACAATTAAACAGCTACCTAAGAAAAAATCAGCTGGAATTGACCAAATACCAACCATACTTTTACAAAAACTAAATAAGAAAGCAATTAGCTACCTAACTGCAACATTCAACTCACTGTTAAGAACAGGGTACTACCCCAAAAAATGAAAACACTCTATAGTAATACCAATTCCAAAACCAGGTAAAAACCCAGCATCTACAGAAAACTATAGACCAATAAGCCTAATCCCTATTGTAGCCAGTGTAATGGAAAAACTAATTCTAGAAAGACTTCTGAAATATATTAATGAAATACAACACATACCACTTTTTCAATTTCGATTTAAAGAAAATCACTCGACAATACAACTTTTAAGAATTACAGAATTAATATATAAAAACTTTGAACAAAAAAAGCATACACTAGCAGTATTTTTGGATGTAACCCAAGCATTTGACAGAGTTTGGAACTAGGGATTGATATTTAAATTACAAGAATCCGGATTACCCCTTTACATAGTAACAATAATACAAAGCTTCTGAAAAGAAAGAGTTTTTTCAGTAAGAATAAATTCAACCTACTCTACACAAAAAGAAATTACAGCAGGAGTACCACAAGGCAGCCCATTATCAGCAACTTTGTCCAACATATTCACAGCAGATTTCCCAACTACTCAAAACACAACAATAGCATTATTTGCTGATGACAGTGCAATACTAACTTCTAACAAGTGTCTAGAAACAGCCCCAAAAACTCTACAAGATGAACTGAACAAAGTAACACAATGGGCAGACAAGTGGATGATAAAACTACCCGAACAAATGTCTAGCAAAAATATTTACACTATGCCCAATAACCACTACTCCCAAACCTCTAAAGCTATTTGATATAACACTGGTTTGGTTACTAAAAAAGAAACCTATTAAATATCTGGGAATATTAATGGACACCAGACAAATTAATGGATAAATCATATAAATGACAAAATCACACAAGCAAATAGAAGACAACATAAATTGTTCCCCTTTAATTAATAGAAAAACCGCTCTCAAAACAGAACGTACACTAGTTCTGTACAGAGCAATAGTTCTTCCCATTATAATGTATGCATGCCCAATATGGTACAACACATCGGTGACTAATATTAGAAAATACAAACATTTCAAAATAAGATCTTACGTATAGCTGTAAATGCCCCCTGGTTCATTAGAAACAATCAATTACACTCAGAATTAAAAACAGAAACTATACACCAAATACTACTAAAACGCGCACATTCCTTTTTCACATCTTTGCATAGTATACCAGCATCTGACCACTACAACCTTGGTTCATCAGCAACAACATCCCGAATAAAAAACATATTTCCATATGACAAATATCTAATACATTTTGCTGACCCCCTTAAATCTTTTAGAATTGGATTAAACAATGCAAAGAATAATCAACAAATTTACTTGTGAAACAACAAACAATAATGAGGAACCTGTTGGGCTTCCCTTATTTCTATTTATCTAAAGAACGACTGTATTTTTTTATGAATGTTATTATTGTCCCAATGTTGATTGAAAGGAATTCTTCTGTTTTTATTTATTTGTATACTTGGATTTTGAGTTGTTATTAAATGAAAACAATCCCTGTAAAGCAGTTATGCTGGTCTGTGGAAATAAATAAAAGAAACAAAAAAAAGAGTAAAATATTATCAATGACTATTGACTGTTTACAGCGTCAGTGGCCTTACATTTAGCTCGTTTTTATATAATTCTTCATTTACATAGATATTTTTTACTATGGATGTTATTTCTAATAATTTTCTATGAATTTTACAATTTTATAGGAAAGTAAATTTTAGTATCCGATTTAAATTGATTTTATTCTTCAAGAAATGGTAAACTATTAAATGAAGCATTAGTCATCAACGTCTTTTCTAATAATTTTGGTGAACTAGTAATGAAGTCAAAGAGGGTTTATGGAACATTATGTTATTTTTACTATTTTTGGGAGATATTAAAATTCCTTTAATCATTTATTTCATAATAGTTAGCAAATATTTTAACATATTCTTCTATTTGGTTAAGAACAGCGCTGATGGTCATACATATGGAGTTTTGCAACTCTTATATTGACAAAATATACGATTATTCATTATGAATTAACAAGCATATGAATAATTTTTCTAGTGTTTATTATTTCCTTGAAAGTAAAGAACTGGGGAAATTATTGGTTTACTTTTAGTTTCCCTTTCATTTCACAACACTCTTGGATAGTAGTTATTGAACACAATGATTGAAACCCAGTTGTTGTTTCAGCCCCAAATTTATTTCTAAATTAAAGAAAACAGCAGCTTCTTCCTTCCAACGTTTTGTACATTTACTGACCAAAATATTGTCGCTATTACTTCACTTATAAGTTACTATATTTTCTAAGCGCAATATCACTCTATACAAACTTATATGAAAAAGTTAGTGTCATGTTTCAATATATGGTCCACCTCCATGGCTAACTAGTTACCAATGGGCCAAATAGGTACAATGTTAAATAAAGTATAAAGATTTTTGGATTAAAATATAATGTATTAAATGGAACACCTTGCGGTATTGCAGACTATTAAATGAAATTGAGTTTCAAGATAAAAATCAAAACTATATTGCAAATTAAACGGAGTCGTAGAATTACAGCCCAGATCACCCATATATTTCGAATTGAAATGCAACACATGTCAAAATGACCGCCTCGGGTATTCTAGAGTTAAAGCTGTGTTGAATGTAACTTGCACACTTTTCTGTTACAAGATACCTTTGGATCTCAATATTAGTTGGCACCGACTGACTTCGCTGAATATGTACCCAGATACAAATACCCAACGTATGGTTATTTTATGCTTCATAAGGTAAAAGCGAAAGACTGTAAATAAAAGAGCTTATCAATGTAAGGATATCTAAGTCGAAAGGCACAATTCTGATGTACTTAGCTTGTTTTCGTATTGACGCTGCAAACGTTCTAATATTAGATCTTATTTCTGTTACTATGACGTTAGTTCAGTGCTATCACGGGATAATAACATGTCCTCAATCTGTTACGGACGCTTCGTGACCCTCAGAGACCCGGAGATGACTTTTCTGTCGTCATTAATAGAGAATACTTGTTTTTTTCAACGATAGGAGTGACCTTTGCCACGTAAATCCGCTATATAAACCGGCTGGTGGCGAGACTAAGTACACAACATGAGCGGGCAACGTCTGTCTGCGTGGCTACTGCCACTTTTCGTGGCTTTGTCGCTGTCAACTCCTCTGGCTCCACAGCCCAGGTGCTCGTCTGGGAAGGAACTCGCCCTGTCCATGTCGTACTCTACGAACGCCACGGGGCACCGCGCCGTCAGCGCCAACCTGCAGCAGCCAATGGGAAGCCCCGGATGGCTGCTGGATATGCAAGTCCGGACCTCTGGATGCGAGTCCGACGGCATCCCATGGCGGTCGCTGACCATCTCACTCAACGGGCCCCCGGAGGAGGGGTTTCTGGCACCCTCACCTGCACCCTCCACGCCCCCCACACCCACTACGCCCCGGCCCGCGCCCCCGGGCTACCTCACGCTGCCCGGCCTGGGGCACTACCGCGCGCCGCCCGAGGCCAAGGACTGGCTTTCAGCTCGCGAACTCTGCCGAATGGAGGGCGGGGGACTTCTGACGCTGACGTCCCGGCGCGAGGTGGATCTGCTGTTCCAACACTTCCGACGAAACGCCACCGGCGCTTATCATAATGACGCTTTTTGGACCAGCGCCAACGATATCGAGCAGGAGGGCAAGTTCGTCACAGAGGACGGGGTGCCTCTGGAGGACACGGGCTTTGCAGTTTTCTACCCAGGAAGCCCATCGAGTTCTACCTCGAGCAATTGCATTCTCATCCTCGACAAGAAGTCACTGTTTGATTATGATTGTACCAAAAAGTACCCATATATATGTAAAGTGCCTCTTTGAATTTCATTTCTATTTTATTCTTCTTCAAAATACTCATGTGAAAACATTGCTGTTGTACTATCGTATCTAATGTATACTATGTTTTCATCTTTAAATCTATATTTAATGTTTTCATCTATATCTTAATTGTTTATGCATGTCAGCCAACAACACGGTTGCATTGCACAAAATGTAGACGAATTTATTTAGAGAATGAATAAGTATAACGAAGTGTGTTCATGTATAAAAATCTGAGAGTATTTTTTTGCCAAACAAATGGTCATCATCGTTCTTCAAGAATTCATAATTTCTGTTGGTATCAACTTAACATTTTTGAAGCAAATTAGATTCATATTTTAAAAGTAGTAGTACTAGGAATAATATAAAAGGAAATAAAATGTGTTAATTACATAAATATATGAAATAAAATAACAAAAAAAATCTCTTGTTCAATTTTTCTGAGTGTTTGTGACGAAATCGGGAATATAGGAAATTGATAAAGAAATTTCACCTTAATTTATCAGTAAAATACATGCTGGTTTCAATGTACAAATGTTTCCAAGGGAGGATGCACATGTGGCACCAGTTCTCTTCGCCATATTACATTCGTATGAACTCATGCTATTGCTACGTAACGACCAAAACTTCAGCTCTCACTTTTTAAAATTTACATTGGTTGCGATTGTTTACTTTATTACAGTCATGAGTACAAGTTCTTTAAATAATATCCTATAAAGTTTCTTGAAAACTCAACACTTTTCTGTTAAAATGATCTCAAAATTCCGCAATATGAAAAACGCTCAAACGCCATTTTCTAAACGCAAAAAAAACTATTATTTTGTATTCCAAGTTTTTTAACGGATTGTGCTATATACACTTTAAGTTGACATAAATATAATTTTGCTGCATATTGTTGTTTTTTCAACACATGTATTTTTTCTACCCTCATTGATTAATTCTGTCATTTGATGGTTGTAACACGTTGTATAATTACGATACAGATTTTATTATGATACAGCTTCTTGACCAATCGCAGAGACGCTTACAGACCAAGTATTTACACTTTATTAATCATTGAGAATCATTCTAGTAAATGTTTCGTTCGATTGTGTACAGAAAAATTGAATTTAATAATATATTGTGTTTGTCAGCTTTAATTTATTTTTATTGTCAGTAGTTTTTACGTAAAATGTTGTTTAAAATAAATTTTTGATCCTATTTGAATAGCACAGTGGCTATGTTAGATGGAACATTTAACCGACGTTAAGATCAGATCGCAACTCCTTTTGTGTTCTATGCAGAGAGTATGTTGCTGCCAGTGGTTGCCCTTTAAAACCGGCCAGTTCTTTAGTTTAAAATGTTTTGTGATTCAATTGAGTTAGCACCTTCAGAAATAAGATAAATAGGGAAAATAGTTACCTTGGAATCATTAAAAATAAATAAATAAATAAAAAGTTCATTACAGTGGCATGCCAATGTTCAACAATGAGAAGAAATTCACAGAATTTTCATTTCATTATCTTATATTGTCGTAGTGAGATATATACTGCAACACTGCTCCCAAGGCAGTGTATGTAGTAATATAAAATTCAGATGAAAAATGAATGGTACAAAACTGTTTCAATTTTTCTTTCATGCAAAGTATTGGAAATAATACTAATATAATACTCAACCAAATCAAAGGAAACTTTTGTGCACATTTATTTTGATAGTCAGGAAAAAAGTCATTTCTAACTTTCTGTTCGGCCCAACATAGAAATATTGCATAAGGAATCAATCACCACGCAAGGCAAGCGATCTTTGTTGCGTAGGCTGCATTCCACTTATCATTCTGTAAATCCGTTACAAGCCTTTGCAGGGAGAAACTGCCACGCGCACAATATTGCGCAATACGCCAGCAGCCAGCCGGCGCACCGAGACATTTACAGAAATGATACCCACACGGGCGAGAGTATGTGCACCCCTTGCCATCGCCTCTTGCTACGCCAACGGGCGAACAATTTAAACACAGTTGTATTCTGATTCAGCATTGGCTAATCGCCATCCCCTCCATGCCCCTAGATCTTGTCGCTACCTGCAAGACACTGGCGCGCTGGTCTCTGAGTAAACACCATTCGAGCCAGACGTTATTCGAACTCCGTGATGAAGATTCACGTTAAACGAACCTTACGAAGCATGTAGCTTCATTTGGTATCTTTTGAAGTTAATTGTGTTAATCGCTTGAGAATTACCGGGCAGCAGTAACTTGAACGCATACGCGGGTCGGCCTGGTGACTGCGAAACAGTTTAACAATCTTATTTAATTAGTACTCCAACGTTAAGCACTTGTGCAACTAAACGTGTCTCGCTCGTGTGGGTATTCACGAAAAGACTTACATCTGTTGTGTGCAAGGTGCAACATGATCACAAAGATCGAACTGTTATACTGTACTCCTTTGACTTACCTTCTGGAATAAACAAAAGGGGAACTGTGTGCCAACTGCTTGTTTTTATGAGATGAGAGGTCCAACCCGTACCAGCTAGTCTCCTTGAGCTAACAAAGGGTTCGAATCTGCTGCACTGTTCCCCATTCAATTATCAATCCTTCATACAGTCCACTAATACTTTGACAAGTGCGGCGATTCCGAACACTTTCAAAAATGAAATTTACCGTAATCATCGATCAAAATTTCTTAGAGTAGAGAAGTAATTGTTTAGTTATAAATCAAATATACTACCTTCCATCAATCTAGTTTTTTTTATAAGAATAGCAATAGCTTTCAAACACTTCTCAACTTATTTTCACGAAGCGCAGTAAATTTGGAGCGGGCCTTTTTTGTAGTCACATTACACAAAAAATACTCATATTTTCAAAAAATTCAAAATGACCTTATTCAAAGCTGTTATGTATGAACATGAAATCCTAAAATAATGGTTTTGAAAAATTGAATATGACCTTATTTGAATATATGTTTCTGATGAACACATTTCGTTAAGAGAACAATTTTATCTTTTTTATATTCAGTAATAGGAAGACGCCGAAAAAAAATTGATTCTTTTTAAATTTTCGAAAACTCACCAACATCATGAGACGTACACCATTTTCTTAAACAAAGTAGATGGCGCTGTTTTTGAAAAAAAAATGGTTTAAACAAAATTTAAAACTGCCAATATTTTACCCAAAATACGCGAAAAATACTGGCATTTTCGAAAAATTGTACATCACTTTAATTTAAAATATATCTATACGGATCATATTTTATTAATGTGAAAAACCTAATAATTAATGGAAAATCTTTAATATTTTATTTGTAGGAAGACGCAGAATCAATTTTGATTTTTTGCAATATTCGAGAAATCAGAGTATTCAACGAAATTGAGACGTGTACCCTTCTCTTAAGACGTAAACCCTTCACACTATCCAACAACAAAATTTTATTGAAAACGATAGAGCAATTTTTTGAAAAGTTTAAAAAATCCCAGACGCTTCATGTAAAGAACCCATCTACCGAAAAAATTAAAATTTTGGTTTAAAATTCAAAACCGCGACATCAGCCAGATCGATCGGGGAAGCCGCTAGCATTGCTTACAGACGAACGCGCAGACGTCTTTTTGGAATCAATGACCCACAAAACAGGGATTCTGGCTACAACACGTGTTAGAAGATTTTTTCTAAATTTAGTCAAACGATTTACCCACTGTTTGGGTACCGGGGCCCTGTAAAAAGAGTTTTTATCGCAGCAAAACCGTTTTCCTCGCAGCATTACATAAATTTCTGAACTTAAGAAGTACCATTTTAAGGGAGAGAATGTAAAAATTAGATCTCTAAAACGTTCATGAACATTGTTTTGAAAAAAAGAAAATTTCCCGCATTGTTTCGACTTAAGGGAAATTTTAAAAAAACGTTTTCTCAAACCTTTCTCTAATATATTTCTTCACTTTTTTTCACTGATAGAAGAAAAAACTCTTAAACAAATTGCTCAGACCTGATTTTTATTTAATTCTTTAAATATAAAAAGCCAATCATATTGCAAAAGAGTTTGTGATGTTGTAGCACTTGTAGTTAAAAAAACTAGTTTAACATTCACTATGTTGCTCTGAATGGTCGAATATTTGCACCATTTCTAAGTGCTTATGAGCAGTCATTACGCAAGGCGACGGTTGTTACTATTTTTTGTAAACTTCTAAAACTCGTTGAAAGAATCAAATGTCGCTTAAATAAAAAAAGTGATCTAAAAATAAAAGTCCTTAGTGAAGGAAGATATCTAAAGAAAAGAGATAAAAGACAACACTCGTAGCATGTCGTGGACTCCTTTATAGAACATCCCAAACATATAAAAATGACCCAAAAAGTATATTTGACCCCAAACATGCAAAAAGTTAATAAATAAAATATTGTTTAATAACATTTTCATATATTTATTTTGCAAATATGTCTAGAATTAAAATAAAACATTAGGAAAAAATTGGAAATTTATTTTTAGAGATAATTTAGAGAATATTGTGTACAGAAATAGTGAGCTGTGACATCATAACTTTAGAACTACTATATTATTTCTGTTTTTTAATTATTTTTTTCCAATGATAATAGATGATTTGATCTTGTGCCTGAACCAAAACAATATTTGTACCATTAATAATTAAATATTTTAAACATTTTTAGTCAGAAAATTAAATAATTAGAATATTTAAATTAATTATTTTCATTAAATAATAAAATAGAATGTTTAGTTTTGGTTTATGCATTACCTATATATTTCTAAATTGTAACAAAGACGATTCTGAGGGTTATCTTACACGGAACTGGAGATATGATGTTTTCAAATTCTAATGCCAAGCAAAAAGTCTACTTTCGGGGAAATGGCTTGAAAGTTTGTAATTCTCTATAAAGTTCCGTAGATTATGACTTCTCTTTCTATGTCTTTACCTTCTCTTGTTTTCTCTCTTCCTGTTAAATATATACTTCTATTCTAATTTTCTGGTGTTGTAGGATTTTCGCTTTTTTATTCCTTTAGGGGAGCATTCCAACTCAAAGCTACATATACGAGTATATCCAAATAAAAAAAGAAAGATCGTAAAATAAAACGGGTTTCGCCATGTCAAAAATAATATATCAAAGATTCTCATTCTGTTAAGTCAAAAATCGGATTTTCTGTTACCCTCCCTTATCTTCGAGGTGTAATATACTTTAATTCTTTAACTATTGTATTCTATTTCTTATACTTTTAATAGTTCTGATATTTTCCTACCCCAGACAGTCTTTCCCGTCCCCTCTATGCTAATTATTCTCAGCCCAATTTTCCCGGATCTCTGCATTCTGTTTCCTCTCATTCCTTGTTTTCTTCAGTCACTGACGCAGTCTCTCTGTCTTAGACACACACACACGCTTCAATTTTTCTCTTCTATTATTTCTTATCCTCTGTTAATTGAACATTCCTTCTTTTTTTCTTCGCCCATCTTTCCCCCTCTCACTCTCTTAATCTCATTGTTTCTTTGCTTCTCTCACAGACACCACCTCTCATATCTTCCCTCCTTCCCTTTTGTTCTTCCTCTTTCTCGTTCCTGCTCATTACCGCCATTTCTTTTGTGTCCAATATTCCGTCTCTCTCTCTCTCTCTCTCTCTCTCTCTCTCTCTCTCTCTCTCGCTCGCTCGCTCGCTCGCTCGCTCTCGCCCTCTCACACACACTCTGCCCCTTCCCAGTGAGTTTGCGCAGGTGATTAGCGGGAGCTCATCCGCGGCCCCCGATGCCGAGGGTTGGGGGGGGGGGCGGCGGTGAACTCTCAGCGCCGCTGCGCCTGCAACTTTAATGCGTGGTGAACGGCGCGGGGCGGAGAGGTACTGGACGCTGCGACGCCCCCGGCCCCAGACGACACGCAACGCGCCTCGGCTCTCCCCGCCACGCCCTCGCGGCCCCGACTCCACGCTCCCCCGCCGCGAGGCTCCCACTCGCTGCTCCCGACGACGATCCCTGAACACGTGCCCTGACACGCTCCCAGACGCTCTCCCGCCGCACGTCCCACCACACTCCCCCACCACGCTCCCCCAACACGCTCCCCCAACACGCAGCCCCACCATTCTCTCCCACAACTCTCCCTCACCACTCTCCCCCACCACGCTTCCCCACCACTCTTCCCCACCACGCTCCTCCACCACGCTCCCCCACCACGCTCCCCCACCACGCTCCCCCACCACGCTCCCCCACCACGCTCCCCCACCACGCTCCCCCAACACGCAGCCCCACCATTCTCTCCCACAACTCTCCCTCACCACTCTCCTCCATCACGCTCCCCCACCACGCTCCTCCACCACGCTCCCCCACCACGATCCCCCACCACGATCCCCCACCACGCCCCCCCACCACGCTCCCCCACCACGCTTCCCCACCACGCTCCTCCACCACGCTCCCCCACCACGATCCCCCACCACGATCCCCCACCACGCTCCCCCACCACGCTCCCCCACTACGCTCTTCCACCACGCTCCCCCAACACGCAGCCCCACCATTCTCTCCCACAACTCTACCTCACCACTCTCCTCCATCACGCTTCCCCACCACGCTTCCTCACCACGCTCCTCCACCACGCTCCCCCACCACGATCCCCCAACGCGCAGCCCCACCATTCTCTCCCACAACTTTCCCTCACCACTCTCCTCCATCACGCTTCCCCACCACGCTTCCCCACCACGCTCCTCCACCACGCTCCCCCACCACGCTCCCCCACCACGCTCCCCCACCACGCTCCCCCACTACGCTCTTCCACCACGCTCCCCCAACACGCAGCCCCACCATTCTCTCCCACAACTCTCCCTCACCACTCTCCTCCATCACGCTTCCCCACCACGCTCCCCCACCACGATCCCCCAACGCGCAGCCCCACCATTCTCTCCCACAACTCTCCCTCACCACTCTCCTCCATCACGCTTCCCCACCACGCTTCCCCACCACGCTCCTCCACCACGCTCCCCCACCACGATCCCCCACCACGATCCCCCACCACGATCCCCCACCACGATCCCCCACCACGCTCCCCCACTACGCTCTTCCACCACGATCCCCCACCACGATCCCCCACCACGCTCCCCCACTACGCTCTTCCACCACGCTCCCCCAACACGCAGCCCCACCATTCTCTCCCACAACTCTCCCTCACCACTCTCCTCCATCACGCTTCCCCACCACGCTCCCCCACCACGCTCCCCCACTACGCTCTTCCACCACGCTCCCCCACCACGCTGGCAACCTCTCTCCTCCGCCGCGCACCTCTGACTACGTTCTCCCGAGGCGCTCCCCAGCAAACTCTTCAGCCGCGCTGCGGGTCGCTCTCCCGAGTCATTCTCCCGCTCTCTCCGCCGACACGCGTCTTGCCACTACTACCTGCACAGTCCCCGCGCTTCGCGTCACGCCTCTGTGCGCCGAATATACACTATTTCTCTTTAAAGCAAAACTCAACGTGTTTGCTCTTTTCGGTTTAAGGAAACGTATTTTAGTCAAAATATTCCTTTTAGGTCGAACAACGATTTTCTCAGATAATATTGCTTTAGGTGCCCAATCAAAATGAAAGGTTCGTGTTAAAAATTGCATGAATTCTCGGTAAAGAATTCAGATGTTTCGATATAACAGAATACAACTACCGCCAAGCGTACTTTACAGGCGCCAAGTATACTGGTACAGGTAAAAATGCAAAACAACCCTAAGAAGACACGTGTTCACTCTTCACTGAACACCCACATCCCTCTACAACTAGGTACACAACACTTTTAGACATCAGCAAAACGTTAAATGTATGTTTTAACTTCACGTATAAAAAACAATCTTCATCGGAATCAAGCAATCTTGAATTAATGATTACGTAAATAAACCTCGTCAGTCTGCGCTCACCACGGTGTACACAGAAAGCGTAAATAATATAATGTAGAGAAATCTAAGACTTCTGAGCGTGACGACACTAGCACCAAGGGTTGAAATATAGGTGGCATTGATAGTATCGATAAGTGCCGAACCAGCAAAAAATTATTAGAATGTCCATGAATAACTCATTTTACAAATTACGGTATGAGGAACGTTTATTTGAAACCCTTGGTTCGAAAATGTTAGTTTTTAAGGCTCTAAACGTTTCGTTTGGAAGTTATTTAACGATATATCTGAGTGCTGCGGGTTGCATTTGGAATGAATCTTTTGATGTGTTTTTAAAATAAATCCTTCATATGTTTGAAGTCAAATGCAATGTGCCCGGTCTCCGTGAAATTATCTTCTTTAGAGACCTCATTTATAAAGATCGGTTGAGTGTATGCGCCGCAAACGTATGTACGCTACTGAAATAATAAACGATAAACATTTTCTTCGTTGTCATATTTAGCCGAACGAAGCTGTATTACGAATGTAGTATGTAATCGGCGAAATGTTCCTTTGTATCCACGCGAAACGCTAGTGTCCCTAATCTACACATCGTCGTAGAGCATTGATGTCGGAGCTGCGCTATTGTGTGATACGTTTACATTGAGGTAGTATAGAGAAGCACAGAACCGGCAAAAATATAATAGTGTCCAAGATGATCTCATCCTGCGGATTACGGTGTGAGAAACGTTGCTTGATTTCAGTTTGTAAGGACCTAGAACGCTTCGTTTAATTATTTAACTACATATATTTAAGTGTGTTGCCCAAGTGTTGCGGGTTGCATTCGACATGAATATTTAAATGCTTTTTTTTCTTCAACAACTCCTTTACATTTTGTACAGTCAAAGGGCAATTCGAATCGTCCCATTGAAATTCTCTATCTTTAGAAATCTCATATTTCAATCTCATTCTCAATCTCAATCTCATTTTTTTGCATGAAAACCGCAAAAGATATCTATACTACTGAAATAGCTTATACATGTGGCGTAGGAAAAAAAATATTTTTTTCGTCAATTTCAAAATGGACAAAGTGTTTTTACTACTAGCCAACATTAAATAGTTGAATCTGTTTGAGTTCATACATTAGGTGAAACATTTTAATTCGTATTTGTTGAATTACTCATAATTACATTAAATGTCAATTATGTTCTCTCTCACCTTAATCTAATTACGTTGATACTTTAATCATAATTAATGAATTTAATATTTACCTGGATGATGATTAATAATTCATAAAGGAGGTGTCAAACACTGTTTTCCAAAGCTTACTTCTATGAAATTATAAAATTTCTCCTTCCATAGTATGCGTCAACAGCATGCGTGCAATCAGTCCGTGAAATTAAACCGGTGTGCGGGGATAATGGAACCGCACCCACCAGGAACATGTTAATATTCGGGTCTGGGTCCGAAACTGACACCATAGGCGATGTGCAGTGTACAAAATGTACGAATAACGGTTTTTTTTCAACATTTAAACACTTTTTTTAGACAGACCCAATAGTGGCATGCAGAGCGTGATAAAACTACAATTTTACGGATTGTACTGAAAGTGAGATGTTTAAATGCTCAGATGAAACTTAATACAACACAGAAAACAAAATGCTTTCGTTCAATCACATCAGCTACTGCTAAGCTTAAGATAACCTAGTGATTTGTAAGCTTGGATTCAAATAAAAGGAAGTAACACTATCTATAAATAGTGTATAACACACGTTGAAAGAGTGATTCTATTTTTCTCGTAGGATTTCTATTTTGCTCGTGTGACAAGGAACAGATCCTTGTCACAACATTTCCTGCTCCCAAAATCAAATGCCCCTTTCCCACTTTTATCATAAATAACAACTATCAATTTTATAGTCTAAATTGAAACTTCATAAAACTGAGATCTGTGTCAAAATAAGAATTATTATACACAAGATGTTTAATAATTCATGGTCCACTACAAAGAACAATTATTAGTTTCGTTGCGTACGTAATATAGAAACTTATCCATGACCACATGTTAACTACTATCTACATACATCACTCTGTTGCTTTTACCGAAATATATTAAAATTTAAACGCAAATTATTGTAGTACATCGAAATGTTCACAACAGTCGTATGATGGTCGTATCGTATAATCTTAGCACATATGTAACGTAAATAACTATTAAATATGAATATCATATTTGCCATACGGGGAAATTGATAACGTCAGGTTTTTATTGACTTGCACAGTTCCCTATTAAGTTCGCAGAAAAGGTCGAAAGAAAACTCGCCGCCTCAGTGGAATAATACGTTACAAAAAACACATCAATTTTAAAAATCGGTTTGCTTAAATACAAAGATGTACACATAATTGAAATCGTTTTTAAGCCTATTACGATATGCTAAAATTTAGCATTGTGTTCATTTTAAAAAACAAAGTTGACCTTATATCTTCGTTTTTCTATATCGTCTATATCTTCGTTTCGATATCTTCTATATCTTCGTAGTAAAAAATAGTGCAAAAACGAAGTATGCTGTAATCACGTCGCCACTGTTTTTTCAATTGACTGAACAAAAGGCTTTTTCGTATCTTGCACGGTAGAGGAGATACAAAGAGTGTTATCACTTAGTTGTTCCACATAGTATTTAACCGGCTCATAACATCTTTAGGCGTGAAATAGATTAATATTAAGGTTAATAACTGTAATAATAACATCAAAACTGCAGTAAAACATCAAAAGGGCCACTATCATCAATCTTCAGAAAGTAGTGTTTTTGAGCACATCTTCATAAATCAGAAAGTTTCCAGAAGTTAATGAAATTCTATAAACTGAAGAAAACAAATCTTTTTAATTTGTAAGTTAGTAAATTTGAAAAACTTGTATGTTTTTGTTACTTTTATATGATACGTTTGTATGATTTTGGTCAACTTGCAATGCTTTGATAAGCATATTTGTATGACACTGAAAATAATAATAATAATTATAATAATAATAATAGCATGGATCAAAAATATATGGCAAGCAATGATTTAAGTATTTATTACAAACTTCATGAAGACCATCATAAACTTGCCAAAAGCGTTGACACCCACCCATGGACTCGTTCTTAATTACACCTTTGTTAAACCGCTCCTACGTTTATATCCAGGGAATAAGGAACGAAAGAAAGGGGTTTTATCTTCCTTTGAAATTTCAGTCGTGCTCCCGAGAAGCGCGAGATCCTCCGCCGGGCACAAAGCTTAGTTCTCGAAAAGGGCCTGAGCTTTCCTGCGATGATAATTCATAACTAAGCTCCAGCCCTAAGGGGCTGGTCAAGGCGAGGTCTTGTTAAGGTGCATTGTAAATCTGTCTCTTCTAATCCGAGAATATCCTGTCGCACAAAAAGACTATTTTGTAAGAGTTTTATACTAAAATATTAAAAGCTTGAAAGAAAGTTTTGCTTTGAAAGTGAAATGACATTTTACGTACCTGGAAGTGAATAAATTTGAACCAGTTGAGCGAAGAACACTGTTCTTTTTTCTTCCTTATGAGAGTGTGATGTGAGTATTTTTGGAGATGAAGTCTGTTTTTCACATGTCTCTTTAGAAAGTTCTTTTTTTATGTATATGAGCTACGGTTTTTGCAACAGAATTACATTATATTACTCCTGAAACTTACAGAAATAAATTATTCGACTGAAGATATAATTACCAAGTTTATTAACTTCAATTGTTTGAGTTTTTCCCGCTAAAAGTGCAAGTGGCGATTGAGTACCAGACAAGACCAGATCGAATTCGAATGTAAATTAGTATTGCTGCTTTAAGTTTGTATCGATAAAAATGTCAAAAATCATCGTTCTACATTCTCGAACACTTAGTATAAGACTCAGCATTAGGCGAATATTTAATATATTTAATACTTCAGAAACTGAGATTTAAGGTTTTCACAAAAATACTCCTTTTAGCAGGATTTCATGTACCGAAAATTTGTTGGTTGCGGTTGTATGCGGCATGTCAAAAAACGCGTCGAGCCAACGGCGTGAAACAGCTCCGAAACAGCTTCCCCGGCAGCCGAGCAGCCAGGCTGTGCGGTCACCGGAAATAAATCCGGGCACCGCCACCGGAACAGCAGGCAGTGTGTGCGAGACGTCTGGCGTGTCTTCGAGAGTCATTGATGTTTTCGGATGCTGGTCGCAACCTGGCATTGTGTTTGCATAGTCTTCTGAATAAACTGTTAACTGTGATACACATTGTGCATCACTTGTTTCAACGGGAATTTTGGCGTCGTTGTCGACACTCTACTGTTACATTGTGTTTTTTTCTTTTTGGATACAACAGCTATTTCTCGTCCATTCGTCTGTAAGGTAACTGCTCGTCAGTTTGTCTGACCGCAGTCAGCTAACCAGGCTGTAGAATAGTCCAACAGTTTATCTGTTAGTTAATATGTTTTTCTGCCTCTTCGTCTGTGTGACTGTCAGTCTGGCCGGTAAGACAGTTTATTTCCCTCTATCTCCCTCTATCTCCCTCCTCTCTCTCTCTCTCTCTGTCTCTCTCTCTCAATCTCTATTGTACAAATTAAAGTTCAAAATTGAGAACTCTAATACAAAACTCTAATAAACTGACAGTCTACATTATTTTGCATAGCAGGGGTATTAGCTTCTCAGCAGGCAAGTACGTCTATTCATGTTGTGGCTGACAAATGTTGTACAATAAATTCACAAAGTTTAGCAAGGGAGAGGATCGCACATCAGAAATGAAGATGTTCTAAATGAAGCTGAAAGGTTGATAAAATGCATAACACACATAACATACTACTCAATACCCTGAAAATATTGTTTTATTTGAATTTTATTGAGCATAAGTCTACTACTTTAATATAAGAAATGTGTAGGAATATAAAGGTGATATGAACTTCAAACGAATTGTGAATGAAGAGATGAGAGGTGTCTACCGTTGGTTAAGTCCAGTTTCTTCGGCGTGGACCAATAAAACTAGTGAACATTTTAATGAGATACAAAATGACGTGTAGCACAAGATTTGTCAACCGGAGATAAAGAGTGAAAATAAGTGTATTGATATTCAATATGTTTAAGTGCAATAATTCAAAAACCTGTTTCAAATACATATTGAAAAACGCATGAACGATATAGGCTACAAATTAAAATCTGATTCCAATCCAAAAATAAAATTCCCGCAATGAACCCAAAGTATTGATTGTTCTCTTACTTGCCTCTTTCTTGATCACATCATCATACAGTACAATTGGAACATTCCTCTACATGCGATAGTCTGTTACCGGATATTGAATTGATTGAATCCCCTCTGCTGTGGCCCAGTTTGTATTTCGTATAATCTCTTCGCTTGCTTGTGTGCGTAGCCAGAGCAGGAATATGTGCGTAAAAATGAATCTCGTCGTAAGGAATTTACGAGTGCGATTCGATTGTCCCGGATATGGTTGCTTCCGCAGCGGTTTGATGAGTTGTGCAAAAAAATGACCGATCACCTCGCAATGTGTACGTGTCCAGTGAATGGACATCTAGTACCATTGCGCAAAAGTCAGTTGATTTTCGAAGAACAGAAAATATCCAATGCGTCATATCACGCATGTAGGATTGCAAAAACCACCTTGGCAGAACACGGGCAGATGTCCAGCAAAAACAGTAGTGCAGCACAAAGTCTAGGGTTCGCTCGGTAGCTTTGCAAAACAGATGAACAGCAAGTCAACATGTAACACAGATGAGCATCACCGCCGAAGAAGGCAGCAGGCTTAGTCCCCCTCAACAGGAATCACCTGAATGCATCACGCGGTTAACTTATCCTCGCCTCCGCTTCCCAGCTCATCCCCTTTCATTTTTCGTTACCTGAGGAGGCATAGCTCGACTTCTTCTCGATTCGCTCATTATTAAGTTTCTATTAATAAGTAGAGCAAATAGATGTGTTCGCACCGGCCCAGAGAAAACCTTGAACACAGGTGAACATGACAGAATTTTCGGTATTATGTGAGTTAAGTGAGAGAGGCAACAATATGCTTCTAATAGATTTCAAATTTTGTTTCCACAAACGTGTATGTGTAATTTTCAAGGTTAACAGTGTTCTAAAAAAATGAGCAAATGTTTTCTGAAACAGACAAGTGGATCAATTATAATCAATCAATATAATATTAAGCAGATCACGTTAACAGCGTAAATTAATCCTTACTCCAAGGAGGAAAATGGAACGGAATGCAGTGGGCATATTTCGTTTTTGGTAGGTAGGTAAACTGCTTAGGGTATAAATTGACCGTGAGATGCAGTTAGTATACGCCCATGTAAACACGCCGCCGCCAATCTCTCAGAGAAAATTGAATGACGTCTAGAGTTGGGCACTCTCATATAGATGCTAAAGTATCAACTCGACATTTTGAAAATAGATTTCCGTTAATATGGAGTTGTCGGTAATAAAGTGAAGGGGAAACATTTTAATAATGGATTGTAGAATTGTACGCATGAAGTTTAGTAACAGTGAAGTTTAATATTTCTCTTCGCTTTGTATATTACTCTAAATTCTTTCATTTTCAATGTTCACATTTTATTAACATTTACTTAACATTAAAAATTAGATTAACATTTTATTAGCATATTTCATTTTTATATATGTGTACTCATTTTATACAACTTTTGACACTCGAGAAAGTACGTAAATCAGAAATACAAAACGATGTGTACTTGCTAGAAATTAGAAACGAAATTTTGTCATGTGCAATTATAAATGAATATATTGTTTTTGATTGTCTATAACAAATCATAGACTAGATGCAATAGAGTTTACTCTTAGAATACAAACAGAATCAAGATAGGAGTTAATTCTAGCACAAAAACTAATGCTAACGCTGTCTCTGCAGCGACATTCACCGGGAGGACAAAGAATTTACATAGAATTCAGCCTGTGCCTGGAGGAGAATTCTAGCGGTCGGCTACTCTTAATTGGTAGTTTCCGTGGTTCACCCGGTCAAAATCAAGTGAATACCAGAGCATTAACTTAACAAACGGGCGAAGGAGCGGACACCATCTTTCCTTTCATTTTCTTGTCTTATCCTCACCCCTTACACACACATTTTCACTTACACTACACTACTACACATTTCGCTGAACCAGTCGGGCCTTTGTCCCGGTTGGGGCGATGTGTCACAGGAGAGATAACTAGATGTGGAAAACCCGCTGCCGCAATCCAAAGTGTAGGTTGGCGCCGGATCTCACTCTTCAGCCGGGAGTAACACCCTGACCTCTGGCGACATAGTATTCACTAAAGTAGCCGGACTAATGGCCATAGCCGCTGACGTGCTCGTATGCATCAATCAACCAATCTATCAGGTGAGACTTTTCTGACTGACGTAAGAGTGTTCCATTTCTAATTGCAGGTTAAAGAAAAGGATTAGAATAGATCGATGATATGAAATTATATATAAATATACAAATCTGAATTAATTTGACCTTCCCTGTTACGTAAGAGGAGCTGACCATCACAATATAGACATGGTACGGATTTTCTCTTAGGATGTATACTCATACATGCTTAGCGAGAGTGATGCATACAGTTTAAATGATAAAATTTGATAATATTTTGATTTGATATATTGATGAATATAGTTGCTGAATTGTTTTAAATGAGAATATCGACAGTGGAGAAAATGTCGGGTGAAAGAAAGTAGAAAAACCAGTATTCACCCCTCATTATCAATATAAGGATGTTATTAAACAACAATTAGAGGACTTTTTCAAGTTTATAGCTATATAACATGTTTACTCACAGAATAAATGACTAAATTGCACATACAAGCAAATACACTATTGAGAAAAACAACAGTTTTAGTTACAATTCACACATCATTTTTCAGTTCACTTCTCAGACTACAAGCTGTTAAATGATTATTTACAGTAATCTAGTAATAATATTCACACCAACTTGCAATGAATAAAACAATGTGGTAGTAATATATGAAATAATCCACTGTGGTTTTCACCTCCAAGATGACGTCTCTCATGTTAAATCAGTTCTTAAAGCTGTAAAAAATCAACAATTCACTTTTATTGAGGTACATTAATAGACGTTTTCACCAAAACCAGCCATGTACGAATTACAAAACGACGGTTCTTTTCTGACAATAGAACTCCATCATACAAAGAGACTCGTTGAGGCGTTTCAGTGTGATGATCCGACATTTCAAGGATGTTTCAGACAAAAATATCAAGTTGGGGTTTGTTATCCTGAGAGGAGCTGCATATGCCATACCTAGTAAAGGCATGAATTATATTATCGTTCTTTGTATGATCTTGGATTAACTTGTAGTAGCACGTATTTACTCTTTGTCCTTAGCCAAAACTTCTGCCGTAAACGTATTTTACTTCTATGGTATTATTTGGTGGCAAATCAATCTGATGATGCTACAATATCCCATACTTTCTCGTAGTTTTTCTTGTTGCATTATATTACTAGCTGAACCCGTGCATAAAATTAGGACATTTCAACTCGTTGGAATGTTTTCGTAGCTAGCGACGTGTTTCTTTACTATCTGCTATCTATAAATCTTTCGGTATATCTTTTAGTCTATCTTTTGGTCTACCTTTTGGTCTATTTTTCGGTCTATCTGCCTATCATTCGGTCTATTTTTCGGTCTGTTTTCTGTCTGTCTTTCGGTGTATCTTTCAGTCTTTCTGACTATGTTTCTGTCTATCTATCTACATATCCATATATCTGTCTATTTAAAAGTTTGATAGACAGTTACGATCTACCAAACAATCTATCGACACTTGCAACAGCAAGTGTTTCTCCGACGCGCAAAACATTTTCCGTGATTGCTGTTCGAACTCGCGCACGTACATTTATGAGTTGAATGCTACAACCACGACACTAGCATTTAATATCGTCCCAGAACACGAAATTCTAGACTCGTCCATTAAAATACCTTTTTTATTTTTCAAAATTAAAAAGTTTTTATATAAAATGTACATATGTCATAGAATGTAGTGTAAAAAATTGTTTACATAAGTTTAAATAATAAATGGAGCAATATTAAGAGAGAAATTTTACGGTTTCTGAAATTTTTACTGAAAGCGATATTATTCAGAATTATACAAAGCTACTCATATTTTGATAAAATTGTACATGAATTAATTTAATCATCTAATAATACATAGTAAATTGCATTAAAACATCAAAATGAAACGTTTTTCATAGTTATTAAAATAAAACTTTTATATAATTTTAGTTAATGGTATTCCATTAAACTTTTGGCTCAGTTTTCACTGTAAAATTTTGACAGGTTTTCACTAATATAGTTATAATAGCCACCTATATTGGATTGAAGTAACTTGCAATTAAGGCAAAGCAGCGTTTTGAAGGTATTCTCAATTTCGTTTTATTGTCTATTGTTTTCACTGTCACACACAATGTTTATATATAAATGTGTTCTGTTATTACTTCTTTTAACTGTCATTAACGGTCTATAAACATCAGCGCGTCAGAAATATATAAAACATTTTTGTTTGTTGATTTGAACAATATTGTTATATTTCTGATGTGTTGATGTTTATTGAGCGTTCATGACTGTTAAAAGAAGCAAGAACAGGACAGAACTTTGACGTATAAATATTATATTTTTGTCGTATTGCCGAGTACAGTTCTTTCCACGGAGTTCTCCCCTCATTTGTCGGGCAAGGCCGTCTGCGAAATCCAAAGCCCCCTTCGCTGGCGGAGAGCTCGCTTCGCCGCCGGTCGAAGCGTTCGACAGCTTCTGACAGCAACTCTTCGCTCTAATGATGGATTTACAATTATTCTTGTTGACGCATTAAATGTGACAGATTTAACTCGCATCGATTCGTTCCGCCCCGCCGGCGTCCCTCCCATTCCCCCACGCACCCACGCCACGCAAAGTCCCGTTCCGGCCCGTCACTGAGTGATTGATGTTTTCGGGCGCGTGAACTGCTATGGCCCCGCTAAGTCGGAGAAATCGAATCAAAATGCTTTGAAGTAGTAGTTTCCGTATCCCGGTGGGTGGTGAGATGAGGTACCGTCAGATAATTCCTGAGCTTATGTTTTTCTTTCCAGGTATCTCCCCCAGGTTTGCGCCAACTCAGTCAGAACGAACGCTAAGCTCCCGATGTCTGTGGTTCTGTAGTACATTTAGGAGTATGTGAAACGAAGGGGAGAGGATAGACAAGCGATAGGAAGGAAATATCGCGCGCGGTCCAAGGCCCGTTTGCTCGGGTACGGCTCCGGCATTCGCATGCTATTGTTCCTGAGAAATCTCTGAAATCTACCTATCAGAGCAGTTGGACGTTACAATTCTCCTTCAGACAGCGACTGAACTCTAGCGAGTGTCGAAAGTCTTCCATTGACAGAACTCAAACCCTAGGACCTCAGGTCAGAGTCGTGGCATTGCTGGCCCTGAACTACACTTGGCTGGTCTTAAGATATCCCACCCAGTCTCACAGTACTGTTGCACCTCGGCTTGTTACATCACGCCATATTCCGTCCAGTCCCATCCTGTCCCGGCACTCCACGCCACGTTACGCCTTGACCCGTTCCTCCACGTTCCTTGAAGATATGCTCCCCAACATTACGTTACACCTCACGTTGTCACGTTACGCGGATCATTACTCACCCCTACATTCCACTATGCAGGCCCTGCAGCACGCTTGATCCACATTCTGCCATGCCTCGTCACGACACGACCCATCAACCCACGCTATCACATCAAGATTTACCAATCCCGTCACCCTTTCACACACCGGTCCCACAACAACCTTCTACTCTATGCCATAAGACGTCATGTGAGGCCAGGTTATGCTATGCTAAACTCCGCTACGATCTGTCACAACACTAACCAAATAAATTTTGCCCCTCCTTTCCCTCAATGCCATCTTGCTGCTTTCCGTCGCACGTGTTTCATTTCGCCACATTCTGCTCCGTCTCCCATGTTCCGTCTGTCCATTTTCCCCACCGTTTCGCCCCACTCCATTCCCTCTCATGTCATCGCCTTCCCACATCACTCCCCTTGATGCTGCCTGTTGTGACCAACACAAGCAAGGTTCGTAAAACTGTTTTCATTAAAGTTTGTGCAACACAAAGAGAACCGCATAGACAACTGCAGTTTACGAAATTGCGAGAATATATACAGGGGACGTGTCAGTTCAACCAACGTACAAAAAGAAGTCCTAAAACTATGCCGTGGTCGTAAACAATATCGAAGAAAGAATACCGTAATGCACAGACCGCGTCGTCACTCTAATCACATTTGAACACTCGTCACAACTCTCACTACGCCGTGATGACTTGAACTGGACCCGACAGTACCCATCCGAGCTAGGGTTTCGCCGACTAAGCTACGCCGTTGGGACGCCGACTTTGGCGTGACGTTGCCCCCGGTTCGGACACTGGCGACCCTTTGTGGGCGGTGCCCGCATTTTTCAGGGGCACCACTGTCGCGCTGCTGCGCTCTTGCGGCGGTCCTTTTAAAGGGACGCAGGCGACGACTTCATTGCCCATGTGTTGACCCGTTTCATATCTTGTTCCACAACATTCTGACCCTTCTTTTTTACCGGTTCCGATATTTCCCCGCAAGGGTTGTGTTATTTCTATCCGTCCCACGACGTTCCTTCCTGTCCCTCCATGTTTCCTTTCATCCTGTTACGTTCCTTACCGTCTCTCAACGATATCATGTTCCCCACGTGCCGCCAAGCGTTGACCCAATAAATCCAGTCCGCCTATTTCCGATCCGACTTCTATATACTCTTCCCATGTTTTCCTTCCCATACAACCACATTTCTTCCTGTCGTGGGATGTTTTCTCCAGCCTCATCACGATTCCATTTCGTTGAACCAAGTTTCCTTCCGCCACGCCACGTACCCTCCCGTTCCTCTATGTGCTCTCCCGTCTCACCACTTACCTTTCATCTCGCCATGTTTCCTCCTGTCTCGCCACGTTCCAATTCGCCCCAACAACTTTCCTTGTGCCATGTCACTTACCTTCCCCTTCCGGCATGTTCCCTCCCGTCTCACCAAGTTCCCTTTTATCTCCCACCATGTTTACTTTTGTCTCACCACGTTCCATTTCGTTCCCCAAGTTTCCTTGCACCACACCACGTACCCTCCCGTTCCGCTATGTTCTCTCCTGTGTCTCACCACGTTCCTTCATCTCGCCATGTTTACTTTTGTCTCACCACGTTCCAATTTGCCCCAACAACTTTCCTTGTGCCATGTCACGTACCTTTCCCTTCCGTCATGTTCCCTCCCGTCTCACCAAGTTCCCTTTTATCTCCCACCATGTTTACTTCTGCCTCGCCACGTTCCAATTTGCCCCAACAACTTTCCTTGTGCCATGTCACGTACCTTCCCCTTCCGTCATGTTCCCTCCCGTCTCACCAAGTTCCCTTTTATCTCCCACCATGTTTACTTCTGTCTCACCACGTTCCATTTCGTTCCCCCAAGTTTCCTTGCGCCACGCCACGTACCCTCCTCTTCCGGGACGGTCTCTGCCATCTCGTTACTTTCCCCCGGTTCGCCACGTTCCCCCGTCCCGCCACGTTCTCTCTGCGTAGTGAGCAGGGAGGGAACGTGGCAGGGCGAGAGGGGGGAAGAAATGTTGCGGAACGAGCAGGAAACATCGGGACTGACGTTCAAGACGGAATGTAATGTGGCGGGAAGGAATCAACACGTGTCGTACCATCAGGCCCCGCCATGCCACGACCCGCCCCGCCACTCGCCTCCACGGTCTCCTCGGCCATCTGTTGCGCCGCGCGAGGGAACTCAGGAGGCCCTGACCGCGACGACCCACCCCGCCACGCCGCCTCCACGGCCTCCTCGGCCATCTGTTGCGCCGCGCGAGGGAACTCAGGAGGCCCTGACCGCGACGACCCACCCCGCCACGCCGCCTCCACGGCCTCCTCGGCCATCTGTTGCGCCGCGCGAGGGAACTCAGGAGGCCCTGACCGCGACGACCCACTCCGCCACGCCGCCTCCACGGCCTCCTCGGCCATCTGTTGCGCCGCGCGAGGGAACTCAGGAGGCCCTGACCGCGACGACCCACCCCGCCACGCCGCCTCCACGGCCTCCTCGGCCATCTGTTGCGCCGCGCGAGGGAACTCAGGAGGCCCTGACCGCGACGACCCACCCCGCCACGCCGCCTCCACGGCCTCCTCGGCCATCTGTTGCGCCGCGCGAGGGAACTCAGGAGGCCCTGACCGCCCTGCCAGCGCCAGCGCCACCGATGCCGGTGATGGATGGCGCGCCCCTGCTCGCACTTCATTCATTAGGCGGGAGGGGGAACGCGCCCCGCGCCCTTGTGAAATATAAATAACTACCATTGGAAGCGTAGATATTACGCCTCTCTTCCCACCCTCGGGCTGATATCCGCGCTCGCCACGTCACAGCGCATGTTTGCTCTGTGGAGCACGGGGGCGATGGCTCTCGCTCCCCAGTAGAGTTAATATTTCTGGGCGTTTCCATTGTTTCTTTTTGATTTTGTAGAATTGTGGGGTTCCTTATGTTAAAGATAGTCAGTTATATTTTTTCTACACTTAAAGTTATTTATTTCAGTTGGGTTTCTTCACACACTCACCAGGTACCAGTGGTAATTCTTAATAGATACATGTCTGTATCTAATATTACGTTTTAAGAACCGATGGTTTACAGATAGTTTATTATTCTTAAAATGTCTTAAAATGTTTCAAAACCGAATATAATTAAATTACAATGTACAAGAACTATTAAAAATAAAAGTATTAAGACAGTATAACATGTGTTCTCATGACAAGATACCTTACTTAAAATTAATAGTAAATGGATATGTTGAAAAGAATTCATCCAACATATCCATTTGTGTAACTGAACAACTTCATGGATTGTATTAAAACATAGGATACTGAAATTTACAGAAAAAATATTTTGTTTTCGTTGTTTTCTTTATGAATGGAAAATTCTCATAATCACAATTTTATAAAAGTTGAAATTTCAAATAAGTACTATTGATATTATAGTAAGTTTATGTGCATGAAACGAACGTTGTTTTTATTAGTTACTGTTACGGTTAGTAGAGAGTATAAAATATATAAAATTATTTATTGGTATTTCGGACGCACATTATTACGGTGTAGATACTCCGCGCTCGCATATCCTGTAATTCACATACACGAACCTAGTCGCGGCTAGGCGACACACGCGACCGATTCTGGTTTCCCCAGATGGAACTTTTTGTTAGTCTATTGACTATTCCATTAGGATTCGCCCACATGTACTCCCATCTCTCAAAGGCAACACCAGGAGAGGTAGACCTGGGCATCAATTGTTGTCACATAATTCTAATTTCTGGCTGCTCTGATCGGTACTATTCATTATTTCACGGATCAACATCATGTGAATGCTGGAGCAGAACCGTAACAAACGGGACACGTAGAGCGCGATCTTCCCTTCTCATACGATCTTCTTCACACGCGCGGGATCTTTCCTATCTTCACCTCTTACACATACTTACACTAACACACTTGCCAGGAGATCGGTTCGGGAACTTGGAGCTTCTCCCAGCTGGGACGGTGCCCCACTGGTGGGAGAGCAGATTGAGGAAAACCTCGCTAGCCGATGGTAGGTCAGCGCCGGGTCTCACTATCCAGCGGTGGAAGATCATCGCCATTCTCGAGCAAAACAACATGCACTATACTTACAGGACCAATTACCTTAGCACTTGACGATGCTGGAATCACTAATCAATCAATCAGAAAGGGTTTTGTCTCTGGTCACTGGATCTGTCTGGGGTTGAGGCGGGAGCCTCTCGAAAGATGGCTGCACATCACTTGCCCACACTTCTCAGGTCATACGAGTCGAAGGACTCATGTTATAGTATTTAAGAACCCTAGAAACGCAGAAGAAGTTCTGCTTCACACCATTAGGGTTCAACATTATTCCGTGTAAGCTTTAGCATAATAAATGTAGTTTATGATGAGTCCCTGTGTCTTACTGACTTCAAACCGTCAACCAAGAGGTCGTGCGCTTCCGAGTAAGGCGACAAGGTTGCGCTCCCATCTCAGAGCAGCGAACCCTTTAGGTATATGCCTAGATACTGCTCGCCTCCGCCGGGTCACTACCTGCGCCGGGCAGACTCCCCAGAGAGATGACGCTGATGCCCTGACGTTTCATTTTTTTTCTCGAATTTAGCAGTAGCGTCGTAGGCAGAGGGTTTTGTTCTCTCTTGGAGTACCGTTTTCGGCGAATTTGCGATATCCCTTCACACTCAAGTGTTCTGGCTCGCCTTCGTACGTTGTTTTTTATAATTTTATTTCTTAATTTTCAGTTGTCATTATGGTACATAAACAAACTCATCCACTGTCAAATTAAATTTTATTGGTCACAAATTGAATGTTACAGAATACTATACCTGCTTTAAAACATCGATGTTTTTTCGTCGATCTATTTTAACATCTGTGTTTTAATTTTGGACATCGATGATTTGTAAAATCGATCACGTATTTTTTATATCGCCTCACAATTTTTAGGGGAGACGTGAATCATAAACCCGCACTACCGTGAGTAATTGTACAGGACAGATGTAGGGCTAAAGGGAATCCGGGCGTAATAGTTGTGAAAAAAAGTTCATTCGTACTGGTGAAAAAAAATTCAACCTGGTACTGGAAGTTCCAGTTCAGACGTACTCAAACTGGGTTCCAAGGTAAAAGCTTCGGGACATCTAGGTTGCTAGGACGCATTCAGTTGTTGTTTGAACGAGAATTCTAGCGGCCGGCTGCTCTGATAAGAAGTTTTCCTTCGTTTCTCCGAACAACACAAGGTGAATGCCGGAGCAGTTCTCTAACAAACCTGTCATGGCAGCGCGTGATCATTCCTTTCTCTTCCTTGTTCTATTCTCACCCCTTACATACACACACTTACATATAATATGCACTATATCACCCCACAGGCCAGGACACCGGTCGAAAGCAGTAAAGCTGGACCCGAATGGAACAGTGCTCTCTGGAGAGAGAGATACCTTGTTTGGAATATCCTTCCAGCTGACGAGAAGCTCGGCTCCGGTATTTTCCATACAGCGGGGGAAGATCTCGACCAACTACCGAATAAAACATGCACTACACTTAGGGGACTAATCACTTTAGCAGTTTAGTAACCCGGAATCATTAATGAATCAATCTCTAAACTTTTAAAAATTGCAAAAGTTACAAATAATGCAGAAAAGTAAGTACTTATGTATCTCCGCTAGTTTTACATATTTTTTTGCAAAACTACATACATCTACATATTTTTGTATTTTTTAATACAAATAAATTCCGCTCCAAACTAATAACACGAGCTCTGACACTTGAGCTTCCGCCGCAGCGACCTTCATTCACATCACAGGTCTTTTCTCCGCCCGCTCCTCTCTTACTCCAGGCCGTCTTCATTTCCAACTTGCACATCTCAACGCAAACTTGCAGAAGCCGCCTCCGCAGACAGGGATATTAAATTTCGGGACACGGGCGAGGCTCCCGGGCCCCGCGCCCACAGCTTTGTATGTATGAATTTCTTCCTTTCGGCGCCGTAAACGTCGTTACGTCGTTTAATTACAGGGCGCAAGAAGATAATTTGAAATGTTTTGCTCCTCCACGCCCGCCCCTACACCAGCTCCCGCACCCGTTAAAGCTGCACGTCGGCTCGGGCAACACCATATGGCGCGGGCTGAGGAACAACGGGCGCATTTTATGAGGAGTTCATTTAGATTAGGATTTATAAATCTAGAGCAACGTTCTATGATATACTGCGCAAGTCTCATTTTAATTTCATTAATACGGGACGTAACAATTGGGAAAACGTAAAAAATGTAAGTGTTTTTTTTACTATATATATATATATATATATATATATATATATATATATATATATATATATATATTACAGAAAATAGAAATAAATCATTGTGTTTATTGTGGCTATCTGTAGGTATTTCGTTTTACATTTTCCAAAAAGGTGTTGAATTTTACGAAATTTGTGAAGTAAAGTGTGTGTTGATTTTTATGTTTTAAAGGTAAAGTAACTATATATACTTCATTGATATGATAACTTATAGACATCACGATCTACTTCATTCACTTTCTAATAATTTAGAAATCTATACTGAAAGAAAAATATATTTACTCCCATGTATGCATTTATGTTATTTTCTTTTTTTTCTATGTTTTTCAGTTTTATGTATCATTCCATTACAATAAATGACAGTTCCCAACAAAAATCATATAATCTGGGCGCACAAAAAAGAAGTTTTTGAAAATTGCAAACAACAGCAAAAACTAACATTTCAAGAGTACAATATTTATGCTAGAGTTTTTTTGTTAAATAAAATATATTCTAAAAAAATTAGTTCTTTTGAAAAGGTAATGTACAGTTTTTAAAAAAATATGAGTAGTTTAGAAAACTTCGAATTTCCAAAATCCAATTTCTTGTGCCACATTTTCTTGTCCCCGGTGATTCCAGATTGGAATACTACACAGCACAACTCTGAGAGATGCTACAGCTCTGTGAAATGCAGCTTTAATAGTCAAAGTTGTGTTGATACATTAGCTTTAAAGAATTAGTTTTCGTACCAAATGTTCTATGATTTGTAATAAGTAGGGCTTGGAATTTTATATAAATACATATTTTACCTTTAATCTTGAGCGTTGAAAGTTTAATGGAAATTCTAGTAGCGCCCCATGGTTTCATATACCAAATTGCGTATAGCCTAAAATAATTATTTTTATTAATTTATATAAAAATAAATGTTTTTAACACAACAAATACTATTACAAATTTCGCACAATTGTATATAAATAAATGAATATTTTTGAATAATATTCAATTTGCTTCTTTAAATGCTTGGGATATATGGTGAAAGACATTCCAGTTTGGAAAGCAATGGTTTGTGCCACAGCACTGGTACTATAGGACTTCGTCGAATAGAGAGGAGTGAGTCTAGATCACCACCTGTCAAAAAGGCTTTTTTTTAATGTTATTGTTTTCCTTGTGATGGTAGTAACACAGTTCAGTTTTACATACACTTTACAGATGTCTTGTTTCTAAACTAAAATTAAACTTACCTCTGGGATTGCGATTGAGGGCACCTAATGGTCATCTCTAACTAGGGTCCATTTTAGAAAATTGTTTAGGAATATGTGGAAAGGGTATTTATTTCGATTCGTGTGGAATAGATGGGGTTTCTAATTAAGATGAATCCGGTTAAATTTGGTATCTGCATTAGGTTGGATTAGAATTGGGTGGATTGGAATATGATATGCTGGATTATGGGATGCAGAATGAATTCTTTATGGAGCTGTGCATTAGATATGAATCATGGTGCGTTGGTAATTGTCCTTAGGAATTGATTTCTGATAACTTGAATTTTATTAACATCTTTACTGTATTGAACCATATTGGGCATGCATTTAGTAGGAGGGGGTCTAACTATTGTTAGAGTGCAGTGTCGCGAGTGCAGTGTCGCAAATGCAGTGTCGCGAGTGCAGTGTCGCGAGTGCAGGTCGCAGTATTGCGAGTGCAGTGTCGTAAGGTTGGTGGCTGTTTGTTGATTATTGGTTTTAATTGTAATAGTTTGTCTTTAGTATGTATTACTTCATTGTCTATGTGATGTTTCCAGTTTATTTTAGTGTCTATGTTCAGTACTAAGTAATTAATTGGATTGTTTGATGGGTACCAGTTTTTCGTTTCCTTATTTAATGATAATGGAAAAGGAGTGGTTTACGGTCTCTGTCTGAATATTTTAACTGCAGTTTTATTTGGGTTCAGTTTTAGTTTTGACTTTGATGCCCGGCTTCCAATTAGATTTATATATATTTGAATTCAATTTTTGATTGCTATTAGTGAGGTTTCAAATGAGTAAACTACTGTGTCATCTGCAAACTGAGTTACTTTGATAGGGTTCAGCTTCGGGATGTCTGCTACACACACACACACACACACACACACACACACACACACACACACACACACACACATATATATATATATATATATATATATATATATATATATACTACACACACACACACACACATATATATATATATATATGTGTGTGTGTGTGTGTGTGTGTATTTGTGTGTGTGTGTTAAAAAGAGTGGGTGATAGAGGGAATCCCTGGGGGTAAGCCTGCGTTTAGTATTTTGGTGTTTAAATGGTAAAATTTAGGGCCCGTATACTCATGTACTAATAATTGGGAGAATAGGTACATTTATGTGTTTCATAATTTACAGAAATATGTACTAAAATGTATAAAATATTAATCTTCAAATCAATTCTATTTTGTTAAAGTAATTTCATCTTAATGTATTTTGTTGTATCATAAAATAAAGACCAAAATTAAACATTTTCTAACCCCGTTATTGGCAACGATATGCGTAACAACAAAAACAAGTATTTATTTCAATTTTTCAGCAATGAAACTTTTCCTATTATCTTGTAAGAGGAATTTGTACTGACCCAAATAGTACAGCGCACGAGTCACTAATGAGTATGTAAACTTGCACAGGTCCACTGTCGTGTGGTCAATATCCTGTGTGGCGAAATTGTCCCTTCGTTGCATTGCGCTAACAGCACAAATTGTTTCGAATCAGGGGTTTTCTTCAGAACTGAAGACCTCTTTTTCTGCGCTAGATCCCCCATTTACCTTCGAATGCTAAGTGAAGAGTTCTTTAAAAAAGCGACTGCTATTTGGGGTGTTTCAAGGCTATCAGAAAGCTTCAAGGATGTTGTCTCCAAAGATTTAAAGTAGTGCGTTCCGAAAAATGGGCCAATATAATTTTTCAGCTATCAGCATCAAGCAATTGACTCTTTGGGTCTATGGACGCTGCAGCATCAGAATCAAATTAATGTATAACTAGAATGTATAAAATGAACATTTTCAGCATTGTAGCTGTTAGAATCAATCCAAGTTTCTCATCTTGTTAATCCTGTTTTTAATTAGAAATCCATGCGTCTACTTTATAAACCTTAGATCTAACCAGTTCTGCAACCCAACGCATGCACAGGACAGATTAGAAGTGGTAATTTTGGATTCAACACCTGCAGGGCGTCTGTCGCCAGACTAGTTGTTTTCTGAACAGAAGGCAGAGTTAATCACATGATTGCAGTTATAATTTGAGTGTCCGAAATCTAAGCATCTTTGGTATTGAAGGGGACCGTTGGGTCTTCGTCTTCTTTCAGTTGTTACTCGGTGGTTGCATATTCGATTGATAATTAATATAGTTCTAGAGGTTCGTTTCCACTGAATTCAGGTGCTACAACCGGAATGGGATTGTTTTCTTTTTGCAAAAGAGTTACTTTTGTAATGGATGTGTGTGATTGAGAGAGATCTTGATATATTTCCGGTTTTGATATTAATTGATTCATGTGTTTGAACACCACAGAGAATTCTTTGTTGGTGGGGTCTTTATAAGAGAGAAAACTTCTTTGTGTCTGTGTGAGATACTTCACTAAGTTGCTGAAGTCGATTATTGATTTTACAATGATATTAACTTTATTAATTTTGTTCTCGGCAACAAAATTTGAGGTCACTTTTGCTTTTAGCTTCTATATAAATTCGTTAATGTTTGTGATGTTGGCAACAAATTTTGGGGAATTTTTTGGTGTTTTGTGTCTGCTAACTGATATTTTCTTTTAAGTAATTGAACATATTATCTTCTTGTTTAGACTTTAAGTTGCCTAATTCACTTAATCAGTTGCCTATTGGTAGATTGTACTCGTAGATTGCATGTTCTGCTTAGTCTGGTGACGCACTATCGTGACTGATGTCCGCATTCGATAGTTTTGTGTCTTGACGGTTTGAATTGTCACCCACTGACCTTTTTCGGTGTGTTCCGTTGCCTGGTGATAAGTGTTTGAGTCCGTCTAGCGCTGTTGCCGTGTCGAAGGCTGCTGAGTTGTCGCCGAGCTCACTGCTACCCAGGCTAGGTGCTGGAAATGGCAACACCTCCATAGCTTCGCAGTTGGATGCGATGTGGTATAATGTAGGCACTGTTTCATTGAATATATAATTGCTATCGCAATTATTGTCTGCAATCAGGGCTTATCTGATAGTGTACCCAGTGAATTAAGGTATGCCATGAGACATACACTAAAAAATAAGACGCAATGAATACTACTACACGCAATGAATACTAGTAGAACTTTCTCTAGAACTGTCCAACTATCTAACGTCCATTTCTAATACTGTCGATTCAGCCACTGACACTCCGAGCGATAACATAAAATCAAAAGTCCGGCAGTTCCCAAACTTCCTCATATTGTACAGACGAATTGTATATCCTTTTGTATCGAGATTTGTCTCGAACTTGGTTTTTGCTTTTTTAGGTAATAAATCATTATTTTAGTTATTTTAAAATACATTTCTCACTTTTTAAGCACATAAAAATTAATACTTTTCTGTTTTAGCACCTAAAAGTTAGAGCCCTAGTAATATGTTTCACAAATGAAGACTGAAATACGTTAGTATTGACAGAAAATACGATGTAACCGTTACTAAACGCGAGAAAGAATTTGATATTTTAGCCCCAGTTCTTTCAACCGCTCATTACGGAATTTTTATATAGTATTAGTTTTTATTCATGCGAACCGAACACTAGACTTATTATTTGTCTTACAAGTAATTTCTGCGGTTAGAAATATGGTCGTTTCATGCTGTATTAATATTAATTTGTATTGTGAGATGAGGATTCCGTAAAGACAAGTTTTTCTTCGCGTTTTTTCTCAGCTTCTCGTTTCTTGAATTTTATGATCATCTAATTTAGTTAAAGATTGTTTATCTCGAGTACTCTGCTGGCTTCGTTATTTGACTTCCATTAATTGTCCGAGGTTCCAAATTAGGCCAGCGCATGTTGAATCTGAGAAGAAAAAAGTTTGTCGAGATTTTCTCGGAGTTCTTCTGTTTTCTGTTTTTTCTGCCTCTCCTTTTGCTTGTTTTATAAACAGTTAGTTTATACAAATACTTATTTATCCGTTTTTATTGTTTTAATAGTATTATTTGTCCGAGGTCTGAATTTGTGGGGTAAGAAGATATGTAGATATTTCTTACCGTTTTCTAAAATCGTCATTGTGTTGATTGTATGAAGAAGAAATACAAATAAATATCTACTTATCTAGATGGGTAATGGCTGCATTATTTGACTTCCATTAAATTCAAGCTTATTGAATTTAGGACTAATCACTTGGAATTAATGTCGGGAAAAGCAGATTTCCTTTTTTCTCATCATTTACTTGTCTCCCACCCTTAAAAAATTTATTATTGGCCATTTCATTAAGTGCCTACAGTTAAAATGTTCGATACAATCGGAAGTTGTCCAAGATGTTTTCTTAAGTTTTTCATTTTTTTAGCGTCTTCTTTTGGCTGGTGTTTTGAGAAGTTAATTTAAAGATTTATTTATTCGAATTGGATGGTGGCTTGAATATTACACACTTTTTGATTGTTCGCGGTACAAATGTACTAGGTAAGTTCCTGAAAAGGTGGTAAATATGTCAGTGAAGACTTTCCGGGACTCTTGTTTCGTCGTATGTCCAAAAAAAAAAAAATATATAAAATTGCCGTAAAAGCGATCTGTTTGAGATGAGATGTCATTTTGATCCCATGAGCAATTTGTTTTCTTGAAAACAAATAAACGCGCAGTCTGATAATGTCTCAAATAGTTTTTGTGAAGCGCAGAAAGTTTCTTTGATATGAGAAGTTGGCTGCTATTGTTTGGAGTAAAAGTGTGGATGTCTACACTGTTGCTGTTTGGCGGGCCGTTTTCCAGTACTTCACCATATGGGTATGTTTAAATTAGGTTGTACTTCAACTCATATTTATCATGCCGTGCACCCAAAGCTCTACTCGTCGGATTAAGCTATTTTTAATGCAACACGTGGCCTCGGAACGCACAAATATACACACACGCGGTGCTGTAACATCATCCCCGACTCGGAGTTACGAACATAGGGAGAGCGATAAATTTTTCACTGAGCTTTGTTCCTTGGCTACAATCTGGAAAGCAAAATTTCACTTTCGTACGCAATATCAGCGGGCGCATGTTTTATTCAATCTTGTTTTCAGAGGGTTCACGGAATTCGCTGGAATGCAAGGCAATGTTTCCTTAAGCAGTACAATAGGCATGTATCAGAAATGTAGGCACAATTCTCATTTAGAGGCCTTCGATGTCGGAAAACGTGGTCCCTCAAAATCAGGGGTCCAAAAAAGGGATAAACGAAAAAAAAATGTTAAAAATTAAAGCAATATTATTCTACCAAATGTTTACGATTTTTTATAAGTCGCAGTGAAAGAGATCGCTATTGTATACATCTTGCAATGAATTGGAAGCCCATTGTGAATTTACTGATCAATTCAACAGTTTGACTCTGGCTGAAGAAACATCGCCTCTACCGGGTCTTACTCCAAGTTCCCGATTGTGAAGTAGTGTAGAGGATACAAGTAAGTATGTGAGCAAGGGGTGAAGAGAAGAGGAAGAAGAGGAAGGAAAGATCGCGTGCGGTTCGAGGTCCATTTGTTACGGTTAGTCTTGACATTCGCTTGATTCTGATCAGAAAATCTACAAAAAAACAACAACAAACAACTACCGATCACAGAAACCGGCCGCTGGAATTCTCCTCCTCCAGACAGTGGCTGAATTTGATCAAGTGAACGTCGACAATCTTCGCCCTTCCAGATCGCAACTCTAAGACTTGCAAGTCAGTCTCAGCGGAGACAACAGTCTGTGTGGTAACTCAGCCGGGTGTTCGGGTGAGATGAACATTTTTTGCGCATAATTTGTTTTTAGAATAAGTCATGACGAACTCACTTCTCACAATATTTGCTTTGCTAATTTTCAAAATATCTTAATGAAAATACAAATGGTGTGAAAATGAGAAACACTAACGATAAATTTTGAAACACATATACATGTTTTTTAAAAATTTCGTAGTGGCACAGCAGGTGCCCATGTTATTTGGAGTCACTGTTAATGTGATGAAGTTGTCCTAAAACACATGTGTCGCTGCATTTTCTCTTTATAAAAATTCATATTGTAATTTATTACTATTTACTAATATTGTACTTTGTGTTTAATACTGCAACCGCCATCCCCTTTTACGTTTTGGAAAAACCCAAACGACCCGGCTGGCCCGTGTGATGTGGAGCATCAATCACCAAACACTCCCCTGATTGAGTGCAGGTGATTGTAAAAAATTGTTTGACGGCCAATTTGCAATGAATCTGCCCCAGTTGGTTACTTTATTACCTTCACTCACTAATCTCTCCCCTATTGGATTCAGGGTTAGGTGGGACGTACTTGAATTTGGAAATTGATCAACATTCAAAATGTTCTTAAAAACACAACTCATTTATTCAAAAACAAAAGAAACACATAAATACATCAAACCCTAAAATAACATAAACTCAGGAAATCTCATACATCACAACAATTTCGTAAATAAAGAGCACTTTCCTTTAGTTATTATACTCAGTTTCCCAAGTTCATTAGAATTGTTGAAATTTTTAGAAAATTAGAAATTTTTTAAGATGTCATCACTAGAATATCGAATTTTTATTTTTCCAAAATTTTTTTCGCTTTATGTTATTGAAATATTCGTCAATATATTAAATATGGTCGTATTCTTGCCTGAATCACTTTAAAACGTCAAATGCAAATGACTTCATTCACAAATCATTAGATAAGTAGTAAGCAGCGAAAAAATGTAGATGGTGCTGAATACAAGATTGACATTAATTATTGTATATATTTTTAATAAAGCAAAAATAATATTATTAGATACACGCGGATATTGGGTTACATTTTCAACCTGAATGTTTTAGTAAAGTTATAAATTGCTCTATGCAAAATGATTTTCCAGAACAACCATTAAAGCCAATTCCGAATTTTAAACAAGCAGGATCAAATGTCACTTAATGTATAATTATTTTTTTAATAAGCTTCATTTATAACTACAATAATTAAACTGTCACCCCTCGGGTTTTTAGTTATTCAAAACAAAGTCGATGGTCACTAATGACTCAAGCACTAACAAATTTGTATACGTGTGGAATTCATGGAATTACCGGGTGTCACATAATATCCATTGTGAAAGGTATTCATAAACTGAGACCAGGATCTGAGGAATCGTCAATGTATTTGAAAAGATACAAAAGTAGCCTAATATCAGTTCTGTCAAGAATTTAGAACGTATTCTTATTGAAAAAGACAACATGAAAAGAACACTTTGATTTTTAAATTGACGCAGTTTTATAACTGAATTGATCGGTGAATAAAACAGAGATTATTGAATTAAAAGACTATACCATGCAAAAAACAATACAACAAGAACTAATAAATACAATTAACACACACATAAAAGAATTCCAAATGTTAAAAATTCACAATTTTGAACCCACAAAGAAATGGATTTAAGCATAAGTCAGGACCGTCATTTACATTATGTAATTGCTTTGGTTCCTTTACAATATTTCCTTTCACTTTCTTCATTTTCAACTACTTTTTACAGTGTTATAGTGGTATTAAGAAACCAAAGTTGTATAAGATAACTGAAAATGTCCCAAAATCACGTTTCCTTGACTCTGTGAAATTGACTTAATGAAAACAGATGTTGCCTCTACAGCTTCATTGACAGGGAAGTCCTACAGATTAAGTCCCAAAAGCAACGGATTTTGCCACCGGTTAGATGGGTTGAAGTGAAACACATCTAGAGGAGAATTCTAGAAGGCAATTGCTCTGATCAGTAGTTTTTCCATAATTTCTCCGATCAACATCAAGCGAATGCCGAAGCAGTTCACTAACAAACGGGCCACCGACGGCGCGCGATTCTTCCTTCCCTTTCTTTGTCCTTTCCTCTCCCATTGCACTCACACCAATCGGGAACTTTGCAAGTCCAGCCCGGAGTGGTGCTTTACTGGCACCCAAGGTTCCTGGAGGGGGTACATCCCTTCGCACACCCCTGCACATCCTTTCACGCGGATGATGGGATCGGCAGGGGTTCACACCTTGCCCTAAATAAATTCTACCACGGCGACAAACGAATGCAACTCCGTGAACGTATTGTCTCCGAGGCAACATCGGGTAGCGCCGCGTGCTACTTCAATCTCATCGCCAGAGAGTAGTTAGTACCATGCGAGTACCGAGCCCGCGACCCCGCCAGGCCTGGCAGACGACGTACCGGTCGCCCCCCTCCTCCCCCCCTCCGCAGCCGAGAAACTACAGATTGCGGGGAGTTCACCGCCGACCGGAGAGACGCCACCCTTTGTGCCGTTGATGGAACAGGGCGCGTGCCTTCGAAGGGGAAGTCATCGGGTGAGTGCGCGCACGTGTGCGCGAGAAAAGTGTAACTGCAACTGTGACTCGCACGAGCCAGTGCAAGCTTGCCTAGGAAACTATAAAAACCACAGTGTTAGTTTGTATAAGTGCAAGTGCAAGTGCGTGTAAATACTATAAATACGTAGTGTCTAATGTAAATCTATTATATAAGTATTGGTATGTAAGTTTAGATTATAAGTGCAATAGTGTGTAAATAATGAAAACATGTAGCGTAAAATGTAAATAGTAGTTTGAAAGGTTGGTATAAGATTCGGCTTAATATATATGTTAGCGCCCGCATCCCATATAACTGTACACAAAAGGAAAATAAATGACATTATATATTACAGAAACACCGTCAACGGCCGGGATTTAACATGAACTACACCTACGACACACCTCACGCAACAGCGAGTAGCTCTCCCTCTGTACCAGCCACAATCTCCACTTCCTTGATTGTTGCGGCAGCACGTCAAAGAAGACGCGAGTCGTAATTCAGCGCTAGCGAGCAAAGCTCATAAAAGATTCAGCGGAAAGACCAACCACTCCGCTCGTCCAAATTGGTTCCGCCTCATGCGACTCCAGCGCGTCCCATCCCTTTGCTCGTAAACGACAAACATTGCTCCGTCTGGAAGACAGCGCTATGCTCTATGAATGGCAAGGAGACGACGATCCAGAAGGCAATGAGCAATTTGGCATCCAGCCAAAGCCCCCTGTCACCATGGCTGCCAGACGCTAATAATGACGTTCGGAGCACCACGAATTGTGGGCTTCATTAAATGAGCTGCGATGTTACGAAAGATGGAATATCTTAGTAGTTACGGAGGTGATGAAATGAATTGAATTTGTTTCCATTTTTAGACTCAGTTTGAGAGTAAGAAAAGATGTTCAAAGCCATTCTTGATACAGACAACTCAAGTCTTCAATGTCAGGCATTCGACTATGATATAAAATACCAGAAACAATCTATGGCACATTATTATACTTTCTGAAATACTCAATCTATATTAATAATATCCAATATGTGAAGAAATGAGAAAGAACCTAGGCATTTTTCGGTCTTTGAGTGTTCTCTATGGCTTCCTAATATACCAGAAAACACGGAAAACAACAATAATGAAACACTTGGAACTGAACTTGTGGTGTAAATGAATGGCACAAACTTTCCCGTATTAGTTGTTTATTTTTTCTGGCCTCGGGTAGCAAGTCCACATACTCTAGCCAGTTGCAATCTATCGCCACCCAAAGTACATTGTTTTGAAATGTTCTTAATTTTTCGTTTTCCTAATAGTAGAACGCAAATATTATTTTAGGAATATTAAAAACAGTAAAACCTTATCTGAAACGGCAATTTTCTTTGAAAAATTTGGAGCTCATTTTACACAAATGGCGTTTAAGCGCTACTGTAAATTCGAAATTTGAAGCTATTGTTTACAGAAAAGTTTTGAGTTTTCGAAAAACTATAATGGAAAGTCATTTGAAGCACTTAAACTCACAAATACAATACTGTTTACAAAATTGCTGGAAATGTATATCAACAGCGTAAGCAATCTTTCAAAAAAGTATTCTTGTGTAATTTTCGAAAAAAACAAAAATAATTCCTGAAAATAAACTTTACGTCATATTAAAGAGGGCTATTAGCACTATCCATTCGAAAGTTTGAAGAAAAAATTTAAGCCGTTTTTGAGAAAATAACGTTTGATTGTTTCTGAAAATGCGGAATTTTGAGCTGTTTTTTTTTCACAGAAAACGGTTTAGTTTTTGAGAAACTTTATGGCATTATTTAAAGATAATATGTGAACACATCGCCGCTAGTGTAAATATTAACGACCCATGAGACAAGTCAATAAAATTGCATTTTTGTAATTTTTATGGAACGAAACTCGATCAACAATATTGTTCTTTTGCTATGTTAAATGTTTGTTTGCAATTTTCGAAATCTGAGAGAGCGCCTAAAGTGGGACCAGCATGATTTTCTTTACCATACTTTGTTATATGCTAGAAAAGAATGAGGAAAATATTTTCAACGGATTTTAAGAAAATAATTCTCATAGCAACCTCCGCTACTGCATAAATGATTAAAATCAATCCATTTTGTTTAATGTACTATTTTAATACGTTTCTTCTTTAACAACAATTCTTTATCGTATATTTTATAAGGGCATCTTGTAGCAGCGATTTATTTAATTATGTATTACTCTTATAATTGTGTATCTATATCGACAAGGTTTAATTATAATGTTGAGTCTGTTCGGATATCTCAAGCAAATACTGATATACCGTCTTGCATGTGCAGGCTGAGGAACTGGAAGGTAGTGGTGCAATTCTAGCTTCCGATTCAGCACGTCGATATACATTGACAAACATGTATCAAACCTTTTCGTTTCTGTGGAGTATAATGCTACAAGACACAAAAATCTATTATTCACTTGTGTTTTTCGCAATGTATAAAAACTAGAAGGAGGTGGCGTAATTCTAAATTTGGATTCGAATTCAGCAATGTAGACTTACATAGAGAAACTTGTTTCGAATCTTTGGGTCTCACACCCTTTTTTTGTGCCTGTGTTATCAGCCGTCGAGCTGTGCATCTTCGGCATTCTGTGTTAACCTAGAACTGTCCATTTGACAGCAAGTAGTCCAAATAAGTGCATTCGCAATGACTGGAACCCACTCCTGTCCATTGTTCACTCTGTTCGCAGCTATCAGTAATTGTGGATCCAGCAGTGGTTTGTCCATCACTGTGCATCTGCACTAGTGTTGACTTAAAATTAATATCAATCAGTATTCGAATGGTTCAATGTTTCTTTGTTTATGTACAACTTGGTCACTAATTTAATTATATTTAAAATATGAGTGTACTGTGAAAATATGAGTGTGTGTAAAATATGAGTGTACAATTACCTTTCACGGTAGCATCAGATCTTTCCTTCAGGAGATTTTAACAGGTGTCTAGGAAGCCTAAATTTTTTAGTGGTCCTTCGAGAATAAATTTATCACTTGCTGAGTTATCAACGAAGTAGTAGGTAAAAGACCTCAAACACTGATCCTCTGCTGAGACTGCCTGCCACATCTTCCCTTGTGTAAAATGGTTTTAAAGCGCTTATGTTTCACTCAAAGTAACGAGGAATTTGTTCATATTTTCGAAAAAATAAACATAACCTTGTTCAAGATTCATGAACTGTTTTTGATGAACACATTTTATTGAGGAAAAAGTATTTTCATAATTGTAGTTGTAGAAAGGGATAAAAAATTGAATTTTTAGAATTTTCGAAAAATCAGGAATTTCAACGAAAACGAGACCTGTATCATTCTCTTAAACATCATTCACGCTAACCGAGAAAACAATTTGGTGCAATTCTTATTAAAATTTTGAAAAAGTTCCAGAGCTTCATAATTACTTCTCAAAATTAAAGTACCGCTTTCAAGTTCAAGGGGCCTCGACATCAGCCACATTGACTGGGAATTGTCAATTTTGGTTAAAATCCTGCTCACAGTTTAGCCACTAGCGCTGATCACAGACAGATGGACGGACAAACAGACGTTTTGCGGTCATTTCATCTTTCGATACCAAGAACCCACAAATTATGGGTTATGACTACACATGTCGGAGCAAGAAATTTTCTATGTATAGGAACAATATTTATTCACATTTTCGTTCCTAGCGCCCAGCATAAGAGTTCTTCTGTCGAAAATTCACATCGTTATTTAGATAAAGAATTCTTGTAAATAAATATTGTTTCACCTTTGTATACATTTTCGTTAGTAAATTCATCTTCTACATAAGGAAAACAGCTCGTTAACAGTGCAGAAGAAATAGAATATTCAATGCTTAATTGAAATATTCAGTGCGCGTAATACGTTGATTAAAACAGGAATTGAATACAGCATGTAACAGAACATGTCTACATAGAAATGACATCAACCCATCCAGTATTAATAATGAATAAGAAACTACTTGTTTTAAATTCCAGCTCTCTTCACAGGCAAAGTGACTTTCAGGCGATGAAAAGATAAAACTATAATTCTAATAGCAAAAGCTTGATGGAAAGATTTGTTAATGCTTCAAATGAAGTTACAAGTCTTTATAACAGCTTCTAATAATATTCTAGATTTCTTTTACTACCGTATGTTACCTAGGAAACAAATTCCAAAGATATTTAAGAAAGAAATTCAGCTCTGCAAATACATCAAAATTCGGGTATATTATAAATGAAGATGAAAAAATGTATCTGTTACAATATTTTCATATTATTTTGTGCTCCTAAAAAGTTCTGTTTCATTGTTTTCCAGACTGAATTGTAGCAAATGAAAAGTAATGTTTTGTAGTTCTTTTAAACAATAAAAGATTATAGTGATGACAATTTTTATACAAAATACCAACAGAGTACCTAAAAGTGTAAATCACTGCAACAAAACGGAACATAAAAACGTAAAGTAAAGGTAATGAATAAAAGTATTACCTTATTAAATATTATCATTCCACCATTCCACATTAAAAGTTAGAATGCATATAAAATTAGAATAGTTTATACGTCTCAGTTTGGAAAGAAATTTTCAATAATTTCATTACATTCAGAAACATGATTTGTGTTATTGGTCAGAGAGAGAGAGAGAGAGAGAGAGAGAGAGAGACAGATAGACAGACAGACAGACAGACAGACAGAGAATCTACTCGGCACAGAAATTTGAAGTGTTTTCGAAAATTTTTCAATATTTTAGTTCATTTTTTTAAATTTATTTGTAACTTATGAAAGCCAAAAGGGAATTGTTACATGGCAACAGGTATTTCTAAAATAACTGCGGGATATTTGAACCACACTGAAGCTTTCAATCGTTTTCATTGAAAAGCTTCTCTTCATTTATATTTTAGGACTGAAAATGAATCTCCTATCCTCTCGTGGCAGTGGCGAAGAACCTCAATGTGATATTTGTTATGACAAAACGTGTTTGCATGCTTTACGGGGGCTAGTCCAACTCCTGTGAAGGTGTCCTAATCCTAAGTCCTTTCTTACCCTACTTCTGGCCGCTGGCTAGTGACGCAAGAGCGCTTAGTAGGAGGCTCGTACGCGGAGATCCTACCTGGCGGTCCTCTTGACGACTGCGACGAGACGTGACGGACAATGTTAAGAATTAATAGAGGATTACTCCCGTGCTGTAATTAATGGAGGATTACTCCGAAAGCGCAAAGCGCTCAACGCCCCCCGGGGCTAGGAGAAGCGTTGCGTCAATTGAAAACGCAACAAATTTAAAAAAAAAATCATAACGTATTGCATCTTCGAAATACTTTTATTATGTATACACTACAACTAATACCCACCAAGCTCATTTCTTATTGCTTGTAAAATCAAAGTTTTGTCAACCTAGAATTTGAGGTTCAGCAATATTATGTTTCTGTAATGTATTACATATTTTTTCCTTTCGGTTTTATGTCAATCTCACATAGTAATTGTTTTAGAATAGACTACCTTCTTTATAAAGACCATAAACTTGGAAGTAAAATAATGAAATCAATGGTTTGCATAATAAATATACCCTGAAGTACCAGGAATCAATCTTCCTTTATGAAATAAATTAATATACAAACAAGAGCTACATGAAAGTTCAACAGACCAACTATCTCTCTGTAAATGTTTGAGTAAGCTAATATTAAATCAGTTCCGAGAAGCTATGCATTATCATGTTAAATTCCTTCTTTTCGTAAAAGACCATCATTACACTTTAATGGAAATAGAAATATTCATTAATGGTACGAACCATCTTGTCTTAGACAACTCTAGAGACTCTATACGGTATACTAGTTGATGGATGACTCAATGAAGAATATAGAGAAACTGGTTCTAGGTTACGTCTGAGTAAAACTAAATTTTTTATCAATTAAGGAAAATTTAAAATTCTCTCTCTCTTTCTCTCTCTCTTTCTCTCCCTCACACACAGACACCCACACACACACGCACTATTTATTATATTTCTTATTACATTTCTAAGCAAATCATTTTTGTGTTTATTGTATTTCTTTAGAAATATAATAAATATTTTGTGTTAGAATTGGCGTATGCAGTCAATAGTTACAACGAAAATTTGTAGCATTTGTGGTCATTTAGAAAAACAATTTCCTGGTATCCATTGACTGTACATGAAGACTTAAAATTCTACGTTTTGTGAAATGTGGTTCGAATAAATGTAAAAAACAAAAACATCAAACCAGATTTCACTATAATATAAATTACCTCGCTGGTATTCCAATTATTCATAAAACCAATTACTTTTTTTTCAAAATGCACTTTTGAAACTCGTTTCATACCGAAAATACACAAATGGTGTGGCATTTCTTTACATAAATATTAACTGAATCTTACGATTAATATTTGAAACAGACTTGTCAAAATAAAACAGGTTCACTAGAAAATGGTTCGTGCCAAATTCGTGCAACTCTTTTACTGCCTAGCGCACTCATTTCTCGGAATGGCGGGCCCACGCAGAGCACCACATAGCTCACTCCGCTCATCAAGAGTCTGCCTCAGTTTCCCGACGGGTAATCCTCGACCCGCGCGCGAGCACGCTCCTACGCTCTCTTCGCCATTTCTCTCCCCTTCTCGCCGTCCTCCATACGCCTTCGTGAAAAGGTACACGATATGATAAATACTAATTGATCCATTTCTTTACCCTCGTCTCATTACTTTTCATTGTTTTCTGTGTGAACAAATAGAGAGGTATTATATATAAAAAGTACTTTTCAATAAAATTATTGAGAGTTTTTGTAACGAATTCATTGAGTTTCCAGTATTCTTTATGGGCAATATTGTTTCATTTTTCTTACACGATTTTTTTTCGCCTTATTCAAACGTATTAATCACGAACACTTAAGTTGCAGGTGACATTGTCTATATTTTCATGTTTGAGATCAAAACTGTGGGTTGTCCCATCAAAAGAAGGCGATAGTTCGTAACTTTTAGTATCATTAGAATTCTGGGAAGAATTTAATCACAAAACTTACAAGAGTTACGTAATTACTAACGATTACGAAATTTAACGATTAATAAAGAAATTCGAGATTTTTCATTAGTAATTTAATCATAAAAATTAGATGTTATAGAGACACATCAGAACGCTGACAGCAAAAAGTCGTATCTTTGATTTTAGTCAGAATTTTGTGAAGGGATTGATCACAAAAATTGGTTGTCACGAACATTAGTTATTAATTAAAAAATATCAGATAATCACAAAAAAGTTTGCTTTTTACACAGCAACATTTGTTATTATTTCAGTTTAATGTAATACAAAACGTGGGGCGGTGCTTCACCAGAACGTAGGATGTAAAAGTTCGTAAATTCTGTTTTCGCCGGAAATTTTCGAAGAAATGAATAACAAAAATTAAATATTATTTACAGAAATTAGAAAAATCACAAAAAATTGCACATAAAAAGTTGCAATTCGAGTCACTATAACCTAGACGTAAATATTCGTAACTTTTGTTTTTGTCAGACATTTTTAAAGAGGTTAATCAATAAAATTGGTTATTAGTCACGAAAATTGGAGATCAATCACGAAAATGTTTTACTTGACATTGCTCTCTTACTCACGAGTTAAGAACAAAGACACAGGCTAACTAGTTAGATAGACTGTTAACGTTTGGGCTTCAGTTTCCGTCAGACATTTTCTAAGAGGATAATTACAAAAAAAAAATACTTTCACTAAAATTTCTTAAAAATCACAAAAACGACTTATTAATCGCGAAAATTTGTTTTTAATCATGAAAATCAGCTTTCAATGACGAATATTTGTTAATAATCACGAAAACTAGTTACTAATCACGAACATTAGTTATTAATCACCAACAATTGTTCGTAATCACAAAAAATAGTTTATAGTTACAAAAGCTAATTATCTATCACGATGAATGTTTCATCTCACACTGCGTATTCTCGCAGAACAATAAGAAAGTGTTGCGACTCACCAGAACGTAGACGGCGAAGGGCATCACCAGCACCGCCACCAGCAGGTCGGCCAGCGCCAGGCTGACGATGAAGTAGTTGGTGACGGTCTGCAGCGCCCGCTCGCGGTACACCGCCAGGATGACCAGCACGTTGCCGAACAGCGTCAGCACCGGCACCAGCACCAGGATGAGCGCCCAATACTGGCGCGGCGGCATCTCCTCGGGCGCCGCGTCGCCCGCCGCGCAGCCGGTGACGTTCGCCGTGCCGTTGATCGCCGAGCAGTTGGTGATCGGGGCGTCGGAGCCGTTGCCGGTGACGGGCGCGAGGTCCGCGCCGAGGTTGGCGGTGAGCGCGACGAACAGGGAGCCCACGTCCGCGGGCAGCGAGCCGTTGTCGTAGTAGTCGCTGCCACTCGTGAGGTTCCACAGGGACTCCGGCGACGGCGACGACCCGTTGGGCCAGTGCAGCACCGCGCCCGGGGACCCCCAGGGCGGGGCGTGGCCGCCGGCAGTGATCCCGGCGGGGGACGGGGAGGGGGCGGTGGCGGTGGCGTTGTGCATGGTGATGAGTGCGTGGAACAGGCGGCAGAGGTCGCTCAGGTCATATTGTGCGTTCTATTAGCGACACGGGATAATTAATTACTTCCGGTAATGGGTTTGGGGATGCTTTGCGGTATTGTGCTTCACATGCTGGTGATTAAAACTTCCAGAACACAATCTTCTGCACTTCTGGGCGCTTTCATGAAGCCAGTTTATTGATTTTTCAAGTCCGACGGCTGATCTGAAGCATAATTGCGTAAAACTACAGCACCTTATCCTGAATATTTTTTAAAAATTGGATGAACCACACAACTATTTCTAAAATATATTTTATTCGCTACAGAAATGTTAGAAGAACGCTGTCTCTTTTCGCACTTCAATATTCCATACAATTACAAGACTTCTTTATAAAATCTGTAATAAAAGTTTATTCTTAAAATTGCACAGAATTGTTTTTTTAATATTTTTTGTACTTATAATGTGACTTCTGCAAATCAAGAAGCACCTTAAATTCAAATAAAGCAGCGCTCGTATTGGTCCGTCTAATACGGCCTATAACGACACACCGATCTCATTGTGGACAGTTGGTGGTAGACTAATCGCGGTAGCATCTGAGATCGATTCTGCTCATTAATCTCCGGCGTAATCCACACAGGAGGCCGTGGATCAATGACGTCACACTGGGAGGGCAGGCATCGTCCCCACGGCTACCGCCCAACGGAGGGGGTGCGTTATCAAGTCGATGTTATATTAATGAACGCACCCTTCTCATACGATGCCTTTTAGCGCGATCCGCCACGAAGCACGAAAAAAGAAGAGCTGCCTAGGTAATTTTCGTGTCTTTTATAGAGTTCTTTACTTTGGGGAAGACGGCCGGAATTCGAAGCAATTTACGATGTTTTTTTAAATGGTGTGAAGCAACCCTTGTCAATGAGCTCGTTTATTGAAGAGTTTAAACTGTTTTTTAACTAAATATTTTCAGAAGACTCCTTGGCACAAAAAACCAACATGAAATATTTCCTCTGTGCGTTTACATTTAAATAGCCCGTTTAATTTTGTTCAACTACACTCTGACATATAGATTCACAGAGCACCAATTCCTTTGGTTGCCGAAAAGAGTTTACACCACACTTTTGCGACGACGTAATTAATTGTATTCGTAATTTCGATGTATCGTTTACAAATGATCACACGACAGACTCAGAGCAGCATTACGTGGCACTTGATCTCTTGTTATCGCACCCGGCATTCATTCAGGTTACTTGTTTGTTAAATATTTCCATACCAAAACACGCACGCGGCACCGTACCAATTATATTACTCCACTGTTAACATAGTGTTAGTAGGTACGCACATTCCCCGCGCTTCCTACGATGTAACAGGAGCGGTGATGGAGGAGACACAGTGCTCCAGTTAATTTGAAAGTCAAATAAAATCGATCGCTTTGTAGTTATCGAGATCGCAAAGTACATGGGCGCAGAGAAAATGACGCCAGGGAGCAGAGATATTGAAGAGCGATAGGCCGCCACATTCGAACGCGCGAGAGAAAGAAATGAAGAGATAAAACGTGTCGGCTGTATTCACCACAAGACCGAAAAAGTCCTCAGCCAATTTGCCAGGGAATGTACGAACACACCCACAGCATGTCGGTTTTTGCTAAACTCGAGCTGATGATGAGTGCAGAAAATAACGGGTTGTTTATCATGCCATTTCACGGTGCGATCGTGGAATTGATGGGCGCGATTTGAATACTAAACAAGGGGGCAGTTTAATGAAAGATAATTGATATGCAGTGGCGAGGGGTTTTGTCTGTTCCTGTTCCGGTGATTCGAACAGATTCCGGTGAGCAAGCGGGCGATTGCGAAGGCGCAAAGACCGTTAAACGTGTTACTGCTTCGGGACACCTTCGATGTGCTGCGAAGACAGTAAAAGTCTTTTACGAGGTGATTGGGACAAGACACTCCCGTAAAAAGCCCATGCGACAGTATGCACGGAAACTTGTGGCCCACAGCTCTACTCGTTGCTACGGCAGACAACGTGCGTTAAATTTGGAACATCTTCCTTGGATTTAGAGATGAAGAGAGATGGCATTTCTTCATAATTTGGTTGATTAAAACCTGGGTACTTGTCTATCACTTATTCTAGATCTGACCTAACTTGTTCTGAACTTGACCATCTCCCTTGAATTTGGAGATGAAAATAATTTACGTTTTTCAATCAACTATTTGAGTTCAAAGTTCATTAGGAAAAAGTACCGTATTTTTTCAGGAAGCTCTTCAAAACCAGAATCCACTTGTCTTCACTTCTGTTCTGAAAGTTTCTGACATTACTCTTACTAACACAAGCCGTTTAAACTTTCAATGTGGGGGACATTCCTATTACACACTACGAAAATTGTAAATATTCAGTCTCGATATTATTATTTTATGCCACTTTCGATGTCAATATACTGCTCGCACAAGTAGAAAACGCACCAATTTAAAATTTTGAACTGATGTTGCTAAAAAAATTAATCATCTCACAGCAACAATTAGCAGACATACGAAGCATATTCAGGAATCTCAGAGGATAAAACCTCTCAGATATTGCAGCGAAGGAGGAGAAAAAACGTAGAAGTCGTTTCTGTCTTCGCGCAGGAGCCAGAAGCACCTGTGGAGAAGAGAAGAGGAGGGGTTTTGCCGACAGCAGTAACAGGGCAGGCGAAAAGGGACACGGGTGTTTTTGCTGAATCGGCACAACAGGGAGGGTCTCCCCCAAGATATTGCCCCTCCCTCGACGACTGGGGTTCGCGATAACAAGCCCCAGACCTTAACAAGTCTCCGTCCGGGGGTGGGGCGCGCCGCCAGGCGGATGTCGTGCTCTCTGCTTATTACCCTTTTTAGCTTTTTAGCGTTTTGCGCCGCGACGAAAATTGTCAGATGTCCGCGTCCTCGACTTGCTGATGTCCTCTGAGAACGTAGAAGTTCACACTTGACACTTACTTTTTCCAGTCTTTTTGTTTTGTGGCAGTTTCTTTATAATTTTCTTATCTTCCTTTTTGTCGCGAGGTTTTATTTCTCACTATTCTTTACAGATGTTGTCGTCTTCAGGCACGTTGCACATAAATCGTCGTCTAGCTTCTTTCTCCTTTGTTTTCCAAAGTTATTCTTTACTGTGGATGTTGAAGTTATTTTTGAAATTTTCTCACAGTCACAAATTTGATAATGTTTCCTTCCTCTTTTTTTCCGTTTTGTTCAGAACTTCTACATTCAAATCTAATAGATTTTATCTTTCATATCACTGTTTTCTCTATCAATACTTTTTTTTATTAAAATGTGAATTTCTTTTGCGTTTTATGGACTTCTCAACCTGTGGAATGGAATACAATTATCATCTTCTTTCACACTCCCAGCAGCATTCTAAACTGCTGTGCAATTTATTGCAAAAACGGTGTAAAATGTTAATTTTATTAGTTCGAATTTTGCACTCGAGACGTAGTGACAAATATGTATTTTTCTCTACAAATGAGTACTGTCCTATATTTTATGCATGTCACCGCAACAGCTTATATTTCAATTTCAAGTGACTAATTAATTATGGATGCTCATGCCATATCTCATCATTCCATCTATCTGGGTGGAAGTGCTACATCCATTCCTAACTGTTCATTCACTTTAAATATACGCGCGATAGCCACTACAATGAAGTAACGTATGGCAATTAATCCCACATACACAGATAAAAAATTGATTTAGAAACTAGCTTTTCTAATAGTTTCCCACGGCAGGCAGAAATGTCTATCAACATTCTTCATGTAACGCTTTAAAATCTCGCGGCGACTTTGTTTGCACCTGTTTCTAAACATGTTTCTTTCCTGGGTGTTTATTCTTATCGAGGAACGGAGCCGCGTGTTCGATTTTTTGCTTCTTCCCAGCGTCTACCTCTGATGCATTCTCATGAGGGGCGCGGGGCGGTGTCGTGACAACAGTCTCTCTGGGGAACCGCCCGCTCGCGCGATCTCGGTTCAAAAATAAATCACGAGGGCGAAAAGTGGCTGTTTATCACGACGTGCAGATTTTCCGGAGCAGACGATGCCGTGCATGCACAAGGACAAAGCAGCGAGCTGCTACATATTTCTCGCTCCCGAAGTTTTTCTTCCTCCCTCCCTCTGGCGGAGGAGTGTATTAAATCTTGTCGTCGCCTGCGCTTGTACCTCCGAGTGCTGTACCACCTGCGCCCTCGCAGGAACTGTCTGCAGGTTTCGTAAACTTCAAATGGATTGTTACGGTGTGGCTGTATCACTGATTGATGCAAACATTTAAGTTCACTTTTATAGTTTTGAACTGTGTCAGAAGTAGTGCGAAGATAAGCTATATAAAACTTTACTTTCTATAAACTGATAAGCCGTTAGATGCAACTGTTATTAATATTCATCATTTCTTTATTTCCTGGTACATTTTTCTCGCCCGGAGTTTTTCCTGTTCTTCTTCTTTTTCTCGCTTTCCGGAGGAGTGCATTAAATCTTGTTCTCGCCTCCGCTTGCGTCTTCGGCGAGCAACGCACCTGCGTCCGTAGGCCCTGCCTGCAGGTGGCTGCTGGCAGGAGTGGCTCAGGCAGGCTGTGGTGGGCGAGAGTCGAAGGTCGACCCAAGCGAGAAGTGGAAAAGTGAAGATCAATTGGATTGGCACGCTTCAGCTACATCATTGATTGGCGCAAACATCAAACGGGGCGGTTTATGGTCGAGCTACGGCAGTTGTTTACGTGTGTGAGACGCGTAAATCTGCGTCGGAGATGAGGTGATTGGTTGAGTTGTTTTGATCAGCTGTTTTTAAACAAACCCTTCTCAGCTGCAAAAAAAGATTTTATTCCTTGATTGTCTTCTATTTGACGTTTTATGTTAATTTTTCCAAGTTCTCATTAACTTTAACGTTTATTGCTTTAAACCGTGTCTGAAATACTTTAAAGTTAAAGTATTACACTGCTTTATATTCGAAGCAAAAGTTTTGATGCTACCGATTTTAACATTTATAATCTCTTACAGATAGATATCAATCATTTGTTATATTTGTGAGACTCTGCCTATTATCGCAACGAAAGTTTTGATGATCATATTTTCTCCAACTCAGAAGTTATTTTTAAATACTAAAAAATAATTAAATAACATACGAATATATCTGTAGTTATATTCGACTTATTAATTATTGCTTTACATTTACAAAGCAGAGAGTTGATTCTGATATTTTAAAAAATATCCGTAAAATCTTCGCAACATTTTTGAAAGCAGTAATCCATAATTTTAACTTAGTTTCAGCTCTAACCACATAGAAATTGAATGTCTGGCGTGCCTTTTGAAGGAGATTCAGACTTCTCAGCTTCCGCTTGAAAGATACGAGATCGTTTTCTTCATAAGACGGTCGGCCGTACGTGAAATTTAGTGATCGTTCAAGGGATCAAAGGAATTGCATTTCAAAGACCGAGGGAATAAAAGGGTTCGATTGGAGGAAAGGAAAGAGGATTCAATAGGTTCTTCTATATTCGTAGGTAATTAATTACCTCTTTAAAGTTCAACGAGTTCTCTGCTTGATGGACGATATCAAATGTTTCACTTCAAATACATTACCACGAAGCTTTGCCTAACTCCTTTTGTTTATTTAAATCTTAAATGAAGCTTCTAAAAATTGTATTATTTCAAGCTCATGGAATTCTCTGAAGATAGGGGGAAATACCGTTCAACGTCTTAGCCACAAGCTCAGACTATCGACACTTATCTTCACTATATGACGTTGATGTCAACACACTTTTTAAACAAAAAATATCTAAATAATCGTCACATTTCCATGCGACAATCTTTCAGACAGAAAATTAGGCCACTTGTTTTCCGAAAACTAATATTATTCACAAGAATCGCCTCGACGTCGTGAGGAAATGATAAAAAAAGATGTCGAGTGAGTTACGAAACCACTCACACTTTCACAAAAATCTTGGATGAAAATATCAAACGATAAACAAGTACGCCGTTAGTGACGGAGGGGCGGGGGACAAATAAAAAAAATAATAAAAAATGGAACAATTAAATCACAATTGTTACACTTTCAACGCAAGTTTGGATCGCGAAATCGGAGAAAAAATACGTGCGTCCCGGGCGACGGGTAAAATCAAAGAGCGTCCACAATCAGGCGGAGAAGGCGGGGCCACGTCGAAGCTGCCGCGATCACGTACGATGTCGCACGAACGACCTCTCGCGGCGCGACGCGACGCCTCTGAACGGTAGGACGCTCCCGCCGGCACTGACGATCCGCCGCCGCCGCTGGCATCAGCCGTTCCCGGCGAGGCGGTTGCGCAGCGTGCCGCTAGATCGCAGCACGATGCGGGCGCGCGAAGCGCCTGCGCCCTAGGCAATTGGCAACACGCCGGCGCGCCGCGGGTGGTGAGAGGGAGGGGCGGGGCGTCGGAGCAGACGGAACGAACGGGAGAGAAGGGAGGCAGCCTCCGGTGGAGGTGTGACCAGCTGACCTAGCGCCCATGGCAAGCAACGAATCGCCCAATTGCCACTCATTTGCGTTGTCACTTACCAAAGCAGAAAAAAGTATCATAAGTAAAAGCAGAAAAAGCATAACAGAAAAAAGTATCAAACACCATATATTTTTGATGTACCTGAGGCTTGGTCAAAAATGATTACTTGCTCAACATTATTTCATTGTACTTGCATCTATGGCCCTTTTGGGATATTCGTCGAGCATCCTTACCGATGTGAGAAGGATAAGGGGGAAATAAAATACCCCTCACTAGATGTACAAAAACTTGAATAGGACCAATCACTCTGTTTTCGTCGTTTATCTTATTATCTCATTACTACTTATTTCATATTGTAAAAACTGATTCATATTGTATTTGATAGAATACCGAACATGTTATAATGAATTTCAAATATGTACAATTATTGTAAATTGGACAATTAGTCTGTGAAATATACTAAATAAATAAATAAGTGACGAAGACTGAAATCTCTTTAATTCTTACTTCCAGGAAAGAAATCCATCGGAAAGAGTTAGAAATATTAAAGATTTGACATAAAACAGAGGTGCTTTGTGAAAGGAAAGTAAACAAGACGAGTTTCGATATACAAAAACAATGAATATGCAGGGAATCATGCAGAGAAAATGTCATAGTTTGGACGTTGTCATATGGTTACAATAATTTCCTTACAATAAAGAAGTAGATAACTTATGAATAATACATACATATGAATATTTCAACAAACAAAAACGGACATACGCACAGAATCACTAAATTAGAAATACTACATCAAGGTTGATGGTCCTAACCATGAATGTTTTAATACAAACATGGATATTTTAAACAGCAATATATTAAAGCCGATGTTTTTTAACATTAATGTTATGTGCTCTGTATTTTCCAATGTTTACCTTGTGACTGGGAAATTTCGGTTTTCGCAATTTCGAAAAAAGTTAAAATTTCAAATAACAACTGAAGTCAGTTTAAGTGTTCGAACGCAATGAAATTGAACTACCTTCATCGATCTAGAGAGGACTATCTAGAGAGACTAGCGAGATGACCTCTACGCCCACAATTTCTTGTCTTCCCTCGAATTTTGCACTTGAAGAGGCAGTGAACGTATGTGACATTCTCTTCTCCCTTCTCCCTATCCTCCCTTCTTTCCGCACCCTTCTCCAGTGAACTGATTACTGGCTCTTCAAGATGACCCTATGGAGCCAGGATGAATTTCCTCCTTGTTTTTTTTAAATTTTTTAGCTTTGTTCTCACTTAAATCTTAATTATAAATTAATAAACATGAACTATCCAATTAAAATTTGTTGCGCCAAAATGTATGGTTGGAGGTTACTTAACCAGCTTTAAGACGTCCATGATTAAAAACGACGTTTTTTGTCGATGTCTTTTTAACACCAATCTTTTAATTTTTAATAAATAAATGATTGGTGCCATCTAGAATTTGATTGCAATGTCGCATCACTACACTAAATATCTGTTGTTTAATTCAGACGTTTGCATCATTAAAACGTGTGATGCCACGTGTAACGCACCTGTTATCTTTGTGTTGCACTAAATCACACATGTAAAATCTGTAGAGCGTTCAAATTTAATCACTAGCTACATTTTAGTTCACTTTATATTCACTTTTAATCTTGAAGTTAATAAATATAAATTCACAAATGCTGCGAGAGTGTTCCCATTCCAGCAACCCTATCATTCCGCGTTTTCACTTCTTTGTTACGTTTATGAGAGATCATTTTCCCTATTTGCATAGTACGTATATGCTCCAGTAGCTCCCTATCTGTATCACACTTATGGGGCTATGTCTCGATGGTTTCTTATAAATAATACAAAACAAACGTCATTACATTGAGCCCATATATATATATATATATATATATATATATATATATATATATGTATATATATATATATATATATATATATATATATATTATGTGTATGTACAATGAAAATTCATGTTTTATTACAATCCGAACCAAAAAATATCTCCAGTAAGTAAACTGACATACTGTTTAAATTGCAAAGAAAGGTATAGCCAAAGTGTCCTGAAATAAAGTATTTTCAGGAAAATGTAAAATATTAAAGCATTATCAAGAAAATCCTAATGATGCAGCTTGAACTAAACTATTTATTTAAAAATGTGACAAAAAGATCAAAAATTAATAAGGCGATTTATTACTTTGCTTCTGGATTTTTAGGAAATTTAAAACAGAGGCGGCAAAGATGGCAAAGTGTTTGGCTATTATAGATATTTTCCGTACATTTCAAAAAAATCATTTCAGAAGTATTCAGTCGTGTTAGTTTAGATGGACACACTTTTACTTAGTGGGTGATCTGGGCTGTCCGGATGACGCCGCGTCGAAGGCTGTGTTGTCGACGTTTCGACCATGCTGTCGTGGTCTTCCTCAGGGCTGGTGTGCGCCGTGATGGTCAGCGCTCGGGTGTATGTATATCGAATGACCCACATGACTCTGGCCGCGGACGCCTATGACTTCACACTTTTACTTAATACCGTTACAAAAACCAACAGATAAGAGAAATTTATGGTTAAGTATTGTATTTATCAATTATATTACTATTTATATAGATAACTGTTACAAAGCACAAGCAAATTTCGACCAGCCTTTATCGTCAGCATGTTGCATGTCATCCTGAAAAAAATTGCAAATTAGTGGGCCATGATGTTTGCAGGTGAACTATGTTGTTATGAAAGCAAGCGTCAAAACATGGAAATAAAAACCCTCTGACATAACAGAAAACGAACCCAGATGTAGACAGAGTTCTCAAACATGTAGACCAGATATTCAAAATCAAATATTCTAAATGCGTATGCTCAAGTCTTTTGGCCATGGAATGAATGCAACAATGACACCCTGGAAAGAATGAATATAAAAATATTATTAAATGATTACGGAGCAACGGTAAAATGAGAGCTTGTGAAAACTGAAGAAGCCTAGAAAAAATTGCCACCTTCTGATTTCCCCATTACAAATTCCACATCGTTCGACCTGGATCAAAATCTAAGTTCAAATTGTGTAACCACTATACCACGGTTTGTCTCTTTAAAGTCGAAACTCAAGGATGTTACTTTATTCATATGGATCTCAGACCCTTGTTTCTGGGATGATAACTCCTTGTTTCCATTTAAGCACCCTCGGCTTCTTAACACTCTTCTTCTTATTACGTGAAGGATTGCTAGATATTTTCATCTGCGCCGTAGGGGATTGAGTCTGCTTTAATAATTTGAAGGCCTCAATAACGTTTATTTAATACAGCATATCAGCCAAAGTTGAGAAACATGTACACAACTTTTTGAAATTATTTTTTTTAAATCAAAATTCATTAAATAAACTGCCTGTTACGGTCTGAAGAAAAGTAATTTTTAAAATTTGGATTTAGAAACTTTATCAATAAAATAATTATACCGCCTTTTATTTGCCAATGATCAGGTATTAATGGCAAATGACAATGATGATGTGTCATACCTGTTAAAACAAGTGGGGCTTCAGAAGCACAAACTTTCTGTCATTATTTCTAAACTTGAGTTCAACAAAAATGATACCTGATTCTCTGAAGCGCCCTTTAGGCTACTCGAGGACAAAGTTCAACGAAAACCTTTAGACCCATTAATGAGAGAATTTAAAAAAAAAATGTTGTAGAGGCCTCTCATAAAGTACCCAGTCAAAGTATCTAAAACATTTCACACTCAGAGAACCTCGAGATCTTCTAAATCAAGGTAGCAAGTAAGTTTTGAAAAAAAACACAAATATATATATATATATATATATATATATATATATATATATATATATATATATATATATATATCTAGCTAACTCACCTAAGCCCAAACTTACCACCTTGAACAGCAGCACGCATGAGCCATAAGCGTGTTATCAAGATTTTGCTCGTGAAGCGAGCTTAAAAATCTAGAGACCAGGATCTTCAGGGTGCGAGAAAGGTTTGAACCCTCGACACAATAAACTTACAAAGATTGCACACAAACGAGCGTATAATTTACCCATAAACTTTTAGTGGCATAATTTCATGACAAAAACAAAAAGATATAGAATCACACTTTTACAGACAATCAACAGAACACAAATGGAAACCTTTACAACACACACACATACGAATGAACACATATAATTTACACCAAAATTGAGACTCTGAAATGATTATCCTAATCTCTACTGGGAATTCCCTTGGTAAATTAAATTTATCTAAATCTATGCTATTCTGTTTACATTCCACATGAAACCAAAATTTCAATTTACAATCTCCTGCTTCAAAATATTACATGCAAAGAAAAAAATGTGTGCAATTGCACTACTCTCATTTACAATTTAACTGTGGCTAAGTATAATATTTCTATACTAGTCCTAAGTATAATATTTTATGCAGGCAATAGTGCGTCAAAATGTCTCCTATTATGATACTGCAATTCGTTGCCACCCGTGTCCTCAATTTCTTAACACTTTCCTATACTCATTTTTCCCTGCCGACGTGAACTTGACCTATTTTCGCGCCCGAACCGTTTCCTCGTGGACTTCCTACTTTTGGCCTTGATGGTCGCGCGCTGGTCTCTGCGTCGACGTCGCTCGGTCCCAGCTTCTGCGTCGTAAAGAAACGGGTTTCGCCTCTGCCGTCTACGCTGTCTTCTTGCGTCCTCTTCCGTTCTTCTTCCTAGTCGATCCGTCTTCTTCCTCGTGCGCCTGGGTCCACGGCCTCTTCTTCTTCCTCGTCTGCTACCGGCGCCTCTGACTACGCCCACGTTGCGAAAGTGTCCCTTGCACTTCACCGAATACTCGTGCAAGTTCCTCGCTCGTTGCTACTTCTATTTTGCTAAACCAGAACTTTCAATGCTTCTCTCACAACGGGTAACTTTTACTTCCCGTGTCGTTAATTGAAGGGATACTTTACTTAATCTGCACTATCTCGCGGACGACTGACTAGAACGTCTGTTCGACGCCGAATACTCCTACCTAGTAATCGTTGCAGCGGCAAACAATATCTTAACTAATGATAACGAAAGTGTTGGCTCGGCGAGCGGTGATCAAAGTGCTGCTGGCTCGGTGATCAGGAACCCAAAGAGAAGAGCTGCTTACTCGACGAGTGGTGGCAAGAAAAGAGAGCTCCCGCCTGCGGGTTCGCGTATATATCGCCCGACGCCTGGGGAAATGATTCAGTGGTAGGTTTGCTTCCCCTCTCTCAACCCTTCACAAGGAAAACGTTGCTTGCTAGTTCGCCACCGTCTAGTACGGGCAACTGATACCAGGCCACGCGTTTAAGAACCTCTGCTTTCCGTGCCTGCTATCCTCGCTGCCTGTGGGTGTTCACACATACGAGACGGTGGCGTTATGGGGTTGCACAATCCCATAACGGCACAATATATATATATATATATATATATATATATATATATATATATATATATATATATACAGGGTGAACCAATTAAGTCATAACACCTCTTTTATCTCATCCGTGAAAGATACAAAGATACCGTTTGGACAGTCCGTAACATAGATGGGGGCTACTTGATTACAGCATATTACGGTTCTGTACTATTTTTAATTACAAGGATATTAGGTCAACTCTGTTTTTTCAAATAGAAACCTATAATTAATTTTAGCTCATCTTAATGAGATTAAAAAGACGATTTCAAATATGTGTATTACTTTACATTTAAGTGAATAGTTTTGTAGTTATAACTAAGTTTTGTAAGGTATTTTTCCACTCAAGCGGCCCCTTCGAATTCGATCTTTCCTTTTCTCTACTGAGGAACTTGAAAGGAAATGTCTCTTGCATTCCTGCTTTCCGAAAATGCGCAAAGGTCACGTACACGATAGCGGGACGGAGGCCACGAGTATAAAAGGTGATGCTAGGGTATTAGGACAGCTCATTTTTTCCTAGTTTCTTAGAGCAGAATGTATACCAACGAAGATAAGTTAGATATGCTACTAGTGTATTGTGAATGCGGAAGAAATGCCGTTAGAGCAGTACAGCGGTATGGAGAGCTGTATCCAGACCGTCAGCTTCCTACGCACCAGCTTCTTGCAAGTATGTGCAAGAAACTAGTGAAATGGGGAAGCTGGAACGCTGAACAGAGGACAAGGCAGAAAACTGCTACTAACGAAGCACATGAGGAGATTGTTCTGGGGGCGACACTTAGCAATCCACATGCTGGTTCGCGACATTTTGCCAAGGAATGTGGTATAAGTCAGACGAGTGTCATACGCATATTGCATCGGTATAAATTCCATACATATCACCTCTCATTACATCAAGCTCTCGGCGGTCGGGATTTCGAACGCCGCCAGGAATTTGGCCGGTTTGCCCTGCAACGCCTGCGAGATGATCCAATGTTTTTTAAACAAATGCTTTTTACGGATGAAGCCACTTTTACCAACCACGGTAATGTGAATTTACGAAATATACATTACTGGTATTACTTACAACCCTCATTGGTTACGACAGGTACATCATCAGAGACCATGGAGTGTTAACGTGTGGTGCGGCATCATTGGAAATTTCGTTGTAGGACCTTACAGGAATATTAAATGGCAATATGTACGCACTCTTTCTTCGAAACGTTTTACCTATTCTCCTAGAAGAGATACCACTGAAAACACGTCAGTGTATGTGGTTCCAACATGACGACTGCCCAGCTCACTCTTCCCGTGTAGCCACAGACGTTGCGTAAATGAGAAGTTCCCGGATTGCTGGATAGGACGACGTGCTGAAGTGAAGTGACCTGCCCGGTCTCCCGATTTGACCCTTTGATTTTTTTCTTTGGGGAGCACTCAAGAATTCCCAACTACGCCAGACGATATGCAAACGGCGTATCACCGAAGCTTGCTCTGCTATATCATGTGACATCCTTACATCTGTTCATTTATCTTTCGAACGGCGACTGGAAATGTGCATTGCAGCAGATGGACAACATTTCGAACAACTCCGCGCGCGGAAGCCTACGCAACCACAACATTTCGAACATACTATGCTTAAGTAATACCATTTTCTTTAATAATGTATTTTGTGTTCTCTTTGTGCATTTTTGTTTTTAATTTTGATAAATGTATTTTCTTTGTACATGACGGATGGTCATAAATAAATTAAATTAACAAGATTTTATTTACTTACTTTAGTATTGTACTTACAATTTGTAATAATAGTAGTATAATACGTATGTTGTCACAGTTGTCAAATAACAGAATAAATACTATTTGCTTGACATTACAAAACCTTCCGGAATCCTTTCAGAAACATTTGGGTCTCTTTCGGACAAGGTCGTCGACGATTAGTATTTCCGCAAAATATCGAAGAAAGTAGTTGTTACTTTTCTAGTGTAATGGAGCGTGTTTGTCTGAAGGACGACTCGCGAAGTTTCCCATTTAGTCAAGAGGAAAGGTTGCATGGATAAGCGCCGTTTCAGAGGGAAAATACTTTACAAAACACGGCTATTTCTAAAAAACTATTCACTTAATTACGAAGTTATACACATATTTGAAATCGTCTTTTTAATCTCATTAATATGAGCTAAAATTAATCATAGGTTTCTATTTGAAAAAACAGAGTTGACTTCATATCCTTGTAATTAAAAATAGTACAGAACCGAAATATGCTGTAATCAAGTAGTCCCTGTCAATGTTACGGACTGTCGAAACGGTATCTTCGTATCTTTCACGGATGAGGAGATAAAAGGGGTGTTATGACTTAATTGGTTCACCCTGTATATATATATATATATATATATATATATATATATATATATATATATATATATATAACACGATTCACGATTTATCCAATTTTTCGTCGACGTCATTAAAACTCACCGTGCACGATTACAATACTTTCTCTTCTCACAAAGTAAGTGCAAAAAAATAAAAACTGTTGAAAGAATAAATAATTGGGAATTTAAAATTACTCTAAATAGTCATGATATCCTATCATCGGCGAGGCAGCAGATGATATCCATTCTGAAGACGTTACTGTTAAATTTATAATAAATTTAAATACACAGAAAATTACATTTCATAAAATTTGAATAATATTTGAATTGGATACAAAAAGTACAGCGAGACAGAGAATATCATCTGAAAGAAGTTAAACATAATATTATGGTCATTGAAAATAATTTGATGGTGAAATTCATAATATATAAAGTCATTGTTGAGCCTATCACTATATTCGCGTCAGAGGCATAGGCTGTTACCAAGACCAAACCGAGGAAAGGGTAGATACGGATTTCCTGACAAGAACTTGCAGGGTGTTGAGACTGGATCATATTAGAAATTATGGAATTATGACCAAGAGCACCCGTTAAAACTCTTATCACCGAAATAAAAACCCAAAGACAATTATAATGGCGCGATGAAGCGTGAATGCTGACAGATAACTAAACAGAACATATGAATATTGTCCGATAAATTGAAATAAAACTGTCAGGAAATGAAGCACTAGGAAACAAAATATTAAAAGAGTAATGGAAGAGAAAAGTATCTTTGAATATGATTGGAAAGACAGTGATAAATGCAGCTTCAATTATAGGAAGTGGCGAAGTAGGAACTTTGCAAAGAAGAGAATAATGATAAATTGTTCATCCATCCAAAAAATGTAGAACCTAAACTACCAATAAAATAAAAGATACGCACAGGGTGCAACAATTAAGAAAGGGTTTGATCTAAAATATTTTGTTGGTTATTGTTTTCGCCTACTCAAAACAAAATGATGCTATATTATGAATGAATGTTAAGACACTTCGTTTTCCTTCATGAAATATTTTATATTAAAACCCTACTCAATTTTCTACTTTTCTATTACTTAGTTTTGGAGCGTAGATTTGAATTCACAATAATTGTGAATTAAGTAATAGCGTAGACCACACAGGGATGGGCACTTTAAGCGGAACCTATATGTTTTATGCAATGTATAATTGTTTATTTTAACAATAGAAAATTCTTAGTAAACAAACGACTTACTACATATGTGTACATTTATGTGGGTACTAAATTAAATAGTTCACTATTATACTTCAGATTTTATAAAATTTGAAACTAAAGTAAGACAGAAAATATTGTGATGGGCACTTTCAAGACTATAGTGGGCACTCAGACAAATGTATTGTAAAAAAGCCGACGAAGTCAAATAGCATTGTTGAATGCTTTTGGCTTGTTACTGCTTATTATTATTATTATTATTATTATTATTATTATTATTATTATTATTATTATTATTATTAGGCTTCAGTCATTTAATAAATAAACATTTTACAAACAAATATTTTCGTCATCTGAATCATTTTCTTCTACAGAATCTTCTGAGGAAAGGCATGATTTACAAAACACCTTTTGACACAATTGGCAGAACGCATCGTATTTTTTAAAATTGAATGTGTTTCCACGCTGGGATCTGCTCTGGGGAAAATACTTCCGTGGACTTCTTTAGTAAAGGTACTTGCTACTGCTGTTTTCCATCTTGCAAATGCCTGTAGAAATACTCGGCTGACAAATGTCCTCATTTCTTTCACTACCTATAGGTGTGTTTAAACCTTGAATGGATGAATATGTCATTCTTTGGGTATTATTGTTTTCCTGAGGTTAGCATGATTACCTGTTTCTTCTAGATAGTGCGTTTTCTTTTTAATATTTTTAAACTTTCTTTTCCAACAATACCGCAGAATTTTTTAAATGTCAATGATTTGTTCTGCATGTTGTTGTTGCAATGTTTTCATTATCCGCATTTATGCGATATCATTGTACCTCCCCTCTAGAAACTTAGTGAAATCAATGCTTTCACGGCTTCAGGAAACAAGGCTGCCAGCTCCAAAACCATTTTCCAAAGTTTCTGGCTTTTTTGCTCGCACTGTTTTCACCAACAAAAGAGAAAACTCTTTTCCAGGGAGAGCCTCAGAAGGACGACGTCAGGTTAGCACTCCTTTCTTCCACGCACTCTTGATTGGTTGAAATGCTATGATATCAGCTGGTTGGAGAATTCTCGTGGTGTTCGGTTGCAGTGTTATTAAATATATTTGTAATTCAGAAAAGGGCTCACTTGTCTGAAAAGTAAAGTTTCTTTCGTAACCATCCACGAACAGAAGAGAGAAATTTCCTAGTAAAGAAAAGACCAAACCAAACGTTTGCAAACTGAGTTCATTTTAACGATGGTAAGAAGTTTCAATTACATCAGTAACATATACAACAGATTTAATTGTTCACTATAAGAACTTCTTTGTCTTCAGAGCGCCTTTATACCTCAAAATTCGTGCGATTTAATAATATGAAACGATTGTAATCAATTTTTTCTTGCTTTTAGGACATTTTAAAATCATTCTAAGAGCATGTTATTGATCTTTTTTTGATGTTTTAGGTCATCAAAACCCGTCCTTAGTGATAATATTTATCCCCAGCACATTTAATGAAATAGAAAAGAGCATGTTCGAATATCAGTGATGGACACATCACTGTTCAAAATTTTTCTCTATGTATATTTTTGCTTAAAGGCAAACAATGTTCGAAAACTAAATATTAAAATTACAGCAGTGCATCAAAAATAAATTGCTAAAATTACAGTGTTAGTTCTCGCTCAGCAGCGGTCACGAGCAGACGTGCTCCGCAGCTCCGCTAGTTAGCCGAAGGCTAGCGCTTATCGCAAGTCGGACTGCCCCGGCCGCTACTGGTGCCGGTCCGGGGTCAGAAAGAAGTGCATTTATTTGTGAACAGTGGTGAATTAGGAACGTTTTCAACTTACCGTTCAAATTTACTAGTGATACAGTGGTGACCGCTCTTATTTGTGTACAAAGGTGACTTCATTCTGGAGTGAACAGTGGTGTATCAAGAACTATTGAAAATCAATACCGCCCATATATAGTGACGTGAATAATGTTAACTGACCACGTCCCCTTCGGGGGACTAATCACACAATCAACAGAAATACTAAATAACCAAGAAAACAGTGAAGCTTTCGTCAACAATAGTACGAACGGATCGACTTTAGAATACAGTGGCGTAACACAGAACCTTCAGCAACAGCATCAATTTTTATTCCATGAACATCAACAGCTAAAAAAACACTTACAACAATTAGTGCAACAGAACCAACAGTTACAATTTCAAATACAGCAATATGTGCGTGAAAAAGAAATCCCAGCTGCCGTGCTAGAAGCTACAGCAACTAACGGCCAAGCATCTACAACGCAGGAAACGGCCTCAACCCTGTGCAGCTCATGGCAAACAATCCCGCTGCGTCGACAAAAAAGACGCAATGATGACAACTCTATACGACCCTCTAAGAAGACTAACAGTGAACATGACCCCGTATCATCAAAAAACAGGTATGAACATCTCTCTTGTGATGAAAATTTGGAAGAAACCTCGAAATCTGAGAAAATCAATGATACGACAATCAAGGGCAGCATACAAGAACAAGACAAATATCGAACACCGCCTAATTTCATACCAGGCGTCAGAGTAATATCTGATATGATCAGATCTATTAAAGAGGTCATTAAAGATGAAGACTTCTCATATAAACTTGTCAAAACCTACCAAGATGAAGCCAAAATTATAATGAACAATGTGAAAATCGTACCTCAAACACCGGATGTTTATCGAAAGCTTGTTAAACATCTGAATCTAAAAAATATTGCTCATTATACATTTCAGTTAAAACAAGAAAGAGCCTTTCGGGTAGTATTAAAAAATATGCACCCAACAGCAGACGAAACGGAACTTAAAGAAGCTATAGAAGCACAAGGACACAAAGTAAGACTAATTCATAATATCAAGCATCGTTTAACAAAAGCACCTCTACCAATGTTTTTTGTGGACTTAGAACCTCAAAGTAACAACAAAAAAATATATGACGTCGAATACTTACTACATGCAAAAATAAGTTTTGAACCGCGTAAAAAACGAGAAATAGTACAATGCAAGCGATGTCAGTCCTACGAGCACAGTTTTCGTTATTGTACGCTTCCGTATAGCTGCGTCAAATGTGGAAAGAATCACGATAGTCGAACCTGTACAAAAACGAGAGACACACCAGCTACATGTGCTCTATGTAGCCGTGATCATCCAGCAAATTATAAAGGCTGCGAAGTCTATCAAAAAATTCGTAACAGCAAGTATCCTAGTCAAAGTCAACACTGTAGAAATGCTACGCAAAACATAACTGAAGGTAACAATTCAAGTTCACTAACAAGTAATCAAACCATAGGAACATGTAGACAGCTCACATATGCACAAATGGCCCAACATTCGCAAATCAATAATCCAAATGTGTCGTATGAAAATAATCTGATATCCATAATGCAAGAATCATTTAAAAAATTCGAGTCCATCTTAGCAAAGCAAGCTGAACAAATCTCCAGCCTAATTAATATCATGACTGCAATAATGAAGAAACTATGAGTAATTTACTGCGAATTGTCTCCTGGAATGCCAACGGAATACTTCAACATCGAAGAGAGTTAGAAGTGTTTCTACATCAAGAAAATATTGACATACTCCTAGTGTCTGAAACACATTTTACCGAAAGAAGCTATCTACGTATATCTGACTACGAAGTATATTGCACAAATCATCCAGATGGGACAGCTCATGGAGGCACAGCAGTAATAATTAAAACAAGAATCAGACATAATATGTACAAAGATAATGCTAAAGACTATCTGCAAGCAACCTCTTTACAAGTATACGATAAGTTCGGTCCGCTCGTTATTTCAGCTATATACTCCCCTCCAAAACACAAGATAACCACCGATCAGTACATCAAGTTTTTTTAGAACGCTCGGCACAAGGTTCATTGCTGGAGGAGACTACAATGCTAAAAATCAACTATGGGGATCAAGACTGGTAACTACAAGAGGTCGCGCTTTAGAAGGAGCCATCTCTACACTAAAACTCCAAACAATTTCATCAGGAAATCCCACATACTGGCCAACGGATGGTAACAAGGTACCTGATGTCTTGGATATCTTCGTCACAAAGGGAATGGCACAGACCTATCACACAATAGAACCGTCTTTTGATCTTTCATCTGATCATTCTCCAGAAATACTGACAATCAGTTCTTCTGATATCAAAAAGAAAGAAAACATATACCTTACAAACAGAAAAACGAACTGGGAAGAATACAGCAACTGGCTTTACCATAACACCACTGCCAAGGTCCGTCTAAAATGTCCAGAAGATATCGACGATGCTGTTGAATACTTAATACAACACATTCAACAGACAGCCGTATATGCAACTCCAGAAATGAGAGTGTTTGAAAAAAATAAATACCCATCAGAAATACTAAAAATGATTAAAGAGAAAAGACAGATGAAGATGACCTGGCAACGCACTCATCACCCGGACGACAAACGAATACTCAACAGAACTTCCCGCCTCTTATCAAGAAAATTACAAGAAATTCAATCGGAGGAAATGAAGGAAAGAATAGAAAAGTTGTCACCCTCAAAAGCTACAGATTACTCCTTATGGAAAATTACTAAAAAATTAAAAAGGCCTACAAAACATGTCCCCCCCTCTTCGTAAAACCGATGGAAGCTGGGCTAGAACGGAAAACGATAAGACAGAAGAATTTTCAAAATATTTTGCAAAAACATTTCAACCACACCCCTCAGCAGTACTCACAGAAGAAAAAGAAATCATAGAATTCCTGGAATGTCCCCATCAAATGTCGCCACCAATTAAATTCTTCTCAACAAAAGAAGTCACAGCAGGGCTGAAACTACTACCAAATCATAAGGCTCCTGGACATGATCGTATTACAAGGGGAAATGCTTAAAAACTGCCTAAGAAACTCATTGCCCTTGTAACATCCATTTTCAATGGAATAATACGCATCGGACACTATCCTTCGCAGTGGAAACTGGCACAATTAATTGTAATCGCAAAACAAGGAAAACAGCTACAAGATGTTTCCTCGTACAGACCAATAAGTTTATTACCTTCTTTATCTAAGGTATTCGAAAAACTATTACTATTTTGCATATATCCATTACTTAAAGAAAATGACGCAATTCCAGATCATCAGTTCGGCTTTAGAAATCGTCATTCTACAATAGAACAAATTCATAGAATAGTCGACACCATCAACGGAGCTCTAGAAAATAAAATGTATTGTTCCGCCTTGTTTCTAGATATCCCGCAAGCGTTCGACAAAGTGTGGCAAAAGGCTTGCTATATAAAATCAAGAAATGTCTGCCGCATCCATACTATAATATACTTCGATCCTTTATTTCAGATCGATTTTTTCAAATAAAATTCGGAGATGAAATAACACCGTTTCATCCAGTATTATCAGGAGTGCCACAGGGGAGCATCCTTGGACCAGTGCTGTACACGCTGTACACCGCTGACTTACCTCAGTCCCCAGATGTCACCACTGCAACATATGCATATGACACAGCCCTGCTAGCTTCGCACGAAAACCAAGAAACGGCAACAAGAACATTGAAAGAGCACCTCGAGCTTATAAACAAATGGTGTAAACTCTGGAGAATAAGAATGAATGAAACAAAGTCCAAATGTATAACATTTACCCTCAGACGAACAAGAAATACAAGAATAGAAAAAAACGGAAAACTAATTGAAAACGTAGACACCGTCAAATATCTCGGACTACATCTCGACAAAAAGCTAACCTGGAAGAAACATATTTCGATTAAAAGAAAGGAAGCAGAACTGAAAAGTAGACAAATGATATGGTTAATAGGAAGAAAATCTTGTTTAAGTCTAGGAAACAAAATTTTACTTTACAAAACAATACTCAAACCTATCTGGTCTTATGGAATTGAACTCTGGGGAACAGCATCACATTCAAATATAGAAATAATTCAAAGATTTCAATCCAAATGTCTCAGACTATTAAGCAATGCTCCCTGGTTGGTATCAAACGCCACTCCACATAAAGATCTCAATATCACCACTGTTAAAGAGGAAATCACTCTCAAATCTCACAAATATCAACACAGACTCGAAAATCATATTAATCATCTGGCCATAAACATCTTAGATAACAGCACAATGACAAGAAGATTGAAAAGAGTACATCCTCTTGATCTGGACCACAGATATGAATAATATTTTTCTTTTAAAATAATTGTTACTGTAGATATATTTTTTTGTCACAATGCTTGCACTATTGTATGTTTGTTTTTGTGTTATTGTTATTTCAATGTGATGTTGTTTATTGTTGTTCTTGTTTGTTTGTCCTTTTTTTCTCTCTCTGAACTGGACAATTAGTTTAAAACCATTTTTAGAAAGAACCAGAATTGTATGGTTTCTTTACATGTCAATAATATATGTACAATTGTATTTGCCGAATGTTCGAGTAGAACAAATTGTAAATAAAGCAGATGTTAGAAAAAAAATTACAGTGTTGGGTGCTTCATGCCCATCACTGCCATTAAATACTATAAAGAAAATACAGAACATTTCCCCGTTCTAACACGCAACCGATGGAAACAAGTTGTCACTAGCGCTCCTAGTGTCAGAACCTGGTACTTCAGCGCCAAAAATAGACACCAATATGATTCTTACGGAAGAGATACATTTTTTTATACAGCAACTGACGATTCTTTGTGGTCAAGTATAGAATCCTCATGGCAGCTTATCCAGACTCTCGTTGAATCCATGCCACAACGCCTAGAGACTGTCATGGCAGCGCGTGGCGGCTTCACACCGTACTAAATAATCAAGGTCTAAATGCAGACACAGTTATGTAATTCTAATCATTTGTCAGTCTGCGCTTGGCTACCGAACGGTTCACACCTCGTCCGATGCTTATCGCTCCGCAGTACCTCGACTGTGACCAGTGATAAGAAGTGCCCCAGCGGGGCCGTGAATACGGTCGTTCAGAAAGCGAGTCGTCTTTCGTGTGAACGGTGTGAACAGTGCCTCGCTTAGAAAAGTGTGATTTTAGTTTTAGTTAAAGCCAACAAATCTTTAAAACCAGTGAATGGCCACAAATAGTTGCTCCGTTACGGGGCAACTAATTCGACGCGCAATGGACGCCACATTTAGTGAAAGTGGTGGTGAAAACCTGCATACCAGTGAACCTGTTCAGCCCCCCCCCCCCGACCAAACAATACTACAACACCAAGAAATTCTTCAACAACTGCAACATCTCTAACATCAGCAACAAATGATAGAACTGCAACTTTCCCAGCTTCAAAATCATTATCATGTGCCGACACAACCGCCTCTGCCACAGCAATCATATTCACAGCAACCGCAGCTGCAAGGCACGCAGGAACATGGTAATGAACTTAAACGTAAGAGGTCACGCTCGCCAGAAGAGGATATATCCAGGTACAATATTCCTGTTTCTAATAGGTATAAGATTCTTGGAACATTAGAAACTAATGAAGAACCCGGAATCGATCCAATTATTAAAATCCCCCCAATCATAGTGCACAATGCAAGCAATTTTCAACTTTTGTTAGATGATATTAAAAAGAACGTTAAGGACGACTTCACAACTAAACAAGAAAAAGACGCTATTAAAATTTCATTCACTTCAATAAGTGATTACAGAAGCTTTAGGAAATTCTGTGAATCTGAAAAAATTGAGTTCCATTCTTTCAAAGACCCAACTGTAAAAACTTTAGCTATAGTTATGAAGGACATTCCTACTACCTACACGGAAAGTGAAATACTGCAGGAACTGATAAGGCTAAAATTCCCAGCAATTAAAGTCGCAAGACTATATAATAAAGACAAATGCCCCATACCTGTTTGTGCAATAGATCTAGAAAACACATATCAAAGTAAAGAAATATTTAAACTAAACCGATTTTTGTACAGTGTAATTAGAATTCAAAAAAGATTCAAGTCTCATGTAATCCAATGCAAACGTTGTCAGAGATTTGGGCATTCCCAGGCAAATTGTGGCCTGCAGCCTCGCTGCGTCAAATGTACTGGCCAACATCACTATTCTGAGTGTACCAAAATTAAATCTACCCCCCCTAAGTGCATTAACTGTGGTCTCGACCACACAGCTAATTATAAAGGCTGCAGCATATACAAAAAGGCAGCAGAGTCAATGAAAAACTCGAAAAACATGCACCCACCTTCTAACATGCCCCACCTAACCACTAGTCACCCTAACCTTGTTACCACTAGACAGGCACCACCACATCCTACCCACCATCCTAATCCATACCTTAGTAACCAATCGAGGTCATATTCTTCATTATTTAAACAGGAGCAATCAAATTTAATCTCAAACATCGTACAACAAATCATGATAGCGCTTACTCCCTTAATTGAAAACACAGTTAAATCTGTTCTGACAAATTTAAATTATGACAAATAAAATAACCAATATTAAACTTTTAAACTGGAACGCCAACGGATTAAAACGCCAAGAAAATGAATTCAGATATTTTCTAAAGAAAAATGAAATTGAAATAGCTTGCGTAACCGAAACCCATTTAATTTCGGGTGAAAAATTCCACATTCCAGGGTTTAAAATTTTTAGAGAGGACAGAGTCGCCCACAAAGCGTCAGGTGGCGTAGCAATAATAGTAACTAAAAACGTCGAGTGCAGCCAAGTAACTACGCCCTCTTCCCCAAACCTCGAGTCAATAGGAATAGCAGTGAAGAGTAGTATTATCAGTAATAATATCACTAACACTATTGGTACCTCAGCAGCAGCTATTGCTACTACAGCTGATGATAACGCTGGTATTGTTGCTAACGCTAGAACGGACATTGGTAGTGGTGGAAATAGTGACGGTAATACATAGTAATAATATTAATAATAACCCTAACAATGACAAACAAGTAATAATTATTGCAGCCTATAAACCTCCCAATAAAAGCTTCCCTGAAAAGGCTTATAGAAAAATATTTAACACATATAATCGTATAATTCTCCTAGGAGATTTAAACAGTAAACACAGAGCTTGGGGCTGCAACTCAATAACTTTACAAGGCAAAAAATTACTGGAATTTGCAAATAATAATAACCTTAATATTCATGCACCAACTGAACCTACACATGTTCCCTATAATTGTAATATAATCCCAGACATTCTCGACATAGTCATAACCAAAAATATTAAGTTCCCTCTGTTTCAAAAAGTTGTAGCTGAACTAGATTCAGATCATAATCCGATCCTAATATCACACAAAGGAAATTTTAAAGAAATTACATCAGGAAATAACCCATTAGGAAAACATATTAATTGGACTAAATTCGCTTACCTAATGAAAAATAACTATAAATATCCACTCCCTATTAGGTCGATTGCAAATATCGACTCCGAACTAGAAAAGTTTAATGCAGCTATTCTTAATTCTCTAGATCATTCAACAACAACAAAGATATCCCCCCATATGTATAATACAAAAAATAAACTATTTTCCTCCCAAATTCCATGGAAAATTATTAATTTAATTAAATCAAAACATAACTTAAGAAGACTCTGGCAAAAAACTCGAAGGTCAGATATTAAAGCAAAACTAAATAAACTATCTAGAGTAGTCAAAAATAGATTAGATAATCACCGCTACACTTCATTCCGTCAGTTTATAAACCAGATTGATCCAAATTCAGCTCATCTTTGGACAACAACAAAAAGAATCACCAGAGATAAAAACGAAATATCCGAATTAAAAGTAAACAATAAGCTACTGCTTTCAGATGACGAAAAGGTCAAAGCGATTGCAGATCATTTACAAAATGTATTTAGACCACACCCGCCAACAATGATACAACACAACAATGAAATTGAAAATTTTATGAAACAACCACTAACTACAGCTGAAACCAAAATAAAGTTTATTTCACCGTCTGAAACAGCTAACATCATTAAACATCTAAAACAACGAAAAACACCCGGTATAGATGGAATCAGTAATAAGATGCTCAAAAATCTTAATAAAAACTCTGTAGCAGGACTAACTGCAATATTTAATGTTATCTTACGCTTTAATTATTTCCCAACTGCCTGGAAGACTGCAATTGTTCTACCTTTTCGCAAGCCAGGAAAAGACCCTCGACGCCCTGAACACTACAGACCAATAAGCCTCCTTCCCTCAATTTCCAAGATTTTTGAAAGACTTCTACTAAAGAGACTTAACAAGTACCTGAAAGACACGGATGCAATACCAGATATTCAATTTGGTTTCAGAGCAAACCACTCCTGCACTCACCAGCTACTAAGGCTTACTGAATACATTGCACAGAGCTTCCAAGAGAAAAAACATACTCTGGCTGCATTTTTGGATATAGCTCAAGCGTATGACAGAGTCTGGCATACCGGTCTGTTATTTAAAATAAGACAACTTGGAGTCCCTGAGTACATACAGAATATTATTAAAGGTTTTATCTCTGATAGAAAATTTAAGGTCAAAATTAATCACTCCTTTTCTACTCTACGTAATATCACAGCCGGAGTTCCACAGGGCTCAGTTCTCTCACCTACTTTATTTAATATTTTCATGAGTGACATACCTAAGTATTCCAACGAGGAAACTGCTCTTTTTGCCGACGATACGGCACTGTTTTCAGCAAGCTCAGATATTAACCTAGCATTTAATAGAGTTCAGAATAACCTTAACACCCTAATACAATGGACAAAAAAATGGAGAATAGCAATCAATTCTCAAAAATGTCAGACTAAGATATTTACCCTTAGGAGACCTCAAATCCCTCCCAATCTGAAAATAGATGACAACGAAATACCTTGGAAAAGCGAACCAATAAAATACCTAGGAGTATTGTTAGATAAGAAACTCACCTGGAAACCTCATATTCACGCAGCTATCAACAAATCCAATGCCAAAATTTTAAAACTATACCCTCTCATAAATCAACATTCAACACTCAATACCAAATGCCAGATTCTTTTATATAAATCTATTATCCTACCCACGCTAACTTACGCATGCCCGGTTTGGGGAAACGCTGCTTCCACCACCATACAAAAAATGCAAATTGTCCAAAATAAAGTCCTCAGAAAGTCAATTAAAGCTCCATGGTTTATACCTAACCACCAAATTCATAGAGAACTCCAAATGGAAACTGTGCTCGAACACATTAAAAAATTAGCAAATAACTTCTATTCTTTCCTTCCCTCATCTCATGCCACTCTGATATTCCAATTAGGTCGAACAGCAAATATCCCAAGCCGAATCAAATCCAAATTTCCCAAAGACATGCTTAAACCCCCCTAAACAAATAATATCATCCCGCATCTAAATATAACCTAGCACGTTCCCTTCCTATTGCCCGCTAGGGCTATCCATAACAGCTTCCCCCTCCCCCTCCCCCCCCAAAAAAATAAATCCCAGCAGCTCCTAGAAGCAAACAAGGAATTAAACGAGCCAGAGAAATCTAATCTCAATTTGTCAGGAATGCCCAAATCCCAAAATGTCAGTATGTAAAACCGAAAACCCTCGAAAGACCTTCAGGTCGAACGAGAAGAAATAAATTTTAAAAAAAATAATCATTTGTCTAGCGTGATATTCCTAATCTGTAGAATAAAGTTCATGGTAATAGTATGTCTTCTTCTTGGTGTAGCAAACACCTGTGTATGTTGGTTCTCGAAGTGAGATCAATTTATTTGGATTTGTTACATCATATTATAAGAGTTGAGCGCCTGCGGCGATGGTGATTCTGCACCCCAAGTGTACATGTTTAGCTTTTAGATCTCCTAAAAGAGCGTAAGATGGTGAACTAGAAAGTAGTGTTTAGATCTGTAGAAATTGTTTTTAAGGTGGAGTGTTTTTAAGCAGCAATTATAGAACAATTCGGTTTGGGAGTGATTAGTGAAACTGCATATGTTTCGATGCTAGTGACGAATATGGAATGATCTTCGAAATAAGCGATAGTATTTTTAATTTGTATGATAACTCTGCCACCTGGAGAATTGACCCTAACATTTTATTGTATTGTAACCTCGTACTTTGAAAGTAGCTGGAGGTGTTAAATGGGTATCTGTGATGCATGCAATGTTAACATTGTTGGGAAAAAGAAACGGAGTTCGCCTTTTTATTACAGATGCCACCTGCGTTCCAGTTTATTAGAATTAATTTATGATTTCAATTATTGTGTGCCATTATGGGAACTAAAATAAGAGGTAAATGCTTGATGTACGTTTTGAATAATAGTTGGGATGACTGAATTTACAATGTTGATTATATGAGTTATGATATGATTCATACTATTATGAATAACAGCGCTCAGAAAGTGGAATTTTGAGAGACTATTTTGTGGATTGTTAGTTGGGACGTAGGGTAGAATATTATTTGGTGGGCGATTAAATGCTAATTCATGGGTAAAGTTTAGTATGTTGACGGTTCTTTGGAGTCTATGAAAATGGTGGGTGTTTTGAGGTGGAGGTTGAGGTTACTTTTTTGATTCTCTTTTTTGTAGAGGTGTTTTGAGACATTCTAGTTTACTTTTAGCTAGTGTTCTAAAATATTGACATTTGTCTGTACGAATGCACAAATTCCCTCGCAGTTTTTCGTACTTTTCAATGTATCGTTTTTACTGGGTCAATTTACTGAATAATGATACTCGGCACAATGTATACAAGAGATTTGGTTATATCAATTATTTTTAGTATGTCCAAAGTCTAGTAAACAGAGACACTGAATTATATTCATTTTTACTTCTTTCAACTTTAACATTTAAGTTGCAGATTTGACTAGTTTAGTCTACATAATTAATTCAACCGATTGTTGACCTGAAAACTGGAGGTACACTAGGATGAGCTGATTATCTTTATGCAACCTGGTGACACTATTAAAGGAAGAGTATTGGTCCTTCAGGTCGTTATAGTATATTTCCTCTTGTATGATGGAGGGATAGTTCAGAAAATGTTTTGTTGATTGAGTCCTTATACTTATAACATTGTTCTTCAGTTGTCCCTCCGTCTGTCCCTCGATCCATCTCTCCACCTGTCCCTTCGTCTGTTCCCCCATCCGTCTCCATCAGTCGCTCCGTCCGTGTGTGTGAGTACGTCTGCGGACCTAAGCACCTAAACCTTTTTAGACAATTTTCTCAATGTTGATACTTCCCAATCAATTTCAATGAACTCGCCATCCACTGAATTTTAAAAACATATTTTGATTTTTGAGAGTACTTTACATGAAGTTTCAACAACACAATCAAAATTTTCTAATAAAAGTCTAGAATGTATTTATTAAACTTTGTTCTCTGATATTGTAAAATGCTCAACAGACAGGTGCAAGTATCATTTTAATATGAAATCCCAGATTTATCTAAAATTATACAGGTTTGCAAAAATTGATAATATTTTTCATATCATTCTTCATATTTCTACATTATTAAAGATGAAGGTTTTTTCTTAATGAGTCCTATTTTCAAATTCAAATATTCAATTCTATATAGGAATTTGTTTTCTACGGATAGAACAAGGAATACTTAAAAGAATGGTGAACTTCGCATTTTCGTTGAACTCTTCGAATTTTGAACACACTGAAAATTCCAAATTTGGAAATAATGAAAGAATATATGTCGTGTAGCTTAATCTTTCTAACCTCCTAGACCCTTTTTACTGTAGTATCTTTTCGTGTTACATTCAACAGTTCATTTTCTGTTTTAATAAGTAAACGTTTAATGTATAATGTTTTTGCAATGTCGACATCTTTAAAAACTTTCTAGAACTTTTGATAACAAATGAAATTAACAAAAACATTTTTCATTTGTTCAAAAATATCTACATTTATATTATATTTAAATAACACTTCTGATGTGTGTGTGTGCATGTGTATGTGAATGTGAGAATAGTACCAGATTTTTTTTAATCTCGCTGCCTGGGAATCTACAAAATACTAGAATTCCCCATTTTCAAGTTACGGTTTGAGATCTCCTCTCCCCCATTTCTCTGTACGTGTAATTCAGAAGATGTTTGCATGTACATAAACTTAATAACATATTATGATAAATTCTTGGCTATGCGGAAGACGCTGCGTCGTTGGCTGGGGTGCCGACGTTTCGCCTGATATGTTGCAGGCTTCCTCACGGCAGTCTCCCGGATAGCCGAGGATGGATTCGAGCCGCGGAAGCTTACGTGAACATATTATGATGTAGGGAAAATTCTAAGTTTCACATTCTAGTGTTTCTTAATGGGAATGAAATTGGCAATAATATGCCTTTCGAGATTTTATTACAGTTGTTGAGAACGCGATCTACACGCAATTGTGGTATCTTATTAAGTTCTTAACACTTCCAACAGGTAGCAGTCATGTTCAGGAATTGTGTCCGGTGAGCGGGGTTCCTTGAAATGCCGGAGGGTAGCAGCACTTGCTAGGTGTGCTGACAGCGGGAAATTCAAACGCGTAAGAAGATAAGCATGGGTGGAAGGTCAAATATCTCCCAGTAGAAATTCTGCAGACAATTTGTTGTGAGCTGAGACGTGTCTGTTCACTCTCTGTCATTAGTAATTTTCATCTTTCCTAACCTTCCATGAAAACTCTGTCCTGTCAGAATTACACGTATCATCGTGCGTAGAGTTGCACGTGGCTGCCAAACACTGTGTTGGTAAGAGAATATTTTCCAATCACATTATAGCGCAAATTTCAAATTTTTAAATATAAAATTAGTTTTACTTTTTTCACGATCGTCGACATTGTTTAAAACTCTAAAAAATATGTTATAGAATGTAATTACACACATTCTAGGAAACAAAACAAAGACAGTACTTCAACGTTACCACTCCGAAAATCAATTTAAAAATTTTGTATTGTTTCTACTTGAACTTGGCGTCAAAGTGGTTGACAAAAATACCTTCAAATTCAAATATTTTTACTGATCTATGCAATTTTTACTAGCCTGATACATGCAATAGAAGCTGAGAAAAAAATACAGATTAAAAACACGTTTCTCCTAGTATCTCTGCTACAGATTGTCCTAAGCGGCTACGTTTTGGGGAATTTACGGCATTTTGAATTCTCTGTCATAAGAGAACCGCGATTATCACGGCACTTACAGGGAAATATCCACATAGATATTTCCCTGCATAGATCTTTGAAGAATATTCGAAGACAGTAAAGGTTCTACAGAATAAAGAAACAGTGTTGCCAATAGTGCTACCATCACGAAAACAAATTTTCTTCCCCGAACTATACAGATGCTTTTGATGATCCTATGTGCCCCTTCTCCAAATGACACTCATTCTCTCCTAACAGTACAATATAAAAATTACAACAATATAAGAGACAACTCCAGGAGGGTGGTCTTTGCTGTATAAAGTTTAATACATGAATTAATCTCGCACAATATATTCGAGGTAGATTTTAACAATTAGTGGTAGTAAAAATTAACAATGTTTTTGATATCTCGATCACCCAAAATGATGTTTCCTCTCAGAAAAACGCAATTATCCTCTGCAGAATATCAATATTTTCTCTATGTTACGTACGTAAAAGGCGAGAAAGTTACTAGAGGTGCTTTAAAATGGAACAGATTTTCTCTATAGATTGATTTCCTCTTAAGCCCTTCCTCTTAAGGGAATAGATACAGCTTATAGCAGTTAAATTTTTACTATATTCCCACATTTTTCTCCATTAAAATCATACTTCAAAGCAGTGAAAATGAACTGACACACAAATATCTTTTTTATGCAAGGAAATATTCTTTTAATTTCAAAACAATGCACACATTATGAGGAGCCCACAGCTTATCACGATTCTCCAGTTTTATTCCAAAATAAGCGTTATAAACACTTCTAACAAATGAGGTTATAGTCTTCTCTTATTTTGCAATTATTAAACGTTCACAAATATAACAAAATGTATTTCACACACTTTGTGTGGTTTTAGCATAACAAATATTATATAAACGAACTAGTTCTTCGAATCATTCTACTTGAGATGCATTCGAATATCTTAGTCAACACGGGTTGATTTAACGTTTCCACCTAATATAAGCATGGAGCTATGTATAAACGTATTCATAGGTATGTGAATATAATACGTAAAGTGCTGCCATCTGAGTGTGTTCTGTAACAAAATGATGCACAATTAACTGACATAATCCACCGACTATCACGAATAATATATATTTTTCCCCAAAATATTCCTAAATAATAAATGCATTGAAAAAAATGATTTCACAAAATCGAATTTTTTTTTTAAGTTTTTAGGTGTATCTGCCCCCTTAAGGAAGAGCTGTTCATTTTCCCACACCCTTTTCCCAGCACACATTTGTTGGCGCCTAAAACACCTCTGAGGTCTACGCGCGCAACCTCTCACATTTCAATTGACTATTCCACTCGTGAAATTAAAACCAATAGTGTTTAATTATACATACAAAATGCCCCAATCATAGCGGGGTATTTCAAAACGTGTATCACCTTTTCTATCCATTTTTTCCTACCGCTTCTCCCTATTGGCCAATCATAAACTGTGACTCATGAATCTTACGAGACGGTATACATCGATGGCATTCAGTTATTTTCAATATTTGGGGCATTTTAGAACTGTGTTGTATCCAATTTCACTCGTCCTATTAAATACCACTCGTGCTTTAGAAACTCACAGATAAAACTCCTCCTCGCTTCGCGCGTCGGGAATTTATGAACAATTTCGAAAGCACTCGAGGTATTACCTGTGACAATCCCAGTGAAGAACCATTTCGCAAACGCCGAACGAACCTCGAACCACGAACATCGAGTTACCCTAACTCGGTCCTGAAACTTTACTGTTTAATTGTTGTGTATCTTGAACCAAGTATGTTCTTGTGGCACTGTTCCAGATGTAACGATCCAGTTCTTCAACTACGCATACTGATGCTGAAAGAACTTGCCAGTCAGCCCAAGAAATCATGGAAGAATTAAGGGATTAGTTATAATTCACAGGGGACTCAGAATGCCCACATTATAAATCATAAGTGAGTCATTCATGCACTATAGTAAAATAAAACTAATTTTGCTCATTTATTTTAGGAATATTTCTATTATTTCTTAATTATATTGAAAATATTAAAGGCATTTTTGAAAAACGTACGATTGATCCTTTCTTAAAATATGCAATATTGTGAACTTTGTCTAGGAATAGTACCGAGATTTCGAAAAAACTTTATTTGAAATTATTTAAAGTTCTTATACTTACAAATACAATAAATACTTTGAATCTTTCAAATTTTAATATCATACTAATCACTACCGTGAAACGTGACATTAAATAACAAGCAAATGTGTTAACAGAGGACTGTGTGTCAGTTTCTGCTTTTCAAAATCTGAATGATGAGATTACTACAATGAAAGTACGAGATATGTAAGTACATCAGTTTTCTCTTAGTTTTTAACTTTCAAATACTTTTAATATGTATTGATCTTTCTTCAAAATATACAAATATTCACATTCATATTTTCAACATTGAAGAATTGTATGATGATTATGGTTTTCAGTGCATTTATTTGTTAACCTATTTGTTACTTTTTATATACATATGAATATATGGAGTAATATACGCAGAATAGACAACGTTCTGCAATTCTGTGGTAAATTTATTTTAATATTTAAACCGAAATGTACTTGTTTTAGAGTCCTCTTACATCAAAATTTTGTTGTTTTTTTTGAAAAGTTCGTCCGTTCGTCCGTTTTTCCGTCAATCCGCAAGCAATTCTAGGTCTAAACTATTCGAGACATTTTTTTCAAAACTTATATTCCCTAACCATAACTTTTACAAATATTACAATCACGTGATTCGGCCTCGAGATAGCAGCCCAAGCACATGGCTGCGAGATAGAAAGTCATAAATGTTTTATGTTGTGATCGTGTGACTCCGAGCCCCTCCATCTGCACCTTTTTGCCCTTGCGTAACTCTTGATCTCACTGGTAGATCGGGGTGCTCTCTGGTCTGGAAATGAGGTACTGGATCCCTACATCCAGAAAAATTAGACTGAAGAGACTAAATAGAAAACTAACTAGTGCGAGAAAGTCTATGATATTCTGTAGCACCACTAGTTACTCCCTTACTTTCGACCTTTTGTGACAAAATATATTACTTATTTTATGACTTATGACTTAAATAATGACTTTTATAACTTAAACATATGACTTATTTTAACTCACAAAGAACATAACTTCAAACTGCACAGACAATATGGGAGAACAAGGAATGTGAAGGTTTCAATGACATTTGCTAAAAAACTCTTTCAAATGATTTTATGATTTTTCCTTACAAACTTTATTAGAATTATTAAACGTTTCTAAAGGAACTCAAAGGAAACTGTCTATGAACGTTGCTTAAAAAAGCCCTGGGTATCTTAAGAGAAACAATTGAATTTGCGGAAAAAAAATGTTTTCTTAAACGAACAAAAACGGTTCAAGCTGTTTATTCAGGTGGCTGGTGGTGAGTAGTGAAAACGAGCATGAGAAATGATTTTTCGAACGTAGGCTAATGTTCAAACGACAGTTTTTATTAAATAGTATAAGTGGAGCAAACATTTGTTATAATTCACAAGTGAAGGTTAGTAAATATTTTTATGGTTTATAACCATAAATAATAAATAAAATAATTATTTTATATCCTCTCTTTCTTCTATCCCTGAACCACCGCGGGTAAAATATTCCCTTTAAACAAATTTAATTAACAGAAAATACAACGAAAAACATAATTAAATTCGGCTGGGCGCGCTTTTGGTCCTTTCTCAGTGGCAGATTACAGTCGGTCTGCCATCGAAGTCTCGTCAAGGGCTGCGGACTCCGGATCATCCAGGCGGGGCTTTCGGCGGTGCCTCCGCCTGGCGGCCGATTGGAGAAGCCTCGCGACTGCCCGTGAATGCGGCCTTTGCATGGCCCCCGCCATTTCGCAGTCAAATCCTCCGAAGCAGATCCCCCCGAGCCGCGCCGGGAAGCCACTGCGAGCGAAGGGCACAGGGGTGGCCACGTGACACCTAGGATATGCAGTTGCATATATATTTAGTGTCTAAATAGTGATAAATTTTCCCTCTCTATATAGATAGGACCAATTTAGCCGCTCTCTGTAGGGCAATTCCAGTAGCCGGGAGCTCTGATCGGTATTTTTATTCGGTTTATCCGATCAATGCCAAACGACTCCCGGAGCAGTAGCCTCTGACCGGGAGGTTCTGGAGTTCGGGGCCCGACGGTGGCAGGATTTTCGACGCTATCCTGGTAGCTAGGTCGAGGTCTGCCAGTGTCTGAAGGAGAATTCTAACGGCCGGCAACTCTGAACGGTAGTTTTCCGATCAACACCAGGCGAATGCTGGTGCAGTACCCTCACAAACGGGCGGCGGACTGCCAGATCTTTCCTTCTTCCTTTCTTGCCCTATCCTCTCTTCATAATCACATACACTTACACTTACATACAAAGTACTACCACACTTGTCCAGACAACAGTCATGAGCTTGTGCTTCGCTGGTAGTGACACCTTCAAGGGAAATCCACTTGTAGGTTGGCGCCAAACAGCGGGGGAGGAACACCGCCATCTCTCGCGACAAAACGTTCAGAACACAATTTTACATCGTAAAATATGCAACATTTTACCTTTATACCATAAATATTCACAGACCGACCACAGTAGCACGAGCTCACACTATGGCACAAAAACGCACAGCTCGCTACATTGAATACGTGCTTCTGGGCGGTCATAACGTGTACACTCGTGATGGCGTCATCACGCCACGAGGACTCGATGCATAGGCTTTGCTTTTCTGAAGGTGATGGCTTCTATAAACAGTAAGTATATTCTTGAAGGTGTTACATTTTGATAAATGGTACAATTTTTTATACAAGAATTATCCCTACACTTTCTTAAAAGTCTCATATTTTTTCAATGTAATAGGTTGTTGGGAAGATTCACTTGTTGGTTTCTCAATGATTCACAGTTCATTGGTAAGGCCAGTAGGTTCGGGCCCGCCCTCTATACATTTATCAGGCCACCCACAAGTAGTGTTAGTAAATACTAAAACTACCCTCTAAAAATCGGCTCATTTTTCTTGAACCCACCCGCATCGCGGGCCTTGCGGGTCCGATCGTTACGTCACTGGGTACGGCCAATATTCCTTTTGAATTTTATTAATTATACTTTAATTCATTGTATGCAAATATATTAACAAAATAATCACTTTTTGTTTTCTCTTTGTTTGAAATTGCTACAGATTTCATTAACAATATAAACTAAATAATTTATGTGTTTCTTTAATCATTACTTATTTTTCATATTTCATGCAATACTTATTCATGGCAAATCAGATGTTTCTCAGCAGACTGAATAACCTAGTAACTTTTCTAATCCTCCGGCATATCGTAAGCCTGTATTTACAAAGTAATTTTATTCAAATCAGGTGAATGGGTTACCGTACAATCATTTTCAAATTTCCACTACTCAATACCACGGAAATTTGCCAGTACAATACATAATTATGTCTGGAAGGTTCTTAGATACATAACTTTTGGTTTTATAAAAATGTAATCAGTTTTATCTTTACAAATATTGTTGATACGAGAAAGTCGATTATGATTTTATGTCTTGGACAGATATTGAATATTTTTTATGTAAACTAACTCACGTGCTTATTATTAGATGTGTAAGTTTATTAACTTACCAGTATCCATTTAAAAATACAAATAAAACTCATGTGGCGAATTCTGAAGACCTTCCTTCCTCGTATTCCTATGGTAGAAAGCAGCCTTTCTGATCCATGCATTTTAAGTAAATTTCTTCTTTCTTTTTGTGTAAATAAATTTTCTGAATTCTTAATTTCAAGTAAAGGTTCTTGATAACCTACAAAGTACGCTTTTTAATATAGTGAGTTCCTTCGTAGCAGTTCAATTCCATCAAACTGAAATGCAGCAAAGTCTTGCTGATAACAGAGAATAAATTGAAAGGCAATTTGTACCTGAAGAAACGATTTTTGCATATCAACAAAACACTTTAGAAATAGTTATTCCATATTTTAAATCACAACATCAATTTATTCTGATAGAAATAGTAAAGTTATGTAAAGCACGAGTCTATCCTTTCGTACAATAATTGTTTTAAGACAATGAGGCTTGTCTGGAAAATCATTTTAAGAATTGGAAGATTAGTAACGGTATGAATCGCTACTTTTTTGGAATGGCTGGTTCAAATGAAAGTGTACGTGTAGAAGAAAACAAACAGAGTTTATTCTAAGTCATATTTTGCACCGCGAAACGAGTGGCGAAAATAAATGCCAAGGATTACGACTTTTTCCTACGGAAATAATAACTCCTGTCAGTTAATGCATTAAATTATAGCTTTTTTGCGACTATACTCATTTACTTTGTTAGACATTTTTGACTGATGTTATGAATAGTGTGGTTTTCTCTGATTATGCAGAATAATTCTTTTCAGAAAACGACACCGAAGAAATCTCTGAATTAAAAGATTTGTAATAGAGTACTATACCGCTACTGCTTCGATATTCCTAGTACAAATCTCAAAATCGGTTTCGAAAAAATGGATAATGTAATTCAATTAATCAAGTAATATTCAAATTCAAGTAATATTTCGTTTGTTAAAAAAATCATGTTAAAAGTATGTACTCAAGAATTATTATTTTTCCGTACATACAAATATATTGATTGCAATTTTTATACAACCGTTAACTATATGAGCATATTCTATCTTGTTTTGTTTTGTTTCTTAATTTACGAGGATCTAGAAGGATAGCAATATATTAGAATACATTCAGTACGTTAGTATAGACCTCTCTGCACAAAGGTGAACAAATCAGAAATGATTTTATGTGAGTACTTCAAAGAAGAATATGATGAAAATGAAATTCATAGAAGCACTTAACAGATAAATTACTGTTTGTGGGAACTTTCTACGTTATATAGTAAACTATCGTGTCGCATCGGAAGGCAATTTTACGTAGTTGAACTCGAAGGTCTTCCAGGGTGGAAGACTGCAAATCCTGTCTTTTCCAGGGGCACCCCGTCCTCGGTGACAAACGGAGTTTGCCCTCCTGTTTGATGTCGTTGGCACTGTGCCAAAAACTGTCTTTCCATTTGGTGCCAATGGCGTTTAGTTGAAGTGCCAGGACGTCGGCGCCACCAGTCTCCCGCCCTCCCACCGGCAGAGTTCGCGAGCTGCATGCCAGTCCTTGGCCTCGGGCAGCGCGCGGTAGTGCCCCAGGCCGGGCAGCGTGAGGTAGCCCGGCGGCGCGGGCCGGGGCGTGGTGGATGTGGAGGGCGTGAAGGGAGTAGGTGTAGGCGAGGGGGCCGGAAGACCCCCCCCCCCCTGGGGGCCCGTTGAGCGTGATAGTTAGCGATCTCCATGGGACGTCATCGGGCGCGCATCCAGAGGTCCGGACATGCATATCCAGCAGCCGCCCGGGACTCCCCATAGGCTGCTGCAGGTTGGCGCTCACGGCGCGGTGCCCCGTGGCGTTCGTGGCGTACGACAGGGACAAGGCGAGTTCCTTACCAGATGAGCACCTTGGCTGTGGAGCCAGAGGTGTTGACTGTGACAGTACTAAGGCCAGTGGCAGAAGACACGGTTAACCACAGACAGACTGACAGACAAACGGACAGACGGACATTTTGCCTTCAATCGATTTTTCGGTACCAAGAATCAACAAAACATGGATGCTGGCTACACCACGAGTTAGAGTTTTTTTCTCAATTTTGCAACGGGATTTATCTACTTTTTCACTACCGGAACCCGGCAATGAGGTTTATTCTGGCGAAATTTCAACGTATTCTGGCGCACGATTACGTAACTTTCTCTTTTTACGATAAATTCGTAAGGTGAGAAAGTAACATTAACCTCTGAACTGTTCGGGATATAAAACTGGTCACATGGCTAGTGTTCATAATGTATTAAAATTTCATGTCGATGGATTCATTAGTTTACTTAAATTTGTTCATACCGATGCACAAAAATTCAGCAATTGATTTGACGTGACATACGTTTTAACAACATAGTGTTCGTGATCAAGTGATGAACTTAACAACCTCGACCATCCAGGGGAACACGACCTATACACTTCCATATTACTGAAACCACAAATGTTTCAGTTCTAACATTACGGAGCTGAGAAAATGTGAAAAGACAAGGTCTTCAAAATGAAAGTAGCCGTGAAGAGAATGAGGCTTGTCTCAAAAGTTAGTCAAGAGTAGAGAGATTAGAAAACTAACTAGGGCGAAAAAGTCTGTGCCATTCTATAGAACCACTAGTTTATTTATTTATTTATTTATTTATTTATTTATTTATTTATTTATTTATTTATTTATTTATTTATTTATTTATTTATTTATTTATTCATTCATTTATTTATTTATTTATTTATTTATTTATTTATTTATTTATTTATTTATTTATTTATTTATTTATTTATTTATTTATTTATTTATTTATTTAAATAGCTAAATTCACTACAACAAAATTTTCCTGAGGCAAAAATAACTTCAATATTGTAGTGTTGAAATTATTTTGCAATTTTCGAAAAAATCGATCAAAACCCGAAAATGGGACTAGCACCATATTTCCTACCGTCTCTTATTACATATGTGGAGAAAATTTGGAGCGGTTTTTGATAATTTTTTCATAAATTTCACGCCCAAATTACGCAAATTGTACTACATTTTACACAAAATGTACATGACCTTTTTTAAAGACCTAATTTTGTACAACAGACTTTGTGTGAGCCAAAAGCGTCTATCATCAATTTTGTAGTTTAATTTGTTTTGATATATTCGAAAACTCGGGGTATTACTGAAAATGAGACCTGTCCTCTCCTGAGACCCCTCTCTTCAACCTCTTACAGACCATTAAACAGAAAAATTTCATCAAAAAATTTGAAGCGTTTGTTATTATTATTATTATTATTATTATTATTATTATTATTATTATTATTATTATTATCATCATCATCATCATCATCATTTGACATTTTGAAAATGTCTGAGGGACTTCATGTAAAGAACCCAAAATTCAAATATCGGTTTCATAATCCAGAGGCCGTGACATCAGCCACATTGATTGAGGAATATCAATTTTGGAGAAATACTTTAGTTTTTAGTCAACTTCCCATCATTCACATCAAGTCTCACAATCTGTTATCAAGTTACAAACACGTAGGTTATGATGATCCTCACTGTTGCATAAAGAAAAAACATGCAGGCAGGAGATCTTTTCTAAATATGCCATTCCGGTATCCATACTTTCTTTGAATTATATCCTTCTGGAAATCGATTCCATGGGGAAACGATGCTATTCTTTTGATTCCTTTCTAGAATAGATTCCAACTTTTTGATTTTGTGATCGATTTTGGATTCGATTCTTTTACAGGGGTCGAACGTCCCTACCCCATCGCCTGACGCGCCGCTACTGGCAGGAGGGCGGTGCGCGTGACGCAACCAAAGCCTCCTGAGCGGTGTGGCTGGGGGCGGGGCCGGAGGTGGCCTTGAGCCGCTGACTGCAGCGCCGCCACTCGGCTTCCGCCCGCGGCGCCGCGCGGCAGCTTTCGCCAGCGCCCACGCGGCTCTGCCGTCGGAGGCGGTGACCCCTGCGTGGCCGGCTCACGCGCGCACGTGAGCGCCGACCGCTCTACACTTCGGGTTTTACAACGTAGCGCGCCGAAGGTTGGTTTCACGATGGAATATCTCACGGCATTTCGCGCCTTTCTTGGTCGTGCCGCTAGACGTCGCATGATCGCGACCGTATCAAGCAGAGCGATGTGTCTCAAGGCATCTAGCGACACGACCGAGAATGACTCCATAAGCCGTGAAATCTTCCATCGTGAAGACAGCCCCTGACGCGCCATGTTATAAAAACTGAAGTATAAGTCATAGGTCTTCAACCTGGGCTCCGCGGACCCCTGGGTTCCCTGGAACGTTCACAGGGTTCCACAAGAGATTACTATTTGCTCAGCCAAAACACAAAAAATCATCAATAAAACGAATTTTTCATGTAGGAGTGGGTTGGTTGGACTGTCGTATTAAAATATTAGATTAATATAATATTTAAGTAAAATTTGCAATACTAATATATATATATATATATATATATATATATATATATATATATATATATATATATATATATATATATATAAATTAAGCAAAAAATGTCATTTTATTAATTTGTTATCATTTAAAATATGCGTAATTATTACGATGTTTTTATTAAGATTAAGTAAAGATGTAAGAATAACTGTGAGATTTTTCAGATGAAAAATGCTTTGATAAACTATTTTATTTGTTACTTAAACAGGAGTTTCCTTCAAGAAAATCATGAGCTGGAAGAATTCCTGAAAGTGTAAAAGATTGAAGACACCTACTCTAAGTAGTGCGACACCGATAACAAAATATTGTTATTACCAAACATCCAAGTTCAAAATAAAAATATCCATGTTACTAATACATCGACCAAAAAACATCCACGAGTGTTTGAATCTGACTAGCAATCTCTAAAATTAAATTCATACACTCGTAAATTAATCTTATAATTAAGATTTTACCCCTAAAAAGTAAAAATATAACTGTATATAAAGTAAAAAACATAAATAAAGCAAAAAATTTAAGTAAATAAAGTCAAAAATAACATATCATGAAGGAACAAACCGAACCGGAAAGTGCGAGTGTCCTCAATCATCTAAGGGCCAGTCCTCAGTTTGCCGAAGAAGGGTACGGGAAGAAAGGGGACGACCCTACGTTCACAGGGCATGCGGTAATCTCTCTGTGTGCGAAATACGAGGAAAGACGTCAGAAATGCCAGAATATCGGAGTCGACTCGGTCGAGATATGAAAGTAAAACGTGTTCATTTGGTTTGTACATAAACTGACTGTGGTAACAACAGTTACTTCAAATTTTTAACTTTTGGGAAATTGTGATGGAAATCCACAAAGTAAACATTGAAAACTGAACATTGAGCACAAAATATCGATGTTAATGAACCTCCGCTTTAATATAGCTATGTGTTATCGATGTTTTGGAAACATACACATCAATGTTGCATCTCCACTCTCAGCTGAGGCGCTTGTGGTGCAGTCGATGGGGAGCCAAAAGGGGATCCACCTTTCAAAAGGTGAGGTAGAATATTTTATTTTTTATTTTGTTTACATTGTTAATAGTAAGAAAACTCTAAGTTGTCCACCTCAAAATACTTCAGGACAAGTTTTGGTAGCCAAGAAACGAAAAACTAATTCGGGCATTTGTTGGTCCAATTTAGAAGATTTAAAAAAAAAATACTTTGGGCGACTTTTACCCTGAGCATGAGAGCACCCGAGTTTTCACACAGAAGATCTTCAACATTTACAATTAATTCCTGATTAAGGAACAACACAGATTTTCCCCTCGTAATATTTCGTTCTGAATTGGATAAATCCTCCTTCATAAAGATGAGTGATATATGTATTAATTTTCTGTATAAAATAAGATAAATTAATTTGAAAAACCAACAAGGGTAGGTGATAAAACGCAAACATATCTAAAACATTAAAAAATTGAATGAATTATTTGCAGTCCCATTAACAGCTCACAATGAAAATACCATTCACTGACCTCATTTAACCATTCCAGTTCTTTCCTTAACATTCAAGAATCTCTAACAGTAGATGCAGTGATCTAAATTGTGTCAGAATATATTTTTAGCAATAGCACAGCATCATAATCCGTGTTATTCTCTGCAAACCACTCTGACTAATGATTTACATTTATATGATCAGGAGTGGGAGAGAATCTGAATTTTTTCTAAAAGAAATAACAAACAAATAAAAATTCAGATGTAATAACTTATTTGTTTATACTTTCAGGAACAAAAAATTATCATAAAATGATTCTTTTATTTTCTTTGTGATTTCCACTGCACATTTTTTAAGACTTTACTTATTGAAATGATAATCTCTTATACAATAATTTTCAAATAAAACCACTTTGTAAATTATAATTTTTCATCATAACTTCATAAATCTATTCCATGTTTCGAACACTGATAGATTATGAAATTCGAGGTTTGGTGCGAAATGAAATGTAAATTTTGTCAACAAAGGTCGCTATCATGTATTTGGAAACAAAGAAATGAGAAAAATATCCCTGCTAACCTTAAAAGGAAGAAAGGCTGAATATAATCACGATGGAAAGTCCCTATTCTACATTTACATGGTGGAGCAGAATGGAAAGGATGGAAAAACGTGCGCATTATTATTCTTATTTCAATGACTTATCGTGATCTTTCTAAAGTATACCACTTTCGAAAATGGGACATTTAAACAAACTATACTCTCCATTTTAAATATTATATCGTATTTACACTTACCAGCAAACTTTTCAATTAAATGAGGAAGCTTCGTGTTTGTTAGTGCTTCTCAGCAATTAGAGTCATTTATTTATTTCTTAGCACAAACCCGTACTTTTCAATAAACACAATACCAGACCACATAAACAAATCCATTCGCGATCCCTCGTACGTATAGGTATCCCACCACAGAAGATTCGCCAATCTTACCTAACTAAACGTCTTAAATACCATGCCCTCAGCGTTTACGAATACGCTCTAGCGGCAACTACTTAGAAAGTAATGTTAATTCATTGGGTGGTTATAGGCCCCACGAACTTCTCACCCTCCTCAACCAACTATTGAAGTATTATGGTAAAGGAAATAAACTCCACAAAAGTTTTAATAATTGTTATTAATAATTTTCCAGAGTTAACTTTCGGGAAAACATATTTCCCATCCTCAGTGGATCTCTAGCAAAATGAAGAAATGAAAATATTAACACAAGTTGAACGCAAAGAAAAAAGAGGGGGTGTACAGTGAATTTAGTGGAAAAACAATCAAATAATATCATATAAATACAAATAGAAAGTACTTACTGCCCAAGCAACGTGGATCTCCCATGAATATTCACAACATGGTCAAAAAATGTGAAAACGGCAAAACATGCTGGTTACAGCTAGGTGGCCGCCATCTTTTGGAATGGGAGAAGAGGAAGCCTAACAATTGAGGGAAAAAGGGGGGGGATAGAAGAGAAGAAAGGGTAGTCATATAAAAGACTTAAAAATCTTTTTACTGCTATATACAGGAATGTAAAACAGAACAAAAAAAATAGGAATGTGCAAGATTCTAGAATTTTAATTAAATAAAGAAAATTGTTTTTAACAAGTTGACCAGATAAAGAGATTGCAAAAAGGGGGGAAAGGGGTCAAAAGAATGATTAGGGGATAGTTAATAAAATATTTAGAATTGGACTGCTTTTAATTAAGGAATGTTCATTCAAGACAGAAAAATAGTATTTTTGAAAAGTTTTAGAATTTCCAAGTTCTCCAAAATGTTCATTTTTGTGCCTTTGTTGACTAGGTGAAGAATATTAAAATTATAATTGTGGTCAAAGGAATTGTTAAATTGAATCAAATTATTGGCAAAGGTGGAAGTGTCTAAATTTTGTTTCTAACATCTAATATGCTCATTAATTCTAACTGAAAATTTTCTGCCTGTTTGGCCTACATATGCTGAATTACAGTTATTACAAGTTAGGTGATAAATTCCACTTTTTTCAAGGGGGCGGATAGGTGATTTGGAACTAGGGAACAAAGATTGGAGGGAGTTTAGGGTTTTGTAGGCTACTGAGATATTGTATTTAGTGCAACATTGTCCTATGAGTTAGGATACAGGACCTGTATAGGGGATGCAAATAAATTTCTTTGGTTCTATAGGACCATGTTGAGGAAAAACCTTATTTAAAATAATTTTTACACCTTTTTGGTGGATAGGTTTGTTGACTGTCAGGGGATCATAACCATTATACAATGCAATGGTTAGAATGGTATTGACTTCGTTACTAAAATCTATATCAGTCATGGGATACCACAAGATATCTGCTACCACCACGGAATTTATTGAAGTATTGACATTGACTAGGGGCACGTCATCAATGATGATTATTGTCACAATGTACAAATCGATTGTCACAACTGGAAGACATGTAACCGTGGGTTTATGGTTGAGAGTGAGACGGTCATTTCTTTCAGTGAAGAGTCGAACTGGGATTTGTACACAGAATTTGCACTTGCAACAATGAATTTGTTCGTGCTCTTAACATATGCCAAACATATATTTTCATATAGTTAAATAGAACATGTACCGAAAAGAATACATCGTTATTCTAGACAAGTAACTTACTCCTATCACAGTAGCAATGTATGTCTACGAGGTACAGACGTTTGCACTAGTTTAACTCTCTTCCAACGTCTTTGGTCCAACGCCTCCTGCCAGCAGCCATGAAGTGAAAATCAGGGGGCTTTGTGCGCGCCACGCCCCGCGCGGAGACGGCTGCGCGCTGTGGGCAGATTGATTAACGCGCGCTGGGTGGGGCGGCGGATTTCGGCGGCTTTGATTCTAAAGGAGGCCGTCCGAGTGGGCGCGCTGTCCCGCGACTCGCGCGGCCGAGCCGAGAGCTACGCTCGCAGTTGCGTAAGAGCGGCTTGAGAAAATGCTCGCGTTCTGATTTATGGATGGCTTTTTCACTCATCCCTCAAGGCGGCTCCACACATTCGGCATTCGCCGAGCTGCTCGTACAATACCGAATAACTGATGTGTTCGGCGAATGTTCGCTCCTTTTGATATGTCCTAAAGACCGACACGCGGTGAGTAAAGGCGGCTCCACACATTCGGCATTCACCGAGCAGCTCGTCCAATCCCGAACAGCTGATGTGTTCGGCGAATGTTCGCTCCTTTTGATATGTCCTAAAGACCGACACGCGGTGAATAAAGGCGGCTCCACACATTCGGCATTCACCGAGCAGCTCGTCCAATCCCGAACAGCTGATGTGTTCGGCGAATGTTCGCTCCTTTTGATATGTCCTAAAGACCGACACGCGGTGAGTAAAGGCGGCTCCACACATTCGGCATTCACCGAGCAGCTCGTCCAATCCCGAACAGCTGATGTGTTCGGCGAATATTCGCTCCTTTTGATATGTCCTAAAGATCGACACGCGGTGGGTAGGGCGAATACCGAACATTCGGCGCTCTGCGAATCGCAAGCAACACTAATCGGGATTCGGCGAGAGGTTGCTCGGTATTGGCCGAATGCCGCATGAGGCGCCTTTATGCGTTTGGTCACCGCCTTTTTTTCATCTATGGTTTTTAATAATTAATAACATAATTAGGCCTTATCGATCAAATAACTAATTCTGTTATTTGTGATATCATCCATCAATTGTTCAAACTTTTACGTCATATCAACATATTTTTTAAGAAAATATAATATAAATGAGATTGATTATTTAGAGTTTTTTCGTCAACTACTATTGACATTAGCCCCGTAAATGTAGTACTTGATTTTGTCATGGGGGGTGGCGGTGTTCTGTCTCTGCTGGATGGTGATATCCGGCGCCGACCTACACGAATTAAATTAATAAATTGAATGAATTATTTGCAGTCCCATTAACAGCTCATGATCAAAATACCCTTCAATGGCCTCATTTAACGATTCCGGTTCTTCCCTTAACATTCAAGCACCTCTAACAGTTGATGCAGGCAAATTGTGTCAGGATTGTGGTTGTGGGGGGTTGTGGTCTAGGTATCTTCAACCAGCAAGGTACCTGGGACAAGCACTTTTCTCCTGACTGGTCTCCCAAGATATGTGGTTGTATAGTGCATGTATGCAAATAACCGGTGGTAATTTTGAGGAACAGGACAAGGAAGAGGAAGGAAATATCGCGCGAGGTGCTTGACAAGTTTGTTACGGTACTGCCCAGGAATATCACCTGGTGTTGATAGGAGAAACCACGAAGAACTACCCATCAAAGCAGTCGGCCGATAGAATTCTTCTCCAGACAGCGACTGAATTCGACCTAGCTATCTAGCTAGTGTCGGAAATTCTCCCATCGTCGGGACTCGAACCATAGAATCTCCCTGTCAGTGTCTCTAACAGACCCAAGAGTCTCTGCAGTGTCTTCAGTTCATGCCCTCAAACACCCAGGCTGCTCATCATCTATATCTATATCTATATTATATATATAAAAGAAAGTCGTGTTAGTTACACCACTTATAACTCAAGAACGGCAGAACAGATTTGGCTGAAAATTGGTAGGGAGGTAGCTTAGAGCCAGGAGACGGACATAGGATACTTTTTATCCCGTTCGACAGCGTTCCCGTGTGACTTGACATGAAACGTCAGTCACTATAAAACGTGGTATAACAAAAAAGAATCAGACTTGGAATAACAAAACGCAAATGACAGCTATGTAATTGACGTAAAATGACAGCTATGTAATGACGTATGGATGACAATTTGATATTTGTAAGAAATCAATATTAAAACTTTTTCTATTAAATAAATAATTAACAAGTGGATTGAAGTGAAGTGAAGTTTAATTAATAATGCCGCGACCAAGACGATCGAATCTTTCCCGACAAAGCCGTAATGCAAGAAGAATACAAAATACTGCAAATGAAAGGACTGAAGAAGAACAAGAAATTGCACGTGAACAGCGCCGTGATAGTATGGCTCGACTTCGTGCTTCTCAATCACGAGAGCAAAGTGAAGCAGCCCGTGAAACAGCTCGGTTGGCAATGCAGAATCGTCGAGCGAACAACAGAAGGCAACAAATAGATAATTTGCGACGCAGAACAAGATATTTAGCTGATTTGAATCGAGCAGCGTTTCGATACGATTGCAGCAATGATTACAGCTTGCATCCTAGCGTTTGCATTGGGCAAATGGACGTTGTTTGCGAGTATTGTGGTGCATTAAAGTTTTCCGGAGAAACGCCTGGATTATGCTGCCTTAATGGTAAAGTGAAATTGCCAGTGTTGACTCCGCCACATGAGCCATTGTATTCATTGCTTTGTGGCGCAACACAAGAATCTTTCTTGCAAATACTCGAAAATACAATAGTTGTTTCCAAATGACGTCATTTGGGGCAGACATTATCGAAGAAGGAGGATTTAATCCGACATTTAAGGTATTTATTTTTGTATTTACATAGAATGTAGTTAAAGAATAACTTAATTTATCTATTGGTATGTATTATATTTGCTAATACTGAACTCTACTCTCCCACAGAAAAAGTGTTTATAACCCAGTTAATACTGTCTGGTTTTTATTTTGTAGATACAAGGACAGATTCACCATCGAATTGGATCATTACTACCTTTCGAAGATACACAGAATAAATTTTTACAAATATATTTCATGGGCAACATGGAAGAACAACTTGATCAACGCCTAGGGATCAATGCAGGAATGAAGCGAGCAATTATTCAAGACTTGCAGTGTCTGCTTCATGAACATCATGCGTTGGTCAGGTTGTTTAAGAGTGCTTTAGAGCGCATGCCAAATGATGACTATAAAGTTGTCATCAAAGCAGATAAACGACCATCTGGAACACACGAACGCACATTTAATGCTCCAACAGTAGACGAAGTTGCCATCCTGATTGTTGGTGAACAATTGGAAAAACGCGATATTGTGCTTACACGTCGCGATACTGGGCAACTGCAACAAATATCTGAAACTCATCGATCATATGACGCATTGCAATACCCACTGATGTTTTGGCAAGGAGAAGATGGATATTATTTTAATATTAAAATGATAAATCCATTGAATGGTAAAGTATCAGTATCTTAATAGTGGTTAATGTCTGTATTATTTGTCTTTGAAATGGTTAATTATCAAATTTTTAATTTCAGGTGAAGAAACTACAAAGAAAGTTAGCTCAATGAATTATTATGCATATCGTTTGATGATTCGTCAAAATGCTGACAACTATTTGCTGCGGTTTCGTCGATTGTTTCAGCAGTATTGCGTTGACATGTATGTAAAAATAGAAACGGAACGTTTAACATTTATTAGGTTGAACCAAGCCAAACTGCGTTCTGAGGAGTACATCCATTTACGTGATGCAGTTAGTACTGAAGGAAATGCAGCTAATATTGGTCGATTAACTATTCTGCCGGCGACGTACATTGGTAGCCCACGTCATATGCATGAATATGCACAAGATGCAATGACATATGTTCGTCATTACCGCCGGCCAGATCTCTTTATTACTTTTACCTGTAATCCAAAATGGATAGAAATTACTCAATTGCTGCTTTCCGGACAAACATCAAATGATAGACACGACATCACAGCACGTATATTCAGGCAAAAAATTCGGTCCCTGATGAACTTTATTGTTAAACAACGCGTCTTTGGAGATACTCGATGCTGGATGTATTCAATCGAATGGCAAAAGCGAGGCCTGCCGCACGCACACATTCTTATTTGGTTAGTGGAAAGAATTTAGCCTGACCAAATAGATGATATCATATGTGCCGAGATTCCTGATCATGAAGTCGATCCAGACCTACATGATGTTGTTACTACTAATATGATTCATGGACCGTGTGGTACCATCAATCCCCAATCACCTTGCATGGTCGATGGAAAGTGCTCTAAACGATATCCACGGAAATTAACGGCGGAGACTGTCACTGGCAACGATGGGTATCCGCTGTATCGGCGTCGATCACCAGATGACAACGGTCGAACTGTCACAACGAAAGTGAAAAGAATGGATTTCGTTGTCGACAACAGTTGGATTGTTCCATATTCGCCACTTATTTCTAAAACGTTCAAGACACATTGCAACGTTGAATACTGCAATTCAGTTAAGTCCATAAAATATATTTGCAAATATGTCATGAAAGGCAGTGATATGGCGGTTTTTGGATTGCAATCCTCAAATACCAACGATGAAATTTCACGCTATCAAGTTGGTCGTTATGTGAACTGTAATGAAGCGATTTGGCGTATATTCGCATTTCCAATTCACGAACGTCATCCTACTGTTATACATTTGGCGGTGCATCTGGAGAATGGTCAACGAGTATATTTCACGGCTTCGAATGCTACGAAACGTGCTGAAACACCTCCAGCAACTACATTGACCAGTTTTTTTGCAATCTGCCAAAGCGATCAGTTTGCACGAACTTTGCTTTACTCGGAGATGCCACGTTATTATACTTGGAATGCTTCATCCAAGAATTTTCAAAGACGGAAGCAAGGTGATGCGGTTCCTGGGTATCCAGATGTGCGTTCTACTGATGCTCTTGGTCGTATGTATACAGTTCATCCAAAGAATGATGAATGTTTCTATTTGCGGTTGTTGCTGGTAAATGTGCGTGGGCCAACTTCATTTGAGACACTACGAACTGTTAATGGTGTAATATTCCCAACATATCGTGCTGCATGTGAAGAATTGAACTTATTAGAAAACGATACCCATTGGGATACGACAATTGCTGAAGTCATTATCTCTGCATCTCCAAGTCAGATACGCACATTATTCGCTATCATAATTTCGACATGTTTTCCATCAAACCCATGTAACCTGTGGCACAAATACAAGGATAGTATGTCAGAAGATATTTTACATCAAAGTCGTGTCAGTTCCAGAAATCACGATATTGAGATGAATGAGGAGATACATAATCGTGCTTTACTCTTGATCGAAGATATGTGTTACCTCATGTGCGGTAATTTATTAATCAGGTTAGGAATGCCAGCGCCAAATCGTGAAATGAATGACGCATTTAATCGAGAATTGGAACGGGAATGTGAATATGATCACCAGGAATTAGATTTAGTAGTTCAAAGGAATGTACCCCTGTTGAATTACCAACAAAAGGAAGTTTATGATACTTTAATGAAGGCAATCGCTGATGAAAATGGTGGTTTATATTTCCTAGATGCCCCTGGTGGAACTGGCAAGACATTCCTTATGTCATTAGTTTTAGCAACTGTTCGGGCGAGATCCAACATAGCGGTTGCAGTTGCTTCTTCTGGAATAGCAGCCACATTATTAGAAGGATGCCGTACGGCTCATTCAGCATTCAAATTACCGTTAAATCTTCAAACTATTGAAGAACCAACGTGTAATATTGCAAAACACTCAGCAATGGCCAAAGTTTTAGCGGCATCGAAAATCATCATCTGGGACGAATGCACAATGGCGCATAAACGTGCATTAGAAGCACTTAACCGAACATTAAAAGATTTACGCAATGACTCGAGATGTTTGGAGGAGCAATGATTTTACTGTCTGGCGATTTCCGCCAAATACTGCCAGTAATTCCAAGATCTACGGCTGCCGATGAAATAAACGCTTGCCTCAAATCGTCAAATCTATGGCGCTATGTGAAGAAACTGCAGCTGACAACAAACATGAGAGTTACATTGCTTAATGATACATCTGCTGAAGATTTCTCGGAGCAATTGCTGACTATCGGTAATGGTCAAGTACCTGTCGATGAATCGAGCGGATTAATATCATTTCCAAATAATTTCTGTAATTTTGTCTCATCAAAAGACGAACTTATCAACAATGTATTTCCAAATATTATTTCTAACTACAAAAATAATGAATGGTTGAGTGAGCGAGCAATTTTAGCGGCTAAGAATAAAGATGTAGATGACCTGAACTACATAATTCAAAATAAGATCATTGGAACAATGCATTCATTCAAATCTATTGACTGCGTCACAAATGAAGATGAAGCCACCAACTATCCAATTGAATTTTTAAACTCTTTGGACGTGCCTGGCTTACCACCGCACAATTTACGCCTAAAGGTTGGCTCCGTAGTAATCATGCTTCGAAACATAAACCAACCAAAACTGTGCAACGGTACGCGTTTGGTGGTTAGTAAATTGATGAACAATGTAATTTACGCTACGATAATGATAGGAAAATTCAAAGGTGAGGAAGTTCTCATTCCGAGGATCCCGATGATCCCAACCGATAATACGTTTGAATTTAAAAGACTTCAATTTCCGATACGTCTTGCATTTGCCATGACCATCAACAAATCACAAGGCCAATCCTTAAAAGTTTGTGGTTTAAATCTAGAACATTAATGTTTTTCCCATGGTCAATTATACGTGGCATGTTCACGGGTCGGAAGACCATCTGCGTTGTTTGTTTTTGCGCCTGATAATAAAACAAAAAATGTCGTGTATCACAAGGTTTTTAAGTGAAGAGCAACCTATGTACTAAAATACAGAAATAATAATGAATGATTAATGTAGTTATTTAATTTTTTTTTGTATTTTTTCCAATAAAAAAAACACAATCTGCTTATTTATTGCCATTAAGGCGGAACAAAGTTCGCCGGGTCAGCTAGTACTACATAAATAAGAAATACCTTCTCTTAAAGTAGGACAAATCGTACGCCATCAACAACTCATTTGTTTGGATTACGTTTATCGGTTGTCGATCGGTATGAATGCATTTTTTAACGTACTGACGTCGATATAACAAAGCGTTCTTATGAAAACGTTTTAGACTATACCAAAACGTACTCTGAACAAGTTCAATTGAGAGAATGTAGTTAATCAATAAAAGAAGAATATGACTTGAATAACTTGTCATTGAGATATATCAATAGTTTCATTGCTGAAATAAAGCCGACAGCAATTATGCTAAAGTTTTGAGAATAGAGACAACAACATTGACAGTTTTCTTAAACGATAAACGTTAGAATTTTAAAATGAAATAAAATTGGTAGTGGTGGGGATTACTTTATGAAGAATATTACGTGAGAAAAGAACGAGTGAATTCGTCGTATTCACACCTAATAAATCGAGTTATATGCAATATTTTTTGATTAATGAAATGTTATCCAACTTAACTTTTACCTTCACTATGAACTCTTACGTTACAGCTGGCATATAGGGTTCAGCAAATGCCACCTTGATGACAGCTAACCAGGTGTCTGAATTGTCATTGGTTCGACTCCAATGAGGAGTAAGTGAATGAAAATAGGATTAACTTTTTTTATGTCATCGACGTATATTAATAGTTTTAACCGTTCAATATCTGATACACTTTCCATTTGGAGCTTCAATTTATTACTCTCATATCTGGAAACAGCAAAGGGTATTTTATTTAAACGATTCAATGCTTGGTTTGCGAAATTCCCTGTGATTGATCCAAGACCAATACTATAATACATATTTGAGTTGCCGTCATCTAATATTTTAATTGTGTTTTAGAAGTAAAAAACCTATAAATTTACGAAATTAAGAAAAAGAATAACGAAAAAGATTTCCGTACATTTTGCTTCTACATTTATTGTTCTTAAAAACCATGATTTCATAAGCAGTAATGCAAAGAAAATTAAATCAAACCAACGATTCATGAACCAAACAAGGAAATGAAACTAAAGACTCGTCACTGATAATGAGCATCCGGACTTGCTGCAAGAATCCAATGCCGCCAACCCTTCGTTTGATGGTTCCCTCAACTTGGGTAATATAAATCCACTTGCAACTACATTATCATAATCGATTGACGAGCATTGAAAAATGCTCGATAATGAAAAGTGTGAAGGGAGGCAGATATATGGAGAACATACAAGAAAATAAAAGGAAATTTTAGGGTATCCAAAGAAAATCAAAGTTAAGATCCACATCCATAAAATCAACATAGCGCCATGTCTTTACTCAAGTGTGCGAGTGAAACACAAAAATTTTCCTCTAAAGAAGATGACAAAGCGTGAAAAGGAAGTTATTCGAAATTGACTTACGTTTTTATGCAGAACTTCTGTTAAAAAGTAAATTATACAAGCTGTCCTTTATTTGCCATTCTATGAAAATCTATGTTCTCTTAACTTCTTGTTTAAATTAAGGATGGTGTCCCCACGTTCAACTTTATGTGTCCCAACGTACCTAGCACCATTTTACAGATTTTTAGAATAAAAATTTAATTTTATAGATGAAAAGGAAATTTATGCAACCATAATAAAAACGAAGTTCGAGTTTCCTTAGAGCATAAAAATATGCTATCTTCCAAAACAAAGTAGGAAAAGAAGCCAATAACAATGTTACTCAAAGTACAACTCTAAGTCATATCAGAGCTTCAATTGTCGGATTGAACAATTTAACCGAGAGTCAACATATACGTTTAGTATTCTGTAACCAGTTTATTTTATGCAAGTTTCATTACTTTATACACAGAAACAAAGGAACAAGTTTTTTGTTCTCTAATATTTTTTATTATTTTTAACTTATTTCCACATTTAGATAAATGAAATTTATTTTCAAAAGTTTTCCACGAATTTGCGTTTACGGTTAAATGGAATACAATCAGGCATGTTGAGACACTTAGCGGATCTATTATTTACGGCATTGTCATTGTTACGAGTAAGTAAAACACATGACGTTCACATGCTGCCACGAGATTTTATGAAATGGTTTGTACAAAACAAGTTGTTTTTTCGATTTCACAGTGACTTTGACACAATATGATTGTAATAGGCTGTATAATAATCCTAATTTCATAATTAAGAAGAAATAAGTGATCCATACCAAGTCATATTGTCAAAAACCATTAAGAAAAGGTTGTTTTTTTTGTTGCATTTGTATCACAAAACCTTCAACGATTTCATAAAGTTTAGAGAGTGTCTAAAGACTCACTTTGAAAAGAAATTGCTTTTATAGGATTTACTAAGTATTAAGCATCGATAATGCAAAAAGTGCAGGGGAGACGGTGCAACCAAATGAAGCGCCCTCCTACCTTATCTCTCAAGAAATTAAACTAGTGGTGGTAAAAAACACGTAACTTCTCACCCGTACATTCATTACATTTCACGTACATTTCAAAATCTATCTTACCAGAACAGATTTCATTAAGGGAAAACCATCTGTCTTTAAAATTTTAGTTGTAGGAAGGCGCCGAAAGAAGTTTGAACTTTTGCAATTTTCTAAAAATCATGGTGTCCAATGAACATGAGACATGCAGCATTCTCTAAAATGTCGTGTACCACAGCCAACCACACAATTTCATCAAAAACGAAGAAGCCATTTTTTTAAATTTGAGAATGTCCCAGGGACTTTATATAAAGTACCCCCCAAAAATTAAAATATCGGCATGAAATTCTAGGGACCGAGACATTTGAAAGATTGACCGACGGACACACAGACAGTCAGACATTTTGCCGTTATTCGATTTATTATCAAAGGCCCACAAAACAGATATTCTGGCCACAACACGTGTTATAATTTTTTCCTATGTTTAGCAACTGAAGTTTTTAATTTTTTTGTTACCAGGGCCCTGTAATAAGAGTGTTTCTGCCGAAAATTCGTTGCATTTCCTTGCAGAATTACAATAATATCTCTCTGCTCCTTAAGCGGCAGCGAGAAAGTAAAAATGAATACAAAATTCTTCACTTTGGGTTCATCTGTTGGATGTTTAAGACATCTTAATAAATTGTTACGGGGAATGGACTGTGGGAATATAGGCTTGCGCAACATTCAGAAAACTGGTTACTTCATTTTGTTTGAACAAATAAATTTATGGCATATTCAAGATTTGTGTCACATAATTTTTATCAATAAGCTACTCAAGCACACCAAATGGTGAATTAAGTTCAGGTAAGTGTGATGCATTTCAGCTTAAAGATTTTAAAAGTTTGCGAGCATCAGTTGTCGGGGATCGTGCGGAGAAAAACCTAGCAACCTTGAACCTTATTGCCAGATAATAAGAACCAGTTCTCTGAAGGTATGGCCGTTGTTTAATTCAATATACAGAATAAAGATTCAAAATTAAGGGTGGTCGAAAAAAAGAAGTTTATTTTGCTTTCGAAGATACTTATTACATCATTTCTCAGACGACAGCACGAATTTCATCATGAGTAGTAGTATGTGAATTGCATAATAAGTTACTTGATGGCGAATATGGAAAAGGTGAAGACACGAACAGATAACAAAGAAGTTACGCTACCTGCAACAAAAGAAGTTTTGATTTAGTTAATCAAATTGTTAATTCATGTTTCGATTTTATGTAATGAATGCAAACACAAACACTTCATCTCAGTTATTAATTTGAAAAAATATTTTTGTCACATATCTCTCAATATGGAATTCTTTATTACGCACTGCGGGAGCTTATCTCGTAAGAACATTTTACATAGAGAGGCAAGAGAAACCTGGTGATTATTGATTTACGATTTTTTTATCAATATTTTTTAATCATATGAATCATTTTTCGGAAAGTCAACCCGATGTTTTTGCCGATATGGGAAAGTTCGTGTTATTGAGTCTCGGTAAACGTAGGCACATTTATAAAGAAATCAATAACATTACCCTTCTAACATGCCGAGTGCGACTCATATTATACACTTTTTTAAATTTAATTTTCCAAAACTTCCCAGTACCAAAAATATGATGAAGCTTGTCGAAAATATCAATAATTTTTATTTGTTCTAATCTATTTGGATTATTTGGGATTTCGAATTATACTATATGATTCAAAGTATTATCCTGGATTGAGATCTCTGTTCTGTTTGAATTATCCAGGTCTTGGACAGTATAATTCTAATTCACCAGGTTTATCAAATACTACGTTTGAATGCTCCTGCTGTTGGGATCATCGAATTCGATTTATCAGAGTTTGGAGAAAAATTCGATTTAACGAGGGCTTATATCATAAAATTCGAATTATTGTGTGTTTCAGCCAACAAATTCGAATTATCAAAGTTTTAAATTTGTTTTGTTCGAATTAAGCTCATTTAGGATGTCTGCATTCAGAATGGACTGTTTTCACTCCACCGAATGCAAAACAACGTGACGCGTTGGTGCGTTGGTACTCACCGATGCGTCTTAGTGCAGGTAGGCGCCGTAAGAACCGTAAGCACCGTAGGCGCTGTAGGCGGCGACGGGGGCGGCGACCTTAGCGACGGCGGGGGCGGCGTAGGCGGCGTAGGCGGGGGCGGCGTACGCGCCATAGGCGACGGGGGCGGCGACCTGCCAAACAAAAGCGAAAACGGTCTGAAGCAGCCTGTAGGAGCGGAATACATGCAAGAGAACCAGTACGCGAGTAGTAGCGCACTCGCCAGTGCTGACCACCCGTAGAAAACAGAAACTAAGATGATAATTGATCGAAGTAAACGGAATGCGTTCTTCATATGTTCACTAGTGACTGAAGTAGGGGCTCAATGCTAGTATCTGTGTGTCTAGATCGGAATGAAACCCAGTGCAATCACTCTTGACCAGGAATCAATATAGAAAGAAACACATATTGTACTATTAACGTAATAGTAATATTTTTATGACAATTGTGTCAAAACCACCTTTGGAAATTTGATATTGGACATCGAAGGTCTAACTTGAATCTATGATAATTTATTACGATGCAGTGGTCTATATTGTCTTTTTCCGGCCGGTGACGAACACCATAAGTAAACTAGTGAAAGGAAAATAAATAAAAGGTTTCAACGGTTCGTAGCAGAAGCTATATGGACAGCTGAACAATTTGTTAACGCAAAACTGGCGATGATGTGTAAACCTAACAAGATTAAAATATATAAAGGCTCGATTGTGACATCTCAAGCCCCAACTCGGTTATTGTTTATTGAAGAGGAATGTAGACGACTATAGATCAGAGGGGATGGCTTCTAGAGTTTTCGTTCAGCCAGCAGCTATATCTGAGCCAGCTGCCTAGGTAGTATTGAAAATCCTGCCACCATTGGGATTCGAACCTAGGACTCCGGGTCAGAGCCGCTAAACGAAAATCCCACCTTTTTTAGCCTGTTTATGAACGTTTCATTTTTCATCCGTTAACATACGTACCTTAGCCACGGCGGGGGCGGCGTAGGTGGCGACGGCGGGGGCGGCGTAGGCAGAGTAGGCGGGGGCGGCGTAGGCGACGGGGGCGGCGACCTTAGCCACGGCGGGGGCGGCGTAGGCGGTGTAGGCGGGGGCGGCGTAGCTCACGGCGGGGGCGGCGTAGGCGACAGGGGCGGCGACCTGGACACATGAATGGCGACCATTGTTAGAGGAAATATTAATTACAATGCCACAGTGCTTGCACTTTGTCGTACAGGAGCAAATAACTTGTTCGTAAATAAAGGGTTTTGTTTGGGAGGGGGAGGGGGAATGAAAGATACGTTGTCACGAATTTTGGGATTGGGAATATAGAACATGGGACAAAGGGTAGACAAAGCCTCATGAACAAACATGATTATGTATCACGCAAATTGACTTACATCCTCCACTTTAAGTCAGTATGTTCACCATCATCCCATCCTCGAGTCTACAACACTTGTACTTTTCTTATTCCATTTTCATTTTCCTTGTATAGTCTGAAATTGCTGATTCAATTAAAAATGTTTATACTGATTGAATCATGACTCTAGAATTTTCTCTTACACATTTAACGTGGTTCCCTTCCTAACATCTTGCTTTCATCTTTTTTCCCTTGTTTATTTTTCTACTCATAACCATCCCCGTCATTCCTTAGAGTTGCAAACTCTTCTCCTTTGTATCCCTCCCCTCAATATTCCTTGTACATATTTTACAAGAAGTGTGTGGAGTGCTTACCTTAGCCACGGCGGGGGCGGCGTAGGCGGCGACGGCGGGGGCGTGGTAGGCGGCGACGGCGGGGGCGGCATAGCCGACAGCGGGGGCGGCGTAGCCAACAGCGGGGGCGGCGTAGCCGACGGCGGCGGGGGCGGCGTAGCCGTAGCCCAGACCCAGGGCTCCGCGCTTCTCCTGCTTCTTCTCCTCCACGGCCACCTTCTCCTCCTTCTTCTCCTCAGCAAGAGCCACGCAGGCCAGAGCCAGGACGACGAAAGCCTGCAACAGCCAGCGCTCAGGTAAAGCCACACCACCAAAGGACACGTTCACTTAAGTCGCGGACGGCTAGACACAGCTTCACTAAATGGAACGCTACGAAAGGACAGGTGCATTTAAGTCGCTGACGGGTAGGCAAGGCTCCAGAATAGTCACCCTACAAAAGCACAGGTGCACTTAAGTCACGCACGGGTAGTCAAGGCTTTACTAAAGGCACGCTACAAATGGACAGTGGCACTTAGGTTGTGGACGGGTAGGCAAAGCTTTACTAAAGGCACGGTACCAACGGATAGGTTCATTTAAGCTGTGGACGGCCAGACACAACATTCCTAAATGAAACGATACAAAAGCACAAATGCACTTAAGTCGCGGTCGAGTAGTCAAAGCTTTACTAAAGACACGCTACAAAAGCACAGGTCCACTTAAGCCGCGGACGAGTGGGCAAAGCTTTATTAAAGGAACGCTACAAAAGAACAGATGCACTTAAGCCGCGATCGGAAAGGTACAACTTTACTAATTGGATCGCTACAAAAAGACAGGTGCCTTCAATCGCGATAGCTAGACACAGCTTTACTTAATGGAACGCTACAAAAGATCAGGTGCACTTAGGTTGCGGTCAGGTAGGCGAAATTATACTGAAGGCACGCTACGAAATAATAGATTTTTGGAGTGGGAAAGCATGTGTTCACCACCCCACCGACGCATTACGAGGAAAGGCACGGTTAAAGGGTGTACCAACGTTTAAAGGAAAACTAAATTTGAAATAGTTTTTGTCTAAGAATATTTATATCGTTAAGAAACTGAATTATTCGATCGTGAAAATTTTCAAAGGACGTAAATATTTTCAAATAATGAAAAAAAATGAGAAAAAATATTTTTTTCATGTGGCATATAAATGCATATTTATGTCCAATATTTATATAGAAAACGTATACTTTACCCGACGTCATCAATTTCATCATTCGTGAGCCAAGCCTTGGGATGACATTGTATTGTATAAAACCGACTTAACCCTTCGCAACATCGGCACTCACAGTACACGCACATTCTGAACCGTATCCGGCCAATTTTGAATTGCTCGTAATTGGTTCACTCAAGACTTTATTTCGGTTGAAACCCTTCTCTTTCTGAAATATTCTCGAGCGTTGGGAAACGGCAGTTTTCATCCGCCGGGGGCCCTCGGCTGCTCCGAACTCCGTCGCAGTTTCTCAAGCGCTCAACGGACAAGTTGTGCATTTATAATTTACGAGATCTGCGGCGGGCAGACAGGCGGGCACCGTTTAGGCTTTGTTTGGCCGCTCGACAACCACGCCTCCCCGACAGCCAAGTCCCACTTTCACCATCGTTCGCGTTGTTTTGTCGAAATATCGTTACGTGGATTTCTACAGCCTAAAGAGCAGTAAATATGCAAATATTTAAGTCCGATAAGTTCATAAAAGTTAAGCAAATAATGCACATTATGTGGTTTTATTAGCGTCAAATTGTGCTCCTTTCACTTTGATATATTACTTTGCCCGAAAAGAGAAAAATCTTAACCGCACAAGATGCTACAAGTTGATTACTTTAGGAACTGTGGAATAGGCAATTCCACGAGTTCTTCCAGTAGTGATGCAGGTCTGTCTTTGTTGCTTGAAACAAAGTAATCCGTTTTTGCTGCACTGATAAATATATACAATTCTAGAACGTTTCAACAAATCTTAGAAGTTGAGATATATGTTGGATTTTAATTTAGAGTACAACAAATAGAGAGAAAAAACTAGTTCTACTGATTATACGTTCCTTCTATTATTTTTGCTATAATTTGTATTTTCGAACAGAGAACTCAAAAGCATTGCATATTAAAACTAACGTTGTATTAAAAGATGTGTAACGAATTATTTCAGAAACATACAGGTATTCCTCAGTCCAATTCCTAAGCACTTGGCCGTTCGGGAGATCCCATGTCTTAGAGATGCCAACGCAAAGTCCTCTAGACCCTAGGCTATTCAAATCTAGTAAATGTAGCTGGGTATGTCCAAATAAAATGCTTTTCTATGAAGGTCCAATAACGCAAGTCGAGATTTTATATGCAATAGTTTTGCGTTTAAAACTGTACCTTCTGCACTTAACTGCGACGAGTTCAAGTCAATGCCAAGCCTCTTCCACAAATTCTACTCCAGTCTGAAATATGTGTAGAGGAAAATACGGAAAAAAGCTAGGTTCTATTCTAAGCAATACTTGGCATTTCAAATCAAGCAAAACTTTGCGTAAAATAACATTTTCTGATATCCACCCCCGACGAGTCTCCATATAGCGAACATTCCTAATTCCCCTTCAACATGCTGATATTAGTCACTAAAAAGCCTATAAAATAATTCTATACTAAACTCGAAATTTTAAATCAATCATAGCCAGGCGTGAAGAATGAGTCCGTGGATATACAAAATTGATGAGAACAAGTTTAAGACTTTTGATAATCATTACTCAGTTAGATGTAGTTGAAAAGATGCGAACAAAATACCGTCTATTCAAAACTGTTACCCAAAATTCAAATATTAACATTAGCAAAGCTTTGCATGAAAAATTCATTCTTAACATACCCACGACTTACGTGATCTAGTCAGCTCGGAGTATCTTCGATATACGACATCCAAGTTGAACAAAATAACTTTCTTTTCAAAATCGCAAGTTTATCTCGAAAATATTTAATCAAAAAATATCCGTCTTGAAAATATAGTTTCTCCAACAACCATCCACTCCAGAAATGAAATCAATTCCAAACCTTTTTGGTATATGAAACCTAGTCTGGTTCGTCGTGTTTGAAGTCTCCAGTGGGAGTGTTTTCGCAGTTTTGAAACGCTAGTGCTAAGTTACATCTCTTATCACTCACCCTACCTGACCGGATAAGAGAATATAAAATAAAAAAGTTTTGCTAGCAAAGTACGAAGAAACTACGTCTCCATCCATAAGGTAATCTCAAAATTTTAAATGAAGCAAAGTGGAAAATCGTTCTATGCAACACAAAGTCGACGTTCCTTGGACCGCCGAGCTAGCACGGAACGGCTGAACACAGCTGCGAAACTTACCACGACCTTCATGATGAGAATGGGTACTTGTGCGTCTGAGAGTGCAAACGAACTGATCTGGTGGACCGATCGCGGGGTCTTTATAGTCCGCTAGGTCCGTGTTCACCGCCTACGTCGTCACCGCCGCCGCCGCCCCTTCGCCTCCGTCGCTTCTGGCGGGTCCCGCCGCCCCCTCCCCCCTCGGCCCGCGCAGACGGCCGGCTGCCCGCCACACCTCCTCTACGTTTCACCACTTCCCCTCCTCGCCGCGGCCAGCGCTGCCGCCGCGGGCTCGCTCTGGATCCCCGTGCGACGCGCGGAGGCGCAAGGGGCGGCGACTAATAGACTTCGGGTGTTTAAGCTCTAAGTAGGTGGCTCAGGGCATCAACTGATGTAACTGCCGTGGCTCTGACTGGGAGGGACTAGGGTTCCTCTCCCGACGCTGGCAGGATTTCCGACCCTGGCTACATAGCTATACTTCGATTATTATGTAGTGGCTGACAATAGATGAATTACCCCTCCTCCCTCACAGAAGGAATATATTTAATAAGTTTGTGAAAGTTCTTCTCAACGAGGCTCGTGGCCTCAGAAATGTGCTTTCCACTGTTAAAGAGATTCATTTTATGAGGCATGAGGTGTAACTATGACCAAACGTCATCGGCCTCTGTAGAAAAATTAAAGTATAGGTCGAATTCAGCCGCTGCCTGGAGAAGAATTATAGCGGCCACCTGCTCCAATCGGTAGTTTGTCGAGGTGTCTCCCATCAACACTAGTATAGATGAATGCTAGAGCTGTACCCTATCCAACGGGCCTCGGGCCGCGCGCGATATTTCCTTCCTCTTCCTTGCATTTCTCACTTACATGCACTTACACTTACATGCACTACCCTACCGTACATGTCGGGAGACCAAACGGAAGCTTAGAGCTGGTTTCGGCTGAGGCTGTGTCCTGCTGGGGGAGATACCTGGATGTAGAAAACGCCGTCATTAAATGCGTGGTCTGCGCCGAATATCGTCATCCACCACGGGTGGGGCATCTCAACCTCTTATAAAAAACTTACACTTACTAGACGAATGATCACAATACTGGCCGCACCTGGAAACAAGAAATTATCAATCAGTCAATAAAGTTTTAAATGGGAGATTGCCACACGCAGAACCGCGAGCTATAGTAGCTCGCGGGGACATTTTTGATAGATTGCTTTGAGAACTCTACTCTACTGAGCTCAGACAGATCACACACGGAAACAACTGCTGGCGAGCTCTCGCCAAACTGTCTCTGTTAGCCTCATGGTTGGTTATGTAAATTTGAGGTTTTGTTTTTATGTTTTGCGTGTTAATTTGAGACATTTGCTGGTATGTATATTTTGTTGGTAATGGTGTTTTTAGCTAGCCTCTAGCGCCTTTAGCTGGATAGTTCTTTTTTTAAGTTTATTCTTTATTTAATGATACCTGTTCGGATACACTGATTAATTGATGACGGCATTCCAACTAATGCAATCATTAGTTCCGTCAGTGTATTTTTACGCCTGAAGGTGGCGCTATTCCTCTCTCTCTGGATGAGATTCGGCACTACCCTACAAGACGACTTGCGGGGGATGTTTCGTCTCCAGGTATTCATCGCAGCGGACCAGAATCCAAGCTCAGACAAACTCTATGCTGCAATATCATCCTTCTGAATACTAATTCTACATTGATATATTTTTTTATTTCTGATAAGAAGATTTCGAACCATCGGACTATGTTCTAAGAAATGATTAAGAATATAACGTATTAAGCGCTTTATTTTTATTACTTTATTATCTTTTATTACAATAAAAGTAAATTAAGAAAACATAGACCGCGCATGAACTTTCCCTCCTTTTTTATTCTCTCTTCGTCCCCTTTCCCACACATAACACACTCACGCACGCATGTCGGTAGACCTGTCGGGAGCATTGAGCTGATACCAATTGGAACAGTGCTTCACTGGGGGGGGGGTATCTGGAGAAGATTCCTTAGTTTTTGTATGATTCAATTTTGCAGAGAGATGAGAGGAAGTTATTGCCTTGAGTTATTATAATTTGAGTAATTACAACGATTCTAACAGTAGGACTGTTCACTGAAAAACTGAATATTCTGAAAAAGTGTGAAAATATTTGTAATATTTTGAGTTTAAATTAAATTTTAATTACTATGTTATTAGGATATAACGGCCTTTTGGCCAAAAATTTAATTTGACCCAAACTCTATTTTTTCTTTAAATTAATACACATTTGTACTATTAGTTATATCAATAAATAAATTCATCAAAATATGGAAAATCAAAATATAAGCACGTGGGACTCCGCAGCCCCTTCCCTCTTGGAGCTATTTATACCTGTTATACTCAAGTTAAAGTTCGAATATAATTAATATTATGATTGATTGGATGGTGATTTCGTGCGCGTCAACACCTGTGACCTTTAGTTTCGCAAGTGTGATACACGCTTTTATAGAGAGATGTGGCAGCGATCTTACACCGATGGATGGTGAGATCTGGAGCCGACCTACTCGTCGGCTTTAGGGGTTTTCCCAGCCAGGTATCTTCTAGCAGCGGGTCACCGCCCCAGCCGGGACAAGCTCTAAGTTCCCGACTGATCTCCCGGTGTTTGGCGAAGTGCATGTTAGTGTAAATGTAAGGGGTGAGGATAAGACAGGGAAGAGGAAGGAAAGATCGTGCGCGGTCCGTAGCCCGTTTCTTAGAGTATGGTCCCGCATTTGCCTGTATTGATCTGAGACACCACGGAAAACTAGTAGAGCAACCGGCCACTAGAATACAGCGAGTGAACTCGACCTAGGCTAGATAATCTATTTGCAAAAATCCCTCCACCGTCGGTTTTCAATCCAGGATATCCGCGTCAAGTGCTCTGCAGACAATGTTCACGCGGGCTCTCGCTAACTTAACTGGTTACACGCTACTTACAATTACCGTTGGCATAACGACCCAAAACAAATTTAGAGTTACTCAAGAGACCTCTTTTCTGATCAGCTGATTAACTATACAACTTTGGGTGCAAAGTGGTTCATTTGTTCTAAATTTTAAAGTTATAATAGGGAGCAAGTGCTAAAGCTCTGCCGGGTTGGACGGCGAGATGGCTAGAGAGCGTATGCCGCCTCAGCGCTTCGGCCTGAAGGGCTGCGGGTTCGAGTCCCGCCATGGACATGGTTGTTTGTTCCTTGTCTCTCATGTATGTGTGTCGCGGAAGGCCTTGTGACTCTGCTGACCACAGACCGAGGAGCCTGCAAATGTGTCTAGTGTAAAGGTTAATATCTGTCCTCATGAGGGATGTAGTGGGTACCCGGTGTGGATAGCCAAAATCGGCAGCCCCTGAAGATGGAAAAAAGCCACGGAAAAAACAAAAGTGCTAAAGCTTCTTGTGGGTTAGTCTTCGGCTATGACCCTAGAATTACCACAAATTGTCCACACCCTGAATTGTTTCCTTTTATAAGGAACCTTCATTTACCCCAAGATGCCAAACAATATATCTGAGAGGCGGGAAGGAACGTGATCTAGAGAGTGAGAAAGCTATGTATTTTTAAACAATTGAAATGCGCACAGTTGTAGAGATCTGAGATATCTATTAATCAAAATTATCATTTCTGAGTATCCCATTGTCAGAATTTAAACAGTACGTTTCATGTGATGTTTTGAGCAACCCCATTCTTGTCCACCTCGCTACGCGATGCATGAGAGATACATAGTGATTCATCTGGCAGTAATGGTTATGTTTGCTGCCTCTTAAGTGTTAAATAAATGTTATAAAATGTGAACGCTACATACAAGGCGATTTTTTAGTTAAAAACATATCGGTAAAGCTCCCATTCTGTCATTGCCCTCTGATATCCTGACTTTTTAATTTGATTTTGTTGTTCATAGATCGGTTTCACAAAACTACACATATGGATGGATGGCTTAACAATTACCACTTAACCCAAGCTTACACTACAACAAAGGTTGGGAAACCCAGATGGCACCTTATGATTTCTCTTCCAGGTCTGAAAACATTTTACTGAAAGTATGAAATGAAAATTTATTAATGACGATAGTAGAATGGGTGGGGTTCATTCAATTATTGAATAAAGATAGAATTTGGATATGATGACCATTGGTGAAGTCATGAAACCGGTAAGAAATATGATGAATAATGGGTTGAAAGTTAACTGCATTATTTAATTGGTGATTTGATATGAACCAGGATGCATTAGCGTGACATTTGACTCCGACAAGCATCATTCATCCCACTCAGCTCTGTACATACACAGCCACCTGAGATTCACAGGCTCTTAGCGGAACTGATTGGAGTTGGGAAGGATACGTGAGGGACATGTGGCGCAGACGTTGATGCCCGTACACCCATTGGCAGCGCATTTCGCAGTCCGAAAGCGGACCAAATCGCCAGACCACTCATAACCAGAGAGGGGGAAGGGATAGAAAGGAAAGGCTATTTTCTTAATGATGAATTCTCATCCGAAGAAAAACAACCATGCCACCACAAACAAAGCTACAACGCTTTATTAGCGTTTCCGGGCGCGTTAGCTCATAACATTAGTGTCGTAAGTGTAGTGCATGTTTTTACCGCGGAGTGGGGTGGCGATCTTGCCCGAGAGAGATCCGGCGCCGAGTTACAAATCGGCTTGAGGTTGATTTTCCTGACCAGGTACTCGCTAGGTGCAGTAGTGTAGAGAATGTAAGTGGTAGGTCAGGGTAGGACAGGAAAGAGGAAGGAAAGATGGAATGGCCAAAGGCCCTTTCGTTAGAGAAATATCCTTTAAAAACTGTTGCATTTGACCTAGGTAGGTCCAAAATCTTGCCAGCATCGGTACTGGAACCCTAGAACATCCGGCCCAGAAGGCAAGCTACAACGATTCCTACGCGGGAATCAAACCAGTGACCCCCCATCTGTATTAAGCTTGTCACTCGGTTGAGCTATTTCGCACGGCATTTGTCAGGTCCATCGCTTGTGCCTTTTGCATTGCGGGCTAAGCACCCACAATTCGGCACCCTGCCTCCAATAGCATTGTTCCGCTCGTCTTTTGTCAGGTCCATCCCGTGTGCCTCTTGCATTGCTTGCGGACGCGGGTTAAGCGCTCGCAATGATTTCGGCGCCCTGCCTCCCGTAGCGTTGTTCGTAGCCGCGGTTCACTTTCGCCGCCCCGCCCGTCGGCTGAGTCACACGTGGCCGGCGGCGGCCGGGGCCGAGGTCCCGGCCTCCAGGTGGGCGGCGCGGGTGCGCGGCCGCGTAACTGCTCTGGCGACGAGGCGGCGCGGCGCGGGGCGGGCCGGGAGGCTTGGCGGGGCGCCGGGGGCGTGGTAGGGCCACGCGGCAGGCTATTCGCGGCGGAGTGGGGCGCGGCGGGTACAGTGTGGCGAGGTGTGGTGGGACGTTGCAGGGAGTGGCGGGGTGGGTCGCGGTGGGGAAGTGCGTGCGGGGCGTGGCGGGGAGTGGTGGAACGATGCGAGTCGTGGCGGGGTGGGTCGAAGTGGGGAAGGGCGTGCGGGGCGGGGCGGGGTATGGTGGAGCGTTGCGACGCGTGGCGGGGAGTGGCGGGGTAGAGTGTGGTGGTGAGTATCGTGGCGGGGTAGGGTGCGATGGTGAGTATCGTGGCGGGGTGCGACGGGACGTTGCGGGGCGGGGCGGGGAGGTGAGCAAGGACTGCGGCAGCGCGGGGTGGTGTGGCTATGCGTGGCATGCCGCGGTTGGGCTACGGCGGGGCGTTGAGTGGCCGAGGCGAGGCGGCGCGGGGAAGATGGGCAGAGGGGAGGAGACAAGGCGTGGTCGGGGCGGGTCAGCGAGGGGAGGCTGGCGGGGCAGGGGACCGGGCCGGGGGTAGAGCTGGGGGAGGGGCAGGGGGCGGGTCAGCGAGGAGGGGGTGGCGGGGCAGGGGGTGGGGCCGCGGGGGGAGGCTGGCGGGGCAGGGGGCCTGGACAGCGAGGGGAGGCCGGCGGTGCAGGAGGTCGGTCGGCGAGGGGGGGGCGGGGCAGGGGGCGCGGCGGCCTTCGAGGTTGGGAGTTGCGGAAACTCAGATCTGTGGAGCAGATTGGGTCGCCGGTAGCCGAGTGGGAGCGCCGCTGCACTGTTGTCACATCCACCCGCACCCGAGCTCACATTGGCACACACTCCCTTTCTCGGAAACACGCACTCGCTCACACTCTCACTCTTACTCACACACTCTCAGCATTAGTACGCGATGTCACTAACATACACTCACTCACGCACTCGCTAATACACGGACTCAAATAATGATCATTCACGCATTCTCTCCTCTCTCTCTGTCTCTCTCTCTTTCTCTCTCTTTCGCTTGCTCAGTTACTTGCAATCTCTTTCACTTACCTCTCTCTCTGTCTGTCTGTCTGTCTCTCTCTCTCTCTCTCTCTTTATCTCTCTCTCAAACAAACACTCGCTCTCACTCTCATATACGCTTACACATAAACCTGATATATGCTACTTGGCGTGTAAAGGGGCGCGACTCTAGAGAGCAGTGTATGTGTACGTGTGTGGGCGCGTCACAGTTGATATGTGGATACTGAATGGGAGTTTGAGAGGTGTCTGAACCTGATTGTTACACACACAAATGCAGACATACACCAACACATTCTTGCCCACACATACACATATACAACCACTAACATAAACACACACGTGTAGATTCATAAGACGCAAGTGTAATAAACTCTCTTGTATTCGAGGAATGTCTCGGTTGTCACTGTTCCGCGCTTCAGAAGTCCATTAGAATCATAAATAAAGCTGGCACTCAAGATTAATATTAAGAAATATTCGAAACAGGGAGAAAATTTTATTTCCAACCGGTTTTTAAGAAAATATATTTTTAAAGTATCAAAATCAACGCCATTATTTAACAACTAGATTTGACACTGTAACATACAAATTAGTTAACTGTAACATACAAATACTATTTGTCCCAAAATTAGTTCGTATTTCATTATTATGTACTTCTTAAATTAAAGATAATACATACATGAAAAATTAAAAATAAGCATCATATTCCTTATTCTGAGTAATGTTGAGTAAAGTAGGGCACTTTATAGGATCATTTTTGTTTTAATTTATCGAAACATTAATAACATAATAAAACAGCGATTTATCGAAACATTAATATTGTGTAAATTTCCATTTTGGTCAGTAACTTTGATTATGAATTGTCATAATATATTCGATTTTGTCTGCCCCCTCCTCTTTCGTTTGAAAGCCTCTGGGCCACAGGGTTTCAAAAGGTGGCAGTTCAAGGTGTGTCTCAAGCGAGACAAGATGTGATTGCTTGTGTAAGTGTGTGTGTGTGTGTGTGTGTGTGTGAGTGAGCGCGTGATTCCTGTGTGGGTTGGTGGAGGGGGAGTGGGAGGTTTCAGAGCGAGATTGTTAGTTCGCGGGGCCGCAGTGCTGTAGATCTTTTTGTTAACGAGTCGTGGACCGGCTTGCAATCAGAGAATTGCTCCCTTGCTTCGTAGTTGGAGTGTCACGATTGCTTATAACGAAATACGTCATATGTGTTTTCTCATTACAATTTTTCGTATTCACGGTTGTCGTGTTATGCTGCGTGACTTTCATTCAATATTTTTGCAATGGCAAATATTCATGATTCCGTTGAATTAGTCATTAAATTCATTATAGAGTTTGGATTGCGAAATATTAATTAATACATCCTATGCTTCATTCAAAACTTTCTACAATATGTCGCATTAATCTCTGAAGATTTTATCGTTTCAAGGGCTATGAGTTTTTTTTTATTCCTTCACCGGAAAAACGAAGCTGCAGTATCAACGGATGATTTTCTTAAACGAGATAGCTGTGACTACAAGGCGCAAGTCATGAGGCGTGTGATTGTGTGTAGAGCCGTGTGAGTGCTTTCTTTTGTGGTCAAGTTCTTGAGCAAATCGTGTCGAATTAGACCCTCATTCAAATGCGGGTGTTGTAGTGTTGTTACTGGTGACTCGTGAATTTGCCTTTGTATATGCACTTTATATACTCACTGCTTAACTACGTATTATTTCAGATTTACTTTCACTTTTGTTTGCTCTAGGTTGAGACATACGAGCCATGTAGAAATTTTTATTTCTTACCGCATATCTCGCTCTAGATTGCAATTCAATTTCCTTTCTTTTTCAGTAAACAGAATATAATTATGGTACGTTATAATATAATTACATAATAAAATAATATAATTATTTTCTTCACGTTCGACTTACAGGTTAGTGCTTTTTCAAAGATACGCACACTTACAGTTGTTTTTTCTTCTTCTTTCTCAGTCGAATGCAGGACTTACTTTACACTCTTTTGTAGTTTTGTACCACTCTTTTGTAGTTTTGTACGCTTTTTCTTAATTTAACTAATTTAATTTGATTATTTAGTGGTAGGAATGGAGAACGTGAATTGATGGAAAAGGGGAAACGTTTTCTTTTAAATTATAATTGATAGAAACCGTCTTTGGGAAATGTAGATTTAATGCGAGAAGGAAGGTGTTTGTCCGAGTTTGAAGATTGCAGCACCTCGAAGGGAAAACATAGAATTTTTCAGAAGCTTGTGAAATTCGGATGCAAGCGGTTCTTGTACTTCATTTGTACTAGATTTGTGAATTCGGAATGAATCAGGGAGCTACCAAGATTCTTTGTAGGTACTGGTTTTGAATGATTTGCATTAGAGAAAAGTTCATCGGTGGTATGTTACGCCACTCATGGCATACATAGTCATAGTTAGTCTAATTATCATTTTATTGATAAGAAGCGCAGTTTGAGTGCTAAGAGATGAACTTTTGTTAATGAGAGGGTACAGCTTAAATATTTGTTCACCTGTTTTGTTCGCTATGGATTGAATGTGTGATTTGGAGGTTAATAGTTGGTCCAGTAAAACTCCTAAATACTTGGCTAAGGTAGAATTAGAGACGTCAGGGCTATTTATTCGTAGGGGTGTACAAAAGGAGGGTGTCTGAGCGTAAATATCTTAGACTGTGATTTTAAAGGGGTCGATATTTATTTTTGTTCAGTTTTGTGAAAAATTTTCAAGTGAATGAAAAGAATATGTCTATAATGAAAGAATATATTTTTTATGTCAATGTAAAATCATACTTATGTATTTGAAGTAGAAACATAGTATTGACGGTAAAAATTGTTTCTATGTTAAGATAATACTCCTAGACAAATTTCTTCTTGACATAGAACAATTTTTGACAATTAGGAAGGAAGTGGAACAATTATTTTATTTTAGTAATCCAGTGAGACCAAAGTACATTTACACAAGAATAAAGTGCCGCGACGATTTCAGAACGTTTGCTACGAAATATAAAGAAATGTGGAATTACAAATGAATTTATGAAAACTATTCACTAATATGTATTTTATTTCCAACTTACCATATCTACTGTCTGTTCACGACAGGATTACAATCCTCAACCAAAAATAAGGGATCCCTTTAGTTGTCGAAACGTTATCGAGAGAAGCTAGTATTACACTAAACGTTCTCTGTGAAGTATTTTTAATACAACATTGTTTAATTCATTATTTGGTGTTTCCAGGCGAGTCACCAATATATGGTATTTAGTTCCGTAAGTTTAGTAGATGTTATATTCTAGAAGGGAGCAATGGTCCTTCCGTCGCAGGAACGTGAGAATCAACGCCAACTTGCACGTCGACTGGCAGGTTTTTCCTCCTCTAGTTACCTCCCCAGCGGAGAATTATTCCACTCGGAAGAAACTCTAAGCTACCGACATGTGTGGTAGTGTAGTATATGAAAGCGTAAGTGTGCGGAAGAGGACAGGAGAGGCAGGAGTAATGAGGAAGGAAAGATCTCCCGCGGTCGTGGCCCATTTGTTAAGGAAGTGTTATTTACTATTGATTATTTGATTATTGATTGAGTATTGATTTTGTGTACTTAACACCACTTCATCCACACAATGTAACTCAAAGTGGATTTATCATCTTGTGGAAATATAAAAAAATCTTGAGTTTGAAGCAAAATTTTGTGAGATTGCCAAAGGTATTTCAGCAATATTTTGATGCAAAGGGTGATACTGATTTTAAAAAAAACACGAAAGAATGAAAAACGGAACCAATTAATATTCTTTACTCTACAGAGGAATGGAGGGTTCTTTTAGATTCAGAGTTCCAAAGCTGTTGTTTTATTCTACAGCGGAATTCTTGAACTATCCATTTTTTTACGATATGTTCTAAATTTAGGGGATACAAACTTATAAAGAGTTTTTTAAATCTTATCCATTAGAATTGATTTAATTTGCATTTTTATTTGCTATCATGTTAATTTGCATGTGCATTTGCATTATCATGTAGTAATTTAAATTCTACTTAGGCTTCAAGAAGAATTACAAGAGGCACTTTCCAAAGAACTTGAATGTGAGGGAAAAGAATTTTGTGCACCAGTAATTATAAAATTTGGGTTTCTCCTTGAGTTTATTCAATTAGGACATATTTCTGACACAATGTTTATACAATCTTGGTCCGCCCGGCGGAGTTAAGTAACTAGTAGTATATAGAAATTATTAAATAATAAGTAGTATAGAATAAATTATCTAATGTTACGACGAATCGATTTAGAGATTTTAACTGATATAGAATGTTTTTAGAGTCACATGACACCGTAAAAGTGTTGTTCTTTTTCAAATCGCCGTCCGTAAATGAGCAGAAAATGGGAGCGGATAGGACAAGGAAGAGGAAGGAAAGATTGCGCGGACCGTGGGCCGTTTGTTAGGGTACTACTCTGATATTGATGGAAGAAATCATAGAAAACTACCGCTAAGAGTAACCGGTTGTGGGGATCTCCTCCAGGCAGTGGCTGAATTTGACTCACTTCTCTAGTGTGAAAAATCGACCCGTCGGGGTTCGGACCCCAAAAGAGGTGAGAGCTGCCAGAGACACTGCAGCAATAACTATGGTTGTGACATGCCATCCGGTAAACCTGTTCGAGTCGACTTGAGTTCGTGTGAGCGACGTTAGGATAAGGCTAAACAGGAGATATGCACTTATTGCCGCTATCTCGTCAATGACTCTGGTCGGGAGGTCCTAGGGCTCCAGTCTCTACGGTGGGGATTTCCGGCAGTAGCTAGATAGCTAGGTCGAGTGAAGCCGCTGTCTGGAGGAGAATTCTAGCGGCCGGCTGCTCTGATCGCTGCACTGAGAGAAATGTTGTAGTACAATGTACTACGTTTATTAAGCAATCGTATAGTAAATAAAATTATTCGTGTAGTAAGATTCACTAAACATAATTTTAGTTTAGTAAATCATACAAATATAAAACGTGAATGAACGAAGAGAATTGTCACTGGTACTACAGTTGTTTCGTAGATAAAATCAATCGACGAGATTTAAGTTTCATGATTTTTGGTTAATTGTTTAGTGATTCATGGCAAGTCAACTACCAGTGTGTGCTCTACTACGTTTCAATGTACTACGTGATTAATTGTATCAAATAAACATTTCTCTCCGAGTAGTGATCCGTGGGGACCACAGACTGCGCGCGATCTTTCCTTCCTCTTACTCCTCTTACTACGCAAACTTGAAGGAAGAAATCCCCCTCAAACCCACGTGTAAGTCGGCGCAGTATCTCACTACTCAGCAGGTAAGGGACACCGCCACCTCACGCGACAAATCACTCACTACACTCACAGGCGTAATGCCCATAGCAGTTGACGTGGCCCTGAAGGGTCAATGAGTGAATCGTAATTATATTAAACGCGCGCCGAGTCAACCCGTGCGGGTAACCGCCAGAGTGGAGTGAGAGGCCGTGGCGACCGCCCAGGAAGCAGCCTGCGGGCGAGCGCGGCGTGGTGCGGCGTGGCGTGGCGCGGCGTGGCGTGGCGGCGTTTCGTCACCGCCCCTCCCTCCGCGCCTCTTTGCCACTCGTCGCACGCCGCTCGCCGGCCGTCAGCACGCTGCCTCGCAGGCGCGATACCTGAAGGAATTTGCCCCCGCAGCGCCACCGTCGCAGGCGCCCGCGCGCGGAATTATAGGGAGCTTCTCTTCTTCTTCTTCTTCTTCTTCTTCTTCTTCTTCTTCTTCTTCTTCTTCTTCTTCTTCTTCTTCTTCTTCTTCTTCTTCTTTTTCTTCTTTTTCTTCTTTTTCTTCTTTTTCTTCTTTTTCTTCTTTTTCTTCTTTTGCTTCTTTTGCTTCTTTTTCTTCTTTTTCTTCTTTTTCTTCTTTTTCTTCTTTTTCTTCTTTTTCTTCTTTTTCTTCTTTTTCTTCTTTTTCTTCTTTTTCTTCTTTTTCTTCTTTTTCTTCTTTTTCTTCTTTTTCTTCTTTTTCTTCTTTTTCTTCTTTTTCTTCTTTTTCTTCTTTTTCTTCTTTTTCTTCTTTTTCTTCTTTTTCTTCTTTTCCTTCTTTTTCTTCTTTTTCTTCTTTTTCTTCTTTTTCTTCTTTTTCTTCTTTTTCTTCTTTTTCTTCTTTTTCTTCTTTTTCTTCTTTTTCTTCTTTTTCTTCTTTTTCTTCTTTTTCTTCTTTTTCTTCTTTTTCTTCTTTTTCTTCTTTTTCTTCTTTTTCTTCTTTTTCTTCTTTTTCTTCTTTTTCTTCTTTTTCTTCTTTTTCTTCTTTTTCTTCTTTTTCTTCTTTTTCTTCTTTTTCTTCTTTTTCTTCTTTTTCTTCTTTTTCTTCTTTTTCTTCTTTTTCTTCTTCTTCTTTTTCTTCTTTTTCTTCTTCTTCTTCTTCTTCTTCTTCTTCTTCTTCTTCTTCTTATTATTATTATTATTATTATTATTATTATTATTATTATTATTATTATTATTATTATTATTATTATTATTACTATTATTATTATTACTATTATTATTATTACTATTATTATTATTACTATTATTATTATTATTGTTGTTGTTGTTGTTGTTGATGTTTTGGGCTTGTGAATAACCCGACTTCAACCATGCATGCATGCACCATTTTTACCGGGGCTCAGAAACAATATCTTGGTAGCAGGTCTATGTGATTTTTTCATGGGCTCAGCATTTAGCAAGATCCGATATCTATCCCTTACGGTTGTTAGCTCTGGGGATATGGAAGATGAAATGATGATGTTAGTGAGGGGTGACAGGACAACACACACAGACACACGTACAAAAAGACACTCATGACTGAGGCGGGGACCGAGACCGCGACTACACTATTTCCTTAGCGTTCTTCAATAATAATAATAATAAACTCTCTATAATTCCGCCCGTAGCCGCCTGCGACAGTGGCGCCCCTTCCGGTCAGCTATTATTATTATTATTATTATTATTATTATTATTATTATTATTATTATTATTTTGTCACGCATTAGCCGTCCAGAACCACGCGATATACACCTACATTTATCGAGACTCAGTAACATTTATCCCGTGGCAAGTGTATGCTACTCCTTTACGGGGAATCAGCATTATGCTGAAACCAATTTATAGCCGCTAGGGTTTCTAGACTGGGAGGTGTGGTGGAAGATAGAATGGTGATGATAATGAAGGATGAATGGACGACACGCACACAGACATACACAAACACACACATGCCCGAGACGGGACTCAAACCCGCTGTTCTTTCGCTAGAGATCGCCACGGCTCTTAGCGATCTCGGCTATCCGGATAGGCGTTTTTATTTTTATTGTTATTAATATTATTACTATTCTTATTATATTTCTTTAATACTCCTCTACTTCTCAACAAATGTCGGAGCATTCTTTCTCTAGACACAATTTGTCTGTACAAAAAGATGGAGTTGCTTCAATAAAGATCTTCCTCATACAGTGTTCAAACTTTCGTGTAGCCCTCCATTACTTTAGTTTTTAGTGATACCTTTACTTTTTCCCTTCATCCACCTCGTTCAAGAAACAAAAACTTTCCGGTGATGGTTTTGATACTCAGTAAAGCGGTCTTTTCTATAGTTCAGAGATGTTTTTTCTCGAAACCTTAGACTTTTTTCAGCCTTCTACCAAATCCTTCGTAACTACACGATCTCCTGGTACTATCCCAAGTTCTATCTTCACTCTCTGCAATGTGTAGACATGCTTCGGCTTAACAGTGACTGGTATTTTAGTTTTTTCGGAGCAATAGTTGACACTAGGTTGCCATCTGTAGGAACTGGATCATCAAAAATCACAGCTGTTCTCGCTATTCTATTCAATAAAACTATCTGGTAAGTTGTTCCCGCTATTTTATAAAATAATTTATGTTTGGTTTATTATTATTATTATTATTTCTCTATTCACGACTAAAAACGTTATGAGTCGGTCGAATATAAAATTTACTCCACTTTGCAACTACCTTCCTAAGGAGCAGACCTATGGGTTGTCGATGTCTCTACAATAGTTAACTGTAAATGTGGTCAGTTTGTAGAAAAGCAATTTCTTGCCCCTCCCTGTCTTTGGAATGACCTGGGAGTTTAGTCAAGTTTTTATACAAATTTCGTGGAACAAATCTCAGAGCCCCAAAAACTGTCGGGACAACCTCTGCTTTTACATCCCACATTCGGTTGATCTCGTTTTCCAAAGTCTTGTATTTGATTTTTCTTTCTTGGTTTTGATCGCGTGGCACAGTAATGGCACATCGCGTGGCTACTAGTAAACAGGATTTTTTTCTCTAAATCTAAGATAACAATATCCGATTTGTTTGCCGCTATCGTCCGATCAATTTGCATTTGTTGGTCGTACAGTATATACACATTTCAACAGACTTCAATGGTTTCAGTGAGTGTTCGTACCACTTGCAGCACGTGTTAGGAATTTTTAGGGAAATAAAGGTATGTCGGTGGTGATAACTACATACCGTAACGTGACTTTTCAAACTAGTGAGGCTAAAACAGGGCACTTTCTCGCCCTTAATCATGGTTAAGCATACTGCAATTTCCCTCTGAATTAACACATGTCGATAACAAATTATTTTTAACTCATTACAAATAGTAGAATATTATAATACAGTAGAATATTAGGTGCGGCTTTCTCGGTCTGCGGTCAGCAGGCTCAAAAGGCTTGCAGTGCAGGCTTCCTTGACAACACTCATTCAAGAACGACAAGGATCAAACAACGACGGGAATCAAACCCGCTACCCTTCAGTCCAGGAACTTCGTCGGCACACGCTCTAGCCACATCGACCATACAGGTCGGCTGTTATATTACAACTGCGCTTTGTGCAGTGCAATCATATCCCAACACTGAGACGCAATTCATATTCATTCATTTTCTAAAAAGTAGCAAAAAATACCATAATAGGGTTTATGGCACCCCTAAACCCATTTTTAAATGGTTCTATTGCTGCGATGTTGCTCTTGCATCGAAAACTAAACTTTTTACTAAGGCAGATTTGATTAAGGAAGAAGTCTTAATCTTTAATATTTTGGTTCTAGGAAGACTGCGAAAAAAATTTTGAACTTTTGCAAGTTTCAAAAAATGTGTTTTTTCACTAACCATGAAACTTAAACTATTCTCTTAGACGTCCTTCACACTAACCAACAACAAAATTTAATAAAAAACGTTGGAGTCAGTTTTTTTCAAAACGTCTCAGGGCTTCATGTAAATGAGTTTCCAGTCGATGCCTTTTATGAATCCTGAGTGCCAGAACCCGCGGCGTTAATCTAGAAATGCTGTTACTGTATATTTCTTAGCGCGAAAGCCTTGAGCGATTGCTTCGGTTAATCGTAGGAGTTAATGGGCGGTAAAGTCATTCTGTTTAAAGCTGAATGAATAATATGGCGCCCGTTTAGTATTGAAAATGATTCAACCGAATTAATATCAATTTGTCAAATATATTTGGAAGTGTAAATAAGAGACGAATGGATCTAAAGTTTTTAGCAAATCTGGAATTTTTGTTAGGTTTACAAAGAGGAATTATAATTGCGTTTTTCCATGCGGTGGGGAGGATGTAGTTACACATTAAAAATCGCCGTTAATGCTGCAATCTGCTTATTTAATCTTAACGTAAGCATTGCTAATTCCGTCAATTTCTGGGCCGTTTTTTAATTTAAGCAATTTGATTACTGACGCTGTCTCTGATGGAGATATAAAGTATGATGAGGCTGGGGTTGGGATTTCATTATGTAAGTAATTTGTTATAAGCTGTGTTTAATCTTAGTAGTAATGGGGGAATATTTGTTTTATCCTTATTGATATATGACCTTAGTACATCGACAAGAAAACAATGGCCATTTGAATTTGATTGTATTCTGGCGAGAAGTATTGTTGTAATTGGAGTATCTTAATTGGTCTAGGTGGGTTTTAATAAGATTTGTTAATTTATTTACTATTTTTTTAATGTCCGTCCTCTTACTTTTTGGCTAGTGTTGACTCCTATTTTTTTTTTTTCATTAATAAACTAATAATGTTTTGGAGTGTGTGCCATTTTGGAGAAAATAGAAAAAAGGGTTTTGGAGGCTTCGTGTAATGTATTTCCACAACTGAAACTTCTTAAGTTACAACTTCATTCAGATCGATCGGGGAATATCAATTTTGATGAAAATCGGCTGAACATTTTAGACCCTAGCATTGACCACTGACGGACAAGCAGGTGGACAGATAGACGTTTTGCCATCAATCGACCTCTCGTTATCAAGGACCCACAAAACGTGGAATCTGGGTACTCCATGCGTAGAGGATTTTGATTTCTATATTAGCAACTAGATTTATTCAAGTTTGCTTTACCTGGACCCGTCAATAAAAGTTTGAACTTTTTTACTAAGTGAAAACGTTACCAATATTACAAGAAAACGCTGTTGTAGCAACAAAAGCTTCTTAGTAATACTTACAAATATCTTCAGCACTTTGACTAACTTTAAACACTATCTTCTGGCCATTGTAGAAGAAGAAAAATCGGAAGAAATTACTGTGCAGAAACGGAGCGCTTTTCAACCATACTACATAAGAAATATTTATCTACAATTAAGGAGAGACAGCGGCGTGCTTTTTTACTTTAAACGAATTATCATGAATTATTAACTAATGTAGAGAAGGGACTGCTTTTCAAAGGATGCCGGTTCTCAAAAGTCGTTCCTATGTTCGACAGAGGAATGGTGATGTAGAAGGGAAGGTTTCAATATAACTCATCTTTCTATTAAACAATAGCTATTTTATTATTACAAATAAATACATCACACGTCATTTTATAATCATAACCTTGTTCATATAATCATAACCATACAGTACCAAAATCATCGACCATGAGACCGGGACATGGTCGGTACAAAAGGCTGGTCAGACAATTAAAGTAACAATAAATAGTCATTTATGCACCAAGAGAGTTATAAAGTTTCTAATTATTGAGTGGAGAAAAAGCTCGAGAGATTTTTGTCGCCCGAGATCATTAGAACCAGTTAACGCCCGTGGTACATATATACTTTTATTTTTTACCTAATGTTATTGATTCTGATTTACTAATTAACTAGATGTTAACTTGAATCGGTTTGTCTATTCATATTCTCTCACATACATACTTTCAAAATTTAATAGTTCATAATTCTTAATTTCCTTTTATAATTCTCTCTCATAATTCCCTCATAATTTCTTCGGTAGGGAAACATGAAGCATTATTTAACTGTTTTCATTTTTCCCTCATTCTTTGGATCCTGGTAAGTTATACAGCGAATACCGTACTCCGTATCGAAGACAATAACAAGCAACAATGTATCAGTAAAAACAAAATGGATTGAAACTTAAATAAACGAATACATATACCTGTATTTAATGGTATGTGTATTTATGACATATATTATGTATTGACGAATATTACGTAATAGTGTACATAGTATACTACAGTATATTGCAGTACTACAACCATGTTCAAGGGTTGGCATAGAGAGGGAGCCGAAAAAGAAGGGAAAGGAAGTTGGGTTAGGGTATTCCGCGGTCGGTCACGAGAGCTTCTACTGTTCATAAAATAACAATCGCCAATATTTCAAAGAGCAAAGGCCCAAAGAGCTGAGCCCTCGGGGCGCGCCCTCGAGGGGGGAAAGTGAGGCGCAGCCTGGCTTGGCAGTGACCCCCAGTGGGGCTCTGCTCCGGGTAGGGGGGATGCTTGCGGTCTCGGCGGTCACGGCCGTGCCTTGGGGCCCCTCGCCCCGCCCCCCAGTTACTCGGGAGGCCACGCCATTCCAATTCCGTTCAAAGCAAATTCCGAAACCATGGTGCGAATTGGACTGCAATAACAACCCCGGAGCTAGAGAGTGGGTTGTTCTCTACTGGAAAAGTATTTTTTAACACACCGTGCGCAAAACACTGTATTTTGTGCTGGTTTTTTGTGCGCGAAACAGCTATTTTTTTCACAGAGTGCGAAACATCGCGAAGCGTGTGCTGGACATCGTGAAGAGTATGCGAAACATCTGTAACGATTCGCAATTGTCTTTCGTCTTGACGTTTTTGGGTGTTATTTACAACACTGACTGACTGAAATCCATTTACTTTTGTACAAATAAGATATTTTTAGGTATTTGATATTTAATTTATATTCCTCTACTTGACGCATTGCGTTTCGCACTCGTCTTTTTGTCGTTCTCGCTACGCTCTGACGATAAGCTCGACTCGTGCGTGACCAATTGTATAATTCTGTCATTTAATGGCTGCAACCAGTTACATATTGATACTCATTATGACACAGATTTCATTATGATACAGGTTCTTGACCAAAGACAAAGAAGTTTACAAATCAAGTATTCATACTTAATTTATCATTGAGTATCGTTCTTTTAAAGGTTTCGTTCGATTGTGTACTTTAAAATTCATTTGATATTATCTTATGTTGTCAGTTGTAATTTCTATATTCATTAGGAATTGTTTTCGTGGAATATTCAAACAAATTTTATTGCAATTTTACTTTGATCTTAATTGACTAGCGCAGTAAACGAAAGCCACCTGTGGTAGGGAGGGAGCCTTCCGAGAGATGACCTTGGCTGAATCCTGCATGTGAACTTTCACGAAACGATTCAATATAAAAGTTTAAATAATAAAAGTTACCATATGTCGTAGAAAAAGCACCGTATGAAACTCGATGTATTGGGTACTAATACACTCGTGTAAAGTTTAGGAAATTCGCTCGGTCCTCGTATCATAATATCACAGTCGTGTATTAATACCCATCAGTACATCATCGTTTCATAATGTACTGTAGTAATTCAACATTTGCTAACTAACCGAACCAAACACATCTTTGCCTCTAAAACGAATTTTAAACTCCTGCATTTAGAAACCGGCTTGGTTGGCTCACGGCATCAATGACAGGTTGATTGTCACTGCGGGACCTGTGACCCAGAGGTCCTAGGGTTCGAATCTCAATGGTGGAAGGATTTTTGACACTACCTGGATGGCTATTCCGAATTCAAAATTAAAAATGCATAGACCACTGTTAACAACTATAATTAGTTAAATAATTATTATTCTCAAAATGGAAGTGTTTTAATAAATCATTTCCTCGTATCACTAGGAGTGGTGGCTCAGGCCATATTTGATGTCACTGCAGTGTGTCTGACCGAGAGGTTCTAATTTCGAGTCCCGACGGTGGCAGGATTTTCGGCACTAGCTTGAGAGATAGGTGGAGTTCAGTCGCGGTTTGGAAGAAACATCCAGCCGCTGACTGCTCTCATTGGTACTTTTGTATGGTTCCTTGGATCAACACGAGGCGAAAGCCAAAGCAGTTCCCTAACAAAAGGCCCACAGACCACACGTGAATTTTCCTTCCTCTTTCTTGTCCCCTTACCTAACACACTCTTATATGCAATACCACATATCGGGAGACCAGTAGAAAGCGAAATTGGAGTATATTACTGAACACGAATACTATTTTGCAAAATTAAGGTTACTCTTTTTAAATGCACATTTTATTTTTATTTTTCTAATAGTAATCTTAGCAAAAGAATAATCACAGGCCGCTTTGCGCTTCTCCGCCCTTGCATCTAAACACCCACAGATGGGTCGCTGGCTCAACAAGCGTATTGTCTGCCGCGGGCGAGCCACACCCCTCGCCAGCATCCGGTCTCGCGACGGGCGTCCGATGTCCCGTACAAGGCGGGACAAGGCGTAAATAAGGCTGCGACAGTCGCCGCGGAGGCGACGGCCCACGCGAGCAAGGCGTGGACGCGGCCTTGCCGGCGAAAGAGGCGATTCGCGCCAGGATGTGGCCGGCACGGCCCTCTGGGAATAGAAGAATTATAGGGGGCCGGGACGGCCAAGGCTTTGGCGACTGTTACGTCAGAGCTCGAAATCTTTCGTATAACTCCGAGGTTCTATTACCATTTCTTTGTTATTCGTGTATGTTACTATCGAACATTTAGATCCATAGGAACGAATCATTTAAACAAACTATTAAGTCAGTGGTCCTTAAACACTGCGGCTGACGTTAAAATTGGTAGAGCTGAATTTTTGGTTTCGGCTTGAGCATTGCTAGTACTAAATCTCTGATTTGTTGGCTCGTTGATGAAAACCTGCATCATTCCGAATTATTGTGATCATAATTAGAGACAATCATGCTTAGATTCAGAGACATACCATGGTCATCATCAAAATAGCATGGTCCTGCGATATTGTTTAAAAGCTTGAGATATGTTTATTATTATTATTACTATTATTATTATTATTATTATTATTATTATTATTATAAATTTAAAATGTCTTTAAAAATTAATGTCACACGTTCTGTAAAATACTCAGCTTTACTAATGTTTGAACCTGGTTAACCTTCTGTCCTTTTCTTCAAAGACTGCTTTAGAAGAATAGGTACGTAAATAACTATAAATTTTCTTGCGGATTTTATGACTTTACCGCACTGGATTTTCAGTGGTCCTTGTTCTTCCCACGGCAATCTGCCATTTATCTCTAATCTACATGCTGGCGCGAGACGCCCCCCCCTCCACTTCTTATCGGCCAAATTTAAACATAAATCAGCATCGACATATATGTTTTTCACATTGCGTTTAGAGAACTATCAAATTGAGGTCGTCAGACCGCTTCCGATAACCAAACGAATATTGTAAGATCATTAACGCACAAAAATGTCAATGTTATTTTAAAGTAATGTAATTTATTTATTTTTTACTATTTATCTTACCAAGGATGAAAGACTACTATAGATAGCTATTTATACAAGTCAAAGGATTGTTAAAACTCTTCCATTCTAAGAATAATTATTATTAAACTAATTATAGATGTTAATAATTACCAATGGATTACATCAATATTCTAGTAACTCTTTCACATATTGATCTCTGCTTCGTTAAGTTTATTTTTATATATATCAAGTGCATAAAGTTATTTTATGGTCTAGCGAGCCCGTATTATGCTGTATGCTATATACTTATTACTGAATAGTTATTTATGATACGAGTGGTAAAAGTGGCGTTTTATTTCGAAAGAAGAAAGATTGAAAAAAGATATAAAGATAAAAAAACTCCGACCGATAGAAAAATAAAATCACGTGGACTACGTGTGTCATACACTATTTTTAGACTGCCGTATCGGCTTTACTTTTACTTTAACTACAGTATAAAAATCACATAGTGATACATTCAGGCCAGTAGTTGCTGATGCAGTCAGATGAATGTACAAATGTCAGATGATTGTTTACCACCATTGCTTACTTCATTGCAATCAGAGATGTATTATTCCTTTGCTTTATTTATTAGGGTCGCATTAACTTCTTAAAGACAGATTTATCCAAACACTTGAGCATCTATTCACTTTTAGCACTAGTGCTAAAAATTGACCTTTTAGGACGCTATGCATGTGCGGAAAGAACAGCCTTTACTAATGGATGTCTAAAAAAATTAAGGACTCAGTCTTTTTCCTCTGGATATAATCACAAATCAATTGACACATGACATTATACCTCGTTTTTAACTTTAAAGTAATCTTTTTAATCCAGGGCACCACTTCATATAATCTAATCAATAGCAACTCCCGATCAAATTAGACGCTTTGTAGAATTCTACTTCAACAGCAGCCAGTTTTGACCCAGATATCTACTTGACATGGAAAGTTCTGCTCCTGTCGCTGTGTGTATCAGTCATGAAGTCATAGTTGTGTACTTGCAAGTGCACATGCTCTGCTCCCTGCTGAGAGAGACCTCTAACACGTTGTGTGAGCAGAAAACGAGTTTCGTGGGTGCTTCGTATCGAAAAATTGGTTGGCTTCAAAATGTCTGTTTTTTCAGAGATCGGGTATAATTTCCGGAAAACATGAGTAATTTTTAAATAATTTTCAGTGAATTTTTAAGCAATTAAAAAATATTTTCTCTAGAACCGTTTCAATCGTTTTCTCCATTTCTTGCGAATAGAGCAAAGCACACTTATAAAAATAGTGCAGATCCTGTTTTCGGGGAACTGTATTTTCGAAAATTGTAAAGATCTACGAATAAAAAACTTTAATATTGATGAACAGAGTATTTTTTCCTCAATGAAATCTTTAAATAATGTCATGAACATTTTTTTAAAAAAAGATCAACCTTTTAAAATCGAACGAATTGAAAACTTTCTGAAATTCCAAAAATGGCTTAAGTGAGAAATAATGCAAGATGTAGAGCATTTATTGTTGGTATCAATGACCAACAAAACAAGGATTTTAACTTTATAACTGAGAGGTCGTAATTTACTACACAAGAAAGATCATTTTTTTTTTATATTAAAGATCTATAATATTACTCACTGCACAAACAAATTACGTTTACCGCTGCAGCATTACGTACTGCGTATACTGCTCTTCTCTGTACTGCGTATGAAGTTTGCGAGAAAGTAAGAAGAGAAGACGATTCCGAAAAAAATGATAATGTAGACTATGGAGTCCCCAATTTACATCGATGGTCAACATTATGTTGCTCTCAAGGTCTATCGCTAAAACCACTTGAGGATATTCGTGTGTGTGCTGCCAAGGGGAACTCAATAAACGACGGTTTATGGGCGGCAACGGATTCTGCGTCTGGAGCGGCGACCGCTAATACCAGGGCGGCTCGCTCCATCTCCTTCCTGGTGAACGCTGGGGGCGAGCGAACGGCGTGGGCGATGGGCGATGCTGCAATCGGCGACGCGCCCCCAGCCACGCCCCGCCCCGCCCCGCCCGTCTCCCCGCTCCCGCGCCACGCCCTCTCCCCGCCCCGCTCCGCCCCGCCCCGCCCGCGGGCGCCGCGCGCCGATTCGAGCCCCGCTGTGACGTGGTCGGGGGCCGCCAGCCCAGCCGCGCACGTTCTCCCGTGGGGAGGAGAAAGCCACTCAACACTCACGCGCAGAGTAGCAACAGGCTGGTTGGCACCAGTTGCTACTTTTTGATTATTTTGTGCAATTTCGAATGCGTTTCGGCAAGTTTGAGTATATAGCATTAAAACTACATATATTTGGCTACCTTATGATATTCTTTTTGTTAATGAATTTATTCGCGACTGATGTTTGCGAGCACTTCAACTACTATTGTCACTGGTGCTGTTTTCAGTATGAATGTTTTACTGCGGCATGTGGCTGTATTCCTCCCTCGCTTGATGGCGTGATCCGGCGCCGACCTATACATCAGTTTGCGGGTATTTCCCCCACCAGGGATCTCCAAAAGTTGGCATCGGCTCAACCTGAACAAACTCTATTCTCCCGATATATGTGGTAGTTTAGTGCATGTTTGGGTGTCAGAGTGTGTGAATGAGGGGAAAGGTTAGGAGAAGAATTAAGAAGGACATATCGCGCGCGGTCCGTGGACCATTTTCTCCGGCTCTGCTCCGGCATTAGCCTGACGATGATACAAAAAAACGGAAAGCTCCAGATCAGAGAAGCCGGCCGCTTAAATCCTCGTCCAGACAGCGCCTGAATTCCGCATAGCTATCTAGCTAGTGACGAAAACCTGTAGTCGTCAGAACTCGAAACTATGACCTCCAGGACTGAGGCGCTGCAGAATCAGCGGAAAAGAGCTTTGAGCTAAACGCAGCCGGGTTTACTAGCGAATATTTGACTAGCTACTTCATCAACACAAGAGGGTTATCTATCTAGATAGTGACGAAAACCTGTAGTCGTCAGAACTCGAAACTATGACCTCCAGGACTGAGGCGCTGCAGAATCAGCGGAAAAGAGCTTTGAGCTAAACGCAGCCGGGTTTACTAGCGAATATTTGACTAGCTACTTCATCAACACAAGAGGGTTATCTATCTAGATAGTGACGAAAACCTGTAGTCGTCAGAACTCGAAACTATGACCTCCAGGACTGAGGCGCTGCAGAATCAGCGGAAAAGAGCTTTGAGCTAAACGCAGCCGGGTTTACTAGCGAATATTTGACTAGCTACTTCATCAACACAAGAGGGTTATCTATCTAGATAGTGACGAAAACCTGTAATCGTCAGAACTCGAAACTAGGACCTCCAGGACTGAGGCGCTGCAGGATCAGCGGAAAAGAGCTTTGAGCTAAACGCAGCCGGATTTACTAGCGAATATTTGACTAGCTACTTTATCAACACAAGAGGGTTATCTATCTATCTAGATAGTGACGAAAACCCGTAATCGTCAGAACTCGAAACTAGGACCTCCAGGACTGAGGCGCTGCAGGATCAGCGGAAAAGAGCTTTGAGCTAAACGCAGCCGGGTTTACTAGCGAATATTTGACTAGCTACTTCATCAACACAAGAGGGTTATCTATCTAGATAGTGACGAAAACCTGTAATCGCCAGAACTCGAAACTAGGACCTCCAGGACTGAGGCGCTGCAGAATCAGCGGAAAAGAGCTTTGAGCTAAACGCAGCCGGATTTACTAGCGAATATTTGACTAGCTACTTCATCAACACAAGAGGGTTATCTATCTAGATAGTGACGAAAACCTGTAATCGCCAGAACTCGAAACTAGGACCTCCAGGACTGAGGCGCTGCAGAATCAGCGGAAAAGAGCTTTGAGCTAAACGCAGCCGGATTTACTAGCGAATATTTGACTAGCTACTTCATCAACACAAGAGGGTTATCTATCTAGATAGTGACGAAAACCTGTAATCGCCAGAACTCGAAACTAGGACCTCCAGGACTGAGGCGCTGCAGAATCAGCGGAAAAGAGCTTTGAGCTAAACGCAGCCGGATTTACTAGCGAATATTTGACTAGCTACTTCATCAACACAAGAGGGTTATCTATCTAGATAGTGACGAAAACCTGTAATCGCCAGAACTCGAAACTAGGACCTCCAGGACTGAGGCGCTGCAGAATCAGCGGAAAAGAGCTTTGAGCTAAACGCAGCCGGATTTACTAGCGAATATTTGACTAGCTACTTCATCAACACAAGAGGGTTATCTATCTAGATAGTGACGAAAACCTGTAATCGCCAGAACTCGAAACTAGGACCTCCAGGACTGAGGCGCTGCAGAATCAGCGGAAAAGAGCTTTGAGCTAAACGCAGCCGGGTTTACTAGCGAATATTTGACTAGCTACTTCATCAACACAAGAGGGTTATCTATCTAGATAGTGACGAAAACCTGTAATCGCCAGAACTCGAAACTAGGACCTCCAGGACTGAGGCGCTGCAGAATCAGCGGAAAAGAGCTTTGAGCTAAACGCAGCCGGATTTACTAGCGAATATTTGACTAGCTACTTCATCAACACAAGAGGGTTATCTATCTAGATAGTGACGAAAACCTGTAATCGCCAGAACTCGAAACTAGGACCTCCAGGACTGAGGCGCTGCAGAATCAGCGGAAAAGAGCTTTGAGCTAAACGCAGCCGGATTTACTAGCGAATATTTGACTAGCTACTTCATCAACACAAGAGGGTTATCTATCTAGATAGTGACGAAAACCTGTAATCGCCAGAACTCGAAACTAGGACCTCCAGGACTGAGGCGCTGCAGAATCAGCGGAAAAGAGCTTTGAGCTAAACGCAGCCGGATTTACTAGCGAATATTTGACTAGCTACTTCATCAACACAAGAGGGTTATCTATCTAGATAGTGACGAAAACCTGTAATCGCCAGAACTCGAAACTAGGACCTCCAGGACTGAGGCGCTGCAGAATCAGCGGAAAAGAGCTTTGAGCTAAACGCAGCCGGATTTACTAGCGAATATTTGACTAGCTACATCATCAACACAAGAGGGTTAACGAACCTCATTTGTGGGATTGGTTGATCAGGTCTCTGAGTACATTGACACTAGCTTGGAGTAGGTTGGTACATTAACTCCATAAGAATGTAGAGCAATAAATCAAGGTCAAAATGATGGTTCCAGTATTTTAGTTTATACAAATGAATGCAAATCACTTTGTTATCATTATTTTGGTCTTCCATAACAATTCTACATTGACAACTACAGCAGTATTGGTAGTTTCATAATAAAATACTTCAAAATCAGTAGTTAATTGATTGAATAAGTCTTTTGCATTTTTTTAAACAGATTAGTGATGTTTTTGCTTATGAAAATATGTCTGAATTAATGCGATATTTGTTTAAACCAGAATGGTAGGCACTAGCGAGACTACATCACAAGTGTCCCCTACATCATTAGTGGCCACTTCAAACAAAAATTCGAAAAATGAAATTGAAGACATCTTACTTTCTTTGACCTTGCAGAATGTGACGCTTATACTTTCCACAGATGATGAGTAGAAAGATGAAAAATGGTACAACAGCACATACTTTTTCGCATTAATCCTGCATTCACAATTTGTTATAATTAAAAGGAGCTCAACGAAAGCGAGGCCGGCGCCATTCTTTAAGCCGCCCTTTTTCTATCCGTTTAAAATATTGAAGAAAACATTTGGAGCTGTTTTCAGAAAATAATGTTCAAAGAATTTTAAAAAATGCCTATGTTTTGCGCAAAATTACAGGCAAACAACTCACATTTTTGGAAAAATTTTAAAATAAATTTATTTGAATATCTATCTTCATGGAACAGATTTCATGAAGTAAAAAATCTCTATCTTCAATATCATAGTTGTAGGAAGTCGCCCCAAAAATGCACTTTTACAATTTTCGAAAAATCTAAAATCAATGAACATGAGACCCACACAATGCTTTTTAACGTGTTTTACACTATAGGGATCAAAGTTTAATTTTAAAAATTAGAACATCTGCTTTTTGCTATGTGTTCTTCTCTCACATTCCGTAAATACAATTGCATATACATTTTGGACTTTTAAAGAAGCCATCCAGTAATGGTTCTTTCTATATATTATTGTTAAATCGTTGTCCATGCAGAAAATAGAATTACATTACGATTATTATAACAATAATACAAATACAAACAATAGAACAGTGTAATTTGTTAAAACCAGTGGCCAGTAATGTGGGCTTTCGTGATGAAATTGATTGGAGTTTGTGCTGAAATGCAAAGCGCGGCACTTGTGGTTGCAAGGCGTGATTCCAGAGTCGATTTTTCGCACTGTAGTCTCCTCCAGCAAATAAACTTTAGGCTGAGTGTTCTAATAAAGTTGATAAATTATACTTATATTTATTTTACATGTTCATTTGAAGTAAATCAGCTGTTGACAGTTTCATCCAATTGGGAACCTTATCATACAAGCTCCCGAAGACATATTAGCTACCGATTGGAAGAAACCATCAACAGTGATTTACTTCAAACGCACGTGTAAATAAATCATATTAAAATCAGTTGTTATCCTGTACTTTGGAAGGCAGTATATAGCTGATATCACGTATTTGGGACACTAGAGTATGTCAATATTTCTTGTTGTCGAAATACTTCTCTCTACGGTGTTGGAGAATTCCAGAAGAGACGTTTTGCAGTCAATCAATTGTTTGGTATCATGTACCCACAAAACATTGATTCTGCAACGCCACGTGTTAAATGGTGTAATTTATAATACACAAAAACAGGATTTATTCTCTTTTTCATTATCAGGGGTCCTGCAATGAGACTTTTTTTGCCGAAAATTCGCTGTTTTCCTGCGGCACGATTTCATAACTTTCTCTTCTTATGAAGTAAGTGCGAGAAATTAAAACTCAAATATACCGTATTAATATTGAAATTGCATTAATGTCCATTAGGTCCAAGACATGTTCAAATGGTGGACTGACAAAATAACTTTTACTGAGACTGGCCAATATAAGAATTAAGCAATTTTGTCGTGACTAATTCTGGAACAAAATTGTATTCAAAAATTAATTAATTAAAAACGGAACAATTTAAGAATTGGCGTTTTTAAAACAAGGAATCTGTTCAAAAGAGCTATCAATCTAAGATGTATCATATAACAAATTTAGTATTGCAGCTTAAGAATATTGAGAAAGGACAAAAATGTTTTAACAGATTTGTACTAATGGTGTTTCACCTTAGGCGTGAATAGAAATGTTAGAAAATAGTTTTATTATGTGCAGATGGTTGGCAGACAGAGAATGGAGCAAGTTTGACATGGTGACAATTAACCTCAGTTAAGAGTACCAACCAGTCCTGTACGGGATTTATATTAAACAGGGCTACAGAGTGGCAACAGAGATTCACATGGGTAACGGGCCGCACGCAATCTTAACTTTATCAACCATGAGCTCTTCTGTACTCCTAAAACCGACCGCACGAGCACACACACACACACACACACACACACACACATACACACACAAGCACTTCACTACCATGTCATGAGTTTAGCATTACCGTTTATTCGGAATGGGCAATGCCCCTCTGGCAGTGATAACTGAATGGGGAAACCTCGAAGCCAACATACAGTTCCGCATCGTAATTCATATTCTTGGGTAACGAACACTGCCATCTCTCGAAAGATAACATTGACAACACGTACGCGCCTAATAAGCATAGCGGTTTACGCGCCCGGAGTACGAATAAACCAATGTAACCAGCCAGAATCATTCCTGCTCCTCTTCAAGAGATGATTGTCTACCCTATATACACATAAAAATAGTGTCTGTGATTTAAAATAAAGTTATTTTTAGTCTGCGGTTACTTTTCAGGGAATGACCAACGTGTTAAAAGTTCAAATTTTTAACACTAGTGCTAAAAGTGAGTCGATGGCTCAACCTCCCATTCTTCTACATAAAAATTAATGTCTAAATCATTTTCAGTTAAACATTTAGTTCATTGGGAGTTAACATCGATTTTTCCCACTCCCCCAAAGAAAACATCAACTGCAAGTGATGGGCCTCGGACGAGTGCGGGGCTCGGATTCTGGACGCAAACACAAAACCTGGCGGGTCAGGGGCCAAGTCGATTAGCCTGACTTCCGACTTCGATATTCTAGACGCTCTTCCAGGAAAAGAAGGTAAGGAAGAGTCTGTCAATTTACAGAGTTAGTTGTTGAGTTGCGTTCACTTCTGACGTAAAATAAATGGAACTGAAATGAAGCGAGCAGAGTGATATATCAGTGGCCGCGGTTTATCGTCACTTGATTCCTGATCCCCTCCCTCACCTTCCGATTTTTCCTTGAGATTAAAGCTAAGGCACAGAACAGGTTGCGCGAATGTTTTTTTCAAAATTGCCAATTTTTAATTAAATTACTGCAAACACAGTGCTCCGTACTCTCACAATTTGTCTGAAACGGGTTAGGAGTAGATTAAGAAAGTGACTATTAAGTCGTCGGTGGTCGGGGAAAGGGTGGTCTGTTAACAGGGTTTGTTAACTAGTTTGCATACAATAAATGAGTTTCTTTCTCCGTTCCCAGAAACATTGAGTCGTTGAGACGGGTAGTCGCGTAATAGGGAAGGTCTTTCACTGTAATTTCACTTGCATGCAACTGCATTTTTACAAAACTTTCTGTTATTAAAAGTACTTCGATTTTACGTTTGAAAAGCAATTTGAGCTTTCTATTCAGACAAATTTAGTGATTTTTACTTTAAATAAACTCATTTTATACAAATTCACCAGTTTTACAGTATAAACCCTACAATGTATTAAAATTATAAAATTGATAGAACTAACGTTTACGAGTATCTGCAGAAATCCAGGAGTTAAAGAAACCGTGAAATTGCTCTTCTCACCATAGTATGACACACATCTTTAACTGTTTTACAAGGTTGTTAAGGGTTATGAAGATTAAGAATGTATGAACATGTTAGAAAAAATAAGAGGACAGGGTTAGATAAATGATAATTATAAAAACAGAAGGGAAGAAATTCTACTCAGTGAAAATTCTATTAGGTCCGGAAATTTCTTAACCATTGTGTAGTAGGTTTAGAGCTAGATGACTGGGATGCATTTGCAGACGTTGGAGATATTTGGAACTTATTTCTTGAATATTTTCTTCAACTGTTGCTATACTAAGGTTTCGGTGTAGTACAGCATTTTTTTTGTGAATCAGGGTGTAGATGAAGTTGTACTTAAACGTTTTCATTGAAATGTTTGTATAATTGACAAATTAGTTTTGCTTACAGTGCCCCAGATCTGGATTCTGTATGTCCAAAAAGGAATTAGAATGGTTTTAAAAATTTAATAGTTTATTTTCAAGCAAAAATTTTGATTTTTCAATAAAACAAAAGAATTTTCTTAGTTTTAACTGCAACATTTTTTTTTTGTTTGAACATGTTTTCCCCTTGAGACGTCTGTCAATATGAATACCTAGATATTTAACTGTTTCATTTTGCGGTGTTTGAGTTCTGTTGAACATAAAAGGTGAACAAGATTATTTCCAACAAGTTGTATGTTATATGTGATGATTTACTTTCATTTATCATGATTCTTTACTTGCTGTACCATTCTTTGAAGATCAGTAATGTGATCTTGTAGTCTTCGTGATGGATCTTAACAACAATGTAATCATTTTTTACTGATCTTTTTATTATAGATTTGAGAAGAATCCCAAGAAATATATCAAAGGGTGACTTTCTTAATTTCATTCCATTTGATATTGTTAATAATCGTTTAGAGTATTTACTTAATATTTCACATTTGAAATAGATAGTAAATATTCGTTGAATACAAAAAACTGATTTTGACGTTAAATAAATAAATAAATGTAGTAACGAGCGAAAGTAGAAAAACCGAAGCCGTGCGGGTTGCTCCAAAGACGTTGCACACGCGCCTTCCTGCCCTGTCCACCCAGCGCTGGCCGCCGCCTGCAACGACCTCGGCGCGGGCGACCTCGCTCCATTGGGCGGTCTTCGGCGGCCGCGGGGAGCGCTGACGTGGGCTTTGGAGAAACGCGTTGCATCACAGCTGCCACCGCCCTCCGGACACTCCGGAGCCGCCGGAACTAAGCGCTTTTCAAATATCAGCGGCGCGCGGTTGGCGCTGCGACTAGCAGTGAGCGGTCGCGCGAAAGAAGTGCACTTCACCCCACGCGATGGTCGAGGCCGTTGAGAAACGGGCGTAGGACTGAGCTCGTTTCGGCGGGTCGCGGGTTGGAGTCCCGCGCAGACAGGATTGGTTTCGCAACTAGGCTATAGCTTCTTACGAATGTCCATGTTTTAAACCGGCAAAGGTGGCTCAGGCCATCAACTGATGGCACTGCAGTGCTCCTGACCGGCAGGTCCTAGGTTCGAGTCCCGCGAGTCCTAGCTGTCGGTTCCACTGGTCGGTAGTTTCCCTGGTTTCTACGATCAACAACAGGTGAATGCCGGAGCAGTACTCTAACAAACGGGCCATGGACCGCACGTAATCTGTAATTTCCTCTCCCTTCTCCTTTCTTCAACCCCCAACTTGCCCACACACTCACGTGCACTGCACGCCCACACTTGTCGGAGATCAGCCGTGGCTTAGAGCTTGTCGCGGCTCGAGCGGTGCCCCGCTGGTGGGGGAGGTACCTTGTCAGGGAAAATTCACAGAAGCCGACGTAGGCCGGCACCGGTTTTCTCCAATCAGCGGGGGAAGGTCAACGCCACCTTCCGAGATGAAAACATGCACTACACTTACGAGACGAATGACATTAACAGATGACGCGCCCGGAATCAGTCAGACAAACTGGTGCTTTTTAAATATCATCGGTGTGCGGTCTGCGGTGCGTTTTGTAGTAATGTAATGAATGATTGTAACTGTAATGAATGATTGTAACTGTAATGAATGATTGTAACTGTAATGAATGATTGTAACTGTAATGAATGATTGTAACTGTAATGAATAATTGTAATTGTAATCATACTCTATAGGAGCTTTGATCATGACGCATTCAACTGGGAAGTATCCACTAATGTGAATACTTAGGCACGTGGGTTCTTGAGACATGAGGTCACCCGCTAGCAAGCCCGCAGTTTCAAGAGTAAGCCCTTAAGGTGACGGACGACATGTCCGAGCACAGAGAGGCGGTTCGACGCCTTGTGGCCACGTCATGTTTGGGGAAGGGAGGCCACGTGCCACCCAAGTGGAAGCGTATCATGAACAAAGCCCTGAGTACTATAAAATACGCCGACGGGCCCCGCCCGGGGGGACTCTCCGAGCTACCGTTTACTTGGACGGAGGTCTCCACGTAACTTAGATGTAACTTTGATTCCTGTATAAATTCATTTCTTTGTAAGTAAAGGACTCTTGTTTCGACATTTGCTAAAACATATTCTGTCTTTCATTTTCACTTGTGCTGATCCACCATCCTGCAGTCTTCTGAAGGGACTTAGCTCCCAAGGACCCATAAATTCTAAATAATTTGTGATACGCGTTTGCTGCTTTAACTGCGACGCCCTGCCTGCCTATATCATTGTGGGTGCAAGCGGGGCCTAGCAAGCAAGCAGCAACACTTACCAAAGTATTACAGTAAGCGTGAATCACCGACGGTTTAATCATTGATTTAGGATTTATTATTAATTATTGATTTATTAAAAGTTAACTTGGCGTCAAAATTGGTTGACAAAAATACCTTCTAATTCATCTATTTTTGAACGTCTCTGCAATATTTTTTCGGCCTGATACATGCAATAGAAGCTTACAAAAAATAAAACATGAAAAATATGTTCCTCATTGTATCTGGGCAACACATTGCTCTGTAGGAGGCTTATTTTTAGGGAATTTACAGCATATTTACTTTTCCGTATACGTACGTATATACGGAGTAATACGTAGTGTTATCACGTTTAAGAGGACTGGTGACGAATAAAATATCTTCAATTTGCTCTGTCTTCAATCTTCTTTGATGTTGGAAGAAGCGAATGCTTGGTTAGGCAGAGGCTGTCGTAATATTAGTAGATTAGCTAATTCCGCACTACCAATATACAAAATAATTTTAGAGAACCATATTTATAACAAATTGAGAATTGGCAAATATTACTTATCTGCTAATGCTCCGAAATTTGTATTGCTAGTTAACAGACGTTGGTTGAAAAATGTTCTGGTTTGAAATACAATATTGTAGTATAAGTTTTCTCAAAGCAACAATTACACAGCAGAATGTGATTAATACCCTCTTTTCATTCAAGTTCTGAATCACTAGAAAAGAGCGTAATAAATCGTATATAGAGTGGAAGGCAAAAGGACGTGTCAGCAGTTTGTGCGATGACGTATCATTTTCTCATGGCCGCATGACTGGTTGCTCGCACACAGGTATTAGCCGAAACAGGAACAGTGATGAATGTAGAAATATCAAGTTGGTGAAAGATAATTAGGGATGCTTGAAGAACATTAACAGAAAAAAGCAAGAAACAATTACTAAATTCATAGCAGGAAACAGACTGTCGTACGAAGTGTTAAGGCCAACCTCGGAGCATATATTTTGGACTGAGAGCTATATTCCCTGGCCAGATTATTAGTCCATCTCCAAGAAAAAATTTAAAATATTCAGTATGCATTTAGTTTCCATATTTCTTGTCAAGTTCATAGTTATTTAACAATTGGAATTCAATATTCACTTACTGTCAACCAATAATATGTAATAGTGATTGTTATCCTGATTTCACTTATATTATAGTTATCTTTTGTTAAAGATAGTTTTAACAGCTTTTTGTTAATCTAGAAGGTCTTTGACCATGCCGATGTCAATATTCACAAATTTTATTTAATAGGTAATTATTACAAACAAATTAGATTACTTATTGTACCTTATGGTCTCTTTTCCGCGGCTTTGATGCGATGGAGAGACCATTTGGGGTGAATACCAGAATTCGAAAGATTAGAACGCGAAAGGATGTAGGTATTGTAATGGCTTAAAGGCCTTCGGCCTAAACACATAGGATCAAGTAATCTAATTTGTTTGTAATAATTACCTATTAAATAAAGTAAAATATTCACAAATTTTAACTGATCGTTGTTTCCTGAGAGAACTGTGAAAACGTATCCTTGAAAGAAATTGCATGAATGAACTTAACTAGAATTAATTTCACGAAATGAACTTCACATACCACACTGACTTTTTGACACAGCTAAAAGATACTCAACAATGAACAAAACACTTCTAGGGGAATACTTATCTAGGCTACTTTGTGTCATTATTGATGATCTTAGAACTTACCAACAATCAGAAGTACATATTATTGGCTGGCAGCAAGTGAGTGTTACATTACAAATGTTATAACCATGAAATTGGCATTAAATATGAAAACGTAAATATACTGAATATTATACATCTTTTCTTGAAGATGGCTTAATAATCTCGCGAAGGGATATATAATTACAATAATCTGAGAATGAGCTATGTTCATATATCTACTGAAATTTCCAAAACTCTAATGCTTTTCGGCACTAAGACACATTAGAAAAACATATTTCTTACAATACAAATATACTATAATAACTATGTAGCTAAATGCCCTTCATAATCAATTTTTGGAATTACGATTCACTAGCATATAAAGGCGATAAATTGTTCCAAGATATAATGTAAAGCGAAAGGAATTGTCAACATGAGGAACTCTTACGTTGCATTATTTTTCATGGCCACATGAGTGGTCATGTTCCACTAAATTCCCAACAAATGAACACGCTAGTTGTCGACTGCTATATGTTCTCGAGAGTCAGAAGCAGTGACGTGGCAGTGTCGAGTGCAGACACGTGGAGTTGACCTCAAGACCTCCAGGAAAGAAATTAACTTCTGTGAAAATGACCACCTTCACTAAAACTGGTTTCTTGCAAAGTAGAAAGGAGGGAAGGGCTGCCATGCTACATCAAGATTATTACGTGTTACAGTCTTGTATTTTCAACCACAGTCTAGCACGTCTTGCGTGCACTTAAGAACGGTGATCGAACAGATCAATGTAGCTGACAACTTGTGCACTGGTTATACCCAGAATGGTTTGTGGTACAGCTTAATTGTCTACTTACACAGTAAAAAGTGAGTGACCGAATTTTACAAGAATATGTCAAATTGCAATCCGTGATGAATATTATTTAACGTTCCAGAAATTTATTGTTTCTCAACAGCCGCAATGATTTGTGCCACTGTGTTTGACATATTTCACAATCAATATTAAGTTTTATTCTCTTTTCTTCGTACGCACTTACGAAGTAAAGAGACACTTCTATAATACTGACCCCAAAACAGTTCTTCTACGGAAAAACTTGTGATGCTTTGATATTGAGAAACTGGGTACATCGTTTTTGTATGTAATAAATTACTTCCTTTAACACGTTTTGTTGGACCTTAGTAGCGAAATATTCGTTGACAGAAAAGCATATGCCTCTGGGTTTGTGGTAACGCTAGTGCCTAAGCTATTTATTTGATTTTCTACAAATTGGTATTACTCGCGCAACTTTTCTTGAACGATGGATTGAAGAAATGCGGGAGAGTGGGGATATTAGTTACAAAATCCGCCACTAGCTTTTATGAATAAATGCAAATCTCTAGAGAATCAGTCATACATTCGTAACTTTCTCAATAATTTGCGTCCTAACTTTCACAGGAGTTTGAGATATCTTCTGTGATGGATATTCACTTGCTTCGGTCATTTCTTTACATTTTTTGGAGAAAATCACGGACAAAAGTACTCGTCTTCAACAACAAATTGTTTCTATTTCGCACCAGTGAAGAGGTGTTTGGAATGTTGTCATCAGTGCTCGCTGTGAGCTTTTGCCTTCAACCGTCTATTGAGCCAGAGAGTGGTAAGCAAGGATATCGTTATCGCGTTATCGCGCGAGTAATATCCCTCGAGCAATCCTGGCCGAACGCGAAGCCCTACAGGCTTGAAATGAATATTTTTATTTTGAGAGGCGCATTGCATAAATCAAAAATATTTTCAAAATTTCCAGAAATTTTTGCGTAAAATTTTTCTTCGGGAAAATGACGCTTAAAATTGGGATCGGGCGCATTTTTGGTGAAATCTCTGAAATTTTCACAATCATCTTCCTAGAAAAGGTACCTTCCTACATGAAAAAATATTGAAGATAGAGACTTTCATTTAATGAAATCAGTTCGTCAAAAACAGATGTGTAAAATAGGTAATATTAATTTTTTTTTGTAAATATGAGTAGTGAAGGTGTGAAAAGTATTCGAAGTTATTGCTTTATTTTTTCCCACGGATAGAACATTATACAATTAAAAATGGCAATAGTGTCAGTTTTCGTCAACTCTCTTTCTGTTTTCGAAAATTTGCAATATATAAATAAAATTTCACAAAAGAGGCTTTTTTCTTAATGATATCTATTACAAAATCTTTGCAAATATACGTATCTACAAAGATTTTCTCCGGCATGTTTGTCCGTCGGTATCCCTGTCAATTTGCCTCTCCGTGCATCCGTCTTTCCGACCGTCCATCTGTCCATCATTGTGTGAACAACACTAGCGACAAAGCTATTTGCGGTATTTGAATATTGCAAATAAATATTCCCTAATCATTCTGGATAGACTCAAAGCTTTACGTTTAAAAAAAATTCTTCAAATTTGTAAGTACTTTACATGAAGCCTCTGGGACATTATAAAAATTGTCCCAAAAATGACTCCAATTTTGTTCTTTACATTTATTGTAAAAATAGAGTGAAATACACTTATAAAAATAAAACTATTAACTCTGAATTTTTTCCAATTGCAACCATTTCAAGAGTTTTGAATCCTGTCGTACAATGTTAAAGGTGAAAATATGTTCTTTAAATTAAATTTGATCTCCATAATTAGTTCTTTAATTAAATTACTACACATTTTTTGAAATTATAGGTAGTTTTGGGTAATTTTTAAGTTGAGTATGAGCTATATTAAAAACAAGATATTCTCAAACTTGCCTGCAATTTTTTATTAAACATTTTTATACGGAAAGGACTAAATGTTTGAATAACACGACTTATCCACTATTTTGATACAACTCTTTGAGTTTTCAAAAATTACATAAATGTAATTTCTTTGGAATATCCCTCATGTCGTTTTGAATTATTGCATTTGTTAGTATACGATCTTCGTATAATGTTTTCTTCGAAAACTCAAAGTGTTTCTTTGATAATAACATAAATAAAATTTTATTATATTTATATTTTAAATAGAGATATATAAAATTATATTATAGCTATATTTTATGAACACTCAAACGACATTTTCTCAGAAACGGCTTCATAATTTTTTTTTAAACTTGTGAATAGGACTAAGATTTACTCCTCAATTATAATTTTATAATTATATTTCTATTCTTAGATTACGAGCCTGAAATATTGAGAAAAGCATATTTGCAGATAGATAGAGAATGGGGCAAAAATATGTAGTACTAGTTCTTTAAATTTTTCCTCGGATAGTGCGAATAATGTTTAAAAATGGCGCAAACCGCTTATCATTGGACTCTCTGAACTTTCGAAATTTCAAAGAGTTATAAAAAATGCGAGGAAGTCAGTGCTGTTCCACCACCATTAGTTTCTGCGTGAAATAACTCAAGTTGTACATGGCACACCAAGTCCACTTCTTAACCGGAATTGGAACCCACAGGTTTATGTATCGTGTACTCAGGCCCAAGTCACCTAAGTCCTCGCTTCACCAGGCAAATAAGGAATGGACAAGGGAAAAGGATGGGGGACATGGGGGACATTGGGAAAAGGATGAGAAGAATTTATGAGTCGTCAGATCTGTATTCTCGTAAATGGATGATATATTTAGTTCTTTTGGATTTGCGTATTTGTTATGAACCAAGGTGCTTTATTGACCTTTCTGAGAAATTTAGTTTGTATCACTTCTATTTTATTTAGGTTGGTTCGTGCGGCGTAGTTCCAGATCAGGCAGGCATATGTGAAAGTTAGTCTTATTATTGTTTTATAGTCGATTAAGCCGCAGACAGTGCTAAGTGCGGAATTTGTGTTTATTATTGGATATATACAAGATATTTTGCATAAGCTTTATCTGCTATATATTTGAAATGTTGCTTCCAGTTTAGTTTGGTGTCAAGTATTACTCAGTAGTTAAGTACTAGTAGTCAAGTATTTTGCTAGCGTATTTTTATTCATTCTAGATTTCAGATTTGAAAGCAGAAGATAGGTGGTTGAGGAAGTTTGCAGAGTGTGGTAGTTTGGCTTGACTTTTAGATGCGTTTATCTTTATTTTCCAGTTTATGGCCCATTTGATGAAATTATTTAGGTCAATCTGTATGATGTCGAAGACGCAGTTGATGTCTGAATGAGAGGTAAAAAGTGCTGTGTCATCAGCGTAAAAGGCACTTTCTGTGTAGTTAGACTGTGGTAAATCCGACATGTAAATAGAAAAGAGAAGTGAAAAATAATAGAACCTTCAGAGACTCCTGACTCCTGCATTAATTTCAAATCTGTTTGAGAAGCTTGAGTTAACACGTATAAAAAGATATATATATATATATATATATATATATATATATATATATATATATATATATATATATATATATTTTAGAAAACTTATGATTAGATGGCGTAGATACTTGAGAGTTCCTAGTTTGTGCAGTTCTACAAAACACCTTAATGCCAGATTTTATCAAAGACTTTCTCAATGTCTAGAAAAGTGCAATTGTGTATTTCTTGCTGTGAAATGGATTTGCTATGAATTAAATTAATCGGAGTAGCTGGTGGGTGGTGCTGTGTTGTGATCTGTATCCAAATTGGAAGTCCTGGATAGCGCTAATTTTAGTTAGGTACAAAGATAATCTGATGTTTTTAAATACCTTTGCCCAGGCAAGTTTGGAGCATTACCTTAACAAACGGGCCACGGACAACGCCCAATCTTTCCTTCCTCTGCCTTTTGTAGTCCTCACTCATTACTTACATACACACTCACACTCACTACACTACCCCACATGCACTGTTCGGAAGCTTAGAATTTGTCCCGGCGAGGAAAGAAGGAAGTTGAGGAAATTACTCGAACCCGGGCCCCCAGTTTGTTTTCGAAAATTTCGAAACCCAATTATCTGTAAAATTAAATCGAATATTTGCAATTCATACCATACCTACTTATACTAATGTTATGATTTACTTAAAGTTATTGGGCAAGTAGTTTAAGAATTAAACAATTATTTAGTGAACATTATATTTTGTGGATTTTTAAAAAAGGTTTCCTAATGTGAGCCCCCGCTGAAGTTTTAAGAAACAAAAGTCACATATACAATATAGGCATATTTTTTGTCCCCGCACATTCTGAATCCTATGAGCCCAAAGTCAACACTTTAGGCACAGTTCTCCTACATGCCTCTAGAAATTTTGCACTGCAAACCATGCACTCTGGATCTTCGTAACCTGGAAAGGAAGATATTCCTTGTAGAACGTACGATTCGAAAGAGACAAAGGGCATGTCGCTTCATTTCTCGCCGGAGGTGGGATCTTCCTTGCGCTTTGTTGTTTAACTTCATAATTATCTTAAAGATCTCTTTTCGACTTCTCTGGGACGAAATTCTGAAATTCTCTCTTGACCTCTTTCTTCTTCCTGCCCTCTCGAACTTATAGATTTCAGGCTACACTGATTTTTATTATTCTCCTATGGCAAAAGGAGTGCCAAATGCATTAATTGTTTCTATTCTCCAAACCTAGATAACAATATCCGGTTTGTTTGCTGCAATTGTGCGATCAGTTTGAATTTGTTGCTCGTAAAACATTGTATAGAGTCCAACAGATGTCGCCGGTTTTGGTACGTGTTCGTATCACGATCATGTTTGGAGGACGGTACATACCTGCCAGTGGAGGTAACTAGATACCCTGTCGTGTCTTTTCAAGTATTCAGTCTTTGCCAGAATTGGACTAGCTGCAACTATATAATCAATGGTTTCTACTTGTTCCTGGCAGATGCGGCATTTATCATCTTGGGAAATTTGGAGCACCGCTGTATTACAAAGTCGCGTTCTCAATGCCTGATTCTGAGCATCAATTAGAACTGCTTCCGATTCTGGCTTCATTACTCCCATTTAAATCACATGAATGATTTATCTTCATTGATTTGCACCTTGTTTATTATTTATAGATATTGTCTACGGGATGGTTTGTCTCTCCACGATTTCTTTAACATTTTTTGTGTCTCACATTTCATGTTAATAGCATCAGAAGTTCACTGTCTATTTTAATCTGCGTGTATTGCATAATTTTCTTTGCAAAGATTCTTTCTACATTAACAATGCCTCTGTGTCCCATTCTTTGGTCAGATTTCTTGACCTGCCTCTTTAGAGAGTCATCGTGATGGCTGTCTACATACTTTCCCATTCCGACTATTGCATTGTGTCAGGACGATTCAATTTGTCTGAGGCCTCTTCGTCCTTCTTTACATGATACATAAAGTCTATGTACATCAGCTCGAGGGTGCGCGACATGATGCTTTGTTAGCAGTTTTCTGGTTTTTTAATCCATGACTCGAATTTCTTGCTTAGTCCACTCCACGAGTCTGAAACTGTACTCGACTACAGGCACCGCCAAACTACCAATTGCAGATATTTTATTCCTGGAGTTCAGGGTGGACTGCAAAACGCGTAATCTTCTGTAATACTCCCTACAAATTCTCTTTCAATGTAATGTTCGAGATGGTCTCACATCTCATATCTCACATCCTTCAATGCCCAGATACTTGTAAGTTTTACTTAGCTCAAGATCTTGAATCACAGTGTACATATCAACTTCAGTGCTCTTTGACGTTGTCGCTTTGTCTCTCTTTAAATTGATTTTTGCACACTTGTTAAGACAAAACTTCATGCAAATGTCATTGATAAAATCATTCGCGACAGACATTTGGAAGAGAATCGCTTCATTGTTAGCAAACAAGCAAGATCATCCATGTAAACGAATGTGATACTGATCTTTCATCACCATTGTGATTGTAACCAACGTCAGCTTGCGACAACTGTCTAGATAATGAGATCAAACTAATGAAAAACATTAGAGGAGTTAGCAAATCTCCTTGAAAAGAACTCCTGGTTATCTGAATAATTATTGTTTCTACAGCTTCCTTTCCGCTGTATGTAAGTAACTTGGTACTCCACGACTTCATACTAGCCTTGCAAACCTCAACAAGGCTAGGATGAAATAGATAGATCTCCAGGGTTTTCAAAATGCAATCGTGTGGTACACTGTCAAAGGCCGTGGTAGGGTTCTCATAGTCAATCCAAGCCATGCTTAAATTACGCTTTCGTTTCTTTACATCATTAAAGATTAATTTATTTAGTAGCAAGATTTCCTTGCCTCTTCTCTAGATATCCTGACATATTGACAGCTATGACTGCAGTTATAACTTTGTACAGTACTGACAGAAACGTGATTGGCCTGTAGTTCTTCCCCAAAGAGCTGTCACCCGCGTTGGATAGCAAACACGTGATGCCGCATGTGAGCCATTTTGTGAGATACTTTGTTTTTTCTAAAATTTTATTAAGAGACTTTGTGTTGGTTCATGGGTAGCCAAATTAATTCAAATTTAGCGCCATACTTCGAACATCTCAGTTTCGCTACTCTTTGAAGGCATTCAAGAAGCATTTCAAACTTTCCACCTTCAAGACCTAAATTCGGCCAAAAACCGAGTGATTCTTTCACAATTGACAAAATATTCATTTTTTGGACAAAGCCCTATGAAATCGACTTTCAACTGTTTCAAAAAATCACCAATAGATCGCGCTACCTCCTGGGCGGCCGCGAAAAAAGATTTACTCATTTTCAGATTTCCCAGAATCCAATGTTTTCCACCTCAGACGCGACGAGCTCGCACTGTTTGAAAGTCAGAGGAGCCACGAACATTTTAGCAGCGATCGTGCACGGAAGCTAAGCAATAGGGTGCATTTAAAGTTGGTGGTACGTGGGGAGCAAGCAATTACCATGTAGTTTCTTTGAACCAGTGCTCTGACACGCGGAGCGAAAAAGCAGAAACTATGAATGACGTGAGGAGAACGTAGTCTAGAATTCGTAAGGAGAAGGTTTATTTTTGTCAAGATAGAGCTAACCATGAAAATCTCTACAATACTCAATTCAACAATTGATTCTTACAGCAAATTAATAATCTTTGTCAATTATGTGTCGTTTTTTTCAGAACTCTCTCGTCATATGAGAACACAGAAGGTGATGCATACAATTTCTCGACACAGTTTCTGCTAATGCTCTTCCAATCATCTAAGCAATATTTCGCTGCTTCAACACTTTGCTAAATGAAAATGTATTGCTGTTAATTCCTTAATTCAATAATTTTGGATATCCATGATATAGTCATGAATGTTGTTCTGCTGTGAATTTTCCATTGCAGAGTATGTATCGTCGTTGACTGGCAATCTTCTTTGAATCTAGGGTAGGTCTCCTATCAGGGTTCCGCTCTCTCCATTCCTGGACAACTTCTATTTCCAAGACCCCATTTTTCGCTCTTGCATAATAAAAGCACCCTATCACTTCCTTCAATTCATCCCGTGTCCATCTCTGACGATGACTTCGAGCCACTGACGACTCTGGGTCCCCAGGGCTAACATCCTTGGGATATCCACACGTAGACAAGGTGACATTAGCTCGATTTCTGAGCAGGTATGGGACATTGGTAGAACAAGGCACGTTAAGATTCATTACATTTCTTGTTCTATCCGTTTGGAACTGCTCGTTGGTTGTAAGGGGAGTTTCGCAGGAAGCAAGTTGGAGTCCGCAGATCACAGTTAAACCATGGGTTATTTCCTGTTATCCGTTTCTGCGACCCACAGTGGCCTCGGGACATCCCCCGCAGGGACCAGCAAGGATCTTTCCGATCGCCAGTAGGCATTACTAAACACTTCTGTTCTTTCACAGGCAGCCTCTTTCGCTGGCTAATGCAAGTTTCGTTCCTCCTCTCTGATCAGTGGCCTGGTGTTGTTATTATTATTATTATTATTATTATTATTATTATTATTATTATTATCATTATCATTATTATTACTACAATTGCGCGTTAAGACAATGTCTCCCATACGCTTGGCGTACGATCTTCTCGAACTGCGTTAGTCTATTGGTCGGGGTTAGATTTCCGACAGGTCCCGGAAATTTGCCTGATGCGTTTAGTTTTGCGTAAAGCTAGATACTCACATACTATGGGCCGCCTGATTAGAGTTTTCCGAGGATTTCCTCATCATTTCCATGCGAATTCCAGAGGAATACCCTGGAACATGAGCTGCGGACTGCGCAGGATCTTCCCTTCCCTACCCTGGGCCCAACGGCGCCAATCTAAATGAATTCGAGGATTTGGAAGTTTCATACGGGTATTTTGATATTTTAAGGTACTTTACACAAGGCCTCAAAAACATTTTCAAAATTTTCTACAACATGCAATCGACCGGCTTCACCTCACGTAAGAGCTAGCCACTTCCCAGGAAAACTCAATTGCTAATTCTGCACTTGGCCAAACTGTAAGAGCTCATTAAAAAACACCACTACTCTAACAATGAAGACACTAGATTGATATATTTAGATAACTATTAATCGAAACACGTGAAAAAAATTCTACTCGGAAAACGTTTCCTATGTCGTTTGGTATTTTTTCACTTTTTAAACTGTTTAATTTTTTTTCTTTTGGGCAACATTTTGCCCAACATTCCAGGCAACATTTTGTGAAAATGACTTTCAGCGCATCTGGCAACGTTGCTCACAGACGGTGTGGAGAGGACGTCGGTTCGCGTGGACGGCGAAAGGAATTCCAGAATGCGCTGGCGAAGAAAGTAAATTGGATTAACACCGTTCCAGAACGTGTCGAGACTCTATGAAGCAATAAATCTCGCAGGTTGCGTAGCGCACGTTCAATGGACATTCATAGCAAGTACGTTGAATGCAAGTCAACTCACGTCGTGAGAGAGCCCTGTGAGAAATTGCGTGAGCTTGTACTTCATTAAACATGATGTTATGACAAGTTGAGTTACGATTAAAAAAATAGAACTCTTCCATGAAAAATCACAGAAACATAATATAATGCCGTCAGTTCGACCTAAATTGTAACGCGCTTGAAAGAGATTTAGATCAATCAACGTATTTTGATTTTGTAATTTTGTTTTAACTTGACCTTATGGTGCTTCGCTAGTTGTTGACGAGAAGTCGAAGTTGAATCAGACTCGGGCCTACGCGATTAATATAAAATATTCTTGCGCCCGTTCATTGCGTAACTTCCTATTGCCATTCGAACTACGTAAACAGACTGCCCTCCTTCCCTCTGTTTCTTCGATATCGCGACAACGGAGACAACTCATTACTAGCGAGCTAATTTTGATGAGCTAAAACATTGCCAAAATGATCAATAAAATGCCCTTAAAAATGTTTTAAACTCCCTCAAAGCAAAGAAACAAGACGTAAAAAGTGTTATCTAATCCAGTTCAGGTGAATAACATCTTTTGGAGATGTTGCTGATGTAATCGAGGTTTCTTCCTATTGTTCAAGTGAACTCACCTTGCAAAATTTTGGTTTGGACTGTTCTTTTCCAGAAAATCTGTCTTTTAGTTATCGAGTAATTGACCGAACGGTGAATGGCGCTGATAAACACCACACGAATCGAAGATTACAACGGCTGACATTGTCATTTTTGATCGAAGAAATATAGTAGGCTACTAAAGGATGCTGTAGAGAATATATGTTGCATCTCATAAATATTATTTGTAGCAAGAATCACTAAATAATGATAATAAAATCGATGAAATCAACAAAAAATGCATGAAAATGACGGAAAAGGGCGGAAATGACTTGTAAGTCGACGAAAAATGCAAAACCAAATGACAAAAATTGGTCATTTCTTTTGTCGTCACATAGACACTGTTCTAAAGTAGAAAAAAAAGGAAATGACATTTCATTCAAATCCACCCCCTTCTCATCACAATATGGGATAAGATCCGATACGCCTACAAATATCGTACACTGACGGCCCACTCCGCGCCCAACGCCGCTCGCCCATGCGTGCTCTGGGGCCTCCCGCCAAAACTGTCTCCCCCGCACTGCGCTGCACCTGCTCATCAGCGTTGCCACTGACTCTGAAGCGAATATGTCGGGAAGTGTCCTAAGGTTTGAGTTGCGAAGGAGGTGGAATTTTCACTCTATCTCACAGCTAGATCGAATTGAGTCGTTCTCTTGAGAATAATAATAGAATTTGGCTGCTCCGATCCTAATTTTCCGTGCGACTCAGATCCGAATTCTGTGATCGACAAGTTTCCTGCCTGCATTAGCATATCGCACGTGTCGGGAGGAGAGGCGGGAGCTTCGAGCTTGCACGGTTTGGGGCGCTGTCCGCCGCACCTGTTATGTTCTGCCCTAAGACTCGACAGGCCTCTATGGGCTTTGGCCGACCAGCGCTGACTCACCCTCTCGGCCATGGGATAAGGGGTTCATGTGGTTAGCACGAAGACATCCCTTCACCGTATATTCTGGTCTTCATAACTTGAGAATGGGCTTTCTCATCGTCACACAGCAATGGATACTGGGACGTTTGTAAGGAAAACGCAGAGTTATTATTTCGCCCCGGCCGGGAATCGAACCCGGAGTGAGTGAGCACGCTAACCCACGAGCCACCGAGAGCTACTGGGCGAACACCAGGAGGGGGAAATCCCCCGCAAGCCAACATCAGGTCAACACCGCCTGTCATCATCCAGTGTGGATTCGCAGATTCATTGGTTAGTGATTCTGGGCGCGTCTCCTGCTAAGGTCATTAGTCATGGGCGTGTAGTGCATGTTTTTTCCTTGGGATGGGTCGGTGATCTTCCTCCGCTGGTTGGCGAGATCCGGCGTTTACCTCCCTTGAGGTAGCGGGTTTTTACCCAACCTAGTACCCAACCCGGGCACCTCGGCCACAACCGCTTCAGGAACAATACTCACTCTGGCACCCTATCTAATCTTAGCATCTCCCCCCCCCGACAAATCCCTTTCTCCCACCTCTTCTCATTCACACCCCGTACTACGTTGCCATCCGTCGCACTCTGTCCGCCTCGCCACGCCACGCCTCCGTCCGAGCTGGCCGGCCACACCCACATCCGGCTGCGTCCGGCTACGCCCCCCCCCCACTCTCCCACCCCGCCCCGCTCCCCCCCGCTCCTCCCACCCCGCCCGCCCGCCCCCGGCCCCGCCTACCCAATAACGCCCGCCCGCCCCCCCGGCCCCGCCCACCCAATCCCGCCCGCCCGCCCCCCCGGCCCCGCCCACCCAATACCGCCCGCCCGCCCCCCCGGCCCCGCCCACCCAATCCCGCCCACCCCCCCAGTCCCACCCACCCAATCCCGCCCGCCCCCCTACCCCGCCCGCCCGCCTGCCCGCACCCCCGCCCCCGGCCCTGCCGCCCAATCCCACCCGCCCCCCGGCCCCGCCCACCCAATGCCGTCCGCCCGCCCGGGTCAAGGCAACGCGCTACTCCCGTTTCTCAGGCGGAGGGCGACGATCGCTGGGCCGCGTGCACTGCTCCCGTGCGCACCAACCCACACTCCGTGCGGCCTCGGGAGCGGTTGGTTTCGCGTCTCCACTACAGAGTAGTTGACGTAACAAGGGTGCGAAACAAGTGGTTCACGCACGAGTCGAGTTTGCACGATCAAACGACGAGTGCGGGAATCACCTCGCGCCCGCGTTGCAGATAATATTTTTAACACATCGTGAGCGAAACGCAGTACAAGTAAAGAAATATAAATTAAATATCACAAAACTAGAAATATCTTATTTATACAAAATTAACTGAATTACAGGACGTGTCGTAACACTATTGTTTGTAAATAATACACAAACACGTCGTCCACTCGTAAGATAAATGTGAATTGTTACAGATGTTTCGCACACGCTTCTCGATGTTTCGCATTTTGTGAAAAAATCAGCTGTTTCGCGCAAGGAAAACAAGCACGACTTTGTGTATCGCGCGCCGCGTGTTAAAAAGAATTGTTCTGTATTTTTCTCGTACTCTATGGAAGTACGATAAAATAATGTAGTCCCGCAGCAAAAAACTGCGATTTTCTTACAGAAAAAACTTCTATTGTAGCCCTCTGAAACCTAAAATGTCGATAAATATAATTATTGTTTCTGTATGTAGTACATGACATCCTCCCTCATATAGTGAATTTAAAGTCCATGTGTTGTCGGTCTTTGATTTTGAAGCAGAACGTCTTCCCGTCCATCTGCCTGAAACATTACTAGCAGGTCAACCGTTTTTGTTTTGCAATTTTCGAAACACAGGGATATCAACGAAAAAAAGCCCTGCACCATTCTCTTGAACGTCCTTCGCAGTATTAAAAAATAAAATTTAATAAAAAAATTTACAGATATTTTTTTGAAAATATTGAAAATGCCAGACGCCTACATGTAAAGTATCCAAAATTGTAAATCGGTTTCAAAATCTATGAGCTGTGACATCAGCCAGAACGATTGGAGAATATCAATTTTGAAGAAAGTCGACGAAAAGGTTTTTTTGCTACTGTTGTGCACAGATAATCAGACAAACGTATTGCCGTTAATAAAATTTTCGTTATGGACGACGTAGAAAACATGCATTTTGGCTACATCATGTGTTAGCGGATTTTTTCTGTATTTAGTATGTGGATTTATTCACGTTGTCGTTACCAGGGCCCGGCAATAAGGGTTTTTGTGTAAAAAATTCGCCGTTTTCCGGAGCACGATTACAATACTTTCTGTTCTTACGTTAGTAAGTGCGAGAAAGTAAAATACTACAACACCGTGAACTGTCCTTAGAGGCTGTAAGTAAAGATATGTATTAAGTATAAGTATGTCTTATTTTATCATTTAAAATAAATGTCATTATTTAACGAGAACATTAGTGGAAAAAGACGTTAATATTTTTCACGTAATATTCGGTGAAATGTAAGCAATTTTTTATTTTTTGTTTAAGCAATTGTTTATTCAATAATGGCCTCATGGTTTGGGATGAAATTTTGTTGGTAAGTAGTCTGAAGGAAGCTTAAGAGAATAATGTAGATCTTATCGTTTTTTGAAAACTCATTTTTCGAAAAAAGGAAAACTTCAAAATTTGTTTGGCGTCTTCCTACAACCAGAATTCTAAAATACATTTTTTTTCTTAATTAAATATATTCTTCAAAAACAGATCATCTAATAAGGTCAGGTTGAATATTACGAAAATATGAGAATTTTTTGAGTAATTTGGCGAGAAATATAATCAACTGCTTTCAATTTACTGCGCTTCGTGAACGTATAATAAATAGTGATGCTAAGCAGTTGGATCCTACATAATTTACAATTTGTATATTATCTCATATTTTTTTATCGTTTCCCGTCGAGCTTTTGTTATAAGTTTTAGAATTAATATTTTCGAAATTATTTAAACCCTTTTTTTAAATTGCGTCCTTAAATTACGTAAATGCGAAGAGGAATATATGATTTTGCTTTCCTTAATAAGATATGTAAAAATCGAGTAATTTTGATGAATATAAAAATATTACATTTTTATTGTATTTTTTCAAAAAATTTTCGTTTTCTTGCTAGCAGTAACAACGCTAATTGGCAAAATGTGTATCTCATAAACATTAGTGGTCATAGTTGCTTGAAACCCATTGTTGTAACGCCGCACTGATAACAGAAGCTGAGATGATATGATTGCTGCCAATTTTTCGCATTAATATAAACTAAGTTTTATTTACAACTAAACCACGCATCGTGCATCCTTGGTATTCGCGGAATTTTTCGTGATTTGCGTAATTTCGCGTACTTTTTACGCAATTTGCTTGAATATACGGGCGTGAAAGTGCGTGCTGTTTTAGCACCACTAGTGATAGTAGTCATGAGAATTAGAAATGCAATGTCCCTTTTCCCAGCTCGCGAGCAAACTCGTAAACCCCTGTGAGAAAGCAACTATGTCTCAAATTTTAAAAAATGTGATTAGACGGATGAGGGTACGTGACGTGATTTTTCGATAATATCGCCAGAATCCACTTCTCTGATTGATTGGTTCTCCAGACGCATCAACTGCAACGGTCACTAGTAAAGTGTAGAGCTTGTTATGTCACTTGACGTGACAATGTTTCTGGCTTGCTAAATCCTAAGACACAACAGCTTTCCCTTTCAGGTATCACCCCAAGCGAGGCACCTCCCCAGCTGGGACATTCCCCACACTGCCGACTGATCTTCTCCCATGTGTGGATGTGTAGTCCACGTAAGTGTGTGTGAGTGTGTAATGGTGAGGCGAGCTGCAGAAGAGGAAACCCCGGCAAGCCGATGTCTAGGCGACAGATCTCACCATTCAGCGGGGGAGAAACCCTGCCATCGCCCGTAATAACACGCACTACGGGGCTACTGACCAAGACAGGTAGCAATGTAGCGCCGTTATAAGCGATGGATTTATTAGTGATTCTGGGCGCGTCAACTGCTAAGGTCATTAGTCCCGTAAGTGCATTTTTTTTCTCGAGTGCCGGCGCCGACCGATCGTTGGCCAGAATGGATTTCCTCATCAAGGTATCTCCCACCAGCAAGGCACCGCTCTACCAAGAACAATCTCTGAGCTCCAGACACTTATGGTAGTGAAGTGCACGTAAGTGTGTGTGTGGGTGTGTGTAATTAAGGAGTGAGGACAGGAAAAGGAAGAGGAAGAAAACATTGCGCACGGTCCGCGACCTGTTTGTTAGGGGGCTCTGGCATTCCCCTGGTGGTGATTGAAACCAAGGAAAACTATCAATCAGAACAGCCGGCCGCTAGAATTCTCCTCTAGCCTCTCTCTCCGACCTATTTAGCTTGTGTCGAAAACACCAATGTTTTAATTTTGAGATTTTCTAAACATCGATGTTTAGAAACATCGATGTTTTGATAGTGAACAGCATAACGCAATGTGGAATTGCAGAGCCGGCGCCCAGTAACGTAAGCCAGCGAAACAAAGCAACATCGCCTGAAAAAAAAACACGCAGGCGAGCGGTAGAGTGTGCACGACGTGGTTTTCTGATGGCCTCGCCGGAATCGACTGCTCTGGTTTCTCGCCGAAAGACGCCGCGGACGGCGTTGCTCACGTGTTTTTGTGTGCGTGTGACGTAACGGGATGCGAATCTCATTAAGTCTGACCGCTTTCTCCGTGCTTGCGTGCGAAGAGAGCGAGTCCTGGCGGCGTTCACGACAGGTGGCGAAGACGGCTCGGGTGCGTTCAGAACGTCCGCCGATTAGACGCAGTGAAGGGAAAGGCGGCGCGGCGCTCACACATGGCGAAATCAATCTACTTTTTTGTCATTTAATACGTAGATGTAGAGAGTTCAAATGAAGTGATTATATAATTTGTTTAAATTGTTATTTACATAAAAAACGACACCGCTTGAGAAGGGTCGACTGATGTCACTCGAGTGCCTCTGACCGGGAGGTCCTAGAGTTCGAGTCTCGGCTATGGTAGCAGTTTTGATACCAGCTAGATAGGTCGAATTCAATCGCTGTCTGGAGGAGAATTCTAGCTGTCGGCTGCTCTGTTGTCGGTGGTTTCTCCGATCCACACCAGGTGAATGCCGTAGCACTACCTTACCAATCAGGTCACGGACTGCGCTATCGCGATCTGTGCTGTCGAGAAGTAGCAGAGACGATGCGAATATTACGAAAGGTTTTTTTAATGTAAACATCGGCGTTTCACGCTGCTAGATTGGGTATATACACGAAGTAATTTTGAAGTAATTCATTTAATTTAATGAGGTACATTAAAAGTAGAAACAGTTGAAATTATTCGTGAATCATCAAAACAGAAGAACGTTGGGCAAGTTGGCTGATCGTCCCTAAAGTAAAATAAAGGTAAATACATAAAGGTAAAGCCGTATATGCAACTCCAGAAATGAGAGTGTTTGAAAAAAATAAATACCCATCAGAAATACTAAAAATGATTAAAGAGAAAAGACAGATGAAGATGACCTGGCAACGCACTCATCACCCGGACGACAAACGAATACTCAACAGAACTTCCCGCCTCTTATCAAGAAAATTACAAGAAATTCAATCGGAGGAAATGAAGGAAAGAATAGAAAAGTTGTCACCCTCAAAAGCTACAGATTACTCCTTATGGAAAATTACTAAAAAATTAAAAAGGCCTACAAAACATGTCCACCCTCTTCGTAAAACCGATGGAAGCTGGGCTAGAACGGAAAACGATAAGGCAGAAGAATTTGCAAAATATTTTGCAAAAACATTTCAACCACACCCCTCAGCACTACTCACAGAAGAAAAAGAAATCATAGAATTCCTGGAATGTCCCCATCAAATGTCGCCACCAATTAAATTCTTCTCAACAAAAGAAGTCACAGCAGGGCTGAAACTACTATCAAATCATAAGGCTACTGGACATGATCGTATTACAAGGGGAAATGCTTAAAAAACTGCCTAAGAAACTCATTGCCCTTGTAACATCCATTTTCAATGGAATAATACGCATCGGACACTATCCTTCGCAGTGGAAACTGGCACAATTAATTGTAATCGCAAAACCAGGAAAACAGCTACAAGATGTTTCCTCGTACAGACCAATAAGTTTATTACCTTTTTTGTCTAAGGTATTCGAAAAACTATTACTATTTCGCATATATCCATTACTTAAAGAAAATGACGCAATTCCAGACCATCAGTTCGGCTTTAGAAATCGTCATTCTACAATAGAACAAATTCATAGAATAGTCGACACCATCAACGGAGCTCTAGAAAATAAAATGTATTGTTCCGCCTTGTTTCTAGATATCGCGCAAGCGTTCGACAAAGTGTGGCATCAAGGCTTGCTATATAAAATCAAGAAATGTCTGCCGCATCCATACTATAATATACTTCGATCCTTTATTTCAGATCGATTTTTTCAAATAAAATTCGGAGATGAAATAACACCGTTTCATCCAGTATTATCAGGAGTGCCACAGGGGAGCATCCTTGGACCAGTGCTGTACACGCTGTACACCGCTGACTTACCTCAGTCCCCAGATGTCACCACTGCAACATATGACAACATGACACAACCCTGCTAGCTTCGCACGAAAACCAAGAAACAGCAACAAGAACATTGAAAGAGCACCTCGAGCTTATAAACAAATGGTGTAAACTCTGGAGAATAAGAATGAATGAAACAAAGTCCAAATGTATAACATTTACCCTCAGACGAACAAGAAATACAAGAATAGAAATAAACGGAAAACTAATTGAAAACGTAGACACCGTCAAATATCTCGGACTACATCTCGACAAAAAGCTAACCTGGAAGAAACATATTTCGATTAAAAGAAAGGAAGCAGAACTGAAAAGTAGACAAATGATATGGTTAATAGGAAGAAAATCTTGTTGAAGTCTAGGAAACAAAATTTTACTTTACAAAACAATACTCAAACCTATCTGGTCTTATGGAATTGAACTCTGGGGAACAGCATCACATTCAAATATAGAAATAATTCAAAGATTTCAATCCAAATGTCTCAGACTATTAAGCAATGCTCCCTGGTTTGTATCAAACGCCACTCCACATAAAGATCTCAATATCACCACTGTTAAAGAGGAAATCACTCTCAAATCTCACAAATACCAACACAGACTCGAAAATCGTATTAATCATCTGGCCATAAACATCTTAGATAACAGCACAATGACAAGAAGATTGAAAAGAGTACATCCTCTTGATCTGGACCACAGATATGAATAATATTTTTCTTTTAAAATAATTGTTACTGTAGATATATTTTTTTTGTCACAATGCTTGCACTATTGTATGTTTGTTTGTTTTTATGTTATTGTTATTTCAATGTGATGTTGTTTATTGTTGTTCTTGTTTGTTTGTCCTTTTTTTCTCTCTCTGAACTAGACAAGTAGTTTAAAACCATTTTTAGAAAGAACCAGAATTGTATGGTTTCTTTACATGTCAATAATATATGTACAATTGTATTTGCCGAATATTCGAGTAGAACAAATTGCAAATAAAGCAGATGTTAGAAAAAAATGTGCAGTGTTGATGTGTTTTTAAGGGATTTGAGTATGATTTATCTATAATTTGGAGAGGAGCAGTGAGTGGTAAGAAGTTGCTATAGAAATAAAGGGTGAATATCACCGCTATTTGAAAACGAAAGCATAGAATTCGTTCAAAAGATTCAGTTCTGGTATTCCTCGATATTTATGAATAATGAAATTCGGCTGTTAATCGTTTTTCCAAGCTGTTTTCCTCTATGGACTGAGCCATGAGGTTTGGTTAAATAAAATTTGTGAAGATTCACTACCCATTTTGAAAGTTCTTTATGAAGATGTAAAATTAATTAGTGGTGTTACAGAATGGCACAGACTTTTCTGTATTCGTTTTTTTTATTTTCTTTGATTTCGGCTAGCTTTTTGAAATGCCATACATTCTTGCCGGCTTCCATCTATCGCCGCCCAAAGTAATTTTTTGTTGTTGTTGAAATGTTCCTACTTTTTCTGTTTCCTAATAGTAGAATGGAAATATGATTTTAAGAATATTAAAAAACCACAAAACCTCATCCTAAATGGTAATTTTCTCTGGAAAATTTAGAGCGGTATTTAAGAAAATCGCGCTTAAGCGCTACAGTAAATTCGAAATTTGCAGCTCTTTCCACCGACAGTTTTTGAGTTTTTGAACTAATTTGAAGCACATTAAATCACAAATACAAACAAAAAATACAAACAAATTGCCGGTGTGTTTACAAATAATATGTATTAGTGTTTATAAATTGCTGAAATGTGCTTGTTACCGGAGGGAGAGATCTTTTAAAAAAAGTACAGTCGTGTAATTTTCGAAAAAAACAAACAAAAATATATCCAAATAAACATTATTAAAGATTCTTATTAAAGAATGCAATTAGCATTATCTGTTCGTAAAGTTTGAAAAAAAAATGTTTTGTTTTTAGAAAATGATGTATGAGCGTTTCTGAAAATGCGAAAGCGTGTGCAAGTTTTCACAGAAAACGGTTTTAGTTTCCGAGAAACTTTGTTTCACATTATTTAACACACCTGTACTTGAAAATATAATAATGAGAACAAATCGCCGCTATTGTAAATATTAACGAACTGAGAATCAAGTCAAGAAATTTAATTTTTAAAAATTTTGAAAAAACAAAATAATGGTGTTTATGTCATTTCATAGAGTATATTTAACAGAATCTCTACCAAAAGTTTAAAGAAAAAAATTGGAGAAAATCTTGTTTCTGTAAGTTTTTTAATTTTGCAAATCTTGTAAGCAATATTGCTCAAAGACTACTAAAATTTTCAAAAAAAATCTGATCTTAATGAAAGACCTCAATACGGAGAGCAAAATTTATTTGAAGAATCTATACCTTTGTTGTTGTTGGATGACACCGAAAAAAAACTTACTTTTGGAATTTTCGAAAATTCAGAGTGAATCGTGAATATGGAACCTATGCAGCTTTGATAAGTGTATGTTAATGTATTCTTGTAAGATTTTTTTTAATTTAGACCCGTCTTTGAGAAAATTTTGATAATGTCGGGAGGGCTTCATGTAAATGAACCCCAAATTTAAAAAAATGTTTTTCGAAATCTCAAAGCATTGTCTCGATCCAGATGGACAGTGGTTTCTCCAAATGGGAAAAAAAATCCTACGTGCGGTTTAAGCGCTAGCGGTGCTCATAGACGGTCAGACAGACGGGCGGGCGTTTTGAAAAGAACCACTCTTTTCGGTATCAGGGGACCCCAAAACGTGTATTTCCGTTGAAACTCCAAATCGATTTTCCGCAGTATTACATAGCGTTCCCTATACTACGCATATTACCCCTATATACTACGCATATACCCCGTATACGGGAACGTAAAAATAAGTGAATATTTAAAGAAGTAGCAAAGAAATTAGTGTCTTGGCTTTGCAAAATGAAGGTATATTTTTAATAATTAACAATAAAATAAACTAGCAGTGCTAAAACAACACGTACTATCCCTCCCATACTTTCAAGCAAAATTACGGGAAAAGTTCTAGAATTTTAGAAAAATTGTACATGATCTTCATTCCAAGTAAGATGTATTCCAAGCCCTTCCTATGAGCTGGGCGTTAGCTCTCCTGATTGTGCAGACGGCGATGTTAGCGGCCGTTAAGCGTCTTTGCCAATCCGCACCGCCGCCTACTATGATGATATTTCGCTTCTCTCTCATAGTTCACGAACCCTATTAGAAGATTTACTGGCCATCTAGGACGCAGGTTTTCAAATAAACACCGAGAAAAGCCAGTTAAGCACGTCCTCATGCAACAAACACCTCGGTATAGGGATCGACCTGTACTTGAAAACTCTATGGCCTAGCCAGACGTTCCCGTGGCTTCGGCGATTTTATTAGCTTCTTTGTCATGCGCAGCCTCCATACATGCCCCACATAGTTGCTTATAGTGATGCGACGGTGTCACTTTGTGCTTATTTTCAGGACGGTTCACAATGTCTGCACCTACCGCAGATAGCATCTACGAAAATGAACTTCAAGCTGCGCTGTGGACACTCTTAGTGTTTACGAATAATTTTGTACACTTATTCTGAGATAATATGTCTGTTGTGTGTAACCTGAAAAGAAAAGTTTGTCACTCCGCTTTATTGAAAACTTGCATGCGTACACATATAGTGAGTAATTTTTGTCTTTTCGAAGTTTTGTATGTACAATCACAATTTAATAAAGCAGATGTTCCATCACGCGCTGCAACCGGAGTATCGAAGGGCAGCTGACAAATCAGGAGAGCCGCCCTGGCGTGTCCTACTCCACAGCGGTGGTTGATGCGTGCCACTCGCATCGGAAGCCACGGCAAACTGAGTTCCCCCTCGTAATGCTCCCCCTAGATATCGTACAACTTCCCCCGCCCATTGCCTAAGTCAGAGAGCAGACACCAACAAACTAAAAACAGACTAAACGACTAACACGCGACAATGACTGACAAACAAACTACACACCGAACTATGCGTGGTCTGGGCTGTCAGGGTGACGCCGCGTCGAAGGCTGTGTGGCCGACGTTTCAACCATCTAGTCGTGGTCTTCCTCAGGCCATACCAGCCCTGAGGAAGACCACGACATGATGGTCGAAACATCGGCAACACAGCCTTCGACGCGGCGTCACCCGGACAGCCCAGATCACGCACATGACTCTGGCCGCGGAAGCCTACAACTTCATTCGACACACCGAAAGATAATTTATTTTTCTTTCCCTCCCCATATCCCGTCCCATCTCTAACCCTCCCCATCGTCCAGACACCCAAACAAAATGGCCCATCGTACTTCAAGAAAAGAACCTTTCTTTCACTCACCCAGATTTCCGGCCTCCGTCCTTGTACGGGGGAGAGCGGTCTAAAATACAATACTACTAACCAAATGTTCTTAGAGTGAAGAGTCCCTTAAAAAAGGGACAGGCACTGCTATAAAACATCATATTGTAACACCTCCACGCACCTGGGAAAATGCGCGGTTAGCGGCCCGGTTGTAGCTCAGTCGGTGATGGAAGGAATTGTTAATGAGATTCTCGTGGACATTCAAAATAAACAATTTGATTACTGGTGAAAAAATACTTTTATTCCTGGACAAAGTTGTACCAGGGAAGTTACATTTATAAAATAAAAGAAAGAAGAGATTGAATGAAAAAAAGGAAAATAAAGATTAAAATCAACAGGAAAGCTTACAACTAGAGAAGAGTACACGATTATTTTATAACTAGAATTACAATAAAAAAATGACCATTCGATGTGCCTTGGCGCGGCACCGCGTTGACAAAAATTTAGAGGTTAATAGCCCCCAGTTACATTGCCTGAGAGCTCCTGTGTCAAAAGTTCAATGTGCCCGAACGGGCGCGGCGAAGCTTGTGGGGGGCGGAACGACCTTCCCTGGAATGTGGGATGGCCTGCACCCTCTCGACAGCTGGGCGGCTTGCAGCGGCTCGCGGCGTCTGCGGCAGAGTCTGGCGGCGTCTGGTGACGTCAGCAGGGGGCGGCTGTCTGGCAGCGTCTGGCGGCGTCTCCGGCGGAGCTTGTAGGTAGGCGGGGATATCGCTCACGATAGCAGGTGCGGAGCACACAACAATGTGTTCCTCCGATTCTCATGAGAATGTTCTCAGGCACAAATTCAAAAAGTTGCGAAATCCTTCAGAGGCGCACTCGCCTCTCCCCGCGACTGGCTCCCATCCCTAGAGAAGTTTCTCTCTAACTGTTCTCAGCCCACTGCTCTTAGCCCACTGAAATTTTCCAAGTGCCTTCAGAGGCGCACTCGCCTCTCCCCGCGACTGGCTCCCACCCCTAGAGAAGTCTCTCTACCCACTGAAAATTTTGTTTCTCAAAAATTGCGTGAAGTTAACTTTTACCCCCACCCTTTCTCCTCATATGCTCTGGCTCCCTACAACGATCGCATCGCTATTGGCTAAAGGTGATGGCGTTGTACACTAAATTCGGCCAATAGCGACGGGGGAGTAAAAGGAATTTTCCACTCTCTGTGTTTCTGTCGGAATACAGTGTCCCTTTGTTCCGTCTCGAAAATAGGCCATGTCTGTGAAGGGGCCCCGGCTACAGAATTATCGTTTTGGGTTTCCCCGTTCACGACGACAGGCGTTTCAAAGATTTTCCAGATGTGGCTGCGTTTGGGCGCTTTTCAATTAACCCTTTGCCCTCATAAAAATCCGAAATGGGCCGGGGGATCTTGGCTGTTATTAGAAGGGGGCTGCGCGCGTGACGCCGTATGTTTTCTTCTCAGTAAAAAATTCTTTAGGTCTGGTTTACTTAATTTAATTTGTCTTAAAAATTCTGTACCGCTACAATATCGTCCTTTTTGCCTACCCTCGCAATGCAGGAAACATTGTCACCACCAGGACAAAACATTCACTACACTAACGGAAATACTGACCAATGACCAAAGCAGAAACATCAATAAATCAATCTAGATGGGAGAAGGCAAACAGAGGGGGTTTCCGAATGTAAATAAAAATATTACATGAAATGTGGTGAATAAGAGAGTTTTAATCAAGTACAATACAAGTAAGATACAACACAAACAAGTACTTATGGTTCGGTTCGGAATAGGTTTGCACATATTCCTCGTTCCTTCTTTTCTTCATCAATTCTTAAATTAATTACTTTCAATTTAGGGGTAATCTCTTTTCAAAAAAGTATCTGCTGACAATCATTAAGTAATGCCATCACCTAATGTATAGCTTTACGTGAAATATTAGTATTAACAAAATCTTTTGGTTCTATTATTTTACTTTAACTGTCTCATAAAAAGCCATTCAATTACTCGGATAACACCTATGCACGGTCAAAGACAGCCTCCAATTTAAATGGAGATGTAAATTGAAGGGAAAATGTACATATTTAAGAAATAATGGTACACATAGCGTGCCATGTATTCCATACTTTCCTGCAAAGTTAGTGTGGAAATATTTGCAGTACAAGTCAAGCAAAGGCACGTACTGCTGTTCAGTTCGTTGACCGAGAGGTCCTTTCGGTGAGGACATAGATGGCAAAGTTCCTGTTCTGACTGATTGCTATGACAATTTAAATATAACGAATGAATCGCTTAAATTTCAGACTACATCAATGATCTACAAGCAGAATTAGCAACTTCTGATTACAATCAGAAGTAATAAAATATATATTTATGTTCAGGTAGACGATGTGACAGATATATGGGATACACGTTTAATTGATGGATTGATTGTTAGTTATTTCGGGTGCGTTAATTGCTAAAGTCATTAGTCCCGTAATCACTGACAAGTACTGACGGACCGACGGATCGATTTGGGGTGCAAGAAATCAGTGGTGTCCATATTAAGACAGGCATGTATACATTTATCTTTCCCTTCTAGCTCTTCACAACCACGATCCGCCACTGAACCCCTTACCTAAAAATAACAAGGGTAAAACATCTACTTTGGAACCATCGCTTCTTCGACTTCCATTAGTTCATTACTCTTCCACTGCATTTCGCCAGCCCGCCTCCACGCTGCGCGGTCTTGGTTGCGCTGGCCTCCGATGTATAGCGCTGGAAGCCGCTCCATTTGTAATGAGCTGCGCCGCTCATAGATGGCAGGGCAGGAGAAAGCCCTTCTAACAGCAAATGCCCATAATAATTCAGTTATTTCAAATACATAGCAATTGCAAATGAAAATGGTACAGAGATTGTACTTGTAAGGATGCCTAACAGAATATTACATTCGGTGTCTCTTCGAAGTGTAAATAATAAAAAATGTTTGTATTGTTTTGATAAATCGATGCTGAAGATTAACCATCAGATTCGAACAATGTATTGATTATTAGAAGGTTGTTATTTTTGTACACCATTCATTAAATCACGGCAATGTAACTCCAAACTGATGCCATTAAAATTGAATATTTATAAACCACATATCACTAATAATTCAGTTATTACCCATTTTTGAGCTAGCAATAGTATGAAAAATATGCAGCCACCAGTAATAAATATGTCCCATTGTGACAAGGTAAAAGAATGTTCATTTTGTTTAATGGTTTTAATATATAATCTAGAAAACTTTGGTTTTCTTATCTTATTTTACCTAGATTGTTTTATTTCTTTAAACTATGAAGATGGAGCAAACTAGAATTGGTGTTAACCCATTGAGGAAACCTTCTCGATGATAATGTGGACGATGATGATGATGATGATGATATTGATTATGGCGATATTTCCAAAAATGTATGTTTTGTAAGTTATCAGTAATGAATATATTTTTATACGTAACTATTCACGGTAAATATTAAATCCTATGTTCGTTTCACCCTTGCCCTTGACCTAATTGTTCCTATTTTATATCATTGATTACTACATTACTATACTCATAATGAATATTGAGTGTTCTTACGCAAATATAATTTAAAATTTCATAAAATTATCTTAAGACTTTATTAACTTTAAAATCAAAAGGACTTAGTTTCGTTATTTTCCAGAACAATGTGGAGTCTCCTACGCTCTTTTGTCAGTAAAATGCACTATAGCATTTAGATACTAGCATTCTTGCACTAACAATTAAAAAAGAACAGACGTATTATGACATTCATAAAACTGAATGCACCTACATAACGTAACGATAATGCAACAAAGTAAACCATAAAATAACTATCGTCTTAATGGTGAAAATAATAAAAAATAAGTTAATAAAAGGCAACTAAAATGAGCCATAGTATTAGGTTTGACAGCCTGTCGACGAGATACGGACCCCAATTTATGTCTGCATTAACTGCTATTGTTCCGACTTCTGACAATATTTGCTGTGTCATGTTGCAAGCTTAAAAGCTAAGCCGCTGGCTTCATCATGTGAGTAGGGCACTTTCACTTTTTTCCATTGTTGTATCTTGGAGAAGATGAATTAGTTTCATCAACGCTTGGAGTAAAAGGGTTGCTAATATTTCTTCAGCTCTGCTGCAAATACGAAATGCGATACTTTTTGGAGCACCACGGGATTAAAATTATAGTTAACGATACACAAGAAAGTAAACCAAACAATCAGTTTCGCATGCTGTAGTACTGCTATGCGGCTTGTATTCTTAATGCAAGAATGCCAGTCACAATATACATGTTACAGTGAAAGTTTTTAGAAGATTCCAAATAATTCTGAGAGAGATATAATAAACTAAGAAGTCATTTTGATTTTATTAATAGTAAAGGCAAAATATATTTTTATGAAATTCTTCATTTCGTACGAACTCTCATTATTCATCATGAGGGAAGTGAATGATGTAAACCGAGAATCCATCAGGTCGTGTCGCAAAAATTAAACAAACATATAATATTTAATGTTTGCCATTAATTCTCACACATAAAAAATATTCAGTAGGGATAATTTACGAACCATATATGTTTTGAAATATCATCATAAATCAACTAGCAAATTTTGAATAATTCCACGGCGATATAACTGTTTATTTCAATAAAATCGTACTAACATTTCACTTACACAACTCGCATGAAAGCATTTTTGGCATTCTAATTTTAAATTTCGTAAAAATGTTCACATTTTCGATGTAACATTTTCTTATTTACGTAACTACCATGAAAAGTTATCTTTTCCTGTAAACCATTTATTGAATATTATCGTAGACTATTGCGTATGCCAAACATACTTTCGTACAAGTTGGAAACATTATTTTCAGAACAAATTCGTGGTAGATTTGGAGTATAACATTCCCAATATCTTTTCGTCCGTTGAACATCAGGACATAATCAAAATCGTTCAAAGTCCAAAATCAAATGTTTCAGGTTCCGACGGTATAAATGCCAAGCTGCCAAAAAATAGCTTAGATGTGACATAACCAATTATCACCGAATTCGTAAATTTCTCACTAATGAGCGGGCAATATCCCTTATCCTGGAAGAGTGCGCTCGTGCATCCTATTCCCAAGACAACATCAACCAAAAACCCTATTGAATACCGCCCAATTAGCATCCTCCCAACTATCTCTAAAGTACTCGAAAAAGTCGTCCGGAAGCAAACTGAACAGTATCTTCGAACAAAATCACTTTTAAACGATCAGCAATCAGGTTTCCGTTCCGGCAGAAATACAGGAACCGAACTACTAAACATCATTGAAGACGCGAGAACAGCAATAGATTACAGTAATATAACTATTTTGGTTCTTCTGGATTTCAGCAAAGCATTCGATTCAGTAGATCACGACATCCTGCTCGCCAAACTAAAGATCATGGGATTTGCACAGCCCACGTGTAAATGGTTTCTTAATTACTTAACTTCCTGAACCCAAAGAGTGGTGTCCGGTAGCCGTAGCTCAAGGGACTTGAAGCTTAACCACGGAGTTGCTCAAGGCACTGTGTTAGGGCCACTGGCCTTCTTAATCTATGTATATGACGTGGGAAATGCACTTAAATATTGCAGTCATCAAATGTATGCGGATGATCTCCAGATATATATAAGTGGTCACCCGTCTCACCTCGTTTCACTCGTACAAAAAATTAATGAAGATTTGATAGCGGTAAACAACTGGGCAGCGTCTTTAGGCTTACAATTAAACCCAAACAAATCACAGTGCATGGTTATCAGCTCGCAATGCACTATGAATAAAATCTCATCTTCTACTTTGCCTAATATTTATATAAATGACATCATTCTACCTTGGTGTTCTGAAGTCAAGAACCTAGATGTAGTTATCGACAACACTCTCAGCTGGAACTCGCAAGTAGATTCAATCTGCCGTAAAATTTTTGCTTCAATGCATTCACTGAAACGCCTGCGAGCACTTTTACCAGGTAGCACACGTGAGACTCTCATCAAATCACTTATCATGCCACATTTCGACTATTGCGACTTTCTTCTGACGAACATGACATTCAAATTACAACGTAAACTTCAAGTAGCCCAGAACGCGAACGTTTTATTTTTGATCTAAGAAAATACGACCATGTATCCGAATTTTTTGACAGAATTCGTATGCTTACTCTAGACAAAAGACGGTTACTCCACTCTCAACTTCTTCTTTATAAAGTTTTAACCGGTTCTCATGCAACACGCCTCATAAGTAACTTCAATCCTCTGAAACTAAATCGAGCTCGTGAATCAGTCCTGCTTTGTGTACCACGTCACAACAAGACTTCATTCAGTAAATCATTCACCATTACAGCTATCCGAGCCTGTAATAAATTACCAGCGAGACTAAAACATTCAAATACTTTCGGCAAATTCAAAGCTGAATTAACCACATGGGTAAGGAATAACGACATATAGAACGGCGTTAACGTCTTCTTCAATCTCCAGACTTCTCCCACTCCCAAGCGCCCGGTCACCGCCCCCCTTAAACACCCTCTGTTTCCCCCTCTTTATTCTCAATATTCTACCCCATACCTCATTGCTCTATCCTCATCTTCCATTCCCTCTCACACCTAAATTATGAGCATTATTATTTTTCTGTGTACCCTAATGAAATTGTTAATAAAATATACAAAAGTATTAGTGACGATCCAGATAAAATATACTTGTAGCTATCTTTGTACCGTCATCAGGATATTCACTACAATATATTGGCATAAACAAAATTGATGTTAAGATACCCGCACTCTTTGTATTGTTCCTTAATACTGCCAGTATTGTGTTTAAAATTACTGTTGTTATTAGCTTATAGTGTATTTTGCTTCTCTGGTGTAAAAATTATTGTATAATTATGTAAAGTGCTACTGTAAACTAAACGTAGCTTTCTGTAACGTTCCTCAAATAACTTCACTTTTTTTGCCTACTTCTTCTTCGTCCTTTTCTTCGCTTTTTTTCTCTTCCCTCTCCCTCACAAACTTTATCATTTATACTTTTTGACCCCTTCCCCTGTACGTCTTTTCTTTTCTCTTTCACGAAACTTCCCTTTCACTACTCAGTATAACATACCAAGTTCTATTAATGTTCGGCCCTAAGCCGCCATCCTGATTGAGGATTTTTCTGGGTTTACTCAATCGCTTAAGGCGTATGCCGGGATGGTCCCTAGATTTATATTCCCAGACGTAAATGTACAGCTTGTCCTCCCCTCTTAAAATGTTACTACTCTAAATGTATGTAAATTCAGTGGTTAGGCGGAAGAGCAGGCCCTATGGCCTGAGCCTCACCATTAATAATGACATTATTATTATTATTATTATTATTATTATTATTATTATTATTATTAATATGCAAGAGGCAGCCACATTCGTGCATGCCACCCCGTGCTTTCTTTACTTTGAATTATCCAGTTTAATACTAACTCTACTGTGCGCGACCTCAGAAATGCTACTTTGTCTTCCTTTCTGATATCGCAAAGTAATTTTTACCTTCTCGCTACGGAGTAGAGGGTGTGGTGAGTAGACGGTTAACACTTTCACTGTCCTGTGAGCCATTTGTGGTTCTCAAAACGTAACATGTGGTTTACAGACATTTCCAACTTCTACGGGAAATATTTCCATGGAACTGCACTACTAGCACGGTCATAGAACTTTAAAATACACCAGAACGGCCGGAAAAAAATATTTTTGAGAATATTACAATAAAATTATGGTTGTAAAGCCATTTGGACGTGCGGATGTATTTTAATGTTTTGATAGGGACAGGGAACAGTTGCGGTATCGTGAATACTACAGCCTTTGGTCTACAACGTGAAACGCCGGGACATGTACTATTACGTCGGGTCGTTTTGACCACACTCACATTTTTTGTAAAATTAGTCAATTTTAACCTTCTAGAACACATTTTTTTTTCAAAATACATCTTTTTCATCATTTTAATGAACGATAAATTCTCATTTTCTCCAAATAAATGCCCACCACTAATGCCAGGTGCGTTTTTCGCGGCTTCGGGGCATTTTGACCCGTACGTTGTAGAACAAAGGTTATAATTTCAAAACGAAGCATACGAAGGTTGCCTTCAATGTTTCGGGATTTGGCAACCCTGGTGTTGCAATCTGGCAACTGACAGCTCTATCGTAAAGTTGGATGTTTTGAGGTTATACGTACTCAGAACGTTTTGACATACGAGCGCTATTTGTGTTGTTTACAGTAACTTAAAAGATTCATCTTGGCCCAAAAATGGAATTAAATCGTGAACATTTTCGTACGATATTTTTACAAATTTCGACGTGGATTAACTCAGCAACAGTGCATGGATCAACTTAATTCAATTTTTGGCGATGAAGCCCCATCAAGGAACAGTGTTTATCGATGGTATGGTTAATTCAATCGAGATCGTAGTTCACTCCAAGACGAATTTCGCGAAGGTCGTCCAAAATCAGTTGTTATTACGAAAACCATTGATGCTGTGCGTGAACTGATATTTCAAAATCGTCATGTGACCTATCGTGAGATTGAGACAACTTTAGGCGTTAGTGGGACCAGCATACATGCAATATTGCATGAACATTTGACTGTCAAAAAAAATTGTTCGCGTTGGATCCCACACAATTTGTCAATCGCTCACAAAAAGGCTCGTGTCGATTGGTCGAAAGAAATGCTCAAAAAATACGATCGCGGTGCTTCGTAACACGTCTATGACATCGTGGCAGGTGATGAATGGTGGATTTACGCGTATGAGTCTGAAAGTAAACAGCAGTCGACTGTATGGGTGTTTGAAGATGAGCAAAATCCAACAAACGTTGTTCGCGCACGATGCACTTCCAAACCGATGGTCGCCTGTGCTTTCGGAAATACTGGACATGTCGCAACCATACCACTAGAATAACGCATAATAGTCAATTTTGAGTGGTACACAACGATGTGTTTACCAACTGTCTTCCAAGAAATCGGGAAAACCAACCGCCGAAGACGGATCACTCTTCACCACGACAATGCGAGCTCTCACACATCGGCTCAAACAACTGCATTTTTGAGCACCCAAGACATCGATTTGATGAGTCATCCGCTGTATAGTTCTTACTTGGCACCGAATGACTTCTTTTCATTTCCATACGTAAAAAACAAACTGAGAGGTCAACGTTTTTCGACACCTGAAGGAGCGGTTGCTGCATTCAGAATGGATGTTTTGGAGATACCTCAATCAGAGTGGCAAAAGTGCTTCGACAATTGGTTCAAACGCGTGCAAAAGTGTATAGATCTTCATGGAGAATATTTTGAAAATGAATAAAGTGATTTTCGATGATTAATATTTGTTTTTGTTCTGTAATCCTGAAATATAAAAGGCAACCCTCGTACGCAAAAATTAAATAACCTGTCAATTGCATATAATTAGGAAATTTCCTTCTGTAATTTATTTAATACGATTTTCTAAAAGAAAATAAGAAAATGAGATTTCCATAATCCTGTAAATAACATTATCTTAACAAAAACATTTTGACCAGTCAGCAAGGTCTATCCAGAATTTAGTTTATCTCTTATCCCTTGCCATTCTTTAAAAGCAAATAGGCAACACAATGGAATTCTATTGGTAAAAGGAATCCACTTGAAGAGGCCAAACTCATTTATTTAAATTCCCTCATTTACATTCGAAACTGTAAATTTGAGTTTAAACATGCTAGGACCCCTTAGCTCCGAGTTCTGGGAAGATATAAATATGTGGGGACAGCTCACTGAAGATACTGAAAGGTCAACATATTTGCCGAGTGCTTGTTGCCGAGTTGCTCGAGAGTGGACAAGCCAGAAAAGTCACCAAATAACCTTGACATTCAAGTGAAATGTAGTCCTGGTCTATTAAGGTTGTTCTCCGGCAAAAAAAATGGCATGAAGTAAGGAAGCCTTAATCATCAGTGACAATTTTTTTTTGTTGCCATATTTCCATCTATGCATCCAATAATGAGAAAAGAAAAAGACAACATACGATGAACATTAGTTGCAAAACTTCAAAGGGATATATTCCAAAATAGTTATTATTCCTCTGCACATATTTGAGATATTTAGAAGATTGTATAAAGTTGATATTTGTTGTCCAAAATGCGATCTTAATACAAATTCATTACCAATCTCAACACGTGTGACGGTCCAGACGGACCCATCAAAGACAATAACTAAATTCGTTTTAATAGGAACGAAATGCGACATGTTTACCTAGACAAGTGACGGATTTGGGAGCATAGTGGTATTTATTTAATTCTGATGCCGGAGCTGACGAACTGGGTAATTATTTGTACAAGCGGACTGGAGTAAATAAATAGTAAAGATAAATTGTACTCTGACCAAAAATAAATACACATACAAATATATACATTGCCAAGAGATTCGAAAGAAATTATAACTTTTTCTTCGCAAGAAAATTCAACCTGAACCTGTGTAAGAAAACACGTGGAAATAAATAAACAGACTCTGAAAACTCATTAAAATGTAAAGTAATTATCGTAATAAATGATTAATTATTAATACACAGTGGAATATAATCTGGTGCGAGGGAAATTTGAACGAAAAACACAATACAGGTAAATGAAAAACGAGAAAAGACGGCAGACGTCTTTCTGTGTGTGTGTGTGTGTGTGTGTGTGTGTGTGTGTGTGTGTGAAACTTCAGTGAAGGCAGAAGAACGAGAGGACTTGTAGCTGGTAAAACTCGGTACAGGACGGATGGCAAAAAGAAACCACGTCGAGTTACTAAATGGTCGTATTATAAATACTACAGATAGACGTTGCAGTATAAACATGAAATGGACACAAATGGTTGTGAGCGGAGATGTTGACTGCAGCCACAGCGATCAACAAAAGGGAAGTGACGATTTCAATTTTTTTATTGACTTGAATTTATAAAAAGGCCAAGATGTGTATTGCAGTGAGAGAAACATTATACACTCAGACATAAAAATGGACATTAATCAGGGGAAAGGTTGCGCGCTAATATGAATGAGTTTTGTTAATTGTTATGTGTGAGTGTCCATGTAAATACTTTGTTCGAAGGGTATAATGTTTGTGTTTTTTATCTATATTCATCTATTGTTTGTTATGTATATGTTTTGTATTAGCCAAGACAGGCGGTACCAAGTAGCCACCTTGGCAGGGTTTATTATAAATAAACAAGGTTGCGCCGCCACTCTTGGCAGCAACAACAAATTTGAAAATTTTGATGTTTCATTAACTCGTGAGTGAAAAAAATGATTTAAGCGTCCAGTTTCCAATACACGATGACAGGCATCCCATTTCTCGTAAGAGTGGTTTCCCGTACTCACAACCCAAACAAATTTATTGAATAAAACTCTATGAAACGTTTTATGATTAAAAATAATTGCAAGTTACAGATAGTTAGAAATAATTTCATTTGTGTCTATTATTATTATTATTATTATTATTATTATTATTATTATTATGATTATCATTATTCACGAATTAAATTACACTAGAGAAATAGTGAACCGTAGTAATTGATTGCCCAACGTGTAGCAAAGAAGGGCAATATAAATATCAATATTTTTTATCATTATTTAAATTGGATCTGTTATGAACCGTTTCACTATGAGGATGGAATAAATACAATTTGATACTAAGACTTTGTCATGTTGTATGCTTCTAATGAAAAACATCCTTTTGTTATTGTCATATTGTAAGCTTTTTTATTGGAATTCATAAATTGGTCCATAAATTGGTATTCCAAAATACATGTGAAATACATGTGCCTCTAAGGCATTCAGCCTTACCAGTAAAGCCCATTTTTATCTTAGTATATACGATGAAAACAGAAAAAGCTTTGATAAATCAAAAAAGGACATCGCCACGTTTGTTCTTTAGTCATAATACATGAAATTGTACCAAAATTACGGTTACTGACACAAAATATCATTAGGATATTTTTACAGCTGTTAATTCCTATAATGTAGGAAATTATTCGGACTTCATAGCGGTTTACGACTCTTAATGGGTTGGGGCACCAATAAATGTTCAAACAACACATTATAATAATTTAATAATGTAAAAGTTTAACAAGTTTTAATTACGTACATTACAAAAATATACATTTTTAAGAATATTTAATTCAAAATACAAAATATAACTAATACGTTTAAAATTTATTACAAATTACTGCAAATTCTTTCACATTTTAACTATTTCAACGTACTAGTGGGAAGAAAACGAAAATAAACTTATTAAAAATAAAATGCGCGTTAAAATTGCTAAAGCTCTCCTAATCATGCAATTTTGAAGCAAATAATTGTGAATATAATTTCTAGAAGTATTGAACAAAATATCATACATAAAACATAAACTTTTACTTACTCGCTACCTCTTACACAATAGTGTGACGTATGTTAATGTCATTGTAAAATATTTTCAGCTCATGAAAATCTTCGCGGTTACTTTTTTATTACCTTGTTTACTTTCGAAAAGCGATATAAATTTTCGAGTGACTTATAGTCCTAAAACATACCCATTTTGAAAGCTTAATTTTGATATAGTATTTTTATTCTCCCAATGACATTACATAAGAGTGTCTCATAACCGCTGAGTCACGGAACACTGATTTAAAGCATGTCCACGCGTTATTTGCACATTGCCAAAGACTCCGACCAGTGTTTGTGAAATTTCCGCTGTGGGAACTGGAGGTGAGTTGGTATCTGTAGGAGGGGGGAAAGCACATATGCATTAGCGCACGAGAGGAGCATGTAAGCGTGCGAAGGACACAATGGAGAGCCCCGAATCCTAATCTGAATAAAACACTGGGTCAACGGAGGGGGGAGACGTTCAGCTTTGCCAACTCAAGCGTCAAACAATACGAACAGTCTAGCGCGGAAATCAAAGATTTATTCTTCGGCTTTTTAGTTATTTCTACAGATCTCTTGTGTTTTGCTTTAATGTGGATCATTTGGCAAAAAATTGTTTTGAAATCCTTGTCATTTAGAAGCCAAGAACATGTTTGCAAACACTGTTGTCGTAGTGATAATATTCAGACTGAAATGTAAATTTGTTCTGTTCCAGTTTGATCAAGGCCAGAGCTAGTTCACGAAAACTACGCAATACGCCGCGAATTTCTTGCATCAAAATTGGGCAAATAGCTTCAAAAATAAAAAAAATATTTACAAAAATATAAAATAAATATGTTAGTTTCATATCATCTATTGAGCGAAAGGTCCAGGATGGGCGGGGTGGAGGTTTGGGCGGGTCGGCCATGGGAGATCGGATGGGGCGTGTGAGGTGACGAAGTGAGGTGAGTGGAAGGAGAGGATAGAGAGGACGGGGTTGGATGGGCGGGGCGGAGATGTTGGCGAGACGTCCATGGGACATCAAATGGGGTGTGCGAGGGGACAGTGGAAGCGGGTAGAGGCAGATAGAGCGGAAAGGTGTGGGCGGGACGGCTATTGGAGACAGGATGATGCGTTTGGGGTGACAGTCGAAGCGAGGTAAGCGCAAGGAACAGAGAGAGCGGAAGCAGTTGAATGAACGAGGCGGAGGTATTAGCGGGGTCAGACGAAGCGAGGTGAGTGGAAGGAGAAGATAGAGCGGAAGGGGCTGGATGGGTGCGGTGGAGGTGTGGGTGAGACGGACATGAGAGACTGGATGTGGCGTGAGGGGTGACAGTCGAATCGAGAAGAATTAGAGGAGGTGATAGAGCGAAATTATCTGGATCGGTGGGCGGTGACAGGACGGCACTGTCATGTAAAAACGTATGAGTTTGCGGACAAATCATGCGGGGGGGGGCGAGTCTTCTTAACACTTTTTATGGTAAATTCATAAATACAGGTCTCCGCGGAGTATTCAGCTATTCTAACCTATCAATATTTAATAATTTAGAGAAAAAATGTCTATACTTTCAATATTTTTCTGTTATATCATTTTTATTACGTATTAAAAATGTTCTCTATAAAAATAGTTGTCATGAAAGTAATTGTATTGATTGTATGGAGTAGTAACGTGTTCTAAACAGATAAATATTTGTAATTTGTAATAAGTGAGATAAAAGATTCATTGAATCATTTCACAATAGTTCTCTAAAACATTTTCAATGCTAGAGAAAATGGTACAAAATAAATACCTGGAATATTTTTTGGCGAAGTTTACATTAATTAGATCGCTGGTGAGGTAGATACCTTTTTATTATGATAAATAAATAAAGATGTCTGGTATCAATACGTTTTATTCAGCCTATGATCGTTTCGATTGCATAGCGATCATCCTCAGAGCTTGCAGCTTCTGGGCCGAAAACAAAGTTCAAGCAGAACATTTATATGAAATGGTATATATTCAATAAGAGACTTTAAAATTCTTGGCTAGACACAGAGCACAACAAATTATTGTAGTAAAATAATTACATGATAATGTAAAAAATACGTAAAAATTACATAACGTAAGAATGAATCCTATAAATTCTGATTAAACAAACTCTGGTCGAGGCGATGGCAATAGAAATTCCAGTTCCTTGCACGTGTCATTCCTGCCATGTTCTATATATGCCAATGCGTCCGTTTACTCACTTTTCTGTATTATTACGCGTTATGAACTTCTTCACTAGTTGAAGTCTTTTCCTATCTGTGTTTGAACTCCAAGGACATACGCCGATTCTCGATAAAGTTTGAGATACTGAGAGATAAATTATATCTACTGGTTAAGTGCCTGATAGCGTTGTTTGGCTAAACTATTTGACGGACATCTTCCTGATAAAGTATCTTTCAGATTAACAGTGTAGGTACAGTGAACGTTGGATATTGCGATCATATGTGTTCTGAATGCATTGGAGTATAAGTACGAGTTTGCTGTTGTGCAGTTGAGCGAAGTCATTTTTTATTGTGATTCCAAGTTAGGCGTATGTTACTAAGTGTTAAGTGTTGAAAAAGCGTGTGAAAAATTTTATTGTCAAAAATGGAAAAAGGTAGGAAGCGTGACAGAAATGTAAATTTTACTCTCGCAGAAAGTGAACGACTTGTGTCCCTCGTTGAGGAAAGAAAAAATATAATTGAAAGGAAGAAAAGTGACGCTACCACATGGCAGGAGAAGGATTTAGCATGGAATGCGATAGAAAGGAGTTTCAACAGCGCGGATGGATGTGTTTTTCGTGATGCAAAACACCTCAAATTGAAATATGAAGCTTTGAAAAGGGACGTTAGAAAAAAAGTTGCCGCTATTCGCGCTCAAATTCATAACACGGATAATGGTACAGCAAATGTTCCACCATTGACTCCCATTGAGGAGAAAGTGAAGGATATGATCTTTCTTTTTGTGGAAGGAGGCGAGAATGTGGATGATTCTAATCAAGTTCTTGCAAATTTCCCAGGTAAATTCATACGAATAATAATAATAATTGATTGCGTTTTAGTTTTGAATAGCACTACGAGAAGTGAAATTCTACGTATATAAATTTTATTGTTATTTAATGTTTACGGGTGCAAAAACTAATCAAGTCTTTAGTCCTGTAAGTGTAGTGCGCGATATATTCCAGAAGATGTTTAGTGTTCTAGAAAGCGAGATCCGGTCCACACCCCAATCGAGACAAGCTCTAAGATCTAGATTGCTTCACAGACATGTGTAGTAGTGTAGTGCATGTAAATATAAGTGTGTATGAGTTAGAGGTGAGGATAGGATAAGGAAGAGGAAGGAAAGATCGCGCGTGGTACGTGGCTCGTTTGTTTCGCTCCTACTCTGGCACTCGTCTGTTATTAATCGGGGAAACAACGGAAAACTACCAGTCAGACCAGACGACCCATAGAATCGTCATTACATTTATTTCAGCTACCTAGCTAGTGTTTAAAATATCCCACCGTCCAGACTAGAATCCTTATAATCTCCCCATAAACGATGCATACGGAAATAGGATTTCAGAATTGATTCCATCACTTAAATGATTTCAGAAATAATCTCAAGCAGAAGTACTTTGGACTCGAAAGTTTCAGTCATTCTGCCTAAGAAAGATAATGTGGAAAATGGTGAAGAAATTCCATCAGAATTTTCAAGTGAAGAAGCATTTGAAGGTACTAAATATAAACTTAACATAGTACATCATATAAGAATAAAAATTAAGTCGGTTAATTTACAAGTGTATTTTTTACTTTCAGATAAAAGCAATATTTTAAATGAATTTCAAAATACGAGTACGTCACATAGTTGTGTGCATGAGGAACCATTCGCAAATAACGTATGTGAAAGAAAACAGGAAGAACAACTCAATCAAAGTAATTATGCTGCCTTACTGCTTTCTTTATTATCTATTTATTATTAATTTTTGGTAGCAAATCGGCCGTCTCGAGACGACGCTAACGTGCAACCCACCGGGGCTACGAGCACACGTGACGTTCATGGGGGGATCAGCATTTTTATGCTTAATCCATTTTTACAGCCAGGGTTGTTAGCCCTGCGGAATGAGGAGGTATGGTAATGGATATGAAGGATGAAATGAACAATCAGAAGCATACAGAGACACACACACACAAACAGAACAGGTGGCGGGACTCGAAATCGCGATCCTTCGGTCCCAGACCGCCAGGGCACTTCTGCCTTTGCGATCTCGACCAACCAGATCGGCATTTTATTGTTGTTGTTGTTGTTGTTGTTGTTGTTGTTCTCCTTCTTCTTCATCTTTCTCATCATCATCATCATCATCATCTTCTTCTTCTTCTTCTTCTTCTTCTTCTTCTTCGTCTTCTTCTTCTTCTTCTTCTTCTTATTATTATTATTATTATTATTATTATTATTGCCGCTGCTAACTCTGTAGTGGCATTACAAAAGTAATTGAAATATTTAAATTAATATAAAAATTGTAATTACAATAAAATTTAAAAAATACTCTTTAGCGAAAACTACTCCACCGAGTACATCAAACCTGAAAATTTACGGGCAAAAGCCATTTTCTCGAAGAAAATGGAAGTCCAAGAATCTTGGTTCATTAGCAACAAAGAAGCGGGGCGCCTTATGTGAGTACTATAAATGAATATGTTTATCGCATTATTTATTTAAACATACATTTGTCCATGATTGCTCTCGTTAACGTGTATTTCCGGTACATGAATACAAGTATGGCCTTTGCATACAATTTATATAACGTCTTCGGTCATTTTTTCCATTAATGTAATGAAAAGCATCAATATTATTTTGTTCTGAACATCATAACCAAAGCTTTTATAGTGTCGTAAATTGAATGTTTTGATGATATTAACTGTTAAAAATTAAATTATTTTCATTCCTATTAAAATTTTCTTAGACGAAAAAATCAGTTTATATTTGTTTACAATAAACTCATATGGTAAATTGCACTATGTAAGAATACAAGTGAAGATACAAGTAAAAATAGAAGTGAATATTTTTTATTTAATTTCTGGTTTGAATAATGCAAAAAGCAGTGTTATACAATTTATTTCATTGTGAAAATATCTCCCTATGGCCATAACACCATCTAGAACACTAACCGTGAATTATAAATACACTCTTAGTACGTAATACAAATGTCATTGAAGCACACTTGGTAATTATTGAAATGAAATTTAATTTGTTGCAATCTCTTTAATGATGTAATGTAATGTGTGATTGTAATTATTGTTAATAGGCAAAATAAATCAAAAATGGCGGTTCCAGAAGCTTGCAGAAATAAAAACTAAAATTGCATTATTACAGAAAAATATGGTTCAAGAAGAATTGAAATTCAAAAGAGAAATGCATAAATTAGAAAAAGAGCATCTTTCATTAAGAATAGACTTATTAAAAATAAAATTACAAAACGCCAAGGAAAAAAATATGTGATGTGCTGTATTTCGTTGCTATGTATCATTTTTATTGAAATTTGAAAATATTAAATCGCTAAAATATTGGAAAGCTTTTGTTCTTATTATATTCCTAACTGAATGTTGCCTTCCTGAAATGATGTTGAGGTTGGTAACTGAAATGGAGGTCAAAACTAAGAAACTTTCCCCTAAAATCGTATTGATCTGTTTTATTTTGTAACAAATTACTTCTTGAACAACATGTGCAATACCAATGCACAATTATCGACAACAATGATTTTGAAAGTGTAGAAGAATATTATATAGAAAAGTATTAGCACTATCAAACTGTCTTGGCATTAACCCATTATCTGAAGTAGACAAATAGGACTTGTTTGTGGGAGTAAATAAAAAGTTGACATTGATTACCCAAATATAATGCGGAAATACAATATTTACTTGCGTTCATACGTTACGAGTTTCACTGAGAGGTCGTAAGTGGTGGTATCTTCCTCTTTTTTAAAAAAATACACATCATTGTGAAGAATAGTCATAAGGAAGGCTAAAATCAGGGTCAGGATATTTTGATTTCAAATTATAAAACAAGTAATGTGTAATATAGTAAAAAAGTTGACCAAATCATCTACAAACCTTGTAGAGAATTTTTTTAACATAACGATAGAAATGTGATGATGTCTATAACTATTGATAACAAACACTGATGTCTATAACTACAACACTCGACGTAGTAATCATATTCATCAGGAGACAGTATCAACAGCTCACTACAAAAAACTCATATATAATACATGTACATTATTTTACAACACCTTGCCAGATGACATTAAATTCGATACTAAAGTTTAAGTCTCAAGTAAAATATTTTCTGCTGCACAACTGTTTCTATATAATTAGAGCTTATTCCTAACATAAAAAAGGAAAGTAATATTAATTTTAACAATGATACTTGATGTATTTAATACCATTTGTATTGTATAATTGTAAAGAACCTGTAACAAGTATTGCACTTCAGCTTCTGGGTCAATGACCCCCATCTTGATTAGGATTTCGTTCAGTTTCCCTGATCCTCGAGCAAATGCTGAGATGGCCCTTTGTTATGCTTCTGGACATCGATGTAACTTCAAATTAACTTCTCCCTATAGCAAATCACACACATTTTTTAACTGTTTTTAACATTAATAAATAAATATCCATATTTGTCACTGATCTTGATGCTGTCTGTCACAATGGTTGGTTGCTAAAAAATCATCAGACAAAAATACTTACTGAGAGTTTTGCAAAGCATTTCTCTGCGAATATCTTGTTGAATATTAGAATATTCTTTGAGTTAGTGTCAAAACGAGAAATTTTCCTTAAAGTATCTCGAAGAAATACGAAGCAAACCCGAGAATGTGTTATTTGTCACAAAACAAGTATACAAGTTTGCAGTAAGAGGAACAAAGAATTGCACATTTAAAGTTTTTACCAATCAGAAGTTGTCTGCAAGACTTCTAAAGTAACCACCGGGTTTATTACACAACATTTGTGTGACTTATAAACTAAAAAATTAGAATATGAAATTCATTGAATCCTAGCTTGAATCAAAATATTAAAATTGACTTTCCTAAAAAAAGTGAGTTTTTTGGAAATAAGATTTTCAAAACGTACCCTTGCGAAATAAGATATTCAGAACTTTTTCACTTTAGAGAGAAAGGGAGAGAGAGAGGGGTAAGGGTAACGTGATAATGACATGTCATTGGTGTAAGACTAGTATGTGAAATGACATAAGGTCTATTATTTTAATTCTAATGGCAAGATTCCCACAAAAAGTCAAGTAAAAGATTAGTCTTATTATTAAAAAGGATAATAAAATACGATCCAATTGCAAAATAAATAATGATATTTAGTGTAATTGGTTCCTGTTTGTCCAAATTTGACCTAATCAAAAAGCTGCCTAGCTAATCAGAGCCTGTCAGAAATATTTAACAAAATGTCACTCCTCGTATAATAGCACTATATTATGATTAAAACGAAAACACAAGCTAGAATCACAGGCTTTAATTCAAAAAGTATTTAACGTATGTAATAAGCTAATGGTGCGGAAATTGTCTTCGTTTTCAAATATTGGTGGAGCCGGGAATTTTAATCAGTAGCTTAAAGGCTTCATGCATACGTCGATATCTCTACGATAGTTATAATTAGGGTAATTTGCTAGCATTCTCTGAGCTTACATTTAATTAATTTGGTAGGACTTTGAAATTGAGTGATACACTCGAACATGCTCTGCCAACAACTGATTGGTGACGACTTCTTTATTTCTCCTATACAAATATTTCCACAGGAAGACATGATGAGTCACTATCATTTTCTGAAACTTGAAATTGGACCTGATTTACCTATTAGGCTTACAGTGTTTACTTTTACACCTCCTATTAGTAATTAGTCCTGGCAATTTGACATTTTAATTTTAGACCTTTTGTGTTATTAGATTTTCTGTCTCTTAGACCTTCTATCGCATTAGATTTATTGCACATTAGATCTCCTGTTACATTTGACCTACTGAGTGATAATGTGTGCGTAGTCCTAACTAACTACCTATTAGAATTCCTGTGGATACCTATTAGACATTCGATGTCTACCTGTTAGACCTGTGTTATTAGATTGTCTAATTTTAGAGCTTTTGTGTTATTGGATCTTTTACCAATGGAGAGGCACATTAATAGAAAAAGAGAAGGAAAAAGAACTCCATTGGTTTGCTGTCTACAGGAATCTGGGCAGAAAAGAACGAGAGGTTTCATTGGTGGATACATGCACTCCAATATGTTCCTACGCAATATAGAGGGAAGGGAATCTGAGCTTGGGATACGTGAGAAACATAACTATTGGTACTTAATAGAATACTAAAAAATTCGCAAAAGGAAACCTACATAAACAATAGTGATGAAATAAATAGGAACTCACTGTAAAGGGAACTGAGAGATTAATTGCGATAGGTTTCAAGGGTTTAGATAGATGTTCTATTCTTTATTGAAGAGAGCTTATCGTTTCCTGGTAAAATGTGAATGAGAAGAAAGAAATTATGTTCCTGAAGCTGTTATGGCCTACGGTATAGAATTTTTTATAAGAAAATGTATAGAGTGATTTTCCTGGAGAAAGGAAAGTAAAATAAATAAAGCAAAATTGTGAAAACAAGAAATTGACTATTATTTCGATAGATTAGATGTGTGTTTTCATTTGCAATATAGGGAATTATATTTCCAATAATTAGAGCGTAATATAGAATAAAAAAGCAAGGTAATGTGTCTGCGGAATTAAGTCAAATAGTTTTCAATTAAGGTATACAAAAATAAAATTAAAGAAATCATACTGGACTCAGGGAGAATGGGAGAGGAAAGATATAGAGCTACTTTTTTAATATGAAACAAATATTTTTTCAATTCATAAGAGAGCGTTAGGGCATGGCGAGAGCGTTTCGGGATAGAGTGGGATGAGAGAGCGATTGAAGGAAAGGAAGATTTCATTTACGAGAGTAATGATTCCCTGGAAAAATTAGAAGGAAAAAGAAGGAAGTTAATCTGAACCGGGGGCTCAGATACAGATGGAGTCACAGAATAAATAACTTGAGGGAGAAACCCTGCAAGAGGGACGGTGACGAAATAAATACAGGCGTGTTGTGAAGACGATGAAGTTTATTTCAATAAATTAGAGAGAGGGTGCTGCGAGGAGAGGGCGCTGCGGTGAGAGGGCAGGTGAGAGAGAGAGATAGAGAGCGAGTGAGAGCGCCGCTGCTAGACCGCCTGCGAGGGTTTGGCGGAGAGGGGGCCTCAGTGCAGGGCCAGGCCGTGGCCGAAGCCGAGGCCGAAGGCGGGGGCGGCGAGGGCCGGCGCGGCGTAGCCCACCTGCGAACACAACACGAGCACGCGTCAAGCACAATGGAGCACACGAGCTCAATGGAGCACACTATAGTGCACCGCAGCACGCTACAGGGAACCGCAGCGCACAGAAGCACACTATAGTGCATCACAGCACACTGCATCAACAGTACGCCGCAGCACACTGAAGAGCAACTCGGTATAACAAAGCACACTATAGTGCACCGCAGCACACTACCAGAGTGAAGCACATTACGATATTATAGTACACCGCAGCAAACTACAGTACACCGCAGCTCACTGCAGAACTCCGTAATAGTTGAATGCATTAATTTTGTTTTGGAAATATCTCTTAAATAGTTTATCAGAGAAAGGAGATATCGTTATTTTTGACTGAGGTAAGTCATAAATAATTACATTACTGGTGAACCCACACTTCCGACGTCTGAAACATGTTGGATAGTGTGAACGCGGAATGAAAGTGTAACAGAAACGTAACTGCGGCGACAACGGCAGTGTCACAGGGATATTTCTAGAGCAGTTTAATTATTTATTTTTCTTTTCTAGAACTCGACCGATGAGAATAAAAAATGGGTGTTGTGTAATTCCAGGCTTTGTCACAAACAGACTCGACATTAATACCAACAAGGGTACGTTTAGAGTGTAATATATGATAAGATATGATTAGTTAAGTACTTTCGTGCTTCATTTACACCAAATATAACCAAAATAAAAATATCTCTACCTTTAAAAACATGCTCGGTACAACGAGAAAGAAATAGACGGGAGATATTACAGACGAGAAGTGAAGACAAGATGGTTCGACTAATAACGATTTCTTTTTAATACGTTATATTTTTTCATGTCGACGAAACGACGAGAAATGTTGGGGGAATTAATACTGAATACAACAGGCTTTCTGAATTCAGAGAAACAGATAGAGGAAAATGTAATTTTCACGCAGTTGGTGGATTTGTTTTGTCTACAAGCATTCATCAGCCTTCGGCTGACCAGGTACTACTACCTGCTATGTACTAGATACCTAGATACCCATAGGTATCTTCTTCTACGATGGTACTAAGTAGTTCTAATGCAGTTGGCGTGTTTCTGTGTTGTCTGTAAGCATTCATCAGCCGTCTATGTCAACGCAATAGCCTCCGCTTCTCGTATTAATCCCAAAATTTCCCTTAATAGGCCTCATGTGTACGTAGCATTGGCAGGATTCGATATGCAACATATCTCTGTGGTTCATGAATGTCTCGCACTATGGTCACGGTAGAAGTAATCGGTAACAGCATGAAATTTTACAATTTCAATTCCGTGTTTGACCATGTGACCCGCAGGTATGAATAAATTGCCAATCCCTGTACTGTACGAACAGGATTACTATTTATGTGGCTGTGTAAGGTATACCTTGGCGACGGCGGGGGCAGCGTAGGCGACGGCGGGGGCGGCGGCGACGCGCGCTACGGGAGCGGGGTGGTAGCTGAGGGCGGGGGCGGCGGCGACGGCGGGGGCGGCGTAGCCGACGGCGGCGGGGGCGGCGTAGCCGACAGCGGGAGCAGCATAGCCCAAGGCAGGGGCGGCGGCGATCTGAGGAACAAAACACATGCGTCGAGGTGGGCTCAAATGAAAAGGACATTCACTATGAAATCTGCATAAACAATGTTACATCCAAAATAATACACCTTTGTGAGAATTAAAGTGAACAATGAAAAATATTGTTTCAGAAAACGATGATATTATATATTTATTTATTTATTTACGTCAAAAGAGTTAAAAACTGTGTTTGACGTGCTATAGGGAGACGTTAATTTGAAGTTACATTTATGTCCAGAAGCAAAACAAGGGACCATCTCAGCATTTGCTCGAGGATCAGGGAAACTGGACAAAAACCTGATCGAGATGGGGGTCATTGACCCAGAAGCTGAAGTTCAATACTTGTTACAGGTCCTTAACAATTATACAATCCAAATGGTATAAATGCGTAAAATTTCATTGTTAAAATTAATATTACTTTCCTTTTGGATGTTCGGTACAGTCTCTAATTGCATAACTTAAACTTAAGGCATGCCTTATGCCTTACAGGCTCGAATTACTAATGAATATGCAAAGCGAGCATGCCAAATATTACTAAAGTTATTATATTCCAATGTCTTATATTCAATTTACAAATATATTTTATGTAATTTCTCTGTATTTACATTAATAAGCGCAAGAATTTAGTTTAGAGGAAAGCAGATTTTCAAAACTTTTCTTTCGTGTAACCCTGTCCGACCATTACTCACGGACTACTAATCCGGTCCACAAATTGAGACAAATGACAACCCAGGCATCTCGGTCTCCTGGTGAGGAACTGATCAGTTTTCGCGGATCCACCCTGAAGATTCTAAAAAAATCTCTCCAAAAATTACTGTTTTTCTTTTCGGTCGCTTTTTAACTAATGGGTCATGTAGCGGCCACTTTGTTGTTTTTTTTCTGTGAACAAACTGTAGGGGGGACACAACACGTAAGGACAACATAAAGATACACAAACACATATCCGATGGGGACTCGAATCCGCGATCCTTCCGTCCGAGATTGCCACTGCACTACTGCCTCTGCAATCTCGGCTATCCGGACCGGCAATTGTGTTTTTTAGCTTTTCAATTTGAACACGATTTGGGTGACTTACTGCACTTACTCGGTTACCTACTTGTTCACTTAAATCTTCGCGATGGGACAAATAGATCGATTCAATTCTTAGCCGGTTCCCTTTAGGATATAAAAAAATAGAAAACACGTGTTTTTGATGTTTTCAAAGCATTTACAAGTACATTGGATAAATACTTTATAACAATGACGATAATTTACCCTCATTTTGTAATGAAAAAATGTAAATATGTATTCTAAGAAATACATTTTCATGTAACTTTCTGTGTCTGAAATGAACGAGCAGGTCAAGTGATGTTGGAAATGTATTTTTTATGAACTTGCACAGCATTAATGAAACTTTTAAACATGAAAACGCCCGTCAGAAGCATCTCATTAAACTAGTTATACGTTTTTTTTATCTGTCCCAGGAAAATGTCGACACTTAATGATGTAGTGTAACCATCGAACAGCCCATCAGTTCAATATATTGTCAGCATAATCTGAACAAAGTTCTCTTTATTCTGCAAATTGTATGTATTTTTCTTACATATCCTACATTCCCAAATGAATAGTTCAGTATAAATTTGGCAGGAAACTTTGGTCTTTGTACTCACAAATAGATTTAACTTGTTTATTTACAACTATGAAAAAATATAATTTTGACGTTCTTGAACATAACCCTTCAATCAGTGATCACTGAAATTTAAATGTAAACGATAACTGAACGTAAAAGTTTGGCAGATCCTTCCAGGAATGGATTAATGTGTAAGCCTTTGTTTAGTAGTAGACTGTCAGTGTCATTCTCACATGAGATTTCAGAATAACCATGGGGACGGGGTGAACAGTGAATCCCAGAATGAGCAGCAAAATATTCGAGGACAAATTTTACACATTAAAGAACTTCTTTTAAATGCATTTAGCAATATATTAGAATATGTTTCTGTATGTTTGTGCTAGAATGTTTTCAGGTTTTAAATAGAGCAACGTTATATAAATTTAAACATTTTCTGGTTTCGAATTATTGTTTTGTAAACATCCGATAAGCGTTTTAAGACAAAATTGTTATTTAGGTTTCAGAAAGGTTCCAAGAATAGAGTTTTTAAACGATGAAACAGTAATTCATTACCTAAACAAAGATGGAGAAAAACTTATTTGGACTCTTCCTTTGACACCCTCCCTATTGGCAATTGACAGTTAAAAATAAAATCTTGTAAATGATGAGGAATTTAACTAAGCTTATTGACTCGCGCGTACTGCTCGGGATTTTACATTTCCGCCTGCTAATGGATGAAGTTGTACTTTATTCTCTAGTTATACACGAGTAAATAAGTAATATCCACTGATAAATAAATAAAATATTTTACACTCAGGTACCGTAAATTATTACGAAAAGAATGCCCGGCCACATACACATGTATTAATATGAATGTTCATGAAACAAAGATAGAGACTCCGTTGACCCTCTCTCCACCCTGTTGGAATGCAATTGCATTAAGTCCACGACGGGAAGTGAAAGGGACTTAAGTCAAAATACCTTATTTTACAGGAGAGGGAAAACAAACTTTAGGAAGGGACGCCCGGCAGCGAAGGCTGAAGGGCCGTGTCTGCCTCGGCTCGAAGGGTCGTGGTTTCGAATCCCCGGGCATGGATGTTTGTGTGTGTTCGTTTTGTCTTTACGTGTGGTTGCTATATGACCAAGTTGTTAAAAAGCGACCTCAAAAAAACTTATAAAGCTGTATAAAATCTCTGCACGTCTTTTCAGCCTAGCAGCATTGTTGCCGATGAAGTAAGAAAATACTTAACATCTTAATACAATTTTAAAGAGAACAAAATCTGTAACATGTCATATAAAGGAAAAAGCTGCGAATTTTTCCTCTTTACACCCCCTTTCATAAAAATGCTGATTTGGTAGTGTGACAGCGTATTGGACTATTATACCCAAGGCCTAGGGTTCAAATCCGATCGAATCCACTGAACGAAAAATCTTTCGTACGCTTTCCATCGGAGAGGAAGTAAAGTCGGCTGTCCCATGTTGTACATTAACTGCAAATAAAAAGCATGAAACCTCTGAGCTAAACATCGCCCTTTTCTTTCCCCGAGAGACATCTTTTGTCGCTGTTAGATGACGAAAGGAATGAAGAAAAATTTGCGTGCTCAGGCGGACGAACAGTCCTGATAGCCTGAGCCTCGCTACATAAAACAAGGCATCACTGTGAAATCCCGTTCGATGCGACGCGACGTCGCGCCGGATGGTGGGTCAGATGATAATGATTTTAATGAAACGTCATTTTTTCTTTTCACTTCACTCACAATGCCTTTGAGTGCAGACATTCAGTTTATGTTATGACAAAGGTAAATTACTTATTATTATATGACATACTTTTACATTTTTCGTCGTTTTCGACTAATTAGTCATTTTTTATTCTTTTTTTAAAGATTTTTCGCTGATTTAATTGATATTAATACCATTTTAATGCTACTTGCCACAAATAATATTTACGAGATGCAACAAATGTTCTCCACCGAATTAGCCTATTCGATTTCTTCGCTTGGAAATGTTAATGTCATGCATTGTAAGTATGTAATCTAAGGTTCCTGTGAAAGCCTATCAGCGCCATTGTTGGGTCAGCCTATTTTGGGGTAACTATAACAGAAATTTCCTGGTAAAGAACAATCCTAACCAAAATGTAGGTTGAGTTCACTCTAACGGAAGGAAGAAGCGTCGATTACTCAGTAACATAAACTACAGCTTCAGTCGTTTAAATGAACAAAGCACTTAAAAAACATTTTAAGAGTATTTTATTGATATCGATGTTTGAGCTTATCAAAACCCAGAGCTGTCCACTCACCGCGGGGGCGTGGGCGGTGTAGGCGAGGGCCGGGGCGGCGGCGACGGCGGGGGCTGCGTAGCCGACGGCGGCGGGGGGCAGCGAGGACGCCGTGGGCGCCGTAGCCCAGGCCCAGGAGGCCGCGCTTGTCCTGCTTCTTGTCGTCCACGGCCGCCTTCTCCTCCTTCTTCTTGTCCTCAGCCAGCGCCACGCAGGCCAGCGCGAGCACGAACACGGCCTGCGGCGACCACCGACGTTTACATTTCGATTTAAAATTATTCAGTCAAAAAAACAACAACAAAAACACAAAAAACACAAAAAAATAGCAAAAACTATATGTGACGTGTGGGAGAGAAGATCATCTGCGCACGTTATCTTGTTCCAGAATCCCTTTCCAATATTTTAAATATTAATAGTTGAAAGATGAGCAAACGTTTAAAATAAATAAATAAATAACTATTTGGCACTATTTGAAATATTTCGTTCCTGAGTTACGGAAAACCTATTTACATCGGTAAACGAATTGCAAGTATGATTTTTCTGCATTCCTAACAAAATAGTAACTCGCCCTTTCCTCTACTCCTACCACTACAAGCAAAAGGAGAGTTCAACAAAACGTACGCAAATGAAGCTACATTTGCGCCCAGAAGAAAATCAAGGGGCCATCTCAGCATTTGCTCAATGGATCAGGGAAATTGGACAAAAACCTACTCGAGATGGGGGTCATTGACCTGGAAGCTTATGTACATTATTTGTTACAAACACATTAAGTCCTTTTAAAACAATTATACAATACAAATGTAAACTAATTATATATATATATATATATATATATATATATATATATATATACATCATTTTTCTTTTGGATAATCACTTTATCACTATGCCTCGGTTTTTATAACGTGACGCGTGATAGCCTGTCTTCACGATGGAATATCTCGGGGTATTTCGCGCCTTTCTCGGTCGTGCCGCTAGACACACCGCACTGCTTGATTCGGTCACGATCATGCGTCATTAGCGGCAGAAAGACTTTTCCTACTTGAAAAATAAGATCCCACTTTTACCACTCGTATCATGAACAACTATTATAAAACGTTTCATAATATATAGATTTTATAAAATCTTACTTTCACACACTAAAATTCGGAGTTACATGAAGATATTTATAAAATACAATACATTGTATAATATGTTCTATGGACATGAAATAAGTTCACGTAACAACCAAACAACATTCGCAAACGCTGTCGACAGTAACGCTATTGGTGAGAGAACCGTGAAGCTCTAATGACAGCAAAGCGTTGTATTAGTTTCCTCGAAAGATGATAGACTAAACAAGTATCGAAATGACGATCTGTGTTGGCAGTGACTAGTCGAGGAAAGCGCGTGTACAACACATTTGTTGAATGAAACGTTTCATAAAATACTTTATGTGCTTTTCAAATTTCTCATTTTATTCAAAATCTTACCATTTACTATAGGCATTAGACTTATAGGATTACGGCATCGAGATTTGGGACAAGAATTTATATTTATTTTGAACTTACGAACTTAAAATGAATGACAACACTTATTAGTGACTTATTATTCCTAAAATAAAATTCAGAAAAGTTTACACTTGTATCCACAACATTACCATAGAATTTAAGAAAAAACATAATTTTGAAATTCAAATTTTTGAAGTTAGAAGAATGGGGACACTATTATTTACAAAGAGTTATTTTATCCTGATATATATCTGAAAGGTATTTCAACATAATTGTCAGGTTTGTCATAGGAGATCGAAAAAGTACTCCGTGTTCTTTTCCATGGAATTTGGGGCTAAAAATTAGAAATTTTTAGTTTGAACAGGCGTCAAGTTATGAATTTGAATGTTCTGTTGGTTTACTGTAGGCATTCAAGTGGCAGTCGTTTTGATATATTATTAACAATCTATTGTCGTTTTGCGATGCTTTTAGAGCATACACAAATCTTTTTCTACTCGAGGTATATCAATTTATATTTCAGCTATGAATTAGATCACGCTCCTTTCTGAGTATTATTGACCATGAGAAGTAAGGTAGGATTACTACCAAATGCTATCTAGTTGCATATGAAAAGTTCATAACACACTGTAGAGTTTGCCCGACCTCAGCATGGAAGCTTTCATCATGAAACTAAAACTAACGAAATACTTTGATTTGAAACACTTATAAAGCTAAAAAACTCAGCTATTCAATTTCGATGGAATTGAACTATAATAAATCGACTGCTTATTGAGCAACAGGACTAGCTCCACTGCCCAGTTCCAAAGGTGAAACCCACTGAAACGAAACTCCGCGGTCCCAACGCAATTGATCTCTCGCTGTGGCCAGCTGGATCCAACCACCGTGGTACTCACCAGGACCTTCATGATGCTGCGGTTGGGTGGTGGTGGTGGTCGGTGGTCGACGAAGGGGCGCTGGAGCGAGTGGTGTCTGCGAGGCGGGAGTCCGGGCTTTTATACCCGCTGCGGCCTCCGCCGCCGCCGCTGCGGACGCCGCAATCCCCTGCCGCCGCCGCCGCCGCCGCCGCCTTCGCCCTAGCTCCGCCGCACCGGACCGTCTGCGTTTAGCTCAGGCCCAACATTGCCTCAGTCTCTGCAGCGACTCTGACTGGGAGGTCCCTTTGTCCGAGCCCCGACGGTGGCAGGGTTTTTGACAATAGGCAGATAGCAAGGTCGAGCTCAGTCGCTGTCTGGAGGAGAATCCTAGAGGCCGGCTGCTCTCATCTTTAGTTTTCCGTTGTTTCTCTCATCAATACCAGGCGAATGCCGGAGTAGTACACTAGCAAACAGGACACGGGCCGTGTGATATATTTTCTTCCTCTTTCTTGTCCTTTGCTAACTCTACACTATCACAGTTGCCGGGAGAAAGTCGTGAGTTTCGAGCTTGCTCTGGCTGGAGCGCTGCCTCGCTGGTGGAGATACCTTGAAGGGGATTACTACCGCATGCCGACTTGAAGGTCGGCGCCGGACCTCTGTTTCCAACAGGGAAGGTACACCGCCAAATACAAGTAAAACACGCAGTCTCTAATGGGGGTAATGACCTGCAAAGTTGGAGAACCCGTAAACATCAATCAATCAATCAATGAATCACAGCAACGGCACCATCGCTGCCCGTCCCCTCCCTCCCGCTTCGTGTCCCGCCGCTGCCGCTGCCAGCCACGCCTCCATCCCCTCTCTCTCGGGCACATGGCAATCGCCGCCTCATCCCCTGCATCGCCCCCTTGGCGCCACCCCAGAGCCCTCGCCTCGCGGCCCCCTCTGCCTTCTCCTCGGCCATCGCCAGCTCCTCTACCTCCTCCACCGCTCCACCACTGCCACCGCCCCCGTTATCAACGCAGCCGCAGTCACCGACTCCTTCTCCGACACGCCCTCTGACGCTGCACCTCCATTGCCATCGCCACCTCCCCCCCCCCCAGGCCACGTCGGCTTCACCACCTCAGCCGCCGCCTCCATCCACACTTCCTTCGCCGCCTGCTTCCCCGTCGCCCCGGCCGCCACCACCATCGACACATCCCTCTCGGTCCGCTCCTCCGTCACCGCCACTGCCAGCTTCATCTCCACCTTCCTCGTCGTCGCCATCATATCCAACGCCCCTCTTCCCGCAGCTCCACCGCCAACTCCAACACCGCCTCCGCCTCCTTCTCCATCTCCACCTCTGCCTCCACCTCTGCCTCCATCTCCGCCTCCGTCTCAGACCCCTCCACCTCAACCTCCTTCTCCATCTCCACCTCTCCCTCCACCTCCTTCTACATCTCCCCCCTGCCTCCGCCTTCGCCTCCATCTCCTTCACATCCGCCTCCACCTCTGCCTCCACCTCCGCCTCCGTCTCAGTCTCCTCCACCTCCACCACCCCCATCAGAAACCACCGCCTTCCCCACCTCCGCGTCCCTCACCAACGCCCCCACCTCCTCCGCCGGCGCCGGAGCCGCTCGCCGCGGATCCCCTTTCACCCCGCTCACCGCGGCCGCGCCCGCGTGACTCACCCGCCACCTCCCCGAGCACGAACCCGCGACCCCGTCCGCCGCCGGCCGCGATCTTTGTCGGCGGAGAAAGGCGGCGCGTGGACACGGGGAGTGCTCGCTCCGCACAACAGAGCGGCGCAACGACAACTACCCCATCACCCAACACATCGCCACAAACAGGGACGGATTAATATTTTTGCCGCCTGTAGGCGCATCAAATTTGCCGCCCCCTGTTTAAAATTAATGTTACATTTCAAATTGTAACGTTCCAGTAACAATTCCTCATTAATTTAAACGTTTTAACTTTAAAAATAACATATTTTGCACATTGTTTTCATATTTTTTTTTTTTTTGATTAGCTAATTTTGGATATAAACTGTATCTTCATAGCAAGTAACGTTCAACATTATTAACGTTTCAACACTGAAACGTTAACATTAAAAGGAAACTAAAACATGACAACTAGAATTGCAACATGTTTTCTTGCGTCAACGGGCCTTAGTTTCAGCTTCATATACTTCTGAAATCATGAGGTATACTCTAATGAAGTAGACAAATAAATAGCTTGTATTAAATATTAATATGATATTTTTAAAATAAAAATATGATTTATGCTGTTATAGTTTTTAGAGAACCTAAATTTGTTTTAGAAAATATCAAGAAATATTGCGCCTTTGAAAATTTGCCGCCCTTGAAAATTTGCCGCCGTAGGCACGTGCCTACTGTGCCTATGCGTAAATCCACCTCTGGCCACAAATCATCAACGAAATGCTCCTGAATTGTTTCTAAAATGCCCTACCTAAAAGCAAAGAAAAACGACGTAAAAGTTATGGTCTCAACAAATTCAGATGAACATCTCAAGCTGATGGATATGTTGCTGATGTTATCGATGTTTCCTCTTGTTCAAGTTCTTTGGTTTTCCCCAAATCGGCAGAATTGGCACGATCACAGCGAACCTTAGATTACATAGTACTCACAACGTCTGACATTACAATATATGAGCGAAGAAATCAAATAGGCTACTCAGGAATTTCGTAGATAATATTTGTTTAAACTAGTAAATATTTTTGAAGAAAGTGCCATGAAAATGATATTAAAATAAATAAAATCAGCAAAAATGCTTTAAAAAGGACGGGAAAAGGTAAAAATTTACTTATAAGTAGAAATCAACGAAAAATGCAAAAAAGTGGCATGATATGTGTAATTTCCTTTTGTTATTACATAAAATTAATGTCTGTATTAAAAAACCATTGTTCTAAAGTGAAAATAAAAATAATGACATTTCATTGAAACCCCCCTCATTAATTACACGAGGGGTGCTCTTAAGAAATATACCTTCTCATATGTAGCAAAGAACGGTCAAAAATAAATGGCTCTACTCCCGTTTTCGGCGAACTCGTGCATTTACGAAAATTACAAATAACTGGCTTTGCATTGTTGATGATAGATTATTCGCATTATGCCCAACGTATGACAAAGTGAGTGTGTCCAACAAAAAGAAGATTCACTCTAAGGAAACAACATCAGAGGTCCGAAAAGTTAATGGAAATTGTGATGCTATATGCGATGCGACATCGATGTCAATATTTTCAAAACAACAATATTTGGTGCTCAATGTTTTGTGAACGAAAAACTCGCATCATGCAAATTTTGTAAAAGATAAATATGAAATAGTAAGGGATGGTACCACTGTCGGATTGTGTTCTTTAAAAACGAATGTCCTTAGTACTTTCTTCGTGGAGCAGATTACCTCTCGATCAAGATGACACCAACGGGGGGGGGGACCAACGTATTCCCCACACGGAGATAGTTTTTTAAAACTTCGATTTCTCGTAGATACTAGTTGCAAAGTAACAAACTGGGCATCAGTGAAATTATTTTTTTTTTTTTTGCGGACGAATTAAATGCTGTATAAACCAACATTATATCATCGATGCATACAAATATCAATCCTTTTTTGCTAAAATTGGTGCTGCTCCTGTTTTCGGCGAATTGATAAGTATTTACGAAAAATGCCAACAATTGACATTACAAAAGAAGGTACAATAATGATGACAGATTATTCATATTATTTCTGTTTATTTAATTCTGGCAAAGTCAGTGTTCAACAAAAATGAGAGTTGCTTAATTTTTCAAGCGTCTTTGCTCTATTTGTTAAAAACAGAAAAAAATTGGAGCCGTTTTCCAGAAAAAATATAATTTGTATTAATTTCAAGCAGAAATTACGTAAAAAACAGTAGTTTCTTCAAGAAACTAAAGAAACAACCTTACATGAAGAATAATGTTTTTACAACAGAAAATACCATTAAAATTAATTATCAACAATATACCTTCTCTTGCAATGTTTATTTTTTTCCACTTTTCGAAAATATTGACTGATTCCAAATTCAATAAAGGGTAGCCGAAAATGGTACCAATTCTTTTTACCGTTCTTTGCAACATATGAGGGTTTTCTTTAATTGTATTCGTTTGTGACAAAAAAGGTTTAAAATATGCTTATTTGTCACGTAAAAATTACTCGAAAATTGAACATACTATTTCCGAAAATTTTTACACGATTATATTTCAAAATCAGTCAAGAGTTTTCAAGAACACCATATTTTATAAAGACAAATTTCTTACTACAATTTTGTGGTTGTAAGAAGATGACCAATAACTTTTGAACTTTTGTAAATTTCGTAAAATCCAAAATTTCAATGAAAATAAAACCTCACTTTTTTAAGCGTTCTTTACGCTATCCGAGAAAAAATTTAATAAAAATAGTTGAAGCTACTTTTGTGAAATTATTGAAAGATTTGTAGAAGGTTCTAGTAAAATACTCCCAAAAAATAAAAATATCCGTTTCAATCCACTTCGTACTCCTTTGTTTAGATCAATCTGGAAATATCTATTTTAGAGAAAAAATCTTAACTTTTTAGACCCTAGTGTTGAACATTGACGGATTGATAGACATATGTTTTACCTCTAATCGATTTTTCGGAATCACGGAACCATAAGATGTGAAATCTGGCAACATAATGTCCACAGGAAGTAATTTTGTACCTATGGGTATTCACTTTTTCATTACCAGGGCTCGACAATTCATTTTTTTGCCACGGCATTTTGCCGGTGCGTTAGAGTACTTTCCATTTACTACGTACGCAGTAAGGCGCAAAAGTAAAAATTAAAAATCAAATATTATAGTTATAACAAGGTCTAGAAAAAAAATATGGAAGAATGTGTACTTAAATATATAATACATAAAGTGAAAATTAATGAAAAGGAAAGACAATTTTTTTAAAGAAAACCATAAGTTAATTGACGAATTGAGAAATTATCACATCATTTATTAAATAAAGGTATACAATTGCTATTCACATCGTTAGACGCGATATTGCATCTGATTAGTTGGCACAATTGCATAAGAGCAACAAAACACTTTGGAGGTGAAAATTAGTTTAAAGGCACTCTCCTGTTAGCAGTTTTGTAGCTTTGTTTACTTGTCTGTGCAGAAGTGACTTATGTATTGTGAATAATTCTGCTGTTATTTCCCTAATGACACGAGAAAACGTTTCTCAAAGGACGAGAAAGGAAGAATTCGTGCGTATGAAAATATGGAACTGTCCCCGAACGTCTCACCGACTTATCTCGTCCTGTAACTGTACGTATAGGGCAGAAGTAGCGTTGGTCCATCCCGGTACATGTGATATTGCTGTGTGGTGTGGGTATGTGTCTATTTCTTCAATAACACTCAGAGATTGCACTCGCTGTTGTCAGTCAAATTAAGAAACTACAGAACTAAAGAATAGTTGTCATGAAGCACGGCCTTAGAATACCCACACCAACTGAAAACATTCATGTCAGGCACAAGTTTAGAACTCCCAGCCATAGTGTCCACTGTTTACCTTGTTTCACGAGGTTTAATCACTCGACTTTTTTTTGGCGTACGGGATTGCTAGCAGGGAGACTGTCCTTAGGCAGTTTTTTGATAGATTTATGTAACAGTGATTGTTCCTTCTCATTTTCAATTGCTCTAAGGATGGAAATACATTTTCCGAAACGTTGGCAAAGAACCATGTCGATTGGCAAACAACCAATATCGATTTACTTCTACTGACCAAGTCCCGTTAACCTGACTCCAATAATCAGGTTCGTCTACAAAACGAACTTTTATATCTTTCTGAAATATTGATTTCAATATTTTCTGTCACACAGCCTATGACCATTACGCTTTCACGATCGTCATTTTTCATTCCTGCACATCGTTATTTTGCAACTTTAAAACTAACGGCTTTATGAACGTTACCATTACTGGGATTTTAACTATCATTTGCTGCGGTACGGAACATCTACGTCCGGGATACGTATCAATTTTTTAAATATTTTTGTCAAATAATGTCCTAGTAGCCTCTAGATTAGCTAATTAGCAGTGTACTATATCCTCGTTGTGTGATCCCGGGTGATATTTTCGGGCGGTGCAAAAATAGAGTTGTAACTTACTTTCAAATAGTCACAATTTCTGTTGCTGTGTGAAGAAGAAAAGCTCGGGCATGCGGAGTTTGCTAGTTGCGCTGAAGTGCATATGACACGTTCTTCACATGTCTTTCTGTGTTTCTACTAAATTTGCTAATTAAATTAGTCCCCCAAGTATGGGTAAATCCGTTAGCTAAATGGCAATGTCGAATAATCGACCCAAAATGCAAAATACATACATAGTATCCCGTAATATATTCTGACGCTCTTCGATCCCTGTGTGTGTGTGTGTGTAATATGTGAAGGACAGACATTAGTGATGAAGGGAGGAGGGATTCGCAGTTATGCCATTACTCGGAAATTTATTTAAAACTATCGATCGAATAGCAAAATTATATCTTACTCCCTGACAATACTGGAAACAAATCTCGCAAGTTACATCGATATGTGAAGAAAGGTTCAGAGGTCGTGTGGTTGATATGCATAGAAACTATTTGTATAACACAGGCTTAGTTTCTTTCGTGTGGATTCTAGAATAGCAAAGGAGTTTCAAATGTGATAAAAAAAGCCAGGCATGAACATATAAATAGAATGAAAGAATGTATCATATTTTTTGAAATGGTAGTTTGGCTCAGAAGAGACAAGTAAATTATGTTTATACATTAAAACATGTTTATATAACAAAACATTTCAATTTGCCAACGTTTCGGAATATTTTAATGCAATCTTCAAGACTAATACAACAAAGGCAACAACTCTGTTAATCTGTAAGACTAAGACACAACACAAGAATGAATACACTACATTAAAAGTTAATGACCTTTCATAAATAAATTAACATGTCCTAATCCACCATTCCATCTCCAATGTTACTTGGTTATGTGACGTGTTTCCATTTAGAAAAGCCCTACTTCAATGGGCACTTAAAACTTTACTAAGAAACGTTGGAGATGGAATGATGGCTTTGCTTGGCCTAAAAGTAACCGTTTTTACTAGAGGTGGTTTAAAATGGTATATTATATTATATTATATTATATTATATTATATTATATTATATTATATTATATTATATTATATTATATTATATTATATTATATTATATTATATTATATTATATTATATTATATATATATATACATTCAGAAAGGTAACTGCTTAGTGTGATTGTTCTGGAAATAGTCCACTCCAGTCCAGTCCAGTGCGTGAGTAGACACGTTAAGATCTCCATACATTTTATACCAGATAACATTTTAAATGGCGTTCGTGAAATGTACTTCGAAGAAACATTAACCAGCATCTTCTAATTAAATCTCAATTCATTTCCCGTAACAACTTTCCTTCTTTTAGATAACCTGCAAAACTAACCCTAACATTCTATTGATTGGGAGAACAATGAGCAGTTTGCTGAGCAGGTGAAAGGAAAATGATGTGGGGACAAAACTGATGTAAGTAATTCTGAGAAAACCACTAAGGCCACAAAAGAAAATACTTTCTCATAATATGGATAACATTTAAAGAATCTCGTGTACATTTATTTTAATATAGAGGTCTTGCGAAGTAGTCTGTTTGTTTCAAGATGTGTCAGAAGTGTTAGTATGACAAGATGCAACATTTTAATAATTCGTATTCGATTTAGGTAATACAAGAAAATACTTGTGCTGTTGTAAATAATTTAAAAATGGAACAATATAATAAAATTGATGATTAACTGAAGTAACAATTTTCAATGGTAATATAGAGAAGTAATGTCTTTATAAACAATTTAGAATCACTTGGGTTAATTTTTCATATACCGACGAGTAAATTCGAGTTTTCAAATTTGTCAAGTTTTCACAGTCACAATATGCCAAGTGCGAGCACCTGGAGCCAAAACTCAATTAGCTGTACATTCATAATGAAATGTATCTCTATGATGCATAGAGCAACAAAATGTGCCTAGACGTTCATGATGGAACTAAAGATTTTTACTGAGTTCAAAATGTTATCGATTGAGATGTTATTGATGACAGGAGAGAAACTATGAGTTCTGGAGATCATTAACATCTTATTTTAGCTTTGTATCTTTGCATCTGAATATAAAAGCAAGGATAAATATGAAAATTTTCTGCATATTTGGCAGAAAACGTTTTATCAACTATAAGGCACGCCGATTTTTCTATGATGGGGTGAGTTAAGCGTACAAGCTAAGCGTACGACCAGGGCACACTCCTTTCGGAACCAATTTATTTCTACAAGCCAACCTCATGCTTAATGTAACCTTTATTATAGAATTTACTTTTTGATCAATTATATACTTATTATTTCACGAATGTTTCGAATTAACAATATGTGAATGTTTAATTATTAATAAACTACTATTGATAAAAAAAGCAAATTTATATTTCTCTGAAGGTAATTTTACACGTTGCAGCAATAGGTAAGGAGAATATGTTATAATTACTTCTTAATACATAAAAAAGTTTTGTATAAATATAAAAAAAAGTTTTGTTTAGAATAGTATTCAAATTTTTCCATGCCCTTACTCCCGAAGAAAATTTTAAAATGTTACGATTAGCATGCATTTAATTAAAACCACTAGCAAATATTGCTTGAAACACATCGAAACAGAAAAAGGCATTTACTATAAAGATGAGCGAGATAAATCCACGTTTTCTTTTTGCGCGAGTCCCACAATCACAGTGTGTCATATGCCGGCTATTCTTTCTCGTCGTTAGCGAGAAAGACCGGACGAGAATACGGCCAACGATAATCTCTTGCAATGAGAACACGTTCTCCACAACGAGGAGATTGTAACACAGCTGGTTACGGCTGCCAGTTGCCTTCTCTTAGCAACGGGGTACTGTGATAGAAAATCCTAAATAAACTAACAGAATGCTTTGCGGGATCATAAAGAAAAGTTGCAATTATTGTCAAGTCAATGGGAATGTGGGTATATGCAAGTGCCTGCATGTTGTAGCAGGAATTGTAGCAGTAATAACAGTGCAAATAGTGTTTAAAAATTTGTAACTTGTGAACTGTAAGTCCCAGAAGTCATAAAAGTAAATTGGTACAATTTTTTGTTACTTCAAAACACCAATATTTCTCAAAGAAGACGCGATCGACAAGAAGTCGATGACAACGTAACTAACGCTCTGGCGATTCAGAGGCACGGCAAACGCCCGCGAGAGCTACTTGCCCGCCTGGGAAGCTGGAGCTCCTGTGGGCTTGGGCACCTTCCCCTGACGTCGCTCGCATTTCCCCTCCGAATTTAGAAAGCAGTGTTCCAGCGCAGGCTGTAGCGAGAATGGTAAGGGCGAAGCGCGCTCGAAATATCACCACGATCAGTACCTTCTAATGAAAGATATTCGCCAGATATTTTCAATCAAGTGAGAATTTAATTTTTCCTATAAACTTTATTTGTTTTGTCGCGAATTCTCATCTAATTTTTTGATCGCCAATTAGCCATCCTAGGTCCACGCGAACGCGCCACTAGTACCAACCGAGGCCCAATCATATTCTCCCGGGGGAAAGTGCACGTGACTTCTTTGGGGGGATCAGCACTTTTATGTCGAATCCAGTTTTACACCGCACGGTTGACAGCCCTGGAAGGATGAAGTATCAGATGACGATGATGAAGATGATGGTGAATGGACATTCACAAACATACAGACACAAACACACACAACCATTCCCGAACAGCAGAGGAGACCATCCTTGGAAAATACGATGTAGAAAGCAAAGAACTGATGTAGGCAAGTTCTCCTTTGTGAATTGCACTATAGTAGATTGGAATAAACTACCTGCAGAAGCACTAGAGGCTCTTCCTTCTAATGTAGCCAAATTTAGAAATATGCTTCATTCCATCTAGATCATCTCGAATAATACTGACTGATACATTTATCTTTATTATTATTTTCGTTTCGGCCGACTAGGACCACGCAGGGCAAGCAACCTGCATTTACCGTGGCTCAGTTTTTCATTTAATATCACGGTGGCAGGTGCTTGCGAACAATTTTTTTGGGGGGACCAGCATTTAAGCTGGATCCGATTTTATTTTTATCCCCCCCCCCCAAGGTTGTTATCCCTGGGGGTATGGAAGATGAAATGATGATATGATGATAATGGGGGTGAAAGGACAACACATACAGACATACACAAACACACAAATACACCCATGCCCGAGGCGGGATTCGAACCCGCGATCTTCTGGTCCGAAACCACTCCGGCACTACTGCCTTAGCGATCTCGGCCATCTGATCGGCATTTATCTTTTTTATTATTATTATTATTATTATTATTATTATTATTATTATTATTATTATTATTATTATTATTATTATTAATATTATTATTATTATTATTATTATTATTATTACTTTTATTATTATTGTTATAATTATTATCGTCATGGCCCTTATACAGTGAAGTGATGTGAAGTGTTATGTAAACTAGAAGTGAATTTAGAGTTAGCTAGAAATAAATTGGAACTATTATATCGACCCCCTAATTCTAATAGTAAACCCAATTGTAAATGTTGAAAATGTTTAGTAATTCTAATTTTAATTGTTATCATGTTTGCCACCGAGCATTAGCTCAAAGCGAACTTTAATAAATATATCTATCTATCTATCTATCTATCTATCTATCTATCTATCTATCTATCTATCTATCTATCTATCTATCTATCTATCTATCTATCTATCTATCTATCTATCTATCTATCTATCTATCTATCTATCTATCTATCTATCTATCTATCTATCTATCTAACAGTGCCGGAGCTACACTATTTGAGACCTGGGTCAAAAGCATAGCACCTCCGACACAAATTAAAATGTGAACATTGTATCATAAAACTATACTCGTTTTTTTATTTCAAGAAATAAAAATTACAACTTGCAAGGCAGAAAAAGTTTTAGGAAATATACATTAAAATGATTGTTTAAAAAAATAGAGATATATAATAGTATAATTTATAAAATATATATTAAATAATAGTTTTAAAAATAGATATTTATGCACCAGTGGTGTTGGGTTCTAATGTTTGAGCGGCGCCAAAAAGCCAGAAAGCAAAAGGCCGTCGGGTTTGTCTTTTCATATTTCCACTTCTTAATTGCCTCTAAAGAGATCAAGCGAGTCCATTCATTTGTTTGCATATTCCTCCCGTAACCACGATCGTCTCGACCAAGGTAAGTTATGCCTGTACCCTCGGAAGTATATGTCGAGGGTGCCGGTTATGCAGTATATAATCGAACTCCGTATCGCAAGCAATGACAAGCTATAACTTATCAGTATAAAGTAAAATTATTTAGTGGTCAAATAATACATTTCCATGGCGAGCTTTGAACTAAATAAATGTGGTTAGTTAGTGTTTAATAAAGTAACTTGTTAAATACATGAAATAATAAATATGAATTTCAGCGAATCTATTTTAATGTAAGCGTCATTTGGTTAATTTCATTGATTTAATCCTACCTTATAAGCAAGCACAAGCTTTTCTTGTGTTGTAATTTCTTTCACGATTTTTTACTATTTTTTTTTCATCATTCACAAAATTGGTCCCCCTTGACTTGCCGATCGTCCAGTTGCATGCCTAGCGCAGACACAGTGCCCCAGGCGGGTCTCGAATCTGCGATCCTTCCGACCGAGATCGCCCCGGCACTACTGCCTTAGCGACCTCGGCTATCTGGACCGACATTTGTTTCATTTCATTACTTTATTACTTTATTTCATGTTTATATTCTTTAAAATGTTTGTCTTGCTTAATCATTTTTCCAAGGGGCAGAAATACGAATTAAATAACATATCCTTTTCCTTTTTTTCGTTTTGTATTCTTGTATTAAATATTTTTGTTATTTTTAAAGCAGTAATGTGAAATAAATGAACAAGTTTCTGTAGAACATGTAGCCTAAAATCTTCTCTTACATTTGCCACAAGTCTGGCTAATTAGCCTAATTGATTGGGAGTTTGGCCACTCGCTAATGAGAGGGATGTGATAAACAACCAAGATGAGAGAGCCCTGGTCTTGGCGTTTAATTGGCAGGTGCGCACTTAGCTTAACCTATTTATTGCAACATTAACTATGTACAATTATATATTTGCTACATAATTGGTGCTGAAGGCTCTAAGAAAAGCTATACCGGAATGAACTCATTCTCCACCCTGATGCTGCAGCGCTCATCTGCCATGGCATCGTCTGTGGCAGGTGTCGTGTCGGACGTGTCGACAAGAAGTGGAATGCTAAAGAAAAGCGTACTTAGGGAGCCATGGGGGTTATATGAGCTCGTGTCATTTGTGCTGAAGTGCGATTCGTTCAACAAATCATGCGCAAAAGCCTTGCGTCACACGAGTGCCCCGGCCTGCTCTTGACGACTTCGTACAGTCCGTTTCTGTTAGCTGAGTCGTCAAGGTGCCAGCGACTCGCGTCACAAGCATCGGTTTGCACTGAGCCCCAGTGGCCCGAACAGGCCATGCCCATTGCTTTTAATAAATAAATTTTCAATTTCCTTTATGCGACATATTTATTACACAACACGTATGGGCGGACAGCTCTTTTAAGAGATAAGAATATTTTTTTAAAAAACTGAACGTAGAGCGTTAACGCTAATACTGCACTCTTAAATAAACGCTATTATAAATTTTAGATTCTTCGATTCAAAATATTTAATTTTATTCACAATTGATAAATTAAAATTTTAGTTTTTTAATATTATAAATGAAAGTTAATATCACTAAATTTAAGTCAATAACTGTCTAATAACTTTCTAATAATAATAAAAGATTGTTAAGGACCAGGAATCCAGTAATGAACCACCAACACGGAGAATTTTTACAATCCTTACTTGTAAACCTCCCGCTAGTTTTTCTAGACGCGTGCCCGCGATCTCTAGTAAGGCGGCCTTGATGTGCCAGACAGAAACGTTCCAAGACTCGATAATCTCTTGGGGCCGACACTCGGAGGTGCGCGCCATCGGCCTTCAGAAGTGTCGCACACGACGTTCTCCGCCGGGCCAGTTTCCAGCCACGGAGGGAACAGAGGAAGGAAATTCCAAATTAGGGGAAGCTTCAAATTAGGGGCATCATCTCCTCCAGTGGCGGCTCGTGGGAACTCGCACGTTCGCATGTGCACACCCAAATTAATTCTGTGCCATTTCTCTAAAACATCTCTTTCTTAACAAGAATGCGAGTCCTCTCAGAGACCAGTGCCACCTTTACAAGTATTTTACTCTTTTTTCACAAGAAATGTTTTTGAAAATTGGAAACGTTTTTGAGACAATTTCTTGAAAATGTCCGGGAGACTTCATGTAAAGTACCCCCAAATTTTGAATAAAATTTTTCAAAATCACTGAACTTCAACTCAGGCAAAATCGTTAGGGTTTTGTCAATTTAGAAAAAAATCTACGGGGTAATGGCGCTAGTGTTGTATACAGACACCAGACAAACGGGCGGACAGACGGACAGACAGCCGGACGGATAGACAGACGGACGGATTTTTTGAATAAAAAATGCTTTTTCAGTATCTCGAGACCCCAGAACGTGTACTTCAATTTAAATCTTGAAATCGATTTTCCACAGCCTTACATAAATTTCCCTATACTACGTTTATATCTCCGTATATACTGTACGTGTTTATACGGGAAAATAAAAGGCCTAATTCAAAAGATTCGTCTCTTGTGCTTATCTACATTTGTTTTCATTGTCAGGAAGAGTAATCATTTTTTTTTACTTTTAGAAATGAAACGAACATGAATAAATTTAAATGTTACAGTATTTACTGAACACAATACAGAAAGCAAGAATAATTTCACTCAAGCTTGCCTTGATTACCTTTCAAGGGAGCTTTCAAATTTTAATGCCATCATTTAAACTTAAACTATAGAAGTGTGTATGCCAGTTCTAAATTAAAATTAATTACCTGCCTTCAATTTATTTCCTGTCATAAAAATATTATCTATTGTAGATCATGTATTAATCATAACCGACAACAATGGAGTGAATTCGAAGAATTTTGGAACTTTTTTGTTACTATATTTTGAACTGGAACGTCTGAAACAAAGCGGGAGAAATTATAATTTACAATTCCGAACTTCTTTTGCAATTTTCGAAAATGCAGTGGACGCAGAAAATAGGTTCCTCATAACTATCTTTACAGTTCTTTGCAACAAACGACAATAAAAATGAAAGACAAAGTTTGAAGCTGTTTATGAAACAATTGTTTAAAACTGTTTTAATAAAGCCTATATTCCATCTACAATATTGCAAAAAATACTCGAAATATTGAACATGATCTCTTTTGAAGAAGTGCTTTTGATGAACACATTTCTTCACGAAAAAAAAAAATTATCTTCAAATTTGTAGTTGTAGGACGACGCCAAAAAATTTGATTTTTTTATTTTTCAAAAATTGCTGTATTCAACGAAAATTAGACCTGTACCATTGTCTGAAACGATCTTCACACTATCCCACAACAGTTTTTCTTTATTTTAAAATGTCAGAGAGGCTTCATGGACCACCCAAAAGTTTCGTTTCAAATTCAAGAGGCGGTGATATAAGCCAGATCATTTCGGAAATGTCAATTTTGGAGAAAATTGGCTGAACGGTCTAACTTATAGCTTCGTTTACTGACGACGAGACAGAGAGAGACGTTTTGCTGTAATACAATTTTTTGGTACCAAGGACCCACAAAACATGGGTTCTGGTTACAACACGTAGGATTTCCACCCTAAATTTAGCAACTGTATTTATCCAGATTTCGTTAGCACGGCCCGGCAATAAGAGATTTTTTGTCAAAAATTCGTCGTATTTTCCCTCAGCATTACTTCAGTTTCTCTTCTTAAGAAGAACCTTGAGAGCAAGTGAAAAGTAAAATTAATTACATTGAGATGTAAGGCCACCCTGGTCTTCTGCGTTCGCGGGTTGCAGTTCGTGAGTTGAAGAGCGTGGGCGGCCCCTGACCCGAGCGTCGATTGTCACCTGCACGAGCGCCACGTGGCTCCGAAAGCAGGAAGCTCCGCGAAGGTCGGCCCAGGAGGAAAACCTTTGCAGAAGGCGTCGCGGGGGCAGAGCACAATGCGAAAGCGCCAAGCGGCCAAGTCGTGCGGGCGCTTTCGAGGACGCGAGAAATATTCCTGTGCTGCCTCCGTCGGCGTCATCTTCTATGGCAGTAGTCCCGTACGTAGTACCAACGTTCCTCTCCCTTTAGTGGTTCAGGGGATCAACTGATGTCGCTGCAGTGACTCTGACTGGGAGGACATGGAGTCCGAGTTCAGTCGGTGGCAGGGTTTTCCACAGTAAGAGGATAGATAACCCGAATTCAACGGCTGTGGAGAGCAATTCTAGCGGCCGACTGCTCTGATCGGTGGGTTTCCCTGATTCTCCGATCAACACCAGGCGAATGACGGAGCAGTACCCTGACAAACGGCCATACACCGCGTGCTTATCTTTCCTTCCTCTTTCTTGTCTTATCCTCACTCCTACGTACGACTACTACCTACTACTACTCCGTACAGACATTGCACTATACTGCGCTGCACTACACTATTCGGTATTTGCTCAATGAATCAAGTTAACTGGATGACAAACTAGAACCAGATGGGTGAGTTGACGAAAAATTGAGGAGGAAACCTGATCGGCTAATGTTTCTGAATGCGTCAACTGCTATAGTCATTAGTCCTGTACGGCAAGTGCATGTTTTTATCACGGGAGGTGGCGGTGATCTCTGGCGCTGAACCACATGACGATTTGGCGAACGTTCCCCAGAGTGAGACTATATCTTCAACCAGCGTGTACCGCTCCAGTCAAGACAAGGTTTAAGTTCCCAACTAGACTCGCGATGCATGTAGCAGTGCAGTGCATGTAAGATTAATTGTGTACTTGTAAGGTGAGGACACGACAAGAAAAATGAAGGTAAGATTGCACGCGGCCCATGACCCGTTTTTCAATTGATTGTTTAGTGATTCCGGTCACGTCAACTACCAGGGTCATTAGTCCCTTGAGTGTAGTACATGTTTTTTGCTCGTGAGGTGGTAATCATCTATCTCTCGCTGTGTGGCTGCATTCGGCGCCGACCTACCGTCGGCTAAAGGAGTTTTCCTTAACCAGGTATCTCCCACCAGCGAGGCACCGCCCCACCCGGGACAGGCTCTAATCCCCAGACCTGTCTCCCGGCATGTGTGGTAGTGTAGTGCATGTTAGTGTAAGTGTGATGTAAGGTAAGAGTATAGGACAAGGAAGAAAAAGGTAATAACGCGCGCGGCCCATTGCCCGTTTGTTCAACAACTGCTCCGGCATTCGTCTGGTGTTGATCGGAGAAGCCACGGAAAACTACCGATCAGGGCTGCCGGCCGCTAGAGTCCTTCTCCGGACAGCGACGGAATTCGACCCAGCTGACAAGCCAGTGTCGAAAATCCTGCCACCGTCAGCACTCGAACCTAGGACCTCTCAGTCACAGGAACTGCAGTGACATCAATTGATACTCCGAGCCATCTCTCTCGATCCGTTATTTAAGGTACTGCTGCGGCATTCACCTAGTGACGAACAAAGGAAACAGAAAACTACCGATTAGAGCAGCCTGTAGTTTACCTCCAGACAACGACTGCATTCGACGAAGCGGATAAGCTAGCGTCAAAAATCCTGCCACCATCACGACAGCAACTTAGGACCTCCCGGTCAGAGGCACTGCAATGACACCCGTTGATGCGCTGAGCCACCTCAGTCGGCAAGCCTGATCGGGTTGCCCAACGAGCGGCAGGGGGCGTGCGGGCGCGTGTGAAACGGCCTCCCAGTCAGAGGCACTGCAATGCCATCCGTTGATGCCCTGAGCCACCTCAGTCGGCAAGCCTGATCGGGTTGCCCAACGAGCGGCAGGGGGCGTGCGGGCGCGTGTGAAACGGCCTGGCGCGAGTCGTGAAAGAGAGCGAGAAGATACGTCACGACTTCTGCGGACGAGGAAATGCAACTCCACGAGGGGCGCCTCGCAGACGCGCCGGACAGAGCACATTTTCCAGGGTTCTCTGACCTCGGTGGGACGACGAGGCAGGCGCTGCCTACCACAGTGTGGGCACGAATTATTTCAAATGCTCCCTCGTACGTCACCAATAAACGTTTTCACATAAGTTCAACTTAGAGGTTATAATCCATCACCTATCTAGATGTCACCAATAAACAATTATACAAAAATTTAGCTTAGAGGCTATTATCCATCACATCATCCATCTAGCTCCTAACTTTTTCTCGAACATGTCCCAATGCTCTTCACTATCAATACACAGACTCGGCAAAAACCTACCACGTACAACCAGAATACGAAATACGTTTCCTTTTCACATGTTCCTCAAGAAATTCTTTCAACTTGATCTCGATGATGTTGATGGTCTACCTCAACCATTGCAATAGTTTTTTTAGTTTTAATTTATGTTAGCTATTAAACCATTATACATATGAAAAGTTAAATTAAACTAAACCATATTATCACCTTCTATGTAAATAAATGAAAAACCTAGAGTGACTAAAGTAACCTAGAGTAACTTTCAATTAAAAGGAGAGGAAATTCGCAGCAAATCGAGACTGAACAATTTATATTCATATTCGTAGAAAATGCGTTTTGTCATTTAAAGATATACAATTGAGGGATAAATAACCTTTGAAAGAAATCGCAAAGTTTAATATTGAATGTGTGTCACAGGCTCGAAAATATATTTCCACATTCTTAATTTTCAATCTTGTATAGGTTCGATTGAAAATCAGAAATATAGTGCATTGATAAATCAACGTTTCTCTGTTTGAGCAAAAAATAATAATTTCGCTTTCGTTTAAAAAAATTGGAAATGTTACTCCATGTTCCTCACTGTCTGCTCCAGTATTAACCATCTGCAGCGTAATATTAAAATATCTTAATCCTAACGAAGCTTCATCTCAAAAAACCCTTAAACACGGATTTTAATAGCGAAAACTCGAGGTGGTGTTGTTGAGCTGAATCCAATACTCTTCTTCCTTATTCTATACAATGGAGTAGGCTTCCGTAGTACTAGCTTCCCGTGTTGAGGTCCCGGGTTCGATTCGCTGTCGACTCAATAGTAGAGTTGTAGCTTTTCTTTGGAATCGTCTGAGTTTCTGTACTTTCTTTCTCGTAGCTACGTGACGAGAAGGAAATACGTGATGTTCGTCACATGTTGCTCTTACCACCGAAGCGTGAGAATAAACTACGATCATGCACGGAGGGCAGCGTTAGCAAATACATTATTTATTTATTATCATTGTTAGTGTTATTATAACATGGGGTGTGATGGGCAAGTAATGCTTGAAATTCTCTGAAGCAGTGCCATTCTTTCATGTCTTGCCTCTGCGACGTGACCCGAGGGTAGACCAGTAAAGCACAAGAAGTAAGGCAGGTAGACCAGTAAGGAAATGTTCCTGCACAAAGGAGCGTAGAGTAAAATTCATGTTAATAATAACAATAATTCAAGAATTTGTCGTTTTAGGGGCGGGTTACTCCGATTTTTACCAGCTAGGAGTGTTTCCAGGCCAGACCCCTGTTTTTATTTCTTATCCAAGCCTGTTTGAAAGGAAGACATGTGACGAGCATGACAGATTACCATTACCGTAGCTTTTTTCGCCTTACTTCGTCAAACATCTATAGAATCTCAGACGATTTGTACTAGAAAGTTACAGCATCATATTTGCCCCAACCGGGAAATCGCACCACAGAAAGCTAACACGCTGTCCATGAGCCACCCGAACAACAACAACAACAACAATAATAATAATAATAATAATAATAATAATAATAATAATAATAATGATAATTGCAATAATAACAGATCAGATGTCAGTGATTGCCAAGGCAGTAGTGGTTTCGGAGGAAGACCGCGGGTTCGAGTCCCGCCTCGGGCATGGGTGTATTTATGTATGTCTGTATGACTGTGTCGTCCTTTCACCCCTCATTATCATCATCATTTCATCTTCCATACCCCCAGGGCTAACTACCCTGGGGAATAAAATTCGGACTCGGCTAAATTCTAGTCTCCAATTAAAAGTGACATGCACCTGCTACCGCGGTAATGATACTGAGCCACAGTAAATGCAAGATGCATACATGCGTGATCCTAGTTGGCCGACTCACCTGAAAATAATAATAATAATACCAATAACAGCAATAATAATAATAATAATAATAATAATAATAATAATAATAATACCAATAACAGCAATATATGTACTGGTTTACCCTACATAGTTTTTATGGAAATATTTTTTATTTACCATTATTACCATGTTTTTGTTAATTATTATTCTTGATCTTGCCTCATACTACGTCTGGAACTTCACGACCTCATTTCATTAATTGTAACATTGTGCAATACTTTGAATCACGAGAAACATGGATGGAATGTTCCGCACAGCGTGCAACTGTTTATTATCGCCCTTCTGATCAACGCGCTCTTAATTGAGATGGTGTATAATGTTTCACCGTAAATCAATTAATTTTTTGTGTAACATATTGCAACTGCTTCTATTTAATGAGCTGGACACGTAGTATTAGCTCATTAGTTTAATATTAGTACTATTAGTTTAAGGCAATATAAGACAAGTACGAATACATGTCACAAAATTGTACAAATTCGAAAGTTTTTAAATGTATATAGTCAAGTTCATCAAGTGTTGAGTCACGTCAAGTGCTTAGTCAAATATTCTTGAAAAGAAATCAGTAGTGCACCTCTTATGAAGATAGAGAAACGGGTGACCACCATAAACCGAAAAACATTATTTATTTATTTATTTATTTATTTATTTATTTATTTATTTATTTATTTATTTATTTATTTATTTATTTATTTATTTATTTATTTATTTATTTATTTATTTATTTATTTATTTATTTATTTATTTATTTATTTATTTATTTATTTATTTATTTATTTATTTATTTATTTATTTATTTATTTATTTATTTATTTATTTATTTATTTATTTATTTATTTATTTATTTATTTATTTATTTATTTATTTATTTATTTATTTATTTATTTATTTATTTATTTATTTATTTATTTATTTATTTATTTATTTATTTGTCACGCGAATCGACCATAATGGGGGACAATGCAGGAGGGAAATCAGTATTTCAATGCTGATTCCATATCCCAGGGGTTGTTTGCCCTGAAGGATGGTATGAAATGATGATGAAGATGATGATGATGGTGAATGATGAAATAGACATTCACAAACATACAGAGACAAACGCAACATAACAATGCACGAGGCGGGGCTCGAACTCACGGTTTTCTGGTCCGAGACAGCTTCGGCACTACCGCCTTGGCAATCTTGGCCATTGGATTGTCTATTTTATTTCATTATTTATCATAATTTATTTACCGGACTGATGCTCTGACCGGAAGGTCCTAAGGTTCGAGTCCACACTATGTACAAAGCTAGGTCGCATTCAGTCACTGTCTGAAGGAGAATTCTTGTGGCCGTCTGCACTGATCGGTAGTTTTCTGTTTCCCCGATTAACTCCAGGAAAATGCCGGAGCAGTACCCTAACAAACGGGTCACGGACCGCGCGCGTTCTTTCTTTCCACTTTCTTCTTCTATCCTCAGCCGGTACACCTACACCCTTACGTGCACCACACTAACATACTTGACGGGAGACTACTCGGGAGCTTAGAGTTTATCCCGGCTTGGGCGGGGACCCGCTGGTGAGAGATACCTAGTCGCGAAAAACCCGCGAACCGACAGTTAGATCGGCGCTGGAATTCACATCCTGCAAGAGAAGATTACCACCACCTCCTGCGATAAACAAACGCACATCACTTACGGGACTAATGACCTTAGCAGTTGACGCGCCCGGAATCACTTGTCAATTGACGATCGGCATCAAACTTTTCAATTAACATTTTCACTCCTACATCTACATATCAAATCGACTATTTGGGCAGTGAACAATTGAGAAAATGTGAAAATTAATCCCTTAGTCAACAATGGGTTCGTATTAATATTAGAAAATGAAAGCCATATGCAATAAGAAGGTCCTAATTTGAGATATGATGTACTGCCTATTTTTAAAAGTCAATAAATGCCATCTAGGTGGAGTTGGATGTCAAACATCATTATTTGCTTTTATAGACAGAAATCTAATTGTATTACATCAAGTACTTTGCCGAATTAATAACAACAGTAACGTAGTTTTGTAACTGAAGAATGCTCATTACCACCTACATTTCCACTATCACCCAAAAACTCATAACCAAATGGAGCACTAGAGTTAAAAAATAATTTCTTCGGTATTTTGAAACATCAAAAGTTTAAATGAAGATCGCTTTCTGCCATTGAATTCCGGATATTTAACTCTACTGTTATAAAAGTTTAAAGGTGCCAGAATGGGCCAAAATTAAGAATATATCATTTTTTACATTTTTGAAACATTAATAAATGTATAGTTATCTGTGTTCAAACACGTTTCATCTTAATATGCCACCTGAAAGTATTTTTGTTTAATTTTGACGTTTATGTGGCGTGGAATTGAGCGTGGTCATTTTGGCGCCTGTTTATGTACTTAATGGAGCGAATTTATAAAATGATAATACGTTAGACAATATTCTTACATTTTTTCTATAAGAAGAAGCTAAGCAACGTTTTAGATGAAGATTCGAACCGTAGCAAGTCATATGTATGCCCTGGCCAGGAGTATGCAATGACTTAGCGATCAACCTCTTAATCGATATCTGCACTCAGGAAAGAAAAAACTTGCTTATGTGTTTCGTTTAGGATGCCTACTTCTATGAAAGTCATAAAATTCACAAATTATAGCACAGGTAACTCTCTTGCGCCGTTGCCAAAATTTGTGTTGCCAGATGGTAACGCTGGGCACTAATGGGTAAATCTTGGCGAGATAAGCCATTTCGGCTCCCCTTAAAGAACAAGTGCTGCTCCAAATGGCACAGACCTTCTCGAATAAGGTTACTATTAAACTAAGAGCATCGTTCCTTTGCAAACTTTCTACATGCGTTCATCGAGTGACAAAAGATACGATTCTGGTGCATTATTACTTGAGTAATACGAAACGTAAGAGTTAATAGCTTAGTTTTCTTATTCTGTGACCACCAATTTAGTAATTTACTTGTGTTTCAATTTCGTGTCAAAATGCGATGTTTTCAAGATCATTACTCTAAGATACTCGAGATCAACACCGCATATTGTAATGCTATAACGAACCTCACGGAGGAGATTGTCGGTCCGGACTGCAAAGGAATTTAACCACTTCGAAGTGTCTCATTCTCCTGTTATCTTTTAATCTGAATTAAAACATATATTAGGAGTTCTACGCAGTAGTCAGGATGGATGTTGAAACTTGCGGATAAATGTATCACACCGAGTTTCTCAACACCCAGAACACCTGTTGATGTGTTATTGGGAAATAGTATTGAACTAAATTCTTCAGTGATCACCAAACACTCATAAAATATTGTCGTGTCTACAAGCTCAAATGATATACGGTGAATTTCATTAGTTGTTATAAAAACTGTTTTGGGTTCAAAATATATTGATAATGTGTAATTAAATAGAAGATAACTAAAATATTTTTTTCCTTTACTACAAGTGCAACTTCATAATACTTACATGATATTGAATTTAATTCCTGAGAATAGGTTCCCACGAGAAATAATTTAAATTAGGAAGTGCAGTGCTACAGAGTTTTTCTGTAAAACATTTTTTTATAAATATTACATTGAATTTACTTTTTGTGTAATAGGTATTATGTTTATTTGAAAACCGAGTCTTAAACATGAGATGTGTACTGGTGCACGTGTTTCCTGCTCCTATGCGGCAAGACGGCGAGCTGTGATGAAGAACGTTCCGTGGGTCCGTGTTTGTGTTTTATCAATTTATTTTTTATGTAATTACACAGTTGTGAATCATGAGAAGCCACGATTACTCAACGGGAACCATGTACGAACATAAACACTTAACGAAGAGGCGTGGCTGAACAGCTGTCGCGGCGGATACATCTCTGAATTGCATATGATGTTCACTTGTTTAGCGAACTGTCGTTTTGGTTCAGGATTCTTCTATATTCGCTCAGTTTCCTTCTCAACGAAGGCGACCCCGAGCAACGGCAGGCGTGACTCACTTCCTGCCGCTACCGCCCGCGGCGCTGCGAGCGACCGGCCCGCGCCGCGCCGTCTGCGGGCCAAGGCCGAACTAGTAGCTGCTGCAGCGTCCGTCGCCAGCTGGCTCCGACAGCGCGTCGGTCGATTGGCGCGGCGGAGGGGGCGGCGGCGTGAGAGGCCGTCGCGTGAGAGGCCAGCGCGGGTCAACAACGCCGTGTGAGGGTGTTGCGATAGCTCCGAAGCAGGCGGCTTTTGCTTAGCGGGGTATGCTATAGAGTATGCCAAATAGCACAGACTTTCCCGTATTAGTTTTCTATTTCCTGTGGTCTCAGCTAGCTATTCGAACTTGCCACATACTCTTGCCTGCTGCCATCTATCCCTAAAAGTAGTTTAAAAAAGTACACTTTTTTTTTAATTTTCTGAATTTGTCGGTTTCCTAATACTAGAATATATTATATTATATTAAGAATATTATATAATATCTAATATATATATATATATATATATATATATATATATATATATATATATAATATTAAGAATATTAAAGAACAATAAAACATCGTACTAATTTGCAATTAAAAGAAAAGTTAGAACCGTTTTTAAGAAAATAAGCGCTACAAGATATTCGACATTTTAAGCACATTTTCATACCCCATTTTTGTGTATTCGAAAAACCTCATTTGAAGTCATTTGAAGCATATTAACTCACAAATACAATAGTGTTTACAAATTGTTCAAAAATGTGACCGGCATCTTTGGAGCCGTTTTTGAGAAAATCTTGAAAATGTCCAGAGGGCTTAATGTAAATATTGTCAAATTTTATAGAATGCTTTTCAAAATCTCAAAGTTTGGACTCGAGCCAGATGGACAGGAACTTCTCCAATTTGGAAAAAATGCCACGTATAATTTAGACGCTAGTAATGTTCACAGACCGACAGACCGACAGGCGGACGTTTCGTCATCAATTGATTTTTCGATATCAAGGACCCACAAAACAGGGATTCTGGTTACACACGTGTTAGAGGACTTTGTTTCTTAATTTAGCAAGTGGTTTTTATCCACATTTTTATCAGTGCCCGGCAATGAATTTTTTCTCCCAAAAATTCGCTGTTTTTTCGAGCACTATTACATAACTTTCCCTATACTACGTATAGTACACTGTATATATATATATATATATATATATATATATATATATATATATATATATTCTAACCTTCTTACCTATCGTACACCCTCGTACCTTCTTCAGCACACACAGCATGCACTGTAAGCAAGTCGTCTAGATATTATGCTCGTGAAGCGAGCTTAGAATCTCAGGAAGCAGGATCTTTGGGGGTACGAGAAAGGTCTGAACCCTTGACACAATAAAAGTCACACAAATCACACATAAACGAGCATATAATTCACTCAAAATTCTGTGGCATGAATTAATAACAACGAAAAACAAATCACACATAGAATAACACTTCCAAAAAAAATGATTGAATAAACACAAATAAGTAACTTTGACAACCTATTCAACAGATGAACATTTAATTCTGTTTAGAACTGATTTTCTGAATCAATTTCTTTAAACCAGTACTGGGATTCCCTTCGAAAATTCACTACGTCTAAAGTTAACTTATTCTAATTACAATTGCACGTGAAACTAATCCTATTTACAATTTCTTGCCTTTCAAAATTTTACATACAATAATTAACTTGTGGGCAAGCGCACTACTTTCAATTTCTCCTTAAATTCTAAGTGCTGGTAACAGAATGATAGCTGCTACAATAGAATGGTTAAAGGCAAGCAATTACGCATTAAATCTCCCACTCCCAAGCTACAAATTATTAATATCCGTGTCCTCAATTTTAACACTTTTGAAACTGTTCTCTTTCCTGCCGACGTGAACTTGACCTAAATTCAGTTTTACGGATTACCTCGAAACTGTCCGCCTTTCAACCTTGAAACAGCGTGCTGCGCTCCGCAACGCGTTGCTCGACTCCGAAGTTCTGCGCTGCTCTCGCCGTCCTTTTTGCTCAGTCGTCGTCTTCTCGGTCGCCTCGCGTATTCTTCCTTCTCCACTAACCGATTTCTTCTCCTCCACGGCTGCTATCGCCTTCGATTACGCCCAATTTGCAGAAAATGTCCCTTGCACTTCCCTAACTGCCAGTGCAAGTACTTCGCTCGTTCCTAACTTTATTCTGTTAATTAAGAACTTTCAGAGCTTTCCTGAAAACGGGCACACTTTTACTTCCCGCATTAGTTAATAGAAAAATATTTCTCTAATTCCTGACTACTGCGCGGATGACTAGCTAGACGTTTCGCAACGCCGTACACTCCTATTCTAAACAGTCGTTGCGGCAATTTCTAACTAATCTAACGCTCTGATAAAATCTGCACACTTGCCAAGCGGTGCCTTACGTGAAGAACTGCTGACCCGACGCGTGCTAGCAGAAGAGATGTTGACTCCAGGCGAGATGGCGACAAAAGAGAGGCTTTTCGTATGCGCGTCAGCCTATTTATTAGCGCCGCGCTGGGGAAATTCTGAGCAGCTACTGAGAAGGGGGGGGTAATTTCTCCTACTTCACTCCTTTCAGGAAAAACGTGACTCGAAAGTTTGTGGCTGCTAGTGCGAGCAACGGATACCAGGCTGCGCGTTTTGCTACTCAGGTATTCGACTGCTCTTCTCGCCGTCTATGAGCGTTTACGCTGACGAAACTGTGGCGTGATGGGGGTGTATAATCCCGTCTCGGCACATTGCCCCCTCCTTTTCTTCTTAAGATTTTTTTTTCGTCGTCGAAACAAAATCTTAAGCGGGCCGGAGATTGTAGAAATTGTAGTCGCCGATGATCTCTCCACCCTGATCGACGAGTCTGGCGACGTTCGGGGCAATTATGCTTTGAACCTCGTACGGGCCTTCGTACAGCTTAAAGAATTTGGCGAATAACCTTAATTGAGGATTTGACATTCGGGGTGTCCTCAATAATACTTGCTGGTTCACGATAAATTGGTAGGGCTTTTTCTTCTCTTTCCGCTTCCGTTCTTCAGCCGATTGACGAAGTTTCTGGAGAATCTGTTCATCGGTGATGACTGGTGGATTTCCCGTTACCTCCTCTCTGTCTAGCATTTCCAAGGTGTGCGGCGGTTTTCTTCCGAAATGCGCCTCCCATGGTGTCGTTCCAATGCTATCGTGATGAACCCGATTCATCCAGATATTTAAATAAGGAATTAATTGATTCCATTCACTGTGGTTTTCGGAGCAATACGTTCTGAACAACCGGGACAGCTCCTTCATCACCCTTTCAGATGGATTGGATTGGGGATGTCGGATGCTGGAATAAATAGGTGTTATGCCTTTCTCCCGTAATGCGTTCTGGTATTTAGTACTCGTGAATTGCGTCCCGTGGTCGCTGAGTATTCGCGAGTACGCACCGGCAATCTCGAAGTGCTTCTCAATTTGGTGCAAACAATTGGTCGCGTTGGTCTTGTTAATCGGATACACCCTAGTAAACTTCGAGAACACATCGACCATTACTAACACATATTTATTCCCGTTTGTCGTTCTTGGCAAGGGCCCGTAGATGTCGATGGCCAGGAGATCATTTCGCCCTGCAGGGATGATGTTGTGCATGGCGCCGGCGTACTTCCGATTTGGGTGTTTGGTAGTTAAGCAAGTATTGCACTTGCTTACTACGCGCCGTACGTCTCGCGCCATCCCCTTCCAGTAGCACAATTCTTGTATATGGATCAAGACCTTGTTGGCCCCGTAGTGGGCATTCTTGCAATGCACGTACCCTATTAGGTCGTCTACTTTACTCTTAGGGATCCATATCCGGTACGTGGGTGGTTGACGACGTACGCGAATCGTTAGTAGACCATCCACTACGTGCCATTTCTCAGGATCTTGATCGTGCTGCTGCTTAAGTGGCGAATTGTCTGCTCTTCCCTCCTTGATGCGCATGATCTCCGCCATATTTTCATCCTGCTCTTGCCATGCTATAACGTTGCTCCATTCCCACTGTAGTTGTTGCGGGACTTTCAAATCAATCGGCGCGACTACCAACCGAGTTTCTGCTCTTGATTTGTCCTGAACCTCCTTTCCGTATCTGCTCAGGAAATCGGGCAATTTATTCTCTCTGCCTGGGCAGTGTTGTATTTGGAAATCGAACTGCTGGAGCCAGATGATCCATCGTTTCAAGCGGTCGTTCTCAGTGAAGCATCTGTTCAGGAACGTTAAAGATTTGTGGTCCGTCCGAATAATAAAAGTTCGGCCGGTCAAATATTGCCGTAATTTCATCACGGACCACACTACTCCATAGGCTTCCTTCTCCGTGACGGAGTAGCGAAGTTGGGGTCCTCGCAGCGACTTGCTTACCAGCTGGATGATTTTGTACTCCTCGCCCTGTTTTTGAAGAAGTACAGCTGCGATGCCGTAAGCGCTACTATCCGTCTGAAGGATCATCGGTTCCGAAAAATCTGGGTGTGCGATGACGCACGAGTTCCTGAACATTGCTTTGACCTCGTGAAATGCTCTTTGATGCTCGATCTCCCACGCCCATTTCCGATTTTTCCTGAGGAGATCGTAGAGTGGCGCGACGACCAAGGCGTAGTTAGGGCAGAATCTGCTATAGTAGTTCAACATTCCTAGTAAACTTCTCAGCTGTTTGACGTTCTTTGGTGCCGGGATATCGTCGATTTCTTTGGCTTTATCTTTCTTCATTTTTACCCCTTCTCTTGAGACTTCGTAACCCAGGAAATCGAACTTTTCGACACAAAAATAAGTTTTGTTCAAATTCAGCGTGAGATTGTTTTCGATCAAAGTCTGGAAAATCATTTTTAAATCTTCTACATGTTCGTTAAAAGACCTGGATTGGATTATTAAATCGTCCACGTATAACGTCGCCCGTCTTTCTATAACTTTCTGTAGGATACTGTCTAAACATTGTATTAACGCCGCTCCACTGTTTTTCAGTCCGAACGGTACGCGTTTGAATACGAACGTTATACCGTCGAACGTGAAGCCCGTATACTGCTGGTCCTCTTGTGCAATCGGCATCTGCCAGTAGGCATGGCGGAAATCTGTGCTGGTGAACCATTCATGACCCCCAAAATTTAACAGCATGTCTGCGATCCTTGGTGGTACATCACGGTACGGCACCGTCACGGCGTTTAATCGTCTTGCATCTAGACATAGGCGTAAACTTCCATCTTTCTTTTTCACAACAAGGATTGGATTAGTGTACGCCGTAGTCGCTTTTCTAATGACTCCCTCCTGAATCATCTCGTTTATTAGTTTTCTCACTTCGTCACGGTAGGCTACGGGGATGGGATAATTCTTCGCTTTAAATGGTCGCGAGTCCGTCAGCTCGATCCGAAATTGATACCCCTTTACCGGTTCGTTGTGATTTTTGAAGACATCTTTGACGCTTATCAACATTTCGTACAACGCATTTTTCTGATCAACCCTCAACTTTTCTTGCTCCATTATTTTCTTCCCTATTTCTTCCTTTATTTCATTCTCCTCCATTTGCACGCTACACATTTCGACTTCTGCGAATTCTTCTGATTCGACTCTCTCGTCTACCTGTGCATTTTGCGCCTTTTTATTTTCATCTTCCTCCATTTCTACGCGACACATTTCGATTTCTGCGAATTCTTCCGATTCGTCTCCCTCATCTGCATGTGTATTTCGCGCCTCTTCACCTTCATCTCCCTCCCAAACATTTTCTCCGTTGATCAAAACTTGCTTTTCTCCGATGTCGATAACCGCGCCATGTTCCGCCAAAAAATCCACTCCGATAATTAATGGGTAAATTAATTTCTTCACCACCAAACAAATTATATCAAACATTTTTCCTCTAATATTCACTTCCACCATTACTTGTTTTCTTACTGGATGAGATTTCCTCCCCCATGCATCTATCATTCGAGTATTATTGGTTGGTAATTCCAAGACGTTTATTTTCTTGCTTACTAACTCTTCATATAATTCTTCCGATATCACAGATTTAATTGATCCGGTGTCTACCAATGCCTTACTATGCACACCAGCGCAACTAATTTCAATCACGGGACATTTCTCCCTTTTTCTCGGTTTCCAATTCTCCCATAAATTCTCTCCATTATTCGTAATTCGGTTTGCAGTTATAGGGATCGCGTGTTTGTCATAATATTTGTTCGATTTGGGACCCCTTTTCAACTCGAACTTGGCGTGTTTCCCGGTCCCGTTCGATCTCTTGTACTAATTTCATTTCGCGGACTCCGTGACCTTGCCCGCTGAAAGCTGTGCGCGTTCCTACTCGTACACAGTTGCTCGCCGCCGTAACCTTGACCGCGCAGCTCTCCGCTCGCCGTCCCTTCGTTCCGCGGCCTTGCGTCCTGCTCATATTGTCGAGATCCACCTTTATTCTTGCTTCCTCCTTTCTTCGACGAAGAAACTACCGTGTCTTGAATAACATGCATCGCGTTGATATTGGATTTCGTCGTCTTCGGAGTTTGGTTCATGTTTTCAAAAGTCAAATCATAATTGCCTAACAAAATTTGAAATTTTTCTACATCCTTTACATCAACGCTGCGTAACAAATTCTGGATGCTTAGCGGAAAATGTCTCGTGAGAATGCAAATTATTTCTTCATCCGCCACAGGAGGAGAGCACATTTTCAAAGCTGCTATTTTTCGTGCCGCGTAGTCTCGCATGGTTCCGCTAGAAGTACGGTAATAGCCACTCATTAACGAAATTTTGAAATTCATCTGCTGTTCCTTTCCCCAGTAACGGTCTAGGAACCTCACTACAAATTCGTCAAATGAATTTGGCATTGGGCATAACGTTTCTAGCCACGCCTTTGCATTGCCTTCTAACGCTTGATGCAATAATAAAGTTTTATGTGCTTCGCGGACATTCGAAAGCACGAAAAAGCTCTGTAATGATTTAATGAAAGCATTCGGATTCTCGTTTGGATGGCCTGAGAATCTAAGTGATGCTGGTATGTTAATATTGCTTCCTCGGCATGCTCCCCCTCCTTCTACTTTACTTTCTGCTATTTCCCGCAGTTCCTGAATCTTACGTTCTTGTTCTTCTAACTTCCGTGTTACTTGTTCTTCGACTTGACGCTTCGTATCCGCACTAATTTCGGTAACCTGGCCGCGAACTTCCTGCACTTCGTTTTGTATTTGTCCGAAACGTGCCCTATTCTCTTCATCTTTTTTCTCGATTTCCGTAGATAACGAATCAATCCTCGCTCCTACTTCAGTATGCCTTTCCTCAATCAACTGAGTACATGTCGCTACTTGCTCAGCGATTTCTCCCCTAAGTTCGTCACATTTTACAACTACTTCAGACATTATAGATTGTTGGAACTGCTCAAATTTTTCATTGAAAACCTTGGTCTGGTCGTCAATTTTCTCGGCTAATTTTTGTGACTGTTCTTTAGTTTCTACTGCTAATTTTTGCGACTCGTCCTTAATTTCAGCTAATTTCTGCGACTGTTCTTTAATGTCTTCGGATATTTTTTTCATTTGCTCGTCAGTTTTTCGCCCTTGATTTTCTACTTGTAGAGAGATGGTTCTCGCGAAATTCCCTAACAACGCCTGCATTAATGTCCGCATCGTATCTTCTTCCGGGCGTTGCGACGGTTGTTCTGGCGTAGTTTCGGCTGATTCGGTGCGATCCGCGGTCGGCTCACGTACTTCATCTGCCTCGTGCAACCCTAGATTTTCCATCCTACGAAGTACCTCGTCCCCCGCGTCGCCCTCACTGTCCTCGTCACTCCTAATCTGCCTCGGTTCCCTATATTCCTGACTGCCTGCCATTCTAGTGCTTTGCGTTTGCCTTTTACCTTTCTAACAATACAAAATGCACTTCCCTTCCAAAATCACAATACAATACACTATATAACACTTCACTGTACACAGAAAAACACTTGCTGAAAAGAAAACACAGTACACAGCCTAATAAATACCACAAAATGCTCGTTTATTGTGTCTAGGGTTCACCTTTCCTTGCTCGATTTCAATCGATCGCCGCCGCACGTAATGGGCGCCAAAATATCTAACCGTCTTACCTATCGTACACCCTCGTACCTTCTTCAGCACACACAGCATGCACTGTAAGCAAGTCGTCTAGATATTATGCTCGTGAAGCGAGCTTAGAATCTCAGGAAGCAGGATCTTTGGGGGTACGAGAAAGGTCTGAACCCTTGACACAATAAAAGTCACACAAATCACACATAAACGAGCATATAATTCACTCAAAATTCTGTGGCATGAATTAATAACAACGAAAAACAAATCACACATAGAATAACACTTCCAAAAAAAATGATTGAATAAACACAAATAAGTAACTTTGACAACCTATTCAACAGATGAACATTTAATTCTGTTTAGAACTGATTTTCTGAATCAATTTCTTTAAACCAGTACTGGGATTCCCTTCGAAAATTCACTACGTCTAAAGTTAACTTATTCTAATTACAATTGCACGTGAAACTAATCCTATTTACAATTTCTTGCCTTTCAAAATTTTACATACAATAATTAACTTGTGGGCAAGCGCACTACTTTCAATTTCTCCTTAAATTCTAAGTGCTGGTAACAGAATGATAGCTGCTACAATAGAATGGTTAAAGGCAAGCAATTACGCATTAAATCTCCCACTCCCAAGCTACAAATTATTAATATCCGTGTCCTCAATTTTAACACTTTTGAAACTGTTCTCTTTCCTGCCGACGTGAACTTGACCTAAATTCAGTTTTACGGATTACCTCGAAACTGTCCGCCTTTCAACCTTGAAACAGCGTGCTGCGCTCCGCAACGCGTTGCTCGACTCCGAAGTTCTGCGCTGCTCTCGCCGTCCTTTTTGCTCAGTCGTCGTCTTCTCGGTCGCCTCGCGTATTCTTCCTTCTCCACTAACCGATTTCTTCTCCTCCACGGCTGCTATCGCCTTCGATTACGCCCAATTTGCAGAAAATGTCCCTTGCACTTCCCTAACTGCCAGTGCAAGTACTTCGCTCGTTCCTAACTTTATTCTGTTAATTAAGAACTTTCAGAGCTTTCCTGAAAACGGGCACACTTTTACTTCCCGCATTAGTTAATAGAAAAATATTTCTCTAATTCCTGACTACTGCGCGGATGACTAGCTAGACGTTTCGCAACGCCGTACACTCCTATTCTAAACAGTCGTTGCGGCAATTTCTAACTAATCTAACGCTCTGATAAAATCTGCACACTTGCCAAGCGGTGCCTTACGTGAAGAACTGCTGACCCGACGCGTGCTAGCAGAAGAGATGTTGACTCCAGGCGAGATGGCGACAAAAGAGAGGCTTTTCGTATGCGCGTCAGCCTATTTATTAGCGCCGCGCTGGGGAAATTCTGAGCAGCTACTGAGAAGGGGGGGGTAATTTCTCCTACTTCACTCCTTTCAGGAAAAACGTGACTCGAAAGTTTGTGGCTGCTAGTGCGAGCAACGGATACCAGGCTGCGCGTTTTGCTACTCAGGTATTCGACTGCTCTTCTCGCCGTCTATGAGCGTTTACGCTGACGAAACTGTGGCGTGATGGGGGTGTATAATCCCGTCTCGGCACAATATATATATATATATATGTGGGGGGGGAGTGAAAATCGCTGTCATCAACAATGTACTTTAGTAATTTTAGAAAATGTAGAATTAACCGGAAATTGGAGCAGCTCCAATTGGTTTAATGTCGTTTGCTACTTACCCACGCTGAAAATGTTTTTTAAAAATTGAAGCCATTTCTGAGAAAATAATTATTTAAAAATTGCCTTTGTTTTGCGAAAATTATATTTTCGAAATATTATAAAAGACTGAATTTAAAATTAATCATTGAGCGACAGATTTTATAGATGAAAAATACTAATTTTGAATAACCTAGTTGAAGGAAGAGGTCGCAAATATTGATCTTTGGTAATTTTCAAAAATACAGAGACTTCAACGAAAATGAAACCTCCGCCATTTTTAAGCGTCCTTTACTTTATCCGAAGACAAAGTTTAATAAAAGTAGTGGTGCTAAAACAGCACGTACTTTCTCGCCCTTAGTAATGATTAGGTAATTCTATTTATATAGTTTCTCTCTGAATAACTGAAGGCAACAGATTTTATATTTATATTAATTTGAATATTATATTCAAAAATTGATTGGTGTGACATACGTTTTACAATGAAAACAAGAGAGTTGTAAACTTGTTTAAAATTTCAAAATACAAAAATGAAGTACAAATACATCAGTTTATTTAGAATCTTAACAACTTGTATATGTGAGAAGAATTACTTCAAATGATTTTCAATAAAGTTCCTGAAATACTCAAATGCAACAGAAAGTAGTGACAACTAAGTATCACCGAGCCAGTCTCGAAGCAAAGGCCCTTCTCTCCGAAATGCTGACCCCAAATCCAACATTTAACCACTTCTGCCACCCGGGTTATGCAGAGAATTGGCAGTTCTATAATAAACGCCAAAGACAACAATTCATTTGGTGGTTCATAAGTTTTACAAATCCAATAAAAAATGTGAAAAATTGTTTAAAAATTGAAACTTCGAAAACCACATTCAGACACTTCTAGTTCATTTATCTTAATTCTATTTGTAATTAGAGTTGCTTCAAACAGTTTTCAATAAAGTTTCTGGAATTCTCAATTATTTTCTGCGGCCACACGGAATTGTGACAAATAATATTCTCCGACCAAAACTCAAACCAACGACTTTCCCCTCCAAGGAAAAGAGTTCGTAAACACCTAAACAACCACCTCGGTCAGTGACTGAAATCCTAGTTCAGATTAAAGAGATTATAAAAATATTAAGATTAAATACTGCGAACAAGTCTGCGCAATTCTATAACACTACTAGTTTAATAAATATTTATTTATCTAAATAGCTAATTTTCTACTACAACCTTTTTTTCTGAGACAAAAATATCTTCAATTTTGTAGTTTTGAATTTTTTTGCACTTTCGAAATATCGAGCAATATCCGAAAATGGATCTAGCACTATATTTATTATCGCCCTTTATTACATACATGGAGAAATTTTAAAAAACAAATTTGGAGCGGTTTTTGAGAAAAATTTCTTTTGTAAATTTCAAGCACAAGTTATGCAAATACTATTTACTTTTGCAACAAAATGTACATTATCTTTTTTAAAGACCTAATTTTCTACAACAGACTTTGTCTGAGGCAAAAAACCTTTTTTCATTAATTTTGTAATTTTAAAACATTTTTTGCAATTTTCGAAAAATCGGGGAAGTGAACAAACATCAGATCTGAATGTCCTTTGCGCTATTTAACAACAAAATTTAATCAAAACATTTGGAGCCGTTTTTGAGAAACTTTTGAAAATGTATTTGAGGCTTCATGTGAAGTACCCTCAATAATTAAAATGTTTGAATCTCCCAAAGCCACAAGTTCATTCAGATCGATTGAGGAATGTCAATTTTGAAGAAAGTCGGGTAAACGGTTTAGAAGCTACCCCCCAAAATTAAAATATCAGTTTCAAATTCCAGGGGCCGCGCCACCAGCCAGATCGACAGGAGATCGCCACTCATGCTGCACAATGTACAATGACTCACATAACAAACTCTTTATAAGTTGCTCATTCTGACTGACGTTTTGAAAATTTTACTCATGTCCCTTGACAAATGGTATGTTGTATATCCCTAGGCGGAAAGGGAGCCAGAAATAAAATTCGTTTCGCCGACTCGAGAAAAAGATAAGCAGAATTCGCTTCGTTGACACCATCCCCCCCCTGTTAGTAGAGTGAACATATGAGGTACTGCTAATGTTGTCGTATCCCGAACGTCCTCGAACAGCTGAGACGCGGGAGTTTCCGAGAGATGTGGCTGATCTAGAGTTTGCCTACACGGACCAAAACTCGACGAGTTGAATTATCGAAGAGCTCTTGGATGATGGAAAATTTGTAAGTCCTCCAAATGACCACAGTGCAGTGTACCAGTCACAGTGCAGTGCACCAGTCACCAAATGACCACAGCGTGCATCAGACCTCCTCCCCAGCAGGAAAGCGAGTAAGCCCCGATCCTTCGCGTACCGTACATTAAGGCTAAATGTACCGACACTAGTACAATTTGTGGCCACCACGTGGCAGCACCAAAATAAGTAAAATTTACTTCACTGATAACGTCTGAACCAATGGTCCGATTTTCGATCTGTAAACGGCATTTGACGCCTTTTTAAAATAGAATTTACGCTACGATGGCTTTTTTCCAAAAATCTAGCAAAAACGCGAATTTGAAATTAGTTCTCCAACTTTCGAGAACAAATTAAAAAATGTGGGCTTATAGCGCGATGGCGACATGCTTCCTGAATCCAACGCCGTGACAATCATGCAAATCGGACGAATAGGAGCGTCGTAAAGAGAAATTTACGAAAACACCTCGCCCCCCCTTCCCCTTCTGCGCTGTTGCGTCACCCACCCGTTTGTTGTGGGCGTCTGCTTGACTGTCGCGTGACCTTGATGTCTGGGTGCAGCCGTCGAGCGACCCTGTTATCGGTCGAGCCTCGGCGCCTGGGCGCTCGCCTTGCTTGCGGCCGTGCGGCCTACTCATCGACCTACGACCTTGTTATCGGTCGGTCCTTGCTCCAGCGCCCTGACCGTCGGCCGTTAGAGTCACCCTCACGGCAGCGCGGCCGCGCCAACTGTCTTGCGACACTGCAATACTTAACAATATTGCTTGGAACCCTAATTAGGCAGACATCTTCATCAGCATCTTTTTATTCGTCTTCGGCTCTTGGATCAAAGACTGACCGATCACAATTCATTACTGCAGGGGCAGGACGCGCGTCCGCATACTTACAGTAGCTTTGTACTTTCTCACCCACGAATTCTTCGTAAGAAGAGAAAGTTATATAATCATGCGCCAGATAACGCCGAAATTTCGCCAGAAAAAAATCTTATTGCCAGGTTCTGGTAACGGAAAAGTGGATAAATCCTGTTGATAAATTTAGAAAAATAATTCTTTAACTCGTGTTGGAAGAATCTATGTTTTGTTGATTCTTCATACCGAAAAATCGTTTGAGGGCAAAACATCCTCCTGTCCGCCTGTCCGCCTGTCAGTCCGTTTGTGGTCAACGCTAGCGGCTAAACCGTACAGCCGATTTTCTGCAAACGTGATATTCCCCAATCGATCTAGCTAAAGTCGGGGCTCCTGGAATTTGAAATCAATGTTTTAATTTGGAGGGTATTTTATATCACGTCTCTCGGACATTTTCAAAATTTTCAAGAAAAAGGCTCCAAATATTTTTATTAAATGTCATGTACAGTTTTTTTTTAAAAAACGGGAAGTTTTTGTGTAATGTGTGATTGAAATTTACAACAGCAAAAAACTCAAAAACCTACCCAATTTTTTTCTTTAAATTTTCTACACATATGTAATTAGGAACGGTAAGAAATATGAGCATGCAAAGAAGAGGACTAGAAGAGAATGACTGGAACGATAGAGTGGTATGGAGATTGGGATCCGAGAAACGGCCACAAGAGCTGTAAATCACCCACAAGAAGAAGAAGAAGAAATATAAGTCCCTTTTTTGGGTATTGCTCCTTTTTGTTTGTTCTTTTAATTTCAAAATCATTTCAAAACTACAAATATGAAGATATGTTTTCGCGTCAAAGTACAAAATTAGTTGTGCAAAATAAGCTATTTAAATAAGTGGCAAGTTATTAATTGTGGGAAATAATCATACTGGAATTCCCCGTTATGAGTGCTATTCTCCCCCTAATGATGTAAACAAAGCAAAGAACTCCGAATAAGAGTATAAAAGGGAATCCTATCCGCTTAAGATTGAAGAAGCCGAAAGTCATTATTCACATACATTGACCTCGTACATCAGTCGATCTTACGATGCAAAATTTCCTAAAATTGGGTGGTTCCTGGTCTTATTTGTTCCCGGAGGTTCAGGCACTTATTTTACCTAAAATAGGTAAATAAAAGTCCATTTATTTTTATTAAAATAGGCAAAAACGCAATTTATTCTGGCTTAAGTAGGGGGTAAAAATACAGGGAACGTTAAAAAATGAACATATAAAAGTAATTATTGTAATGAATTTAATAATTAAACTGATTCACATTTATTTATTTTAACTCTAAAATATACATTAGCTCTTACGTAGAAGAAAACTTTCTATTCTTTGTAATCTTGATTGCACATGACCTTGCACACAATTTCACAGGTATGACAACTACGAAATTATTTTACTCGCGACGCTGTCTCTATGGAATGCTATTGTGGACTCCCTTTTGAATCTTGAAATGGAATAAATGAAAACGTAATTATAGATTTTGTTCTTCGCACTTGCGTATTTGCCAGACGAGAAGAGAGAACAAGAAGGAACTGGGAAGGGTATACCATGTACAGAATACCTGTCCTCAAAAGGGATCAAAGGTCGTACACAAACATAGGATGAGATTTCACGTGAGCGAACAAGTCTGTCAGCATCAGCTTGCGTATTTGCCAGACGAGAAGAGAGAACAAGAAGGAACTGGGAAGGGTATACCATGTACAGAATACCTGTCCTCAAAAGGGATCAAAGGTCGTACACAAACATAGGATGAGATTTCACGTGAGCGAACAAGTCTGTCAGCATCAATGAAAACTATCAAAAATCTTCATTGGTACCATCTTCCTTTTGCTTTTCTAACCGAACCTGTCACTGGAGCTCCGCTTCCAGGTTTGTAGGTATGTTTCCAGCTCGATAAACCTGGATGTCAGGAGGGAGGACAGGGAAAAGAATGACGAAAAAGGCAGAATAGGCATATAAAGCAAAATGCCAAAAACAGGCATCAGAAGCTAAAACAAGCAAAAAATGGAAACATAAAGATATACCAAAACACTTCCAGAAGTACAATTAAGTGATTCCTATTGTTAAGTCATAAAATCGTCATAATAAAAAAGGTATTTTGCACATTTTTGTGCTGATTGTAGTGATCCGTGCCGTAGTGTTTATGATATTCGTACTACTTCATTGCCATTATACGATAGTAAAGTGACAATCGGTTATTGACATTTCGTGATTCTCAGAAACCCGGAGATGGCCTTTCCTGACGTAACGAATGTAAGAACGCGTGTTTTTCTAATGATAGCATAGATGTGGAGTGACCCTTGACATGTCCATCCGCTATATAAACCGGCTGGCGGCCGAGACTAAGTACACAACATGAGTACGCAACGTCTGTCTCCTTGGCTTCTGCCTCTCCTTGTGGCTCTGTCGCTGTCGACGTCTCTGGCTCCACAGCCCAGGTGTTCGTCAGGGAGGGAGCTAGCGCTGTCCATGACGTACTCTACCAACGCCACGGGGCACCGCGCCGTCAGAGCCAACCTGGAGCAGCCAACGGGAAGTCCAGGGTGGCTGCTCGATGTCGAAGTGAGGACATCAGGATGCGGGTCTGGCGACGTCCCGCGGAAGTCGCTAAGCATCTCGCTGAACGGGCCCCCGGAGGGGGGTCTTCCGGCCCCCTCGCCCACCCCCTCCGCTCCCCGGCCCGCGCCCCCGAGCTACCTCACGCTGCCCGGCCTGGGGCACTACCGCTCGCCGCCTGAGGCCAAGGACTGGTATGGAGCTCGCGACCTCTGCCGGAAGGAGGGCGGGGGACTGGTGGCGCCGACGTCCCGGGGCGAGGTGGAGCTGCTGTTCCAACACTTCCCACTAAACGCCACCGGCGCCTCTTGGGAAGGCGTTTTTTGGCACAGCGCCAACGACATCAAAAAGGAGGGCAAGTTTGTCACCGAGGACGGGGTGCCTCAGGAGAACACGGGCTTTGCAGTCTTCTACCCTGGAAGCCCATCGAGTTCTACTTCAAAGAATTGCCTCGTGATGCAAAACGATAGATCACTAACTGATGAACCATGTCTCTACAAGGCATCATTTATATGTAAAGTACCTCTATGATTTTCATTTTCATATTCTTCTCCTTTAAAGGACACCAAAAGAACACTTGTGTTTCATCGTCGCGAGCAATGGGCGCCGTACGCGATATATTCTGATTTCATCCTATCCTTCCAAATCCTAATAATTTAAGAAAACCAACTTGATACAAAATAATTTTTCAAAAACAATGTAAATACAGTATTGATTTTGTCACATAATATCTTAAAATTAAAATAAATATTTCTCTAAGAAAAAGAAATAGATCTTTAGCACTAAATCTCATAACGCCTACTTCCAGCTTGCAAAAATGATTTGGAATCAACCCTGTTTCATTTTTTCAAACGGACGTGTGGATTTGTTTCAGCCAAGGCAAAACCAGTTGCGCTGTCTAAAATTATTATAATTATAACAATTCTGAAAATGATTTGGCGTCGTTTCCGGAAAAGAATTACTCTACGAAAGGAGTGTTATGTGCTATTGATAACATCAGTCAATAGTTACAACAGAATAAATTAATGTAGTAACCGAAAATATAGTCAAACTATCTATACAGAGATCAACTTAGCAACTGTACAGACCGACAAGTCAGCTGCTGTATGGGTGAGAATTCTAGCGGCCGGCTGCTCTGATCGGTAGTTTTCCAGGGTTTCTCCGATCAACACCAGGCAAATGCCGGAGCAGTACCCTAACAAACGGACCATGGACCGCGCGCGATCTTACCTTCCACTCCCTTGCCTTATTCTCACCCCTAACACACACACACACACTAACATGCACTGCATTACCACACATGCCGGGAGTCCTGTCGGGATCCCCTTCTGGGGCGGTCCCCCGGCGGTGGGAGATACCTAGATAGGGGAAACCCCTGCAAACCAAGGTCAAAAGGACGGCGCCCGATACCGCCATCCAGCGGGGGATGATAACAGCTACCTCCCGCGCACTAGGAAACACTAACAAATCAAATGAATCTATACCAATGAGTTTTATTCATGTTCACATTATCTTACTTTCGTTTAGGTTAAAATTGCATTTCAATGAAATGTATCTGAAAAACGTATTTTCGTCTCTCATTGAAAAAATAATTTCGTACGAATAATTCTGTGTGTGTTTAATAATTTGAATGATTCGTAAAATACGTCCGTATGTGTGCTTCAATTCCATGGAATTTAAATGCAATTAAATAACCTTACTATAATAAAAAATAGTTTGTACAATGTAGGGAGAGAAGGAGAGCTCTTACACGGAATTTAAAATTCTGAAAGTTGACTTAAAATTTCACTTAAAAAAGGAAAATCTGTAACGGAAATGGCGTAAATGCGGTGTTTAACCTTAATAAGTGGGTATAGAAGGACACATACATTTCCTTCAAGAGAGGGCTGGTGAGACAAGAGATTTTGATTTTATTGATATTTCTGACACACACACACACACACACACACACACACACACACACACACACACACACACACACATATATATATATATATATATATATATATATATATATATATATATAATTATCCGTCTTTATATAGAAAAAGGAGGATATATGTGCTAGACATAGTAATGTATTATAATAAGAACTGAAACACTACATATATTTCAAAAATGTATTCTCAATGTTCAGGTTGTGAGTGAAATGTTTCCATTTCATTTCCCCACAGCCAAATTCGCTACAATGACTCAAATATAAAAAACCCTCTTGATAAATTGGATCGTATTTTTAAAAAAATATTGGACATAGTATCGAAGAGTCTTTTTCGTTCTAAAAAAATAAAACCCAGAAAAAAAACAACTATGAATCATCGGTGGGGCTCTGAACTCCCCCTCCTCTAATGCTAGGATTATTCAAACTTAGGGGATCATTTCCTCTGCATACTGAGATATATAATGAAGAAATAAAAAAAGGGGATCTCCGTCAACGTAATGTGATTATTTACAGAGTCGGCTTTCGGCGGCTTTGCCGAGATCATCAGTCTCGCTGTTGAGGCAAAATTCGGAAAACACCGAAAAATTCTGATTGAAAGAAAAACCTTTCCACCTAATTACTCTGTAAAATAAACTAAAACTAGCCAAATCAGAATACTTCAAAAATAAAATAACTATGCTTTTGAAACCTTGCGCGGAGTCCGCCTATAAACTTAAGTTCCCTTGTTATGCTCTTCCCTGGTGTACATTTTCTGCAGTTCCTTGCTCCAAATTTGCTGCACCTTCTCCACGTCTTGCACCTCAAGTTCCCTGCGTTTTCCTCACATGTTCCTAACTTATTGTCGTTTTTTGACTAAATATTTCAAACATGATACTGAACAACATAAGTACTCAATAATGTGGAGTACAATATAAAATCAATACAATACAACAAAATGGAATATAATTAAAACTAGTATACATTTTCTAAAGTGGAATAATGAATTATTCAAATGATGCATAAAAGTAAAAACTAACAACTGTGTAAAAGTAAAAATTTTATGATGTACATATAAGGTAAATATATTATAACTAATGAAATAATTATAAACGTTGTCATTGCCAACAATAGTATTTATTACAAGAGCATCTTTCGATGGCTTAGCCATCATACTATTATTGGCATACTATTGTTGGCAATGACGTTTATAATTATTTCATTAGAAATGCCAACGATAACGCACCACAACACCTATATTATAACTAATTGGTGAATATAGCTTGAAATAATAAGGTAAAAATCGTTTTAAAATCTTGGAAACTTTTTTTAATATTATGGCTTAATGTTCGTTTACTTCAGATTATAATGATTATGGGCAATGTTGGGTATAAAAATGCCTCGTTTTGACTATAATTTCCGCATTCGCATGTACGTGAAATTAACCATAGGTGCTTTCTAGGTCGACGCTTCGCGAGTGGCTCTAAGAAGTTTCATCCCAACAGGGTATGTATCGGCATAAATTTCCACCCGGAGAAGCCCAGCGAGAGGGTTGAAGAGACAAGGAAGAGGAAGACGTATTTGCACTAATGCATACACTGCCATAAGAAGAAAGAAATACGTGTAGACTACAAATTACAATACAGTAGGGCCTCGGCAGTCTCCCCCAGGTCAAATGTTCGCATGTCTAGAAGAGAGATTCCCAATGTTTTTCGTTCATCGATCCCTTTTACAGAAATTGTTGGCTCTAATAACCTCCTACGTTATTCTCGATCTTAACACAAAGGAATTATAACACAAAGAATTACACGTAAATGTCTTAAAAATGATTTTCCTACATCAATATTTGGTAAATATCTAGATTTACAATTGTGGATGACACTTACGTTTCTGAGTCGCTGAGTTTCTAATCTCTGTTGTTGTGCAATAGTTACAAAATGTTGAGTGTTTTTTACGTGCTGCACTGGCATTTCTCAGTATTGCTTGGAGTATTTTCTTTCGTGATAGAATATCGTTGTAAATACGTAGTTGTATTGATTTTAATCAAATAAACAAATTCACAGAGAACTTAAAATTAATTCTTTCAAAACATTTATACTTAACTTCACAAAAAATTTCTATCACAAATTATCAACTTGACTCAATTTTCAAAACTTTTCATCAGAACAAAACTATTTTCATTATTATCGAATTCGATCACCTTTTCTAAAAGATACTTTTCGTCCTCCTTAAATTGAAACTTGTTTTATTCCCATTTACGACTTTCATGATTACTTTTCAATTATATAATTATAGTTAGTGATAGCAATTTTATTAAATTATCGGTAACTACTTACCTGTCGATTATTTGCTGGCGTCTTTAGGCTCTACGTTAATTGCTGAAAAATTGTAATGCAATTGAACAGGTAGTAAATAAGTATTTAAACAAAACATAGTTATAACTTTTTCTTCAAATATCCTTATCGGTTGCGTAGATAGGTTCTGGGAGCAGTTAAACGAAATGGAAATAAACGTAAATTTAAAATGTTTAAATCTCTTTGGAAGTGCATTTGGGTTTATTCTTCCGATATCCGTCCGTGGAGGATGTAATTAAGTGCCCATTACTTCTGAACCCGATACGGTGCAACAGTTTCACCAGCCTAGCTACTCCCCTGATCCTAAGGACGAAAGAATAGGAGAGCATTTGTAATGTATTTTTATGTATTTTGTTGCTTTATATCAGAAAACAATTAATTATCATTTAATTTTTTTCTAATCACAGAGACATTTTTATACATATCATTTACTTTGGCTATAGATGCCCAGCCGACTCCTACTGAACAGATCTACCACCAAAAAAGGAATAAAGCTAAATCATTAGTAAGACAAGCACATCAAAAAACTTGGTATATATATATATATATATATATATATATATATATATATATATATATATATATATATATATATATATTAGACTGGTCCACCAAAAATCAAAAGTTCGAGTTGCGACCTCTTCTTCTGGAATATGTTAGAGCAGACCCAGAATGATAAGAAAAACAAAATATAAGCAAATTTGAACCAAATTTAGAGGTCGCGCAAGTCAATAATGTAAAGAAACTTTTTAAAAATATTTTCTGTTTTTTCAAACCGTTGTAACTTCTACAATTTTCATTCAAAAATGCTTTAGTTTGGTGTTTTAAAAAAGAAATTTAATGCACTTTAAGAATCTTGAGCGTGAACTTCACATTTACGAAAACTAGAGGGCGCCATTGATTAATTTTGTCATAAAAACATCACTTTTTCCTGTTTTTCATAGGTTTAACGAGTTGCTTTTATTACAAATTGATATACTCCACTATTCCGATATCAAATATCGTTTCTTTGGAGACCGCTCTTCAATTTGAAGCAAAAATCATTCAAATCGAGTCATTTTTCACGAAGTTATAGCATTTTTAATAATAAGAGTATTTAAAAAATTAAAAATGTTATATAAAAAATGTATAATATCATATAATATATATAAAACACATATAAAACCAAATGTTAACTATAAAATTATCAATTTTATTATCATAAATAAGTGTATTATCAATATCAGAAAGTAAGCAATCACAATGACGTGTATATAAAATACAACAAACTTATGAATTTAATTTGTCAGCAGTGGGATGGGCTCGTCGATGTTCAGCAACAACTTTGAACAAGTATTGTTTTTGTTCTTCATTTCTCGTCAAGGACGAGTTAAATTGTGAGACCAGTGCAACAGCCCTTTCAGCGGTGTCATTGACCACTTTCACAAACGATAAGCAATGTCTTGCTTCCTGATAATAGTTATTCGATTCCCATAACGAAGGATCAGTATTGAGAAAATCTGAATTTATATTGAATCTTGTAAAAAAGCTCATCGTGTGCTGCGAAACAAGTTCATCAATTCCACGTTCTTTCCATAAATTCAATTCCGGTTCTGAGTTGATGTTGATAATTACTCGTTTGTTAGGAGAATTATAGTTAACTCTATTGTGTATCGCAGACACCATTTTCCGTTTAGTTTGAACGGATACGTTTGAATCGAAGAAAGCGAATCCCACTGCTTCATCTGACAAATACCATAGATGATTAACTAATTTAGAAAGAGCTGCAGTAGCATTTAAATTGTCAATCTTTTTGTATTCTATCAGCTCTTGCAGTAAATTAATGTCATTGTTAGGACTTGCAACAGCCAATGGAGCAGTAAACCACGCTTTCACATAAAGCTTGACAATAAAAATGCAGACGTTCCGCAATCCTTTTTTTTCGGTTGTAGTTAACTGGACTTGGTCTCTGAAGAGGAAAATTTTCAAACTATATATAGCTTTAGCCATCCAACGAGCATGGTGTACTGCTCCTGGCTCTCGAAACTGATAATTGTTTGATGGCGCTTCTCCCAAAAATAGCATCGTTAACTCTAATAATTCCTGGTAATCATGCCGTGAGAATTCCCCCTAAAAATGTAACGGATAATTATCATTAAGTACTAGTTTTCGAATAAAATCATAATTTTATCAAAAATGAATTAATAACGTCAACTAAGAAGAACTACCTTCAATTGATCTGAAACGAATTTCAGAATGTCTTGCCTCGTCGTATTGAGAGCCTGTGATACTAGTTCATCTGTTGTGCCAGGTGAAAATTGCGTTGTGTTCAAAGTTTTCCATGTTTTTTGAAATCGCTTAAATAAAGCTACATCTGGGCCTGATGTTTCTATTTTCAAGCTATTTTCAAATACATTACGCAAAAGAATTTCATGTATATGGTGCCTACATGGTAGATAAAGCAAATCCCGGTTCAACTTCTGTTCGAGAAGACGACATGTTCCATTTAGATAACCTAAAACATATTAAAAATTCAGAAATAATGTAAAATCTCAATATATATATAAGAAAAAAACTTAAACACCATTAAATCTGAAATATAATTCTATACCTGTGTTGACAGAGGTAGTGTCAAATGATAATGCCTTGATTTTAGCTGTTAGATCCCACTCTTCGATTAGTTGGTATATAGCTTCTGCCTGTGCAATACCAGTGCCAGATTTGAGTTTTGGAACACCCAGAATTTCTTCGATGTCTTCTCCAGTTACTAATACTGGCAGTCTGTCCACCTCTTCTTTTCCGCTTAAATCGGGTAACAATTTACCGTCCCAATGCAATGTCATTACATTATTTGAATCGAAATCCTTTTTCATTTCTGATGCAACGTTCTGTCGGACCGTTTTTCGTTTTCTTCGAATCGATTGACGACTAACATTAGTATCTTCAATATCAAAACCCATTGTTTTTAAGACTGCGCCCAGAATGAATGCAGAACTTCTATCGCTGGTATTTGTTCTGTCCAAAGCAAGGACTACATTAGATGAAAGTACATTTAATTTTGGTATTTTAGGCTTCTTACAAGGCTCAAAGTCATCGCTCGATTGGGAACTTATTTGTGAATCTGTTGATAATGTTGATAATTGTGATGCTAATCCTGAGAATAACGTTTCTTCTGATTCTGGTATTGGTTCAGATTCAACCACAACATTTTCAACATCATCGTCTGAAATTATAAAAAAAACATTTTAAACGATTTGATTGATATTAGTATAACTTGACAAATGGTTTTATGTTTAAGGAAATAAATCTAGTTTTTGTATTTAGATAACTTTACATGTTGACTTAAGGATATTACCACATTTATTTTTTAACACACTTGGAATGGATGATAATCCAGAAACTGATGCTATTTCTGATTCAGCTGATACTGTTAATTGTGATGCAAATCCTGATACTGCTGTTGTTACAGATTCTGAAATCGTTTTAGGTTCATTCGTTAAACTTTCAACCTCATCATCTGAAATTATAATAAGTTTTAAATATTTGTATTATTCTTACAATTTAAAGGTATTAACATTAAAAAATAAAGTTTAATTCACGAATTTAAAAATTTGAAAATATTTGCATTGATTTTATTAAACACAAATTCTACTTTAATGAATCAATTCTGAAAGACAGGCCTTTGTTACAAATACGATATAAAGTACGTCTTTTTATGTATGTTTTCACGTCGGAAAATTGTATTAATGTCAGAACTAACCTCTTTTATTTGGTGTCTTGATTCTTAAACCCAACCGCAGGTCTTTTCTTTGAGAAATGAGAAATTGTCTGGTATTGTCATCATTAATCAAATCCAAAACATTTCTGGGAGTTATGTCAAATAATTTTGAAAGTTTGGAGCAATATGTTGTCTTTTTGTTGATAAAAGTTTGGCTTGTACGGGTTTTGCTCTTTTTTAGGTTAATCCATTCGTTATTTAAGGACACTAATTTTTTTATAGCATTTGAGAAACTAATGACTGGTATATTTTCTTGCTTATAAAGTTCCAATACATCGTTGATAACACACTTAGCGGAGTGCAGTATCGTTTTTTGTAACGAGAAATGGTGATAACACAATAAATTTAGAACTTGTCTGTTCGATGGCAGCCTCGTGTTAACAATTTTGTCAATTTCTGTACCAATTAAGAAATGTGAGTTTTTACTAGTCATGTTGAAATTAAATCAACACAAATCTGTTGCGCAACAGAAACAATTTCGTTAGGTTAGAACGTTTAGGTACATATTATTTCTATGTTACAAACAGAGATGGCGCCATAACGATACCACTATTGTTTGAATCGTGGTTTGAATAAAACTATGGTGGCAATTTCAACTAAATTGGTTGTATAAAACTGAAAATAAGATAATTTTTGATATCCAGAAATCTTAATGTTTGTAATATATATATTTAACGTTAGAAAAGTATTGTCATTATTTTGAATGGTTATAAATTATTGCAAATGTTTTTTATATTTACTTTCTCATAGATATTGATAATACACTTATTTATGATAATAAAATTGATAATTTTATAGTTAACATTTGGTTTTATATGTGTTTTATATATATTATATGATATTATACATTTTTTATATAACATTTTTAATTTTTTAAATACTCTTATTATTAAAAATGCTATAACTTCGTGAAAAATGACTCGATTTGAATGATTTTTGCTTCAAATTGAAGAGCGGTCTCCAAAGAAACGATATTTGATATCGGAATAGTGGAGTATATCAATTTGTAATAAAAGCAACTCGTTAAACCTATGAAAAACAGGAAAAAGTGATGTTTTTATGACAAAATTAATCAATGGCGCCCTCTAGTTTTCGTAAATGTGAAGTTCACGCTCAAGATTCTTAAAGTGCATTAAATTTCTTTTTTAAAACACCAAACTAAAGCATTTTTGAATGAAAATTGTAGAAGTTACAACGGTTTGAAAAAACAGAAAATATTTTTAAAAAGTTTCTTTACATTATTGACTTGCGCGACCTCTAAATTTGGTTCAAATTTGCTTATATTTTGTTTTTCTTATCATTCTGGGTCTGCTCTAACATATTCCAGAAGAAGAGGTCGCAACTCGAACTTTTGATTTTTGGTGGACCAGTCTAATATATATATATATATATATATATATATATATATATATATATATATATATATATATATATATAGGGCAAGATGGGATATAATGGAGTGGTTGGACTACTTTGTAAAATTATGGAGTGGGAAAGAAGAAATTTATACGCCGGATGAAGAAAAAGGAATAAAAAGAAAGGTAAATGTGTAAGGATATGAAAAAGCTTGAGCATTACAATCCCCAAAACTAGGAAAGCCTGTGGTCCTGATGGATTTAACGCAGAATTAATGACATATGGATGGATGTCCTGAAATTTCGACTGCACCACCTAATGAATGAATGCTGTCAAGGATATGAAATACCAGATGGATGGTTAGATTCGTTAAAGGGTTTAAAAAAGGAGATGGAAATAAATATTACTACTTTAGGGGTATTTGTCTACTTAACTCATGTTACAAAGTATACTCGAAAATTGTAAATAACAGAATAGCTCCAATTACAGACTGCACTCTACCTCAGGCACAACGAAAGTTTAGAAATGTTGGTCGACAATAGATGACATATTTACATTAAAACAAATAATCGAGAAACGAGTGAAGTTTAATTCAGAAATACATTTAGCCTTCGTGGAAATTGAGAAGGCATTTGATAATGTCAACCGATGTAAAATTATGAAGCATTATGAAAGAAGAAGAGTACCCAAGTCATCAAGTGGTGAAAAGTATGTATGATAATATTAATATCGCAGTAAAGTACAATGGATTTGTTTCCGGGAAGATGATTGCAAATAATAGAGTAAGGCAGGGAGACAGTCTTTCGCCAACACTCTTTAACATATATCTGGGATATATATTTAAAAGGAGGAAGATCGTGATGTGTTCAGAAATTCACCTGGGCAAAATACATTTATAAATACTCTTTTATATGCTGACGACCACGTGATTCTGTAGGAAAACGAAGATTATTTACAAAAATTTATTATCCATCCGAAGCAATATTTTATGGATCACAATTTTATAGTATCAGTTAATAAAACAAAAATACTGGCTTTTAAAGGAAAGTAATCAATAAGTACAAAGATTGTACTTCAAAATATGGTTTTAGAATAAGTGATGCATTGTAACTACTTAGGGTGTGAAAAGGAATGGAATGAGATAGGGGGATCACCATAAATTACAAGCAATATGTGGAACGATAAGAGAGAAACAATGGAAGGGCAAGAATGAGATGGAAAGAGGCTGGAACAGGCAATATGCCTAATCCGTAAAGGAAGATGATTATATTTAGTTATTTATATGCACAATACTCTACAAACATAATAGTATCGAACGATTCTTTTGATTCTTACGCAGTAATAATAAGACATAATTTGCTCGTGAATTCTCGTTTTCTTGTTCTCGCGCTAGTCAGTCGATTCCTTCACGTAGTGTACAAATCGAGTCAGATTCATCCGTCGTTCGTGCGACGAAGTCCAGTACAAACCAACTTGTCTCTGTTGACAGGCGATGGGTTGAGAGGGGAAAGAAATCTAGAGAAGCGTTTACGGTTGTGGGAAAATTCCCTACATTTTGCACACGTCTAGGCAAGTTCAACACGCCCTATTTCTTTGTTCTAGTTCTAAAACCTGTTTTCCCTTTTGCCACTGTACAGTGATTATTTCGTGTTTCCAATGGCTGTGATCAATAATCCCGTAAGTATAGTACCAATTTGGATCACGATGTGGAAGTTATCCTTCCCATCAGAAGAGTGAGATCCGGCACCGACCTATACATCGCTTTCGGGTGTTTTCCTCGTCCAGGTATGTCCTACCAGCGGACTCTTTAACCTTCCGCACTGTAATGGAGTGCATGTAAGATGTGCGTGTGAGTAAGATGAGAGGAAGGGACATGGAGGGAGGAAAGAAAAGATCGCGCGCGGTCCGTGGCCCGTTTGTTAGGGTACTGCTCCGGCATTCGCCTGGTGTTGATCAGAAAAAACATGGAAGACTACCGATCAGAGCAACCGGCCGCTTAAATTCTCCTCCAGACGGAGTCTGAATTAGATCTAGCTATGTCCTACTCAGTGTTGGAAATATGTCCACCGTCGGGACTCTAACCCTACGACTTTCTGGTCGCGTCGCTGCAGTGTCAGGGGCAACGCTGGCTCAGAGCTAACCACATCCCTCAGATCTGCAATTGCTGCTCCTATACGGCTTGCTTTACGCGCTGGGGTTGTGCGTTCGAATCTCTTTTTAAGGTATCCATGATATGACCTTGTGTTTGTAGCGGGACCACCAAAAGATAATAAGTTCTAGATCAGCGTTTTTTTTAACTGGAGAAGAAATGACGTCACAGCCGCCTTCCCCTTCGTTGGAAGAACCTGTGGACGGAAACTTGGCAGTGGGCCTTTGCTGGTATTTCAGAGTGATGGGGTAACCATCTACACCTGTTAATTTTCTTTCGGTTTGGGAAGAAATGTTCCTTTTTATAGATACTGAAATAATGGTGAAGGGTTTAGTGTGCTCGAAAGAACTGCAGTATGTTTGAAAGTTCCACCTACAGATGTATTACGCAGCTTTGCGGCCCAGAGAAATCTGAAAGATAAACATAAATTATGAGAATTGTCAGATACCTCGCAATCATAGGATGAGTAAAGGAATTTCCGGATTGAATAGTGTGGATGAAATATTTTAAATCACGAGTATTTACAAAATTCTCAAACCAAACTGTACATCAAAAATAATCAAGCCTGGGCACCAAATTCTTTCATGAGACCCCTTCCGGATGCCTATTTGTTTTCTATTTGTTAACGTTAATTACTGATTTCGAATAAACTATTTCGTTGCATTATATACCATTTTATAAAATATAATGGTGCTAGAATGTTAAAATTGTCATTTCCAAAAATATTATCTCATAGAAGAATGGATCTGGAATTACACAACCGGTTATGATAAAGAGTCGTGTATTGCTTTGAGTTATGTAATAGTGTATGTTCTATTATATAATTTTTTATATTGTTATTGAATCATAAACATTCTAAATAATAATTACCATTTAGAAAACGTGATTATCGATTTTCCAAAGGAGCCTTTTGTTCCCACTTCCGTACCTTCATTGGAGCGCTGTGTGCCCGCCCCCCGTCGGGCACTTCCTTTGCTCCGTGGCTCGGTTCGAACCCGGCAAGCAGATATCTGTGACGTCATAGAGCATTGAGTTGGCAAGCACTGCTCTCCATCATCATCAGCATCATTACCATTTCATATAGTTATCGTCCTGTTAAGTCATGAACCAGATCTCTGACACATTGTTGGCAACATAATGGCAGCAATAGAACAAAGAGCAGGATAGAGAAGACGAAGGGGAAAAAAGCGAGGAAAAGTAGAAATAGTGAAAGTATAAAAAAGCAGCACTAGAAGAAGAAGTCGAAATAAAGATGAAGTAGAGAAAGAAGCCGAAATAGAGAAATAGCCAGAATATGTGAAAAAATAAGTGAAGGAAATGAGATAGTAAAAAAAGGAGGAAGAGGAAAATTAGAAGCTAGACCATCTTTTAACTCCCTCTTTAATTCGTTCAGAAATTGTTTTAAGCTAGTGCGTTTGTCACGGCCGTAAGATTGTAATATTGCCGAGGCCAAGTATTTGTATCCACAATGGTATTTTAGTTCCACAATCTTCATATGAATTATTTGAAACAGATGGCAACAAGGAAGGAAAGTTCTGTTAAGCTCAGGAAAGGAATGATACTTTATTCTATTAAGTGGACGTAATAGCAGTAATACATCTACTACAAAGAGGACAAAAATGGAATAAGGAAAGAGGATGTACATGTTGGAAACTATGAAAGAAATTATAACCGTTTTGTGATAAAAGTTTTAAAATAATTTATTCACATTTTGTATGAAGAAGTAAGATGGAAATAAATATTCAGACTTTTTTGTGAAGATGGTGTGCAAACAACAGATGTTTTATGAAAGTTCAACAAAGAGTTGTGGTAGCCTCGGGAACATGCTGCGGAAGGCGAGGAATTCTGAAATGGAAACAATATTGTATTAAACGAATGTTGTATCACTCAGTGGAATTAAGTAGTTAACAAGAATAAGGAGTAAAGATTAAGTAATGGACATGTAATCTGAATATGATGTGTACAATAACAGGTAATATTGTGTTAGTAACGAGTTTTAAGCCTCATTTACAGTATTTTGTGTATGTGTAGATTGATAACATTAATAATATAGAAAATGTAACGAGTTAGGAGAAATGTTTACATTTCTTCACATAGGTGTACAAATGTGTACATTTTTTTTTATATTAGGGCAATTGGTCTCATTATGTAAGTTTTGTATAGTTGTGACGTCGAAAATCAAAATGCCAAAACTCCTTTGACCATGAATTCAAGGCTTTCTCATACTAAAGTACGATGTTAAATGTCAAAACAATTTTATGTAATGAGGCTCACAATCTTTCAAAAGAATTCAAATAATTATTGAGAAACAACTGGTAGTAAACGAAGTATAAACATACAAACGACATATTTATACAATCATGCCCTTTTTAGTGGATAACAAATGCTTTGATTGTAGTTTCAATTGACTCTAAATTAGTTGACAGTTGAATACGGTCTATTAGCATTCTAAACAGACCACGTTCGCGATGAATAGCAGAATATCGTTTACTATTCCGTAATCTTTATTGAGCATTTACAAGAAGACCAGATTCTCACTAGAACTCGCATTTTCTTCTTGATATATAGTCTATGCCTTCCCATTCTGTGGAACCTCGTTCGAATTGCAAATTTTAAAACGGGAATTTTCAGTACTGGTGTACGACGCAGACTGAATTTAAATTAGGTATCACATTTAATCACGTTTTCTTGCTTTGAATATCAACGAAGCTTGGGGTTTCAACATGGTGAATATATTGAAAATGGTTTTCCGCCAATTCTGCGCGAAACATATGATTTGGCTGTCATGTTCCAAAAATTGTATTAATATGATTAAAACAGCAAACGTAGAGGAACATTTTCATGTGAATGTTGCTAAAGCACGCGGCTACCCGACAGATCCAAGCGGACAGGACCTTCCGGCCCTCGCTCTCGCGACCTGGTTCAGTTTCCTCTCACGCTCCGGAGACCTGTTTATTTCGATGTTCTATACGCCTCCCTTACTTTTATGAGAATGTCTTTTAAAAGGACTAGTATTATACTGACGTACACGAACAATGAAACAGCAATGAACCATAGTACCAACTCAAGGAATCATTCAAAGGAACCAAAGGAGCCGTGCCACCGCAGCCTTAAAAGCAACGCCTCACCGTCGTGGCGTCCCGCGTTGCTCCGGAGGCGGCCGGGGAGGGGCTTAGTGCAGGAGGGCGCCGCTGGCGTAGCCACCGTAGCCCAGACCCACGGCGGGGGCGGCCAGGCCGCTGTAGCCCAGGCCGGCGCCGTAGGCCAGGCCGGTGCCGTAGCCCAGGCCAGCGCCGTAACCCAGACCGCCGTAGCGGGCGTAGCCCACAGCGGCGGGGGCGGCGACGGCGGCGACGGCGGGGGCGGCGGCGTAGGCGGGGGCGGCGTGCACCACGGGGGCGGCCACCTGCACCAACGCACCAGTGTGTCATCGCTTGGCGGGACGGGCCCCCGACGCCGCCGGCCGGGCTTGGCCAAGCGGATAAATCAGGGACTCGGGTTAGAAAGAGTTATTCACTTTACTAGTGGCCTAAAAGACCGATGTGTGATTATTCAAGAGCGCGGTAGGGCGAGAGTACAATCACTAACGGGCACCTAATGGTATGCATATCATTTGCTACAAGTTTCATCTTACCCACTCCACTTTTGTAAAATGTTGAGATATTTTCGAAATAATAAGATCTAATTCCCTTTTATCAATTAGAATAAAAATATTTCTTTCATCTATTACAGGAACTTTTATTATATTGGGCCATTTAATGTACTGTGTAATTAATGTACAAGACGATACAGTGATATGTTATCTTAAGGGAAAGATATTACCTCCGCCTTTTGTGCAACTCGTGAAGTATCATTCTCTAGTAGACAAATTATGTTTATCGCCATGTGTAATATTTTACTTGAATTCATTCCATTTCTTTCAGATAATACATTTTTTACAATTACTGTATTGCGTTACATTTAAATTTAGTAATGTTCACGACCGCCGCAGAAAGGATCCTCATAAAACCGTTATTCCCGGCAGGCAATAAATAAGTACTTTAGCAAAGCGTTTTTTTCCTTGTAAGTAAAAGGAATGGGATTTTTCCAAAGTATGATTTTGAGGTATTATCAGGACCAGCACACGACACAGATTTGCATGTTTAGAAGTATGCGTTACGGTCAACTGTGAACAAAAGTTCTAAAAAGATCAGCAGTCCATGAGATTCTCTGGTGCCAGTTTTACTCGAGACGTTGTAACAACAGACGCTCGAGTGTTCCACGAGACGTTAAAATTGGATTCACATTATACTATGGTGTTGTAGGACAACTCTGGAATATAATACAAAAATATTTTATAAAGATTGATTATCACTTTTTATGGTGGACATTAATTTTTATCCCCAATGACAGCAACGTATCCAATGTAACATCCTGATAATGCGAACTAAATAAGCTTTAATGGTATTAGATATTTATTTTATTATAAGAGAAAACTAAAATGTATTGTACTTTCTGAATAAGTCATGAGGTGGACTTTGTTCAATCAGATCGTGATTGAAAAATGGCAGCTCCAAATGCAAGAGAGCTAATAGTTTAAAAAGTTTCGAAAATAAAAGTACTAATGTCACATCGTGAGGAGAAAATGGGTCATTTCCCAACCGTTTTTGGCAAACTGTCGTAAAATCAATCATTGTCGGTTATAGATCAAACTGGGTAAGTTCTCTCCAAAGAAAATTGTGGTTACGACAAAAAAAAAAGCACACTAGCGCGCTCTGTTGAGAGACGCGTGAACTGCGAGTGCCATGCGGAGCGTGCCTCGCGCCCGGGGCGCCGAACCAGTTCGAGTTGCGTCAGCGAAGAAAGTGCCGCGGTCGAAACGACCTCTCCCTCAACTGCAGACCGGTTCCTCCTCCTGTGTTCCCGAGCAGATCTGTATCGCTCTGGGCCACGCCAGGTCACTCGAGCAGAGGACCGGTCGGGCGGGCGGGCGAACGGTGCAGCCAATTCACCACTCGGTGAGAGGGTTTATCCACGTACGGGAGAGAAGGTCGTATGAGGCTTTGGTGGAGTACCCGTTAGCGCATCGGACAGTTATACCCGTTCAAATCCGATCGAAATGGTGGATTTTTAGGGCGAAATAAATCATGTGCATGCCTTCCTTCGGAGAGGAAGTAAAGCCATCTGTCTGATATTGCAGATTTACGGCTCGTTAAAGATCATCAAGACTATAAGAAGCCTACGGACTAAATTCTAACTGCCTGTTTCGTCGCCCGAGTGGTAGCTTGTTTGGCTGCTAGATGGCGAAAGGAGAGTAGCAAACTTTGCGCAGTAAGGCGGAAGAGTATACCTAGTTGCCTGACCTTCGTCCGCAAAAATAACGTGAAATTCACTGAATTGAATTATAACATCCCAACTTAACAGAGGGCGATGGGAACAGGTAAGTTAGAAAGGGCAGTCTTCAACCTGGGGTCAAATTGGGTGTTGGATGTTCATTACATACAGGATGGCTGAACTGTTGTGACCTTCGGGGTGCGGAGAAAGGAAGGGAAGGGGAGGTAAGATCGCGCGTTCCCCGTGGCGCATTGGGTAAGATGCTTCCCCGGTATTCACCTGGAGTTAAGGAAACCATTGGTCAGAGCATACGGCCTACTAATTCCAAATCGGCAGGCACCACAACTTCACTGAAGTTTAAAATACATCAAGAGAATTTTCAACACCTCGACACGGAATCAAACCCGCGACTTGGAATCGAACCTGCGACCACCCAGTCCTCAGAACTCTCGACCTATGACGATCCTCTGCGACGCTATCTGGTTTGTTGGAACTGAACACGGTCGGCACAAGGTTATTGTTCCATAAAGAATCTAAAATATTGACATATTTAAAATCCTTTTGTATAAGACCGATTGTAACCGAACGAAGTTATATTACCACACCAGTGCAAACTGTTTTACAAGCTTTATGGCAATATACATGGTTTAACACTTTTATCATCGTCAAAAAATGAGATTTTTAGCTGCCAGAAATGTAATTCGGTCTTACACAGACATAACAATAGATCCATTAGAGATCGTCTAGTATAGTCGAGTATCTGCAGAGTTACACCAGTGTCTCCTACCGAAATCTAAATCGAAAAGTTTTAAAAGAAATATCTAAAAAATGCAATTATGCTCAATTGGACCATTTTTTTGTTGTTTACATGATAATGTCTTCAAGGGAACGTGAACAACCTGACATATGCAATATAATCAAATGTTTTAGCAAAGAATTGTAAACAATTGACTTTATGATCGAGAGATCTAGACATACAACGGTATATAACATTTGTTAATGTATCAAACCGTTTAGTCGTGGGGAGTAGAATACAGAAATTCAAACTGATACCCTTTCCAATTACAAACCTCCCTTTTGTTCTTCGCGCAGAGCACTAAAAATGAGCGCTAAACGGAAAAAGAAAGAGGCCTGAGGATCTGGAAAGGACAGAAATTTCTATCAGATAAAGAGAGACGCCCACTGAAGAGAAAAATGGAAAAGCAATCAAGGCAGCTAATTCTAGGTCACATTCTGTCAAGAAAGTTATAAATGGTAAATAATGGGGCGTATTTTGTCCCTTGCCCAATGCTCTTCTACTTTGTCTACTATGTAGTAAATTATACTTCAAAGCGGGGAAGTCATATAGCAAGAGTTCGAGATTTTGAAACAAATAATGTAATAAACTTGAAATGGAGTCAAAGTGGTATGCGAGTTGGCAATAATGTACCAAGAATCAAAACAATTGACATGAAATAATTACTAATTAAGTAGATCTACTGTTATTAGGAGAGAGAATTTCAGAGTATATGGTAACACAATCTTAATATTTTGTCAACCAACACACTATCTCAATACACTGATCTAAGAACGTTTCATCAGGGAAATGGATCTGGCGTTTCACAGACAGTAAACGTCTGTTGTTCCGAGATGTAAAATATCACTTGATTGTATATAATGTTAAAACAGGTTTTTATTACAGAACATTGTGAACACCCACGTAGTTTCTTGTTGGCTCGTGACCCAATATTTTTACTGCCATAAAGGTACTTCTGCAATACGTTCCATGACATTTAGTGCGTGTTTCGTTCGTGCTTTGATCGCCATATTTGTTGATTCCCGTTCCCAATTAGATGCGATAGAGATCGAGATAAAGTTAACGTATGCACGCCACATTCATTCCTTATATGAATTCCACGCATAATCTACTTCACTCGGGGTTTAGATAATGATTGTGTATCAATGTATGTTATTTAAGCTATTAATTTTGCTAGTTCTTGCAACTATACACAACATTAGATTAATATAATACACAGATACAGATAATCAAATATCTAATACGCAATTTTACTCAAATAAATAATACGCTATTTTATGCAAATTCAATAATTGGATAGACCACACTTACATTGGCCACTGTCTACAAAATGATAGTGTTGCTATAATTGACTTCATCATTTAAAAATCAATTTTAAATTAATAATGATCATAAGGGAGGATAGTTAAATAATATCACAAAGAAGGAGTTAAGAAATTTTTAGCTTCAATATTACGAAAAGAAAATTTGAAAATAACAGATGTAGAAAAATATATTGGGAAATGAGTTAGTGAAAACTGTAGCAACTATTACTTCGTGATTAAATGAATTTGATGTTCCAAAAAACGCCTAGAGTGATTCTTTAAACCTGTCACCTACTTCCCTATCAATTATATTGTGATAAATGTTTTGGAATAATAACAAATATTTGATGAAGTATTATTCATTGAAATAAAAAACAGAAAAATTAATGATGTAAGAAATTATAAAATGAATAATATTTTAATATAAATTGAGAATTATTCAAAATTTGCGTCTCGAAAAAAGATATCTTTAATAGGATATTCGAAGAACGTTCCGATACATTCAAGAAAGTTTGCAATCAAGCATACCTGCGTCATATTCGCCATATCAAACATTTCTCCGACTTACTAACATGCAACTCAACGATGATGATCGGAGGTATTCGTCTGCGAGCTTTCCTTGCTTCACGTTCCGACTTCCTCTGCGAAAACCCAGGAAACCAACTTCTCCTCGTTGAGTTGGTAGGCCTGGGAGTAGTTGTTGTGGAGCCGAATGCCCAAGGAAACAGGCTATTCAGTGTATGCCTCCATCCACGTTCTTGCAAGTCTTTGGTTCTAGGTGTGCTGGTGTCGCTCTCGGTGACATTGGCAGCACTGTCGACGATGTCGACTGTCGATTCGCTGGTCGAATCGCTCAGGTACTCGAAGGGGCCTGGCAGGTACTCGGGCGCTACCTCTTGATCTGTGAACTCATCCACCGACTGCGGGAAGGTAGACTACGGGATGTGTCAGGTCAATGACCTCTCCCAAACAGACCGCAGTGAGAGAAGGAACCGCTTAAGTCCCATGCAAAGACCGTCCCCGCCAAGAGGTGATGCAACTGGGGTGGAACATATAGTATTTCGGGTTGGGTCGTTCCTGAGACCAAGTGTTGAAGGAGCCCATGTAATTGTCTTCACCTTTCCTAAACAAATGTTCTTGGGAGTTTTACATAAGAATATATGTACAACAATGTAAATAATTTGAATTTACTTGCAACAAAAAGTTCTCAGCAACAGAGTTTATAAGAAATATTTAGTTAGATTTAAGCACTTTAAACTGTATTGATTTATGACAACATCGCTGCTTTCTTGATTTTGTGAAAAATTATAAATTTAAGTTAGCGTAAATATATTATTTCGAAAGACGCAGCATTTTTGTTGTATGTTCCTCTTTTCCCCTTTGGTTAAATGATTCTGGTTTTGCGTGTGCATGTGTATGATCGGAGCACCACCGAAATATTCGTAGAAACAGATTTCCCATAAGACAGAGGGGTATCCTTGTTAATACTGTACACAATCATGTAAGTATATATGATTTTCTTCTTATTTACATAAGTCATACATCCCAGGCTTCGACGCAACTTGCTTCTTGATTTCAATATGTACAACATTTAATGCAACATACAGCTTCTATATACACGCTTGCGCTTATATGTACAAGTAAGAGTTTTTTCATAAGATGAAAGATAAATATATAGAACCCAAAGCTCTGAAGTTGAAAACGTATGTACACTGTCATAAAACTGAAATGAAAAGTATTATAAAGCTCATGTTACAAAGGGATTGTACAGACATAACAAGTGATTGCTTGAATGGAAAGTTCGAAGAAAGAAAGACGAATCAGAGTGACAAAACAACTTTTGGAAGAACACTTCTCAGCATATTTACATTATGTACAAATCTAATAATATAAAAATTTAATATCAGTAAGTATTAAGTCATTTAATTTATTAAGTTATTTTCTTTTAAATTCAGAATTAATGAAAACATGAATTAATATGAAATGAAACTATTACTAGATATTATAGAAAGTAAAATAAAATTACAAACTTAAGATTGAATACTATATAAATGTAAAATTTGTTTGAAATATGAAGAAAATTTTATTACTAAAATTGTCATTTAAAATAGATTACTCTGGTAAGCATGGGAAAAAAGAACTGCAGGAGCAAAAGAACATCACAAAATGAAGAAATGATTAAAAATTGGATGAAACCGAATTCAGAAGAATATTTAAAACTGTAGATTTGATATAAAAAGAAGTGGTTTAGGAGAATTAATGAAGCGTGAAATAATGAGTTGAATGATTAAATGAGGTGTGATCCAAATTGGGTCTAAATTAAATAAAATAACGAAAACAGAACTGAAAATGGCAGAAAAATAGGACTAGTGAATTAATAAACTGTGAAAATGTGGCTTGAATGATACAAAGCCAAAGGAGAGCTAGTGATTGACAAGAAAGTAATGCAAATCTCACTTAGGAAGAGCAGAGATAACGCGCGTTATGGGTACTTACGCGGGCAACGGGCGCAGGGTGGTAGCTCAGGGCAGGGGCGGCAGCCACAGCGGGGGCAGCATAGCCAACCTGAGAAAAAAATACTCTTTCAGAAAAAAGTGCACTTTGAATCATTTATATACAGCATCTTCACAAAGGTTTATTTGCGAGTATGTAGTGGACGTTTTCTAAAGAAATTATATTTTTAATGCGTTTAAAATAGTGTGAACCGTCGTCAGTTACTGTACGGAGAAAACAAAACAAGAACGTTTTCCAAGTTTATTACTGCCATTGGAGGATTTTAATTTTTATTGTATTCGTTTTCAAAGCTACTTTCGAAATTCCTCTCAGAAAGGAACAGAAGGATTACAGATAATTTCAATGCACTAAGTATTCTTAAAGCATAATTTCAACATAGTTAAGTAAAGCTTAACTTGGCGAAACTGTGTACATCTTACTGCGTTGGAATTGTTTAAAAAAATATTTTTTTCGCCATCTGAAAACGTTCTATAAATCTTCATTAAGAGGAAAATTCGTGAAAACATTGATGCTAACGTAACTTAAATAGTTTAACACTTTTATGTAATTTTATGTAAGAGACACCTTCAGCATAACAGCAATAAACGGTAGACCCAGTTATGGTTGACCGAACAACTTGAAACCGCAACATCGTGACCCACTCGAAACGTTCGACGTGGCAGTTGTGAGGTAAATATTTAGACACATAACATCCAGTTGATCGAATGCGAATGAGAAGTCGGGCCTTTGGGTGGCTGAACGTATCGTGGTCGTCATCAGTAAGGTACGAGAAAGAAGGAAATAACAGCTCAAGACAAATTTTCAACGTGGGGATCGCCACATATAGCTATCCCCTACTTCACTCACCGTCACAGATATGATTTTTTTAAAAAATTTGAAACACACTAAAAGTTGAAGTATGTAATTTATAACTGATAATTTATCTTCTTGTTTATGTCCATATTATCGAAAGTAGGCGGATAAGGTCTGTAAAAGGAACAGTTGGAAGCATACTTCGGTCTTTAGCCAGATGAAGTTCACATTAGCACACACGAAGTGGCTAGCTAAGGTAAATGACTTTGCGGTCATGAGGAGTAGCAGCTAACATGTGATGAACAGGGATGCGATTGATGGGGTAAGGTTTCTAAGTTTAGCAGGAAGTAAAAGTGTTCTTTTTGTCCGTCGAAAATTTCTATGTCTTTATATAAATTCAAAAGCAGTTAAAACCGTGATGTACTATGGGGAGAAGTGTATTCTGGGGACATTTTCGTAAATTCTGGAGTCCCTAACCTAACCCACAGACTAAATTTCTGTTGAATTCTGAATGCCAATGGAAACAAGTGTTTTTGGTAAGAAAAGAAAATACTTGTATTCGCTCATGTGTAATTAAACCTCTTTGCAAAGTTAAGCAAGTCAGCCGGCGGCACGCGCCGTGTCGCATGGGGAAGAGCCGTTGGCCTGAATTCGTCTCCGTTGGTAGCACGCGTTGTCGCTGCACGAGGCCACTGGAGCCCTAGGGCTCTTCCTCGTTTCTTGCTCTGGAGCTTTCTCTACCTCGCAGTGTCATTTGGGTGTCACAGAGACGCGTGACAACTGCCCGCCTAACCGATGTCGAATTATAGTTATTCAAAAGTGAAAAATTTCCATCTCGTGAAAGTTGAACTTGTACCCCTTCAATGACTTCGAAAATGTAATTTCCATGCGTAGAAATGAAATCGCATTGATGAAAATTTCACAACATCCATCAGCATCCATTGCATCAGCAACGACATCTTTGTTCGCATTTTTGACAAGAGGAAATCCTAATAATTGACTTAAAATTAACTCTGAGTCGCAATCATAAAGTTATGGGCGGAAATCTCAGGTATTGTAGAATCGTTTAGATATTAATACATTCCTGTCTGTTTCTTGTTTGTTATCATGGATAATAGGCAGCGTAAAACTAATATTTGTCAGGAAAAAAATTTGTATTTGAGAATGAATTTCCAGATGATACTTACGCGGGCAATGGCAGGGGCAGCGGCGATGGCGGGAGCAGCATAGCCAACCTGCCAAGATAAAATACACAATTAAGAACGCTAAAAAATTATTTCAGATTTAGAGCTAGAAGAATGATATGCTGTCAGCAGTTTATTTCCAAAATCACCGAGCAAATAAATTTGTATATTGTTTCTCCAAAATGTAATTATAATTGGGACACTGGTGCATGTTAAAGTGAAATGTTATAAAAAAAGATATTTTTCAGAAATGTTATAATTCTCATTTGAAGGAGAACTTGTTTTTCTAAGACGAAATGTATTATTTCTTGTTATATATTAATTTTACTCTAAAATTGATCGTTAAATTAAAAAAATGAATAAATTCCTTACTTGTGAAAGTGAAAAAATGAATAAACTGCATCATGTTTTAAATTATTCATTTTTATTTCAGTATTACGGTAGATATTTTGGAATTGGAAATTTGACTTGTGGCGAGATTAGTACTTTTACAAGACAACCTCAATAAAAAATATCTTAACATGGACGGATACAGTGGAAATTTATAATTAAAATGATTTTTTAGATGAACGCATTCGCGTTCGCTATTCAAACTGATACAGTGTATGATTTTGTTTTCATTAGAACTACATTGGGGTAGTTGATTTTTGGGTTGTCCTGAAATCGATCCTTGCGGAACTCCGTTTGCGATGCCGAACTCCGACTTGCACTGCCAAAAAATCTGAATGTTGAGTCTTACCCTAGCGATGGCGGGGGCAGCATAGCCGACGGCGGGGGCGTGGTAGGCGGCGACGGCGGGGGCGGCATAGCCGACAGCGGGGGCGGCATAGCCAACAGCGGGGGCGGCGTAGCCGACGGCGGCGGGGGCGGCGTAGCCGTAGCCCAGACCCAGGGCACCGCGCTTCTCCTGCTTCTTCTCCTCGACCGCCTTCTCCTTCTTCTCCTCAGCCAGAGCCACGCAGGCCAGAGCCAGGACGACGAAAGCCTGCAACAGCCAGCGCTCAGATAAAGCCACGCCACCAAAGGACACGTTCACTTAAGTCGCGGAAGGCTAGACACAGCTTTACTAAATGGAACGCTACAAAAGGACAGGTGCATTTAAGTCTTGGACGGCTAAACACAGCTTTACTAAATGGAACGCTACAAAAGGACAGGTGCATTTAAGTCGCTGACGGGTAGGCAAGGCTCCAGAATAGTCACCCTACAAAAGCACAGGTGCACTTAAGTCACGCACGGGTAGTCAAGGCTTTACTAAAGGCACGCTAAAACAGATAGGTTCACTTAAGTCGAGGACGGTCAGACATAGCTTCACTAAATGAAACGCTACAAAATGACAGGTACACTTACATCGCGAATGAGTAGGCGAAACTTTACTGAAGTCACGCTACAAAAGTACAGGCGCACCTTAATCGCGAACGGGAATGAAAAGCTTTAGTAAAGGTACGCTACAAAACGTGGGGTGCACTTAAGTCACGATCAGGAGGGTAAAGCTTTAATAAATGGAAAGCTACAATAGGAGTGGTACACTTAAATCGAGGATGAATAGGCAAAGCTTTACTAAAGGCATGCTACAAAATAGACGCACTTAAGTCACGAACGGGCAGGCAAAGCTTTACTAATGCACGCTACAAAAGAACAGGTTCAGATGAACTACTCATGTTTCGCTACCAAGGAACAGATTTAGTTATATCACGGACGTATGAATTGTGTGAGCAGCGTTCATTGTTTGATACTCTGCAGTACACTAGTGTGTAGCTCACGATTATTTCTGCAGTCAATTATTACTCGTCAGTTTCACTGACAGCGAATCAGGCACCACCCAGAGCAGTTGCAGACGTCGCAGTGACTATGGCCGCGCGGTGTGCAGTTTAAATTGCACGCCCGAAAGTGACAATTATACCCAGTTTTCTCTGAGAAAGTCTTGCAGTTTACAAACACTACTATTAACAATAACCTCAAACCGTCAATATTTTGAAATTTCTCCGTAGTACTGAGAGATAATGATTTCGAAAGAAATTGTTGAGAACTGATTAAAAATCATTGGTATTTAATTTTTGAGACTTTCTATTGAAGTTATCTACATCAGATGTGCTACAGATACCATTGCAATCTCTTAAAAAGAAAATAAGAATTTGCAAAATAGTAGTGAATAATTATCGTGGGCTACTGAAAGATTACCTCAAATTATTTATTAACTGAAAGATTACCTCAAATTATTTATTAACTGAAAGTTTACCTCAAATTAATTATTAACTAAAAAATGCCTCTGTTCAAATAATGTTGAGAGCATTCCTACTTATATTGAAAATATAAGTAGAAATGATGCTCGTAATAGTTAAGATTAATTTTAGTTCCACATATGTTCCATTTCAGATATTTCTTCTTATCCATGCAATTTCTATTTTTTCCAGTCCACCTAGGCATTTCATTTCATCATTTTTTGAAGAAACATTAATGACCATAATATGTGTGACCACATATTTCTTGCCCGTTGCAGAGTGATATGGTAGTTCTGCAGCTAATTATATAACGTCTTAGATTTCTCAACGTGTTATGGTTATGTTCACGGAAGATTTTTCTCCTGTTCTGTTTTTTATTACATGAGTTACGTATTATATTCGTTTCAGAGACTTTCAAACGACACTTACACTAATAACATGATAGAAAAGGCAACAGCGTACATTGGAAAAAGAGACGATTCATTCAGGAACTACTCTTTGCTTTTCGAATTCGTTTTCACAAATAATCAAAATATTTCAGAGATCTTTGAGTCAAGACGAAACTGAAATTTTATTTTTGAAATTCTTCACGTTTCTACATTGACCCTACGATAATTTTTACGAGACTCAAACTTTAAATATTTTAAGGAAAACTGATATTGAAAAATATTTGATACTTCTTAGGTTAATACGATCTTTGGACATATTTTTCTTGAAACGAAATTTTTTTTATCTTCCATGAGACAAGTCCCAATTACACTCTCCTATTATTTTGTCCCAATTAAACTCTCCTTACATTCTGAATGCTGATAACGTTTCTTCTCAATTCAAATCTGAAGGGAAAAACGTTCTGTATTCTTGTATATTATGTGAAAGATCTGATAACATGATCGATTTCTTCATTCGCGTATCTAAAACGTAATTTTGTTTTTTTTTTTTCTAAAATTTTAAATTTTTCGTCTTATTTGAACAATGAGTCTCGCTGCGTTCCCTTTCTTAAGAATATTCATAAGGACATTATATTGCCACAACGCTCTAATAAGACTACACCCACAGGTAACATTCCGTGAAATATAGAATGTTCTTTCCCAATATGTCTATTCTCGATTTGTGAATATTAAACCTTAATCACCTTCTTTCTTACCATTTTTCTCTCAAATAAGTCACAAGAAAAAATGTAAGAAATCCAAAATTTTAAAAAGGGTACATCTTGAACGTTGGATATGTTTTTAAAGTTCGTAAAACAAAATAGTGAGTTTTAAAGCAAACTTTTCAAGTCTCAACAATCCTCAGAGTGCTTGTTTTTGAAAAGGAAGTACAAATTGTGGTAAACATGTGCATGAACGGAATGTAAAAGAACTTCACACAACTGGTTAAAACATTAGTTGACGGAATTTTTTATGAATTAATTTTAATGCATAATAATTTTGATGTAAATAAAATTGATTAAAAATAGATTTTATTATAAAATAATTATGATTTAAATAAAATTTAATAATCAATAAATTTAATTATAAAGAAATTTCAATTTAAAAGTATAATTTTTGTCAGAGTTGTACCTATTTCTCTACTGACTGGAAAATTTGAATGTAAATTCTTCCCATATGAGTTGTTGGGACATTTGAGAGAGTTAAACATTAGGATTTAACATGGTATATTGGTGTTTCTACAACTTTACCGTCGTAGACCTCGCGATCACTATTTCAGCTCTGACCCCCTTACAATTTCTCCGCGGTATAATGCGTCAATTGATGGAGTGCAGATCTATTGCCACAATGCCATCTACACATGAACCAAGATATCACAATGGTGATTAACAGATTGAGATTTTACCTCAGTAATTTGGGCTTGAGATTCTTTTACAGACCGCAAATCTGCAACATGGAACCACCAGCTCTACTTTCTCTTCAGGCAATCCATCCAATATTGAAAAACTAGATAACGCCTTCAGGAAAAACTGAATTTGATGGTGAAATTTGAAATTTGTTTTTACATTTAAAAATGAAATTTCTGATTTTTTCTCAATGACCAGGCGTTAATACTTTCGTGTGTAGTATATTCAGCGTTCATTAAATAAAAACAATTGACGGGTTGGGTCCCAATGATGGTAAATATCTTCAGTAATAAGTCAGTTTTCCTTCCGAAGAGAACTCAAGATGTTGTCCCAATGTAGTAGATTTATTGAAAGTAAACGATTTCTCCAACGACGCTAATGGTTAAAACTTTGCTGTCGGTAAAATTCGCAGATACAGATTAAAACTTTAAGAATTAAGAATGCTAAGAAATATGTAACACTTTAAGAAATATATTTCTAAATTTCTTTGGCAATAGTTTGCTTCTAAACCTCGATAATTTCTGTATGTGACCCTCACAGATGATTGACCAAACCCTTCAAGTCCAGCAGATTTCTTCCTGACACAGAACAAGTTAAGTTAATTGAACATTTTGAATTTCTGAAAAATATTTGTGAGTATATGTTTTTCATTTTTGTCCAAAATATCGCTCTTTGATCCCAGGCATTTCGAATTCCCACTGCAGGTTATTTTCAGATCCACTGAGGGAGTTCATTCTCTTTGATTGGTCAAAACCCGCCCAATCAGTCATGAAACATTTTACGTCGTTTTCTGATAACTATGACTTTACAAGAGTGGATGAACTGAAAAATTTCTGAATATACGAAGTACATTTTACTAACTTTAATAATTATTTTGTGTCGTAAACTTAACTTTATTTTTGTTCGATACCCTCCTGTTCGACGCCTCCCCTGAGATGATATTTAAAAATATCGAATTTCCGACAATTTTTAGAAGTATACTTAAGCTCAACTAGTCTTTAATTTTGAAAGTTGTGACGTAGTTTGTTATGCCCAAGCATGTTTTATAAACAATCTGAATTTCTGACAATCTTTAGTCCAACTTTTGATCCAACCACATTCGCCCTAAATGGACTCCGATTTCGCAACAGACGCTGCGTATGTTTCATTGATTGATTGACTAGAGTCTCCGGATTTTCCTCGAGGCAGAAGAGAATGAATTCGACCCTGCCATCGTCGGGAGTGGAACCCTAGACCAGAGGTAGTCAGTTAAGCCACCTCTTCCGGTCCAGACGTGGCGCATGAGTTCGCTGGCTGAGAGTTCCAAGAGCGCAGTGCACTTACCACAACCTTCATGATGTGCGTTGGAGGTGGTTGCGGTGGTGCTGCGAAAACACGAACTGTCGAGGCAGCGGGCGCGCGCGGTTTTATACTCGCGGAGTCTCCGAGACGAACACCTTTCTCCGCGCCACGCCCGCCCGCCCGCCCGCCCGCGCGGCCGCCCCGCGGCGCCTTATGTCACCTGTCCCACGGCCGGGCCGCGCGCGCTTTTGGGGCTCAGCCACGCACCGCTCCGCAGGGACTCCGGGGCACCGCAAGGTCCTAGGGCTCGACCCACAACGGTGGCAGATCACCGGCTCAGCTCGAATTTAGCTCGACTTTAGCTGGACTTTAGCACGGCCAACTCGAATTTAGCTCGAACGTACTTCGAATTTAGCTCGAATTAAGCACGATTAGTTACAATTTAGTTCAAATTCAGCTCGAATTTAGCTCGCCTAGCACGAATTTGGCTCCACTTTAGCAGGAATTGAGCCCGACTAGTTCGAAATTAGCTCGAATTTAGCACGACTATGTCGAATTTAGTTCGATTTTACCTCTAATTTAGCTCAACTTAAGCGCGATGTTAGCTCGAACTTAGCATCACTAGCTCGAATTTACCCATTGACTGGAGAAGAATGGAAGCGGCCGGTAGCTCTGATCAGTAGTTTTCCGAGGTTCAAACAACTTTTCTCGAAGATCGGACTGTGGAAGTAATTGCAGTAACTCTGACCGGGAGACCTTAGGTTCGAGTCCCGATGGCAAGATTTTCGACCCTGGATAGATAACTAAGTCGAATTCAGTTGCTGTCTGGAGCAGAATTCTAGCGACCGGCTGCTCTGATTGGTTTCCGTGATTTTTTCGATCAATACTAGGTGAATGCCGCAAACGAACTGGCAACGGTCCGCGCAAGATCTTTCTCCCCTTTTCTTCGTCCTTTTCTCACCTCTTTCATACATACACTCTTATATACACCACACTACCATAGAGCAGTCGGGTGCTTAGAGCTGGTGGCGGCAGGGGTGGTATTCCACCACTGGAGAAATCTGGAGGGAAAACTTTGAAAGCGGGCGGTAGGTTAGTTTTGCGCATGACTCCAGGGTTCACAACTCCTGGACGATCCGTGTGTATTATAGCAGTTTACAACCTTTTTTTTTGAATTATCATTGCTCTCATTCTTCCATAATTATTTTTACCTTCTTATATAATATTTTTAGGCTCATAAACATTGCTAACATTATTAATTTTTATTAATATTCATTATTTCAAAATATAAAAATTCAAACTGTAACTCTCCGATGATATTGCATTTCTGCTCTCTCTGGAGTAACTCCGACTGGGAAGTCTTTCTGTTCGAGTCCCGATGGTAGCATATTTGCACCACTAGCGATATAGCTAGGGCGAATTCAGACGCTGTCTGGAAGAAAATTCTCGTTCAGTTAGTTCCTGGGGTCGGCAACGTGCACTACAGTTCTGATTGCAATCGCGAAGAGCCTGACCGTGACAGAGAGGGTGTTGAGGAGAGTCTTTACCATAGTGACCAGTGTCTTAGATCTTTGGTTGGATACCTGTGTTCGAACCTCACGGACGATCCGCTTGTATCAAAGCAAGTTCTTGGCAAGTTTTGTGCTAATTTGTATCTGCTCTACGCTATGTTGGGATAGCAGTCGGGAACTTAGCGCCTGGCCCGGCTGGGCGGTGCCCTGCTGGTGGGAGGTACCTGCGGAAGGAACACCCTGCACGTGTAAGTCGGCAGCGGATCTCACAGCTACATCCCGGAATGGAACTTTCACTACATCAACCGGAGTAATGACCACAGGATTTGATGTGCCCGAAAATATGAATTAATCAATAAAATAATCCACCAGTTTTAGGAATGACCAAAGGCTTAGGTTCTAGAATCGCAGCTATGAGCCGTGGGGGACCGCTTTGTCGTATAGCGAATAGACTCCCAGCGCTAGATTAATTGATTGATGGAACCGGGCATGGTCATATTCCCGTTAGTTACGATTCGTGGATCGGTTAACACAAATGTTGAATCCAACATTTTCACTATTGCTTCTGACAGTGTTTTGCCAAAAATTAAATTACTCTTCAGTGAATATTATATGGATCGTTCGATGTGTGAATTTTTCTTCTTTCCACTTTTCTTCCTTGCTTCTACCTCCCCTCTGTTCTCCCTCGCCTCTACGCCTCTCACTATCACATTTCTTAATCTTTAGTCCCGTAATTTGGATATCAGATTCTGAATGTGGTGATCGACCTAAAGACATGGCCCCTTATTTGGATATATTCCTTTCTTTTCACTAGTCCATGTTTTTAGTTTAGGACTTTTGTGTTAAAATGAATGGTTTTAACTCAAGAAATTGTATATTATCTTGAAACAGTATTCTCATGTCATTTTAATTTCTAATTATAACTTTAAATCTTATATTTTTTTGCATTTTTACGTTATATTTAAATAAAAAAATCATTTTTTTGTTTTTTACATCGGTAAACATGCTCCAGCTCCTTGGTATCAACGCTTTAAGAGCGCGTCCATAGCAATGGGTTGCTAAAATGCTTGAGAGTCCATTAAAAATATTTTAGATGACACTCGTGTTTAGATTTTACTAATACTCATCTTTGGATAAATATGTTCCTCTTACCCCTTGTCCTTTTTGCCCCATTTCGTCCCATATATTCCATTTCGTCCCATTAGTCCTACTTTTCCCCTCGTCCCATTTGTCCCCCTTGTCCCGTTTGTTCCCTGTCCCGTTTTGACACTCTGTCCCATTTTGTTATTTTCTTCCCCTTTTCCAATTTTGTCCATTTTGTCTCCATTGTCCCATTGTGTCCCCATGCTCTCTTCGTCTTCCTTTCCTCACTTTGTCCTGACGAGTTCCCATTTGTCATCCTTCGCTCTTATGGTCCTTCCACGCAATTCGATTGTTATTTATAAACAGTTCGAAGATCCCTGTAACAACCCTTGCTACAGAACATCAAGAGTGATGACAATTCTTAGCTCATGAAAATGTTCATGTTTATTTTGAATAACTGAAATAACTGGAAATAAAAAGAACATTGAATGTAACACGTCCTCTATCAATCTTTAAGCACTTGGCGGGAGACTAATTTAGAGACGTTGTTTCATAAATAAATATTAACTGTTATACATGTATGGTCATTTAAAACTACTAAATGATACGGCCGTGTTGAGTAATGCAACGTTGCGTTTCAGAGAGCTTTAGTTTACTTGCATATAAAAAGAAGTACAGATGTTTTGACAGAAAAACATGAAATTTAAACGTGGCCATGAGTACTTTACAAGAAACTCCTATGGTGTTTCTGAAACACAAGTAAGCTAAGCGCTAAGCACGTAAGATTACGCAATTGACAAGTCCCCGACGTACTTACAGAGGATGAGGGTTTATTTGAAAGTTCCCAGAATAGTCAGTCTTTGATTTTTTAAAAATATTTTATTTTTATTTTATAACAGTTAAAAACTGTGTGTGACGTGCGACATGGAAAAGTGTATTTTGTGCACGTTGTATTACTTCTGGGTTGCCAGCCCTGATCCATACAAGTTAAATTCTGAGTATAGAAAGAAATGAGCGTTTTGAATGAGAAATGTTCACAAATTTTTCGCTCCCATGTAATGAAACCTGTTTACAAAGGAGAATCAATCTGTAGATTTACGGTCGTATGTTCTTCGTGAAAGAAAAGATTTCTTACATCTCTGTCCTTTACAGCCTCCCGGGTAGAAGAAGGATTTGAAACTGATTATGAAATCTGCAGCCCATTTACAGAAAAAATTTCCGCCTTGGTGGAGTATTTTACTTTATGCATAAGCTATAACTAAAATTATAATCACACTGCAATAATACATTTCCAGAAGATTCCATCCGTTAGTTTTCGCCCCCCTCTCCACCGCATCCCCACGTCTTTACGTCTTCTGCTAATTGGTGCTTCTGCTTGTATATCGTAGGCGCAGACAAAAACAAAAGAGGGGCCAACTGTATTCGTGGGCCCATAAACGTTCTTTACTTACCACATTTAAAAAAATAATATGTACTACTACCGACTTTGGTGGCTCAGGGCACCATCCCTGCCCATCTTCCCTGCCCATCTTCCCTGCCCATCCTCCCCGCCCGTCCTCTTCACCCGCCCCTCTACACGATCTGAGCGCTTGCTCTCATCGTCCGACTTCACTGTACATCACACCATCTTCACTGATCGTCACGTACCCATTTTCGCTGTGCATGACGTCGAGATACCAACAACTCTTACGTAGTCAACAACAACGCAAAAAATGCTTTTTGAAATTTGACGCAAAAATTAATTTAAGTTATTTTATAAATTTATAATGCTGTTATATAAAAAATAGCGAATTCAACTCGTTCGTAATGTTGCTTTATTGCACTTGTGGCCCTTGCTCCTAACATTGCTCGTTTTCGAAATGCAATAAATCGTGACATTATAAGTTCGTTGCATAATATGTTATTATTACACAAAAGTAGGGGGCCTTCACCGAGATTTGTAGGGGGACGGGCGACAGCGCATGTCCTTCCCTGGCCGCGCGCCAATTTCACATATGTAGAGGATCAGATATACTCCACGGTTCCTGGCAGGTACTTGGCGACACACCGCAAACAGAAAAGCATCCCGTTAAATTAACGGCAAAAAACAAGCAAGTGCCAACACGGCAAGGACGCATTCACAGGCAGCGGATGAGATGGGTGGATCGCCTCCTGCGAGTGCAGTGCCATATCTGAACACCCTTCCGCGCTCATCAGTGGGGGACGGGCCGTTGATGTCAACATCCCGGCGACGACTCTGAGGCAACTCCGTCACTTTACCCACGCATCGTCGCTGACTGGGAGGTTCTACACATCGAGTTCCTACGGAGGCGGGTTCTCAACAGGAGCCAGATCAAAATCAACCATTCCGCTGCGCCACGCCAAAAAGCAGTAACAGCATTCATTTAAAAAACGGGTTGGACGCACTGCTGCATATTCTGTGGGGTATTGCATAAATGTTTACTTTTAAACCATATTGATTCGTGAGGATATTGTAACACCCCCGGTCGTCTCGTTAGAGAACGCCCGGTTAGCGGCCCGGTTATAGCTCAGTCGGTGATGGAAGGAATCGTTAAACAGATACAATGGCAACATGAAACAAACACTTTGATCACTGGTAAAAATTACTTTTATTCCTGGGCAATCAAATCTAATGCCCCAGGGAAGTTACATTTGCAAATGAGTAAAAAAATGAGAAAATTGGGTGAAAAGAAAAGAAGATGAAAAGTTAGTATTCAGAGTGAAGCTTAAAAATTATTACTAACATTACAATGGTAAAAAAAAAGTTACAAGTCAATGTGCCATAGCGCGGCACCGCATTACAAAATTTACACAGGGACGAATGCCCTTGAATGATACTGCCTGGAAGAAGGTTTTTGCGCGCCCGGGGAGGGCGGGCGCGGTCGAGAGGGGCGTCTGGCGGCCTTCAAAAGAATGCCTCGGAGGGCGATGGCCTCCCGGGCCAACAGCTGGGCGGTCGGGTCGTTGACGTCACCAAGGGGTGGTGGCGCGTGGCGGCGTTGTAACGGCGTCTGGTAGTCTGGTTGAACTCGGAGCGGCCGGGATTCTCTCGATCTCAGGAGCGTAGCAGTCAACTATGCGTACCTCTGCTTTCCGTGATAATTCTCAAAACACGACTTCGGACAGTCTAGAACTCCTACAGAGAAACATTCACTTCTCTTCACAACTAATTCCCACTTCAGAGCAGTTTTCTCCGTCTACTGCAGTCGGCCCAATGCTCAAGCTTGCAGTAAAATTATATAAGTCCCTCTTAGGCGTACTCGCCCGAATAGTTACCCCCCCGGAGAAATTTCTCTCCCAACTGCCCTCAGCCTAATACTCAGGCTCCTTCTGATAAATTTTACAAGTCTTTCAGAGACACACTGGTCTCTCCCCGACGAATAGTTACCCCCCCCAGAGAAGTTTCTCTCCCGACTGCCCTCCGTCGAATGTTCCACACCTTCTGACATTCTATCAGTCGAAATCGTATCAAGTCAACTTTTGCACCCACCCGCTTTCTCGTGTTCTCCAGCTCCTTATAATAGTCGCGTCGCTATTGGCCAAAGGTAACGACGCAGTGCACTATTTTCAACCAATCGTGACGGGAGTAGTGAAGGAAGTTTCCGCTCTCTGAGCCAGCTGCGAGTGCACAGTGTTATTCTAATTCCTTCTAGAACATCGGCCATGCTTGCGCAAGGGAGCGCGTCGTCCGGTGAAAGAATTTATCACTCTGGGTTTCCCCGGATGTAAGCGGGCGTTCTAGAAATTTCGCAGCTGTTCTTGCGACCACGTGCCTCTCTCAGTGAATCTTTCGACGCCAGCTCTCATAACGACTTCGTTAATGGGCCGGGGGCGCAAATGGCTGTCACGATAAGCGAGGTTGCGCGCGTGTCGCCATCTGTTTACTCTCCCAGTAGAACTCAGGGCGATCGAGTTTGTTTTATTTTCCTGGTATGAGGAAATCGGTATCGCTACAATATTTAGTAGGTTCAATGCTTTCTATAGCTTAAAACACACATCTTACACAATTTTGGCTAATGAAAAATATTGCAGTTTTTTTAATATTTAGTTTTACCGTGCACGATTTTTGGTTGAGTTGAATTGATTCCTTATTGTACGCGACGAGACTCGGACCATCAGACCTGCTCTTCCGTCTGACAACGCAAATTTTGCTACGCTCCTTTCACCAACTAGCAGAGAAAGGAGGTATTTCTTGGGCGAGAAACTAGCGATTTGAATTTACCTCAGAGGCGTCATATTGTATTTCGGCCACATCTGACTCTCTATTTTTCTACCTTTTTGTACTTGGTTTTGTGTTTCCGTAACTTTCGAAGTACGGTTTATATACGGTTGAAGTACGGTATAAGGTAAGCTTTTCCTTTTAGTAAGTAGCGATCTGATCCACAGGAAGCACCTCTTTGAACCCGAACATCACTCCACTTTATTGATGACTGTTGTTTAGTAATTATGTAGTCAATTATTGATTGCAATTTTCTAGTGGGTTGGGTCCACGTGAATTTATGTATTTCTTTATGTGGAAAATAGCCATTCAATATTTTAAGGTCGTACAGTTCACATGTCTCTATAAGTCTTTCTCCGTTGCCATTTAATACATTTTCTCCATATCGCCCCACAACATTATGCGCCATTCGTTTTTCTTACACAATTTTGGCTAATGAAAAATATTGCAGTTTTTTTAATATTTAGTTTTACCGTGAACGATGTTTGGTTGAGTTGAATTGATTCCTTATTTTACGCGGCGAGACTCGGACCATCAGACCTGCTCTTCCGTCTGACAACGCAAATTTTGCTACGCTCCTTTCACCCTCTATCGGAGAAAGGAGGTACCACGTAAGCTACACAACAATCGATTTGAATTTAGCTCAGATGTTTCATTTAGGCGTGAGGATCTTTTACATGCAGTACTCCGGAGGAAGGCGTACAAAGGATGTTTTCGCCCTTAAAAATCCACGGCTTCGATCGGGTTCGAACCCGCGAACTTGGGTATAACAATCCGATGCGCTAACCGTTACACCTGACTTAGCTGCAAAGGTTGAAACATCTTTGACCACACCTCTCTCCTTTAACACATACATGCACTACATTATCACACACGTCGGGACCCCAGTCTAGAGCTGAGAGCTTGTCCCATTTCAGTGGAACCACGTTCGGGAAACAACCGGAGGAGAGAAAATACGCAAGCCTACAACGGTGCTGGATCTGACGTGCGAGTGCGGGAGGAACAATGCTACAGCCTGCGATATAACATTAACAAGACTAATGACCTCAGGAGAGAGTCTGTCAGACCTCAATAGTATTTCCGATTTCTACCGCCAATGGCCAACAAACAAATAACTCAGTGATACGAATTATTCGGTACTTGCTTTCATGGTATCTGGGTACCATGGATACTTTTACTAGCTACAAGGTCCCATCCGGGTTTGAAGCACGTACTCCCTGTAAGAAATTCAGCTTGCTAAGCCCTACCACTTATGAATATGTACTTTTATAGAGTTGAGTAAAATGTCAATGCTATAGCCGTTTCAGAACATAGGATCCGGGGACGGAGTCAGTAGCTACTTGGCTGACCTAGGCATGTCCTAGGCAAAGGTGCCGACGTTTCCGTCACCATTCTGCGACTTTCTCAGAGCAAAATGTATTACCCAAATAGCTGAGTGGCTAATATGACAGCCATACTAACTTGTCTCAACACCATGAGCGATGCAGTACTTTCCAAAATATTTTCAATTCTTCGAACCTCCGAAATATGTCGCCATTCAATGTACAGGCCGGGAAAATATTGACAAACGGAATGTGAAGACTTTCAACTAACACCCATCATCCAACTGGATCATGGCCTTAATCAGGTAATGAAAACTTGTGCAACACAGAAATGTTCGGTTATTGATTGACAAATCTGGAACACATTTCTGAATGCGTGATCAAGGGTGTTTACCTTAACATGAAGCGTATATCACACTGAAATGTTTTCTTTTTACGATTATCATCTTTTTTCCCTCCATTTGGCTCAAATTTCCTGTGTATAGGCTGAAGTGACTCAGGACATCACCTGATATTACAGCAGTGCCTCTGGTCTAGAGGTCCTGGGTTCGTGTCGCGACAGTGGCAGGATTTTCGACGCTAGTTGCACAGCCAGGTCGAATTCAGCCGCTGTCTGGAGAAGCGGGTGACTGCCCTGATTGGTAGTTTCCCGGGGGTTTTCCGATCAGCAAATACGGAAGCACCAAATGTGGCAAGAACCGCACGCGATCTGTCCTTCATTTTCCTCGTTCCATCCTTTCCCCATACTTACGTAGTCTTCATTTACGTGCACTTAATCATCGGACATGTCGGGAGTCCAGTTGTGAGCTTACAGATTGTCACGATTGGGGCAGTGCTCCACTGGGGAAGATACCTGGATGGGAAAATCCCGGAAGCCGACGTGTGAGTCGCGCTGGATTTGACCGTTCAGCGGGTGAACATCGCCACCTCCCATGATGAAAACATGCACCACTCTAAGGGGACTAATAACCACAGAAGTTGTCGAGTTCTTAAACATGCAAGACTCAATCTGCCAAACAAGGTGCAATTTCCTGGGAGTTTCATACATCATATTTCAAGAACCAAAGTATGTAGTTGATTATCTTCGTTGGGTAATGCAGCATAGTTGCTTTGTTAGAAGTTAAAGAACGGGCTTCATGACCTACATATTACCTCTTCGATCATTCTAGAGAGATATTCACAATTACACGAAAAGAACAATAAATATCCAAAGAAATTCTAAAAATAAATAGGAAGTACGGTCTGGAATTGGAATTTTTCCCGAGCTTGTTGACTAAAATGTCTATGTGGGTGGATGAGGTTTCTTAAAGTCAAATACGTTGCAGATTAAAGTCAGCTGACCTGAACTAAGGCCAAGATGTGCGTGGGTAGGAATCCTCCAAGAACTTACATTTCCGGCAAAGGTCAGCAATGCATGGGTGGACCTGTCTAAGACCTCGCATAAAAATTGCAAGTTTACGAGACAAACCTCTGAACTTTTCCGTTCAAGTGCAACGAACACTCAAAAGAAAGCGGCAAAATGGTATTTGCCGGAATTTGCCGTGATGTGGGTAAGTGAAAGATTTTGCAATACCTTGAGATGAGAACAAGATGTGTTAGTTTTTATGCCAAAATTAGTTTTTGCATTAATTTCACTTAAAATTGTACTGACTCTATTGAGCAAAAGTAGAATATTCCAAGTAGGTATGATAGAACCAATTCGATTTTTAAGCAAACCCGTCTTCCATTGTTTTAAGTATTTATTTGCTTATTTAACGTCAAAAACTGTGTGACGTATTTTGGGAAGAAGTGCAAAGCGTGCATCATTTCTTGAGCTTTGAAATGTCAGCTGTAACTCAAATCACATTAAGTTGAATTAGGAATACAAGTAGCAACGAGGGTTTTTTGTAAGAATTAATATGAAAATGTTTGCTCCTGTATAACAACTATTTGCAAAGTCAAATCAGCTGCAGATGTAGGCTATCCCTAGTACTATCCCGAGTGTTTTACGTGAAAGAATCGACTAACTGCGGCCATAAAATGGAAAACGATTATTAGAATATCTATACCGGGAGAGTTGGCTCAGGACATTAACTAACGTGACGGCCTCTGACCACTTGCTGAAGGTATTTTATAATTACAGTCTAAATGGTAAATAATACATTAGATATCAGTGTTAAAACGATGTTAGTAAATCAACTTTTTATTCTATATTAAAACAATATGTTTTTCAGCGTTCATGCAGATAATCAAGTACTTACCTTCCTTGTTCATTAATTGAAAAGTGGTACTTTGCTGTACACGTACAGTAAAAAAGGCACAGTTCTCTAAACAAATGAATACTGCAAAGTAAACAAAACACTGGCACGACTGCGTCGTCACTGGGATGGCTGCTGCGTCGCATGTTGAGAATGATACCATGATTACATACTTGAAAGTTTCCATGGATAAGTTTTAAGAATTTCATTCTCTGATGATCTGCTAAATCGAATTCCTGCATTTTTCATTCGTATTTAATAATCTAAACCCAGTTTTGTTTATTGTAAATTACGATTTTAAATTAAAAGTAGTTATTTGCTTATAATAATTGTTGGAATAAGCGGTTTTGTCTTAAATATTTATGTAATATTGACATTACATTCTATGGCGTCGATGGTGTAATGATCGGACAATTATACCCAAGTTCGCGGGTTCGAACCGTGAAGCCGTGGGTTTTTAGGGCGAAAAAATCCTTCTGAAGCTTTCCTTCGGAGGGGCATTAAAGCCGGCTGTCCCATGTCAGTAGATTTACTGCATGTAAAAACATATTTAAGCCTTAATGAAGCATCTGAGCTATATTCAAAATGCCAGTTTCGTCGCCCAAGAAATATCTCCTTTATCGCTAGTTGGTGAGAGGAGCGCAGCGAAATTTGCGTAGTGAGGCGGAAGAGCAGGCCTCATGGCCTGAGTCTCGCCACGTAAAATAAGACTTCAATCAATTTCTTCATTATTAACATTCCATTAATTTGGTCAATTTTTCTCAAAAAAAATTGTGAGAATATAAGGTAAAAGTATATTAATGAAACACAATCTTGTCGGAGCGAAAAAAAAACTGACGATATCCGGTAGACAAATAGCTTGACTTTGATGAATGTACGATTAACCACATTGTTTCTACTATTAATCATTTTTACAGATAAAATATTATTAAGTGTATTGACAAATTCAATTCATCAACATCAAGTCTGATAAACAAGATATTGATATCGCGATTATCGCCTGAATGTTACAAATGCGTAATGAGGTCGCTAATTGGAAGTGGCATAATGATCTGCTGCATCTGTCTAAAGTAACGGTCATTGGATTTTCGTTGTCGTTCATGAGCGCACTCTCACTATTATACTGTTGCTAATCAATAATGATCACATTCCAGAAAGTTAGTGGTCTCAATATTCCATTTGAAATCTTTCTTCAAGCGCATTATATTCTCATTTCAAATTTGGATATCATGTACGCCTTTATTTGCAAGAGACGGCCATAAGAATTTACTTTACGTAAAACATTAAAAATGCATGAAAAAGAAAGAGAGGAAACAAGAATAAATACGGAAAGAAAGAAACACTTATAGAGAGAATAAAATGAAATGAAAGAAAGAAAGGATTAAATAAGGAAATACTAAGAAAAAGAAATGAGATATAAAGTGGGCCAAAATTAAGAAAATATATAATAAAAGACGAAAAAATACACCGAAAGAAAGAAAACTGCAACAAAGGCTGAAAAGAGAAAGACTGAAAGAAAAGAGAGGAAAGAGAAAAAGAAAAAAGGAATAGAAAGCTTAAAAAGACTGAAAAAAGAAAGAAAAATTAAAATATTGTCTGAGATAAGAAAGGGTGTACGAAAAATTCTGAAAGAAAGAAAGAAAGGCTGAAATAAAGTAACACCCCCAAAAAAGACTGAACAGCGAAAAAATTTAAAAAATAAAATAAAAATAAAATATAGACTGAAAGAATAAAAGCAGAATGAAAAACGCTGAAAGTAAGTAAGTTTGAAAGAAAGAAAAACGAAAGAGGAAAACTGAAAGAATGTAAAAAAAATAAAGGAGGGAAGAAAAGGGTCAGGGATGCAGCTGGGCAGGATTTGATTCCTGGCGCGTCAACAGCTAAGGAAATCGGTCCCGTAAGTATAGTGCATGCTTTCATCGCTGAAGTTGGCGGTGATCTTTCCCCACTTGCTGGTGAGATCCGCCACTGACCCACATGTCGGTTGCAGGGTTTTCCTCAACAAGGTATCTCCCACCAGCAACGCACCACCCAGCCCGGGCCACTCCCAACATTTATGGTAGTGTAGTGAATTTAGATGCGTGTGTAAGGTGAGAGGAGAAGACAAGGAAGAGGAAGGAAAGATCGCGTATGGTCCGTGGCCCGTTTATTAGGGTACTGCTCCAGCATATTCCCGCGGTGTTGATTGGATAAACTGGAACGGAAAACTTGTCCAGGCGCGTCTCGGGTCTCGAACCGAGGGCCTGCGGGTGCCGGAGAAACAAGGTCGCCCCGGTGCAGATCCCCTCCGTCGCCAAACGCGTCGCCGCCAGAGCCTGTTCTGCCCTTGCGCAACCCGTCCCGTCGCCCGCAGCCTCCGAGTGGTACATTGGGCTACCGGTAAAAAACTGCCCACGATGTGCATGGTGAAGTAAGTCTATCAATATAAAACAGGTTTTTAGCGTTTCTACTTTAAATGTCATAGATCTCCTGACAACTTAATGTCTACCATCTTTCTATTAGGCGGCACGGAGGTGGAATAAAAACGATCTCGTTAGTCATCATCTCCGGTGTTTTAACGATAATCGTGGACTTTTAGTAGTAACCAAACTGAGACACAAGAAGGTTGTTCGTAGAGGTAATGATATATATCATTTTTTTTGTAAGGAGAAGGAAGAAATTTTAATTTTAAGCAAAAGCCTTCAGAACAAAATTGATTTCGGTATAATAGTTCGGGAAAACACTGTTTTTGACATTTTTAACGGTATATCATTTATATTGCAACAAGACTGGTAGTCAGACTAGAAATCTTAATTTCAATGTCCAGTTTCGGAATTTGAAGAAGTATCCAGCAACAGAGAATGGGGGAATGTTCCGCGGCAAATTCTGACTCATATACCCATATTGTGGATTCAGAGTATATAACTACATTTTATGTCGAAAAGATTCAATCAAAAAACCGTGTTGTATTCTCAACTACAGTCCCATATTGTACTACATGCTAGAAATTATTGGAAATATTTTTCAATCTTACAATTTCACTTTTTACGATATTCATGGATTATCTCGTATTTAAGGGCACTGCTTTAGTTACTCTTCTCGTAAGTAGCGTGCATGCTTATAACGAGTGGTGCCGCTTTCTTCCATTGGTGAATGGTGTGATCCGGCGTCAACCTACACGAAGGCTGTGGAGTCTTCCGATCCACATATTTCTCACCAGCACCTCTCCAGCCGGGACAAGCTCCCGACTGGTCTTCCAGGTGAGGTAGTGTAGTGCATTTAGGTGTGTGTGTAAGGAGAGAGGATAGAACAAGGAAGAGAAAGGAAAGATCGCGCGCGGTCCGTTGCCCGTTTGTTAGGGTACTGCTCCGGCATTCACATGGTGTTGATCGGAGAAACCACGGAAAACAACTCGGCAGAGCAGCCCGCTGCTAGAAGTCTCCTCCAGACAGCGACTAAATGCGACCTAGCTATGTAACGAGTGTCGAAAATACTGACACTGTCGAGAATCGAACCCTATGACCTCCCGGTCAGAAGCACTGCAGTGACATCAATTGATGTTGTGAGACACCTCAGCCTGTCACCCTCTCTGGCAATGCTAGGATACGTGATTACATTCACTAATTCTGGTGGGATAGTGTTTTTCACTTAGTAACATTTGAGATCGCGCATGCGCAGAGGCCCGAAAGTGGGTTAATAGGGTGTACGCTAACTCTGCCTTATTTTGTATAAAATCTCTCTATTTGCATTACAAATAGTTTATTCTTGTGTATTTTTTTCGTGTTTTTTCCCTTAATGCCTTAAATGCTATCGCGCGAAGTTGGCAAAGTTCGTTTAGTGAGTTGTTTGTTAGTTTCGCGAAGTCTCATCGGGTGCTCCAGAGCCTCAGCCATTTTGCCCTCTAGTTTTGTCTGCATGTCCAGAGGGAGTTAACAAGCTCTGACTACACACTGACCGATTTCAGGGACACCTGCACCAAATCGAACAATGGACTACTAAATGGAGAACCATGCTTAATCCCTCAAAATCGTTCGCAAAAATGTTCACTTTCTGACACCCTTACCATCATCATCCACTATGTTGAACAACTCTCCCATTCTTAGGTCCTCATTTCTTCAAATTTCTAAGGCTCTATATAGACACAAAACTAACCTAAAAAGATCACACAGAAACCACACAGAAACTTCATCAACTCCGCACATCAACCGTACAAGTAGCCTCGACCCCGAACATACAGTGTTCTTACACAAATCCATTCTCCGATTATTCCTGCTTTACGTATGATCGATCTGGTGTCATGCAGCAACATCCCACATAAACAAGACCCAAGTTTCCAAAACAGAATCCTCCGCATTGTCCTCAGAAACAGAACTCTCCGTACCAAAGCCTCAAGGTTTGTCAGAAACGCAACCCTTTATTCCGATATTAACTTAAAACCAATAAAAGAGCAAATAATTTCCACATGCCACTATTTCTTCTTCACCTATCTATTATAATCGGATTATCTTTTACAACCTCGGCATACACAAACCTCTCTTCCTGAGAATAAAAAACAAATATCCCCTTCATTCATTCTTAAACTGTTTTTCCAACTTTGACTAGAAATAAATCACTTCAGCATTTAATATCCTCTCACAGTGAGTTCTGGTGGTGATCGATTTGTTTCACCATTCCTCATTTATAATTTTATAATAAGTCACCAATCATCTGTAGAGCCGAAAGATGAAAAAGAAGAAAGATGAGAAAGAACGATGTAAATTTGAATGAAAATAAATGATTGGAAAAAATTGCCTTGGGTGCAATATGAGTGCAGCCTTTCGGCAGAGAGCGTAGCGAGAAGAGAGGGGGTAGACGGGAAAGGAAGTGACTGGGTTGTGCATAGAATTACTTCCATTTTACATTATATTATAACTATATGCTGAAATATAAGGCATTCTTGCTACAAAAGTGATACAACCAAAAAGTCAGATTTTTCATAAATCACAATAAACGTCTTTGCATTAATGGACAAAAAAATTTATCTGCACTAAAGAGAATGAATATAGAAAAGGATTAAATGGTATTTTGGTTATTTCTAGCACTAACCCCTAGGAACTGACGTTTCTTTTAGTTATGTCACTTTTAGTGCCTTGATCAAACATTGAGGCGTTGATTATTTAGAGTTGTGACACTTTTCTAGAATGAAACGTACACATATGGCACTTTTGAGGTTCAATTTATCCTTATTGATAATGCTTTATTTAAAAAAAGTTAAGTCGCATGCGGATATGAGTAACTTATTTGCAACAGCAGGAATGTCACTTCCATCTCCTTCAGAACTGGTGGAAGCAATAATTCATCTTATTTCTTTACAGGATTTCATTGCAGGATGATGCAGTCCTATGACAATTTAGCTCATAAGTATTTTATTATGGCCTTCCTTTGCAACCTCATCACTTGAATTTGTTTTATTGTCTTCTGTTCTTCAATACATTCCAGATTAGCAGAATTTCCATCCTCTGTATTATCGTGCAATGAAACAGGCGACCGGCCCTGATGATGTCATTATTCTGAAGGAAAAGGGAACAAAAAAGGAAATGTATGAGTATAATCTTAAAAAGTGACACAACTTAAAATCTAATCGACATCTTCAAAACTAACCACCTGAGAAAAGTAGAAACTAGTTCTAAAGTGAAGCAACTCAAGATATCAACAATACATCACAAGTAACGCAATTAACACTACAATCAACAGCATTGGTTTAGTTGGGAAGGGAAACAGTAGTTCAATTAAAAAATAAGGAACTTTGACCAAAGTACGGAAATGGAACATTTCAATTTATTCATTAAAACTGACGTAACTCGAAATTCCCTAAACTGATTCTTCAAAACTGCCATAATCCGAAGTATTTAACCGTTTTGCGCTTACCTTGATCAACTAAAGTTACACAAAGATAAATATCACGCTTTTTTGGGGGGGGATTTCAATCCAAAAGACCGACACAATTCGAAATAACACAGTTTTGCGCTTCTGAACAATGATCCGTTTGCGGTTCCCCTTTGGAATTCCCTACGCAACTAAAAATGCAACGCTTCTGTAGTTATGAGCACAATTCAAAATTATTTTTTTTTAAATGGGGCACTTTTGTAGTAGCTCTATAGGAAATAAATATTAATTAATAGATATTAAATAAAGGAAATTAACATCAATTCATGTTTTCGTCAGGAAAAAAAAGAATTCTCTCCACAGAAATAATATTGTTTTGTATAATAGACAATTGTGATAAATTTGAGATTCACGTAGGGTCACTTCAGCTAGCGCTGATAATTCCACAATGTCCATTTATAATATTATGACGATATACATTCTAATGAATGTTATAATATGCATGATTAAGTTTTTATTTTGAGCTTGCACTTGTATTCTTCTAATTATTGTAAGAAATGTCGGAAATCATAGTCTTTTTAACAGACGTGTCATAATAAAGTTCCTATTGCAAAACAAAAGTTTAAAGAAACGCCAACTAACAGAGAATCATGGACAATAGAGACGAGTCCGTTTTGGGAATGCCGGGTTTTCTGCGTCATGTTCGTTTCTTTATGAGTTCCGTGACCGTAAATCGCGTTTCTGAGTCATTTCGTTTAGTTTCCGATTCTGTCGGCCACAATCTCTAGAAAGATCACAACTCCATCGATCTGGACATTTTGCAACCTTAACCGTTCGGACAACTTGCAGATCCAGATTATACTTCTTCGGCCAGGTCCCAGGTTCATGTATTTGAAGGGTCCCTCGACTCGAATAATTTAGATTCTGATGTGATTCGAATGTCGAAAGAATAGCGTAATCATATAGTAACACGTAGATCGCATATATCATTTTGTGATTAGTCAATAATAAAATAATAAATCTTCATTTTCATCTTATTGTAAATCCAAAAAATGTTATCGTGTAATAATTCAGGGAATATGAACAAAAAATAAACCATAAAAATTCCAAAGTATCAGTCAATCAAGGCTTTTAATAACAGTTATTTTAAAATTAATAACGAGTGGCGCAACAGAGTAGCACAGATTTCCTCACTTTAGCTCCTTATCCACTTCCGTGTGGTTTAGTTTATCGATATTGCTCCACTCTCGTCCTGGCTACTCCCGATCGGCGCCTCAAAAACACTTTTTCATATTTTTCCAATTTTCGATTTCTTAATAGTAGAATTCAAATATGACTTTAAGAGTATTATGTAAAAGAAAAAACTCCAAAAATTGTAATCAAATTTTCACTGAAAACTTTGATGCCATTTTTCGAGAAAATGACGTTTGAGCGATTAAAATTCGCAATTTTCACCTTATTTTTTCTGCAAAACTTCATAACAAATGATTTGATGCACTTTCACCTACAATGCAATTATATATAAAAACTCCAGTAATTTAAATATTAACGACGTGAAGGAAAACAAATTGAATCAGAACAATACATCTTAATGGCGTTTATGTCATGTTATTCGGTACATTTAGCACCAACCCCGTCAAAAAAATTAAAAGTTCAAACTTTCGCAATTTAAAAAAAATAGAGTTTACTGCAAAAATGTGACCTACGCCACCCTTATAAGAGACCTATTCTTATGTATATTTTTTTTAATGTGAAAATATTTTTAAGAAAATTTTGCAAATGTGTCAGGGGCTTCGTGTGAAGTATCTGCTGTTTATGTAAGCGTACTTTGCACTATTCATTTTTTCGGTACCTGGAAAACGAATTTTTCTGTCAAAACGTTGTCGTTTTCCTCTGCAGCATTCTACTATTCTATACTACTTAAGTGGTATTCTACAAAGTAAATACGAATGAACTATCCTATTTGGAATATTTTGACAGAGAGAGAGAGAGAGAGAGAGAGTCAGAGAGAAACGGAAAGAGAGAGAGAGAGCGAGAGAGACACGGAGAGACACAGAGGGACACGGAGGGACGGAGACAGAGAGAGAGAGAGACACACAGACAAACAGAGACAGACAGATAAGTACAGAGAGACAAAGGCAGACAGATAACTGAGTCAGACTTAGGCAGAAACGCGAGAGAGAAACAGAGAAAAATACAGAGAATGAGAGACAGAAACAGAGACAGAGAGGTACCGAGATAGACAGAGAGGGTAGAGAGACAAAGCCAAAACATGACAGAGAGAGAGAGAGAGAGAGAGAGAGAGAGAGAGAGAGAGAGAGAGAGACAGTCACGGAGACCTTTTCTTTTCCACAAACTTAGCTTTTCCTTTTAGCTACTTCACTACAATACCGTTGGTATTATGTAGCAATAGTAAAACAGTTTCACTTTAAGGGGATTATGCAGTTTAAATGAACACTTTATGCTGAATCGAAACAAGCTCGAAAATGTTCCACTAAGTCCAAAAAAAGCAATAGATGGTTTAAAACGTTTAAAATAATTTTCGTATTTCCCGATGGATCTCTTCAAATTAAAAAACTAAATTAAGGTTGTGGCTGGTGCAATGAATGGAGTGCCATTTCTTAGGGGGGGTCCTTAAATTACGTAACGCAAATTCGGAGTATTTTAAATATCCTCTCCCTCTGTAACGAGCGCTTAAATTTCCCTAAATAACTACGAATCGCTTGCAACAATACCCTCTCCCATTTACAATAAGTTAAAACGAATTATAAAGCTGTAACTACGAGTTGTATTAATTTTATTTGTTTTTGTAATTTTTGGTAATAACATATTACACGTACAAGTCCCGTAAAGGTATCTCCCACCAGCGGGGCACCGCCACAGCCGGGACAAGCTGTAAACTCACGACCGTTAGTGAAAAAACAACCGTCGACACGTTGCCAATGACGTTTGTGAAGTGTAATAAAAACGTAAAAGGATCATTCCCGTTTTAATAAACTTGACTATCTATAATGAACATTTGGAATATTTTTCGTAATTTTATGTAATCTACCCATGTTGTTAGGTAATTTTAAATCGTGCTATTTTAATAGAATGTGATATATTTAGACCATCAACAATTTCTCCTGGAAGATCTTTCATCTTGTAGCAACCAACTTGAATCTACACATTGTTCTTATTGCAAGAACTGAATAGACGGAATTTTCTGGTCTTGTAATTTCTTGAAGACATTTTTGGTGCCCGAACAATGGAACAAACGAAAACGTCTTAATTCTAAGATATCTCCCCTGAAATTTATGAGAATTATTTCTTTAAAAAATATATTCTATATGTATGCCATTTTCTTAAAAATATGGAATTATCTAAAAGAAATATGCAAAATATGCATGCATACGCAATAGCATATAATCGGTCCCTACACATTAGTGTTGTAGGGGTAATGGCTGTTGAAAATTAATTTCCTTTTTCCCCCTGAAGCGCGAGCTGAGGGAGTGCCAGAGAAGGGGGGGACACGCCCCGCCCCCGTAGGCGTCGTGATGGTTTCTGCAACGCCTAGGAAAAGGCCGCCCGCGCCGGCCGCCTGCCGGTTGACCGCATAAATCACGTGCCGCCTCACGTGCTCGCCGACCGGCTGTCGCCTCGCCGCGGGCGCTCCTGGCGGCCGCGTCGACCAACTCCGTCGCACGTGACCACAGCCCCCAAGCAGCTGGCCTTCTGGAGAGTTCTGCACGTGAGGAAGACGGCTCTGAAGTGGCTCAGGGAAACAACTGTTTCCGCTGCAGAGTATCTCAACGGGAGGTCCGTCGGAAAACCACGCTGGCGGAGTTTTATTTTCTCGGTACCGCTTAAGCAGTAGAGAGAAAATTATGTAATGCTGCGCAAAAAAAAGGTGAATTTTCGACAGAAAAACAGGGCCCTCGTGAGGAAAAGGGGGAATAAATCCTATTATTAAATTGAGGAAAAAATTTCCTCTAACATGTGTAACCTCAATCCATGTTTTTAGGTCCATCAGAATCCATGTTTTTTACCGAAAAACAACAACAATGGCGACAAAACGTTTGTCTGTGAACAACGCTAAGAGCTACACCTTCCAGCCGGTTTTCTTCAAAGTTGATATTCTCCAATTGATTCGACTGATATCGCGGCCCTTTGAATTTGAAACCGATATTTTGGGGGGGAGGGGCTTTACATGAAGACCCTGGGACATATTCCAAGTTTTCAGAAGAATGGCTCCATCGTTTTTGATTAAGTTTTGTTGTTGGCTAATGTAAAGGTCGTTTTATTGAATATTGCAGGTCTCATGTTCATTGTATATCCTGATTTTTGGAAACAAACAGGATTCCATTAGCACCTTCATGGTAAGTAGTGGAGTCTATTTATGACCCCAAGTCGAGCGTCTGTGGGAACTGGAACACGGCGAAACCGTCTCTGAAATGCGAGGTGCAATCTCCGGTCTTTCCCCTCTTGCGTGACGGCGAGGGCGAATTTGTGCCTCGAGGATCCAGATTGGCCAAACTTCCAGCTTCATTGGCTGAAAACAGAATTCCAATGCGTTTACATGCAAATGGGCTGTACAAATTGTTCATGGTTACCACTGGTGGCACACATGTTGAAAGAGTTGAGTTTCATGATAGTACAAGATCACTTTTGCGATTTCGAAGAAAAACGGGAAGAACATTTCATTTTTAAAATGGTAACAAAAACAACTAATACAAAGGTTGGTATGGTGGCCTGGATAGCGAGGTCGCTAAGGCTGAAGGGCCGTCGCTGCCTCGGCTAGTAGAGTCGCGGATTCGAATCCCGCCTCGGGCATAGATGATTATTGAATGTGGGTGTTTGTGTTGTACTTACGTGTTCTCCCTACAGGTAAAAACCACAGTGGTCGCTAAATGGCCAAGTTGTGGAAGAGAGAACAAAAAAAGTGTTCTATTTATTGTACTACATTCTGCAAAATATGAAAGATCAGATTTGTTATTTGGTGTGAGCAGTATATGTTAATATATTACCCTACGATTATATTTGTGTAATATTTTCAATGTTGATGGTAATAGCGTGAAACGATTTTCCAAACGAGGTCAGCTAGATTACTAGATATTCGACTCAATTTCTTACCTTTAGTGTTGGTATTTGCTGCAATTGAGCTTCACTGAATAAGAATATAGTTTTTCGAATTATTTCAAAATTTTCGAATTTTTTCTTTGATTTTTGTACGCAGGAAATAATTACTGCCCTATTTATATTGAAATTTCAGCTTCCAAGCTCAAGATAGAATTTGAATATATTTCCACATGAAGATAAGTTGTAAATTTTATGTTCGCGCAGAAGGTTTTTTGTAGGGAATAGTGGTAAGTATATTTACAGTTGAATATGAGTCTAAGACTTGCCCTCGTTTTTGAGATTACTCGAACTTGAAGTTTTTCACTTTTTGCGAGCAGTGAAAGAATGAACCACACAAATCATTCCTGCAGGTTGAGATACGATGGAAATTTCGGCATTGGATCTGACCGGAATTCTGCTTCACTGAATAACCGGGAGACTTTAATGCAATATTGGCTCTAGGGGTTTCGTGTTTGAGTGAGAAATTTCCATTTGGAAGAGTAACACTGCAGAACTATTAATGTAATTAGTATAATTCATACAGATTACACGTAAATGCAATAAATTTATTTAAATTTGAATCTATTAACCAAGACTTTATTTATATGCGTGGAGCTTGCAGCGTATGGTGTATTTTTCATAAGCACGTCGGGGGGAGGGAGAATATAGCAGAAACAATATTATGCAAATGTTATTTCACTCATGGAAACGTTTGGAGTTTTTAAGAAGTTTGAGATATCATCTTCTTCAATTTTAAAATTGCATGTTCTTAATTTAACATTCCCAAAGTATATATTAAGAAATACCATATACCAGGTGACGGAAATGATATTATTCGATATAGAAACCTCTGACCAAGTGTGTCCTACCCTTAAGATTATTATTATTATTATTATTATTATTATTATTATTATTATTATTATTATTATTATTATTATTGTTATTATTAACATTATCATCATCTAAAACTGCATTGTAAGAATACACACACTCTGAAGCAATAGCAGTCAGTACTTTATCACACTTTTATTCCTTATTGATTGCTAAATGTTATTGTTTGTTATTCTTTTTTACTTTGTATTAGATACTCTACAATATTATTTCATACATTTTTATTCATTATTGTTGCATCTAATCAAACAAGAATTATTTAATTAATGTTTTATGAAACAGAAAGCGACCGAAATAATACATATACAAATATACTCAATTTGTTTTTTGTAAAATGTATTATAATGAAGCTTTAAAAGTTAAGTTTTAGTTACTTTTCCAAATACTGCATTAGAGTCGAAAATCTGACAGCTTTGGAATTCACATCCTAGATCCACGTCTTCGCAGAGTCAATCTCAACCGGTGCCAAGAGAGGCAAACAGTCGGACTGCCACCGCACGAGCCAACCCAAACCTAAACAGCCAATTTGAAATCCCACGGTTATCTACAATCTATAATACGAAATGTATTCGGTATTGCAGTATACCGAATCAGTTTCCTTTTCCTACGTCACGATCTTCGCTTTCGATTTCGAGTCCACCTTCTAACGCACGCATTGGCGCGCGGTAATAAAACAAAGGAAAGGCAGTGGGACCCGCGGAACGGGTTTGCAGTCGAGTGACGTGGCGACGGGCGGGCGGGCGGGCGTTAATAGTCGATCGCCCCTAGTCAGACCTGATCAGGTTCCGCGCCCCCACGTGAAGTGCCTGGAAAGGAGCGGCGCCTCCTTAGCAACGGATGCCACACGGCAGCGCGAGTGTCGATTGGATTTATCCGCTTGATTTATCTCAGACCTCAGGGCATTTGCTGCGTGCGTTGCTTGCAGGATTCTGAGTGTGATTTGTTCGATCTTATAACATCGTTAGTTTGTAAATAAGCATAGAAATTTGTAAAAAACATTGAGACGTAATTCTATTATTTACTTTATGTCTTTTATTTATTTATTTATTTTATTACAATTTATTTATTTTCTCGCAAATCGGCCGACTAAGATTACGCATGCATGGATCCTGCATTTACCGTCGCTCAGTAACTTTAATTAGGAACCTGTATTTAGCTGAGTCCAATTTTTATTCCCCAGGGTTGTTATCCCTGGGGGTATGGAAGATGAAATGATGATGATAATGAGGGGTGAAAGGTCGACACACTCATTCCGACATACACATATACACCCATGCCCGAGGCGGGACACGAACCCGCGATCTTCTGGTCCGAATAGACGATTTTCCGATGCGCTGAGGTGAGGAGGCAGAAGATGTTGACTTGCAGGCGTTCGGATGGAAGAGTCGCGTTTCTGATTTGGTAGTGTTATGTAAACAAGTAGTTAGTAGGAAAGAGTTATTAGTAGAAAGAAAAACTATTGATGCGTGAGTGAGAGAAGAAAATACCTTGATCCGGACAGGTTTTCATCTAAAATGGAACTTTGAGGGGACGCGGAACGATGTTCAAGAGGGATGAGGAACACCAAAGGAATGTTACTAAAAAGGGGACATGTTAAATTCTATAAATGTGTGAAGATCAAGTTTTGCTTTAATGATCTATAAATTAAGATTTAAAGGAGGGTAATGAAAATGCATGCGAGGGGAGGGATTTAGGATGAGAATAATAAATAACAATAATAAGGGTTTTATTCCAACATTCTTTGAGTTGTCGTACTTATAAAATGCTATGTATGTATGTGTTGTTTGTGTTCATGCCAGATTACAATGTTTGTTTAACTTGAAGTAAGTATTGTTATTCCTTGGTAGTAGTAAACAAAATTCCCAATCCCAGAAGGAAAAAAATAGCATAAGTGAATGTTCATAACCGAGCCTCTCTACAGACTGTCTAGCTGACTTACAAATAAATTTATCGTGTCAAGGAACCTCGGTGCATCCTTCATGCTATAGTTACGTTAAAAGTATATAGAAATACTGAATAAAAATTAGGTAGAATAATTAAATAAAAAGGTACCGGGAAAAAATACTGTCAGACTATCTCATCTGTACAAAGCAATCAATTGTTCATTTCAGGACGATTACAGAAAGTAGGACAAACAAATTTTAACATCTTAAAATAATTTTATGTATCGTGTCTTCCAATGGACACAGTTAATCCAGCTCAATATTAAACACATTTCTCAAATATTCTGAGACTTCGTACTTGCAATGCAAATGCAAAATGCAAAAATAAATGCAAAAAACTCTGCAAACATTACACACAAGACCACGGAAAACCGAATCAGAAGATTTTCTCCTTCGTTAATGCTAGGGATTGAGAAAGACTCAGAGACAGTGTTGATTTTTACGCTTTCGCAGTACAGAACAAGTTGTGTATTGCTGCGCGAAAAAACGGCGAATTTTAACCAGAAAAAACTCTAATTACATGACATTGGTAAGGAAACAGTGGATAAATTCAGTTGCTAAATTTAGAAACAAATCCTCCAACACGTAGTATAGTCAGAACCCAAGTTTTCTGGGTTCTGGATACTGAACAATCGAAAGACGGCAAAACGTCTGTCCGTCTGCGAACAAGCTAAAGGGTAAATTTTTATTCCTCAATCGATCTCGCTTATGTAGGGGCCTTGAATTTGAAACTGATATTTTAATTTTGAAAGTTATTTTACAACAAGCCTGGGACATTTTTAAATTTTCCGAAAAAATACTCCATCTGTTGGATAATGTGAAGGACGTTTAAGACAATGGTGAACGTCTCATTTTCGTTAAAGACGATGTTTTTCGAAAAAAGCAAAAGTTTAAATTTTTATCGAAGCTAAAATATTAAAGATAGCGATTTTTTCGCTTAATGAAATCTGAAATCAGATACATTTTGATATAAGGCCAGGAATAATTTTCGCACATTTCGTACAATAATTTTAGTACTTTTTATGTAATTTTGCGCGAAAATACGGGCGATAAAGAACGTGCTGTTTTAGCACCACTAGTTGTATTAGTAAATGATGCTATGCACATTTTTAAAACAAATGTGAGTAGTTGTTGATTAATAAAATTAAGAGGAAGAGTTTCGGGATGCCGCCCAATCCTAGTAAATTAAAAATGGATATCTTTACGTTCCGATGCGTAGAAATAGAAAGAGGGAGAGAGGGAAAGAGTGAATTGTTCAATCAGTTATACACAATTATTGCACCGGAAATGTGATAATTGATTGTCTTCCTGCATTTACTAGGGTTCAGTAACATCTCGGTGTCAGGTTAATATAATTTTATCATGGGATCAGCATTTATCTAGATCCTATCCCCCAGGGGTGTTAGCCTTGGGGACATGAAATATGAAATGATGATGATAGTGAGGGGTGAACATATACATATAGACATACATATACATACAGACATACACAACCGACATATACATACAGACATACACAAACACACTAATGTTAGAGGAGGCGAGACTCGTACTCGCAATCTTCTGGTCCGAGACCGCTACGGCACTACTGCCTTAACTATCTCGGCTCTCTGATAAGCATTAATACATATTGTTATTATTATTATTATTTGAATCTTCACATTTTTTACTGGTCGGTATGTCAACCACTCACAGACCATTCTGTTATTACTTTCTCAAGATTACTATTAAATAGCAGAAGTGAGAGTCCGTCGCCTTGGCTTACCCCTGTTTTGATTTTAAAGGGGTTAGAAATACATCCCATAAATTTAACTTTGGTTTGTGTGCTTGGGAGGTTTATTAGTGCAAGAGTTTTCAAATGCAATCCTTGTTCCCATAATATTTGGAAAAATATTCCCGATCAACTGAATCATACGCTTTTTTGAAATCAACACATGTGCGTACTACATTTCTGTTCCCTATTCGCTGATGCATTATGATACATTTCAGATTTAAGATTTGTTCTGGACATAATCGACTCGGCCTGAAGCCTGCCTGGTATTCTCCAATTTTTGGTTCTAATTGTTGTTGTGCTTTGTCAAAGAAACATAGGGATACGATCTTGTAGGGATCTGATAATAATGAAATTCCTCTATAATTATTTACGTCTGTTTTATATTCTTTTTTATGTAATGGATGAATTAATGCAATATTCCATTCTTCTGTAATTTTTTCTGATTGTCATATATCTTTCATAACTCTGGTGATTTCTTTTGTGGTGTTTGATTCTGCTGCTTTAATTATTTCTGAAACTACTACATCTTTACCAGATGCTTTGTGGTTTTTAGGCCTATTTCTGTGTTTGGTGGTTTCAGTTTCATCGGGTGGTGTGGAGATTGGATTTGTTTCTACAGATTCTTGTGTGGGAAATCTTTGTGTTGGTTCTACACAGTTTAGGAGATTTTCAAAATATTTTGCAAGAAATATTATCTTCATTGTTTAATGCCAAATCTTCATGTTTTTTTTGAAGCATAGGTTTTGTGGTTGATATCCTGCAAGTTTAGTTTTAAAAATTGTATAAAAGTTCCTCGTATTTTTTTTGTAAAATCCTTTTTAATTTCTAGTTGTTGATTTTTTTCATAGTACGTTTTAATTTGTCAAATTAATTTATCGGTCATTTATTGTTATTTATTTATTGTCATTTATCTGTCAATCATTGGTATGTCGAACGCCTGATAGTGAAATAATATATTTAAACAAAGCTGAGCATGAAGGAATTGAAGTATGAAATAAATTTTCAACACACGAAACTATTTTTAAATCAGTTTACAGCGACGCCACATTTTGCTAGTATTACAATAATACAACAATATAAAGTTGACGGAGATGACTTCCATTATTTCTTGATGTAATTACGTCAACAATAATACTTCAGAATTTCCACAATTTTGCGTTCACTGGACGCAATTGATTTTCTAATCGGCTTTTTGCCTTTTCACGGCCGTCTTCTTCTTTGGTAATTAAACTCGTTAGTGTACTAAATGTTCAACTCGAGAAGTGGCTGGCTCCTTTGTATAAGGTGAAAGGTGGTATTGAGCGGTGTTTCCCCATCCAAGTATCTCCCCGAGTGGGTCATATCCCCGGCGGCACAAGTTTTGAGCTCCCGGCTGGCCTCCCGGCATATGTGGTACTGTTTTGTATGCAAGTGCGTGTGTAAGTAAGGGATAATGATAGGTCAAGGAGTGGTAAGTATACATCGGACGTGACCCGTAGCCCGTTTGTGAGGGTACTGCTCCGGCATCCGCCTGGTGTTGATTTGGGAAACCACGAAAAACGTCCGATCAGAGCATCCGGCCGCTAGAATTCTTCTACAGATAGCCTCTGAATTCTTCTTAAACAGTACATCACACTAGTGTCGAAAATCCTTCCTCCGCCGGGACCTCCCAGTCAGAGTCGCTGCGGTGACATCAGTTGACGCCCTGAGCCACCGAAGACTGTGTGGGGGCCAAGTCGTTTCGAGATGAACTGGATGGAGCGCGGTGGGGTGAGGGGTGGCGCGGCGTGGAAGAACTTGGAGGGATGGACTAGATGTGATGGGGGTGGCGAGGCATGGAGGGGAGGGGCGTGGCAGGGGCGCGGCGGGGCGTTAAGCGTTGGAGTAGATGGGGCGTGGCGGGGCGAGTCGCGGTGGGATGGCTTAAAGGGGGCGCGGCCGGTCGAGACGGGCTGGGCGGGGCGGGGCCTGGCGGGGCCGGGCGGTTCAATCTGGGCCGGCAGTCAGCTGGCGAGGCGACCGGCCGCGCCGGCCCTGCTTCCTCTCACCGGTCCGACCCCCCCCCCCTCCCGCCCCAGGTTGCGCCACCGCTGCAGCTGCCTCGCTCAAGGCCACTCGGCCATTGATGCCTCGCAGCGCTGGCTCCTTTCGGGCATTGCCTTCTCCTCTTCCACTTGCTAAACGAGAAGAACTGTCTGCTCTTGTCCTCCATTGCTCTCTTCCGTCACAAATCTATTGCTTGCTAGATCCAATTCAGCCGCTGTCGCGAGCGGAGTTCTAGCGGCCATCTGCTCTGATCGCTAGTTGTCCGTGGTTTCTCCGTTCACCACCAGGAGAATGCGGGAGCAGTATTTTAACAAACGGGCTACGAACCGCACGCGATATTTTCTTGCTCACCTTTGTTTCTCCATTCCTCGTTTAACTCACACATTCGCTACACTGCTACGGATGTTGGGAGATCAGTCGGAAACTTAGAGCTTGTCCCGGCTGACGCGGTACCTCGGTGGGGAGAAAATTTTCGCCACAAGTCGATTTCAAGAGTCGCTGCTAGATTTCACATTCTAGAGGGAAACACGGCCATCTCCCAAGATAAAACATGCTCCACACTTACGGGACTATTTTCCACCAACGTTGACATACCTAGGAACATGAAATAATTAATCAGCCAATCAATCGTACCAAGTTCTAACACTATTAATTAATTGTTTGTTTCAGTATTTTTATCTTTTTATTTACAGTTAACATCGCGTTTTCCTCTCTTCCTCGTGTCCTTTTTATTTCCTTCATCCTTCTCGCCTCGCGCTCCTATCCATCTATGTATGTATATAATAGATACACACACACACACACACACACACAGAGAGAGAGAGAGTGAGTTTGTGTAACGGGTTACGATAGGAAGAGGAAGGAAACAATAACGCACTGTCTATGATCCATTTGTTAGAATAGTACTCTGGCATTCGCCAATTGATCAGACCAAGGAAATCCACCGCCCAGAGCAGCCAGTTGCTAGAATTCTTCTCTAAAAAGCGTTTGAGTTTATCCTAGCTATGTAGTCACAAGTTCTGCCATCGTTGGGACTTTACAAAAGTCTAAACAAAAAACTGAAATTAATGAAGGTAATAGCCTTTCCTCAAATAAGACCTTAATTTCCATTCAATTAATCTTTTTTTCGTGGGAGCCCGCCTTCGAAACTGGCCGACAACTGATTCACGCGTCGCGTATCGATTTAACCTCAGCTCTAATTTCTTTGGCGGCAGAGAAAGTCAACTATAGGATCCCCTTTCATACCTCCTCGGCAACACCCTGTTATAACATGTTTGCCTTACATTACAAAGAGCTTGTCGTCATAGATACAGACACGCCAACTGAAGTCTTTGGCGAGCAGTTTTTCCTGCTGCGTTTCTAATAGGAAGCTTTACTGACGGCGACCTCATCAATGTATTATATAGTAAATGAGGTAATCTACTTAGCCTTTGTGTGAGAGACCCGTCATAAATCTTCGAAACTGCAATCAGCCAATAGTGATTGCCTTTCATTGCAACAAAAAGTATCTCAATGGAGAGTACATTGCGGTCGTTATGCATGTGAAGGGCTGAATTTCAAAACCATTTACGTTCTTATTGTGCAATTTTTGTTAAGAGCAAAAACCCTCATTTCCTTCATTCTTAAAAATATTCAAACGAATTCTAACGTATCATACCTTCTTAATCAAATTTCCATAACCACAAAAAGATATTTTTTTATATTTTCATCGCGAACCGAAAAGGGTTGGGACTAATGAATTCTAAAACTGGAAAGTTGGGGCTGGGCTTACACGTACAACCTTCCCCCCACTGTGATGGCGGTTTGATATCAAATTGTTATACATGGTTTAAGCTATCTTGACACAATTTTAAATTAATAAAAAATAACGCCAGGGACTTAAGTTTGAATTGTTCGGTGCCATTTTGCATAATAATGACTAATTCCGGTAGAATAAATTGTTCAAAGCAAATAATTTTCAGAGTTTATAGTCTAGGAAGGTTAATAATTTTGTGGGTTACGCATATTGAATATTCTGGTCAGCTAACAATTAATGATAGATTACATTCAAATATAATATTGTAAAAGCTACCAATGAAAATTTGGTCACTGCAAGTAAAGTATAGTTTAATACGGTTTTAAAATACTGTTTTTGAAATCTTCAGGTTCGTTACCACCTCTTCATAGTATCCATTCTCTACATTGTCTTCAAACAACAAAGGATAATACATACTCTCCACAGTCTTCATAAACGATTTTCGAAGTGCTTTACTTCTTGTCGACTACTAAAGCTACGATACAAATCTCATGAAACTACATTCATTTATCTGCTTATATTGAAACAGTCCGACATAAATTCTTTACATAATGGCTGTAATTGTACGTTTAAACCACAGCAGAAGTCTATCAACTTTCCGTCCAGTACAAGTGTTGGGTTATAACGACAAAAATGGATTGAACCCTCGTCACGCTCCGGTCTCTGGACCTTAAACGGAATACGTTCGCCCATGAACCCCACGCATTTCACTTGGCATTGCGATACTAAGTGAAAGGTTGTTCAAACGGACGTCGGGCCATAAGCGCCAGATTTCAGCAATTCACAGTTGTTGTCAACGGCAATGTTGGGCCATTAACCAGCTGGTCTGAATAAAACTCCCAAAGTATATACCAGGCTAAAAGAAAAAGTCATGGCAGCTATTTATTTCCAAGAAAATGTGGATCATCGAAAAAAAGTTAAAATGTACAACTTAATAGTTGCCATGAAAACAAATGTTAATTTAAGAATTTTAACCACTGTTGAGATCTGAACAGCGATAAGAAAAATACAAAGTAAGCAATTTCGAATCTTACTCTGAAACGTGCGAACTCCGGGAAGAAACTCAACACCTTGCGACTCAATTGATTGGTTGATTGGTAAGTCCGGAAGCGTCATCTGCTGTTGTCATCAGTGCCTTACGACAGGTGGCGACGACCTCCCCACGACGAATGGTGAGATTCGGCACCGACCCACCAGACAGCCACCGAGGTTTCCAAAACCAGGTATCTCCCCGCCCCAGCCGGAACAAGCAGTAGGCTCCCGGCTGTACGGTAGTGTAGGGCATATAAATGTTTATTCAAAAGAACTCTTACATTTTCTTCTGCAAAGTTCTTTAGTATTATGGAGTTCAAAAAATAAATGAATTTAAGTAAATATATTTAATGAAAAAATACGAATATCCTATTGTAACAGGAAGCCAAACTGGAACATTTATCACCAAAACCTGAAAATATAATTTAAATATTTTAATAATCGTAATGTTATATGACACGGTTTGATGCTTTGATTAAATGTTAGAATTTATCGTGAATTCAATAGCAGGTGGCTTAATGTTCATCCAGGCTGCAATTAGTGTGGAAAAAGTAGTTCCCAAGACTTTTGCCGCAATCTTTTTGTAAGGACGAATTGTAGCATTTCTTGTTTCTGGGAAGCAGTACAACTTTCTCGCAAATATGCTTAGAACGCGTAGAAGGTTAACTAGTGTCGGTTGTTGACAGCTTGACGTGAACTATTTTAAGCATGGCAATTGTTTTGCTGTTGTAAATATTTCATTGACTGACGCGGTGAAAGTTACTTTAATAATGAGAGTAACTGACCATTTTGCTTTCCCAAAGCTGTTAATTTAAAATCGCACGGCTGTCGATGCATTTGTATTTAAATAGAAATAAATACACTTAAATATTTCAGAATTTATTCTCATGGGTTATATATACATTATTCTTTTACAGAATTTATAAATTAATTTACAAAAACACACGTAATTTAATTTGTTTTGTTTATGATATTACTCGTAGTTTAACTTGTCTGTTTTGTTATTAGTAGAAAAGAAAATCTCCCATAAATATTGCAGAGCGACGAGGAATGAGAACGAAATACACTGCTGATAAAATTCATTGTCTTTACTTTCTCGTATACGTAGGGAAACTAGTACGTGTACATATACGGAGTAATATACGTAGAATAGAGAAAAGTATGTCGATATTACATATTAGATGGAAATTTTGTATTATATCGTTTTAGAAATTTAACCGAAAATGCATGATTTGGGGGTCCCTGATACCAAAAAAGTGCTCATTTTAAACATCCCTCTGTGAACAACACTAGCGCCTAAAGTATTCGTAGACTTTTTTCCAAAACTACGCCGATCGACCTGGTCCAATTCCAGCTCTATCGATTTGAAAATAATTCTTGCATTTTGAAACGGAGGGTTCTTTTCATTAAGTCCCAGAAACATCTTCAAACTTTTTTCAAAGTTCAGTCCAAATTTTTTCTTAAACTTCTTGCAAGGAGAGAGTTAATTTTCCTTATAATGACAGCATAGCTCCGATTTTCACTGCAAACTTTGCATTTTCAAAAACTTCGAAAGTTTGAACTTTGTAAACCTCTTAGCACCACTACATTATCGAAGATAGAGGAGGATAGAAATAAAATTAGTTCTCCACGATTACAATAGATACCAATGAATGATCTTAAGAAATGTAGGCAAGAATTTCATTAAAACCAGCAATTCTATTGGGATGTATTTCGCACTGTATCACATATGTAATTTTGTTTCATATTAAAATAAAATTTATATTGATTCTTTAGAATGTTCACCCTACAGTGATTAATGTTTTTTAGATTAAGTCGCTGCATGTATAGGGGTTCATTAAATATTACTTTGAAATTTCAAATCGCAAAGTAGCTTTGATAAAGAAATAAACGTATCAAAACGTTGGCTATTTTAATCTAAAAGAAATTTCTCAGTGTGCAGCAAACATAGCACAATAAAATGGACTGCTTTTAATATACATTTCAATGAAAACGTATGTGTGTAGGAAATGAAGTCATTTTCGTATTGCGAAAGAATGGCATGGATTTCCTGAATCCAAGAAAGACGAAGGCTCGCGCGCGAAATGTCGCAGTCCTGCGACGCCAACGCGTAGAGCGCCGAGTGCGCCGCTTCGCAGCTGCTGCTCCGCCTTTCGCCCGCCAGCCAACTCGCCCGCCCGCCCTCACGCTCGCCCATACAACCAACCACTCACTCGCCCGCTCGCCTTGCCTCGCCGCCCGCTCACCCGCCCGACTTCGACGGCTCGCTCGCCCTCGCCCGCACTCGCCCTCACCCGCTCTCACTCGCCCTCACTCGCCATCACCCGCACTCACTCGCTCTCACTCGCCCTCACCCGCCCACACCCACCCTCGCCCTCACCCGCTCTCATTCGCCCTCCCTATTCTCACTCGCACCCACTCGCCCTCACCAGTCCTCACCCGCCCTCCCCCGCCATCTCCCACCCTCCTCCACCCTCACCCGTCCTAATCCGCCCTCACCCACCCTCACCCTCTCTCTCTCTCTCACCCTCAGCCGCCCTCACTTGCTCTCACTCGCCCTCACCCGCTCTTACTCGCCCTCATCCGCCCACGCCCGACATCGCCCGCCTTCAGCCGACCTCACCCACCCTCGCCTGTCATATCCCGCCCACGCCCGCCTGTTGGCTCACCCGCTCGCCCGTTCCATATCGCCGGCTGCGGTATTGGCGTTTCCCAATGCGGCGCCCGCCAGGTGCCATGGCCTTCGACGCCGTTCACGGACAGCCCTACCCACGCACACAAGTCTCCTTTGACTCAGAGACTAATGACTCATTGAGGTGCCCGAGCTCGGCGATTGCTACCGTCATTAGTCCCGTCAGTGTAGTCAGTGTTTTATATCGAGAGGTGGTAGTGATCCTGTTTCTCAAGAAAATCAAAAACTGCGCCGATCTTCATGTCGCTAGGCAGTATTTTGTCTCCATCAGCGCAACATTGCTCTGGCTGTAACACTATGCTCTCGTCATGTGTAGTGCACGCAAGTGTGTGTGTGAAAAGGACTGGATATGACAAGATAGAGGAAGGAAATATCGCGCACGTTGCCCGTTTGTTTTACACGGCATTCACCTGGTATTGACCGGAGAAACCACAGAAAACTAGCGATCAGAGTAGCCAGACGCTATAATCCTCCTACAGTCAGCGATTGAATTCGACTAGCTATTGAAGCAGCGATTGAAGCTACTAGCTAGTTTCGAGCATTCGCCACTGCCGGGTCTTGAACCCTACTACCATCTAGTCAGATCGCTTCGGAGATGCTTGTTCTAATTCAACTGGTTTCGTGCAGCTACAAAAGCGTGCGTATGATGCGCGAAATGCATACTGTTTTACTTTCTTCCGCTAAACGTAGTCTAGGGCAAGAGGATTGTATTCAGTTCTAAAAGGGAGAATTCAAGCGATCCGCTCCAAAAAGTTTCGAGGTTCGTGGTAAAATCAGTTTCGTGATGTGTTTTCTCAGCGGTTGGTAGTGTAGAAGAAAGGAATTAGATTCAATCAAAAAATGTGAAGCCTAAATTACGATGGCAACATCTGTTTTATTATTTTTCCTAACCTTATATTATACTAAAGTTATATGCTATTCGGTTTATGAAGGAAAATTATCGGATTCGGTCCAAAAATTCGAGGTGCAGATTTCGGTGGGAATATGCGTTTAAAAGTTCATGCAATGAGCGACATTCAAACTTCAGGCAGTTTAAAACTGGAGTGGCCAATTATGTCTGACGAAAGACCCGCAAGACAGAATACGTTCAAAAATATTTATGCCCTTGCCGTGGCTCAAAAACGGAAAATATTTTAACCCAAAGTTGCAGAAAATGCAAGTAATATACATGCTAAATACTGCATGTATCTTCAGTTTTTAAACATTTTCAATTTGCCTTTAATTATCAGCAAAGGAAGATCGCGCACGGTCCGTGGCCCGTTTGTTCAACTACTGCTCCGGCACTCGCCCGGTGTTGATTAGAGAAACCACGGAAAACTACCGATCAGCGCAGCAGGCCGGTAGCACAGCGTCCGGCCTCGTCCACACAGCGGCTGAACCTAGCTTTACAGCTACTGTCGGAAATCCTGCCCTCGCCGGGACTCGAACTCAATTTGGAAGCATTGCGGTGACATCACTCTAAGCCTCCTCCGCCGGTCTCATTCGAAGAGCATTTCAGGAATTAGTGATTCAGCGGAATTTTTACTCTTAATCCAATCTCTCTTTCTAATTTTCCGAGCTCGACCTCCACGTCTGCCTTTGTATCGTAGCCTTCAGCTGTGATTCGCGCATGCAACAAGTTGCTAAATCGCCGGGTTCAATAGGGGACTCCGGACCTCGAAATTAATCTCCAAGCTTTGTCCAGTACATTTAAAAACGTATTTCCTCCTGAAAATGTTATTATTTTTTTTTTATTAATTTGATGCCATAAAAATATGTGCCAACAATACTTGTTTTGAACTCTGTTGTTGCTGGTATTACTTATTTTTATTTTCGATTATTCACATTTAAAGAGAGCGTTTGAACTTGAATGCTTTTATAACGATTGTTTATGTACTCTCTCTGCCCAAACTTTCTTCCTGTGTTCACTGTGTGGTTCCTTTCGCTTCGCTGTATATTTACAGTCTTCTTTTGTGTTGTGGTGTCAAATGTACGTCAAATGTACACTATCAAGTGTTCCTGAATTCTTTTCTATCTTCTGCATCATTGTTATGTGTGCTTGTCTGAGGTCCTCCTCAACTCCTAAATGTGTCCGTAGAACTTGAATCTTCTCCTCCTGAATGTATACGCAATCTTGTCACTGTATTTGTAAATTTCTTATGCTAATCTTTTCATCCAGATTCCTTGTTGTTGGACAGGTCCAAAATTTTACTGAGAATGTTTCTTTCTTGCTTCTCTATTTCATTGATTTTCTTTTGCTCTCTGATTCGTGTTAGTTTCAACTGCATATAATGTCTCGAGAAGTACGACAGTGTTGGAGTGCCTCAATTTTGCATTAATGGTTATGGACTTTTTGTTGTCATAGTTACGTATGAGTTTGCTTACTTTTGTAGATTTTTAATTCTTTCCTCGTTGACCCTTAGATTGATTCCTCATGGCTGGATGATTTCTTCCAGGCACTTAAAATGCAGCACTTGTATGATTTTCCCGTGGGTCGTTACAATAGGCAATTTATCTTGAGGTACTCTTTATATGTATTGTGTTTTCTCGTATGAACCGACCCCGCACAGTTCTTATGGAAAACCGGCTTCCGGTAAATTGGCTGATATTTTGATATATTTTTGTCCTCAGAAAGTCGATAAAAAGTCTCAATGGCAACATTTTATTTTTCTTATTCTACATACCGAATATTAATATAATGTATTAAACATTATATTGAAGATTCTATTCTACCGAATCTTTAGCCTCAAACCACCTTGAAGGCATTGCTTAGGCTCGATAGAAATAGTACTCGAGAGTTTGCTACGCTGTAGCAGTTCAGAAGTCTTGGTCTGAAGAACATTTTTCAAAGAATTGGACAGCTTGGTAGCCCTTCTCGGACGACAGGCTACAAAAAGGCAACTGAATAGATAACGATTTAAGAGACAGGCGTCAGGCAACGCAATGAGCTGCACCACATCGTGCCAGTGGTGATGCCATTTGCGAGCGGGGAGCTGTGGGTGCAACGGGCTTCCCCTCATCCGAGCGAAAACTTCCGCAAACGAAGTCGATCCCGACGTCTGGAGGCTAAAAGCGCAGGCTACAAACACCAGCAACAAAATCGCAGCAGAGGTGGCGGAGGGCAAGCCAATGCGAGTCGGAAACCAAGGCTGCAAGTGGGAATCGAACGGGGGCAGCAGATTTGGAAGCAAGACGCTGAATTTCTTCGACAAGCAATTAACCGACACTCCACATTAAAGCTCCATTCTGCCCTCTTTACCTACAGAGCAATTTAACACCCGTTATTCACGTACGATTGCCAGTCTGGTGCAACGCGGCCCCTACAACAATTTACAAATTTCAATATTCCAGAATAAGGTTCTCAGAATTGCAGTTAACGCCCCTTGGTATATAAGCAACACAAATCTCCACAAAGACCTAGCCGAAGAACCGGTCCTAACATATATCACCAAACGTTCGCGTACCTTCTTCCAAAATCTCCACAAAGACCTAACCGCAGAACCCTTCCTTAACATATATCACCAAGAGTTCTTCTTTCAAAATCTATCCTCAGTTACCGGGGCATCTCATATCACTCTAGGTAAAGAGTATCCCGTAGAACCTCGCCTACGTAGCCGACTCCCCTTGCATATTTTCCTCCGTAATTTTGCTGATATTAGATAATGAAGTAAATACTCCTCCCATCAACAGTCAACAATATGGCATTCCCCCACTTTAATGCTCACATTGCTTCATTCTAATGCTGAAAGAGAGGCCGCCGTAGCCACCCGCTTCGCATACTTTTCGTCTGAAAATGCTCGCTCCCCACAAATGAAAAGCCGTATGGCTGATCATCTTGCTTGTATAATCATCTCATTCTGCAATAAAAATTAGGGGGGGAAAGGACGCTGAGTGTGAGGAGCAGATCGCCCCAAAAGTGGAATCACTCGTACGGCTGCGGCATCAATATCGATGATTTAAACGTCGAGTTTTTTATAAAACATCTTTGTTGAAGCATCGATACATTGTACCTGATGTTTTTTGTACATCGTTGTTTTGTACTCGATGTTCTTGTTTTTTTAAGTTTTGTTCACAGATGAAACATTTCCAAAATCACAAGTTTGTAAAAGTTTAAATATGAACTCATAAACTTTGAATTACTTCCATCAAACACATTATCACTCGTCCGCGATGATCCTGATGTTCTAGTGTTTCCTTCGTCTCTTATTGTATTTTTCCATGGAGAGAAGTTTTTATAATCAACACAATCATTCACATTTTTTTCTTACATGAACATTCAATAAAATTATAGAAAGAATAGCGCAAGTCACTAGACGACTGTCAACGATCACAATTCAGACGCACGATTTAAATGTTGGCGATATTTGGAAGTCTGTACATCAATGCCCAGATGCTAACTCATATTGTAAACAATACACCGTTTGTTATTAAACTGAAGGTGTCGGTTTGCTAAGCTATTCAATACGTAAACATCGTTTGTGCAACATTCCCACGTACCGAATTGGTGTCTGAACCTATTGAATTGTTTCTAATGGTCACAAATAGTATTTATTACTCAAAGGTGAAGATATTAGTTTTATTATTTTTTGGCTCGGAATTGCTTTTCTTAAGATACGTCAGAACGCAGGAAATAATCCAATACTTTTTAGTATACAAATAATTTTTGAATATTTGCACCTCAGCAAGCTGACTCTCTGAACCTTCAAAATCCCCTCCGTTCCTCATAACAAATCCATGTAATATTATTAAATAATATTGCAAAGAGTAGGGTTGTACTTGCCCGATCCTGTATTTTCGCATGGAAAAACTTCACTTGGCTTCCTCAAGAGTAAAAACTTTCTCTAATAAGTGTGTGACTATCAAGAAGAGCGAAAAGCTAACTATCAAGAAAGATTGATAAATTACATCAAATGTTGATTTTAAGAAAGTGTAAATTGTTCGAAAAACATATCTATATAATACTGAATAAACCGTTATTGGAAATTTGTTTACAACATCAATTGCATTGTTTTTATTTTTGTTTGATATTCTTTGAGCACGAACATTTATATTTTTTAAACAAATAAACACATTTCATTTCCGACTTTCCTTCTTAATGGAAAGGATAAGGAAATGGATAGGAAAAGGGTGGGCATTAACATGCGAGAGTTCTCGCACGGGTACGCTAGTTTAATTATTAATATTGTTGTAGATATCATTTTTATAATTCTATGTGATAGTAGCAAGAAAAATCTTTGTGGTATTTTAGTTTTATAAGTTTATTTGTAGATTTTGTCCCATTTCTCGAAAAATACTGAGTTAAATGTTTCTAAATACATATATTGCTGCAAAAACCTGTCTTAACTATTCAACTGGCATCCTTTTGAGTTCATTCCCTCACCTTCTGTCAACATATTTAAAGATATACTTGTATCAGATGAAGAGAATAGTTATCACGCCTAAGTTGTGCTAACAAATATAGGTTATTGGTCAAATATAGGTTATTGGTAAGTTCAGTACAAATTTTCCGAAACAAATTGCTTTTAAACTTACGTCATTGTTTCACGTTGTAAACAAAAGTTCATTAATTTTAACGTTATTGCCCTGTGAGCTAATTTTAACTTCTTGCAACACATTGCTGGAAGCCTGTTCACAAACAGTGTGAGATTGGAAAGAATAACAGCCCTCATCACACCTCCAGAGACCCGATTAATCGAAAGCACGTCCATTTAGAGACATGAGTAATGCTTATCGATCCGGTCTATATTCCAGATTTAATTCCTTGAACTTTCCTACAGAGGGCATTGCCTTCGTATGGCATCAAACCAAACCATCTAATGCCTTTGTATGTGTGTTAACGACAAGGAGGTAAAATTTAATGCCAGTTGTTCATGCTTCATTAACTCTCGGAGTAGTCAGTGAATTGGCAGCGTACTGTCAGTAGTAGTCGACCTAGAAAATGAGAGTTTATTATAAGACTCGAAGTTTGTACAAAAATATATCGGCTGAGATGGCTCAGGAGATTCAACTGATGTCACTGCAGTGCCTCTCACCAGGAGGTCTTAGAGTTCGAGTCCCGACAGTGGCAGGATTTTCGGCACTGGCTTCTTAGCCACGTCTAATTCCGGCGCTGTCTGGGGGAGAATTCAAGCAACCGGCTGCTCTCATCACTAGTTTTCTGTTGTTTCTCGGGTTAAAACCAGGCAAATGCTGAATAATTACCCTAACAAACGGGCCCCTCCCTTCCCCCTTACTTGTCCTTTCATCACCCCGTACTTACACGCACTTACACTAACATGCACTATACTATCACAGATGATGGGAGACAGGCCGGGAGATTAGAGCTTATCCCGGCAACGACGGTGACCCGCAGGTGAGATACCTAGTTGGGGAAAACCCCGCTAGCCGATGTGCAGATCGGTGCTGGATCACGCCATTCTGCGGGAAAAGTGCACCGCTACCTCCTAGGATAAAATTCCACTACACTTACAGGACCTTAGCAATTGACTCACCCAGGACACGAAATAATCAATCAACAAAAAATACGCAACGCATGGGGTTCAATATGAATAGTTTGGTACCAAAAGACCAGTGTTTTAATATTTTTCGCTTTATCGTTAAGAAGTCAGTTAATGATCATCTCCCCAATGAATGCATGTCAATTTCGAGCGTGCGAAATTTGGATCAATGTAAACAACTATTCCACTGCTAATATGTACGATTCTAAACTACTTGATCTGTTATTTCCCCAGAGATTCTGAACAGTGTTCTAATGGCCTGAAACGACTAAGATAGCTTACTGAGAGCATGCACTACTATTGCAGCAACCTTGGCCGTGAATTTGAATCCCGATGGATCTGTTTTTCTGCACTAGCTTCAAATACCTCTTTTGCATTATAACATTTGATTGCAGTGCGTAACCTTATGTAGTGTTGCCCTTTATATCCAAAACAATATTACATATATACGATTATATCTCTTTCTAGCGCCAGCTGGATGCCAATTCATGAACAAGTTTGGGGTTATTCGGCTCGTCCATCCTGTTTCAAACGCAAATATTTAACATGTTTACTCAACGATAGCTTCAATTGTCTTGATCTTAGACACCTGAGTTTTTTACAAGTTATACCCAAAACTTGTATGAATGTGATGGTTATTTTGTAATTACGTTTGATGGATTAATTACGAAGAAATTAATTTAAAATAACAGGCAAGTGGTTACTTCTACCCTTTGACGTCCTTAAATTTTCACCACGAACGAAACTTTATGATTAAGGAAAAGCAAGCAGCAAATGGAATGACACGGGATGTCCAAATTTTGATGTGAGGCCAACCACAAATCTGTATAAATCATTGTTCTTGAGTTTGACGTCGATAAAAACCTATTTTCAGTGAGCTCGGAACGAACATCTCGTGTCGTTGAAAATTTCTCAGTGATTGTCAACTGGCGATGTGAGAAGGAAAAATAGAGTATTCATTTTTGAATTTTAAATATTAAAAACAATGAAATACAAACAGTCATATCTAAAAATGAATGATAATTTTTAAAATTATTAACAATAGTGACGACAAAGTCATTCTACCAGAAATTCTGTCTTAAAATCTGCTTTGCAAGGATGTAGCGAAGTTTAAGCTGGATGTTCAAAAAGAATATTAGACATTGTCCGCTCAAAGGCTTGTAATATACGATACCATTCATGTCATCTCACCTTCTGGATAGTCATTTGCCCTGTATTTTAAATTTAAAAAATTAATACGTGAATAAACTAGACGTGTAAAAGTACTGGCGATTGAAAATTAGTAACATTGATCTTAATATCGATATCGATGCCGACATTCGTGTAAAACAAATGCAAGTCTCGTTAGTGTTGGATGGATAAACAATGTGTTTCGCCTGAACTTGGTCTTCTTTTGCGATTGATTATGTTTTAATTCCCATTTAATGGTCTGTTTTTTATAATTTATTATCCAATATATAATTTTTATCACAAAAGTCTTTAGTTTCTTATTGTAGGTCATACATTTAAAATGTTTAGAAGTTGTTTTCGTTCAAATAGTATTCTAATTTACTCAAAGCGTGAAGGAGGTACGTAAGATCTGGAGGAAGATTGAAAGCCCCTATCGATACAAAATAATAGAAATAATACAAAAGTAGAAAAAAGTACTTTGTTCTCCGAGACTTCCACAAGCGACTGGCCAAACCCGGATGTGTGGATGTCAGTCGTCCGTGGGAAGACAGCTGCCGTCGCGCGACATTCGGTTGGAAGCGAGAGCACCAAACATTCACATTTCATCAGCCTATTGGTAAAAATGTTTTTAAAAATCACATTTTTGGGCAAATTTCAAAATTGTTAAACTGATAAAAATTGGTTTTATTTTTTTACTGTCGTCCACATTGTTTAAACAATATGAAAACAATATACGTTATAGAACTATAATATCGTTTATTATAGTTCTATAACAGACGAAACGAAGACATATTCTAGAGAAAAATTCTACACAGAATTCACGTCAGAATCAAGTTCATTTTTTTTCTATTTGAGTTAGGCGTCAAAATTGGTTGTCGAAAATATCTTCAAATTCAACTATTTTTCACCGTTTCTCTAATTTCTTTCAGCCTAATACATTCAATAGAAGCAGAGAAAAAATAAAACAAAAAACACGTTTCTCGTATCTCTACAACAGTTTGCCCTAGCGGGCTAATTTTTTGGGAATCAACGGCACTTTGTATTTTCTTTCATATGAACATCGCAGTTATCTATTTTGTTTGGTGACATTTTTCACCACAAAATTTTGTAATCTGAAAGAGTTATGCGTGATACAACCATCCACATATAAACATATTCCGAATTTCAGGTGCAAATCTGCGTGTATCCCCTCTCCATATGCACCAATCTTAACCATCTTTGGAACAACACTTTGTCACATAAATTGTGAGGTGCGTGCTCATTAACACCTCCAATAAAGCTGATACACGGATTTTACGATCGAAAATTGGGGATTTTGATGAGGTTCTAATAACAATCCTCCTATATCTATACCAGTATAATATGTATTACAAGGATGAAAAGTAAACATCCCACAAAAAATCTGCTTAGGTAGCTCAGGGCATCAAATGATGTCACTGTAGTGCACCTGATGGGGATATCCAACTATTCACGTGCCGTCGGCGACGACATTTTCGACAATAGCTACATATAGCTAGATGGAATTCAGCAGCTGCCTGGAGCAGGATTCCAGCGGCCGGCTACTCCGATCGGTAGTATGCCGTAGTTCCTCCAAAGAGTGCGCATGCCAGAGCAGTACCCTAACAGAAGGGACACATACAGTACACTAACGTTCATGGCACGAGACTGTCGGGAGCGTACAGCTTCTCCCAGCTGAACGGTGCCCCTCTGGTGGGAGATACCTGGTTGGGGAAAATCACCGCAAGCCGATGGGTAGGTCGGCGCCGGATCTCGCCATCAAGCTGAGAAAGTTCACCTCCCGCGGTAAAAAAAACATGCACATTCGCCTGGAATCACTAATAATCAATCCTCCGAAGAGTTTAGACGCTAATGCTATTGTCGGACGCATGGACAGACTTACACACGATTAAAGAAAAACAACAACAATTTTGCCGTCAGAGGACTCCAATAATTGTGTTTCCGTGTAATACGAGAAAGTAAAAATTATATAACTTCCTTTACCCATTCCAACACCATTGAAAGAATGAATCAATCAATTCTTTATGAAAGTATATTCGCAGTGTAACAAAATTATTAAATTTCTGTGTGTTTAATATTAGAAAAATATATATGGTATTTCCTTTCCTGTAAAAAAATTCACAACGCTCGTAATATTAAGGTATTTATTGTTGAATGTTTTAAATTGATAAAAGACAATGATATGAAACGTAATAAATTATGTAAACATTACTATGCCGTAAAATTGTAAAAGAGATTTTGATCGCTTACGTCCAAGAAGTTGCACAGCAATCTAATTAAATCAAATGTTTAAAAAAAATCAACTTGGCCTCTTCCAGGCGCTTTTGCGTTTCTGGCCGTTGTCCCTCCCGTGCTCTCTCCGCTCCGTGCCTCGCGTGCTGTCCATCGCAAAGGTCACCGGACCGCCCTGACTCCCTTCTGCCGCGAGATTTCCAGGCGGAGAGCGGGCGCGCGCCACGCACCGGCTGCGCGCGTTACGCAACGCCACCCCCACCCCACCCCACCACCACCCCTCGCGCCCACCCCACCCCACCCCGCGTTACGCACAGACGGACAGACACACTGACGGACAGACCGGTGGACCGACAGACGGACGGCAGAGAGATGGACAGACAGATGGACAGACGGACAGACAGACAGACGGACAGGCAGACAGACGAACAGACAGACGGACAAACAGACAGACGGACAGACTGATGGGTCGACAGACGGACAGACAGATGGACAAACAGACAGACGGACAGACAGACGGACGGACAGACACACTGACGGACAGACTGATGGACCGACAGACGGACAGACAGACGGACAGACAGACGGACGGATAGACGGACGAGGTTTTCCGTCATTCGAGTTTTCGAAATCGGGGACCCACAAAAAATGGATTCTTTTTACATCACGTGTTAGTGGATTTTTTCCTAAATTAAGCAACTGGATTTATCAACCAGGGCTTTGTAATAAGAGTTTTTCTGCCGAAAAGTCGCCACTTTTTCGCGCAGCATTAGGTAAAATTCTCTCAAATTCGGATCGAGAATGTAAAAAGATTTTTAGATAATTACACTTTCAGCTTCAGTTTTTAATGTTGCATAATTCCAAAAACAGCCATAACTGTAATGCGGAAAATGCTGCTCGCAGATGGAGTGCGTCAAGTCCCGTTGCTTTAAATAGCGCTTAGCGCAGGGAGTACAAGAAAATCTTCGAATAGAATAAAGGAGGCTTAAAAGAAGAGCATAGGTCTCATTTTCTTAAATTCTCTAAGTTGAGTCTGCGAAATATTGCTTAGATGATTGGGAGAGCATGTGCAGAAACTGCACCAAGAAGTCCTGCCCATCGCCTTTCTGTGTTCTCGCCACAAGAGGAGATGTTGAAAAGACGACACGCAATTGTCATGATTAACAGCTTGGCGCAAGGATCATTAAGTATTGAAGAGGTTGTCAGGATTACCTGGTTCTGGAGAACGGCAATCATTTTCCTACCGCTTGCAATTTTAGTGCTATTCGCTCGCACGCTGATCGCGCGAAAACGCTTTGGAAATGTAATGCCAACTTAATACAATAATACAACTTAAATCTAATTTTTTATGCAGACAAAATGCATATTACTGCACCTTTTTCACGAGCGAGGCCTGTCGCTACTCAAGATTCTCAAACTGCGATCTCGTCGCGTCTTGTGTGAAAAAAATAGGATTCCGGGAAATGACTACAATGTGCAAAGCTTCTTCGCTGGCAAGACAGAAGGTGGTGCGATCAAACGGTCACTTTTTGGAGCAGTTCAAAGTTTGTTTCAAAGAGTTTTATACTAAATGAATTCTTGAGCTTTGTGAGAGAGAATTCTTCGGTTTTGGGCGCAAATTAATACTATCTCGAAGGCGGGACGATTGAAATGTGTGTTCTTTTCTTCTTAAATAACTTCAAAGAATTGTCAAAATGAATGGGTTCCAAGCGTGACGCCCAATTTCATTTAATTTAGTCGTCTAGGTACCAACACTGAATTGGCGAAAATTGCAAATTTAGTAATTATGCGAGAAAATATGTGCTGTAGTTGCACCACTAGTTTAAAAATTTCTAGTGTACAATTCGTGATTAATGAAGGAATTGCTTTCCCTCTTTCAAATGAACGAGTTGTGTTCCTCATAAAACACTAAAATATGTGAATTTGACTATCTTATGATTTTTTACACTGGCTGAGTTATCGTCGACTAACCCACAATAATGTAAGAAAATAGCCTGACGAACTTTACAAGAAATTTTACTAAATGATGAGAACTAAATTAAATCGCACGAAAAACATATCACAGTTGATTTTCAATATTTTGTGCCAACGGATACTGGTATGATAAGCTTGAAAGCACATCTTTTTTCTCTATAAATGAAAGAAACAATTAAAAAAACTTATTTCTATTACCATAAGCTGAATGAGCGTCCTTTAATACGCTAGGTCTCTCTGCAGAAACTGTTCCATGAGTCTGTATGGGCCTGGGTAGCAGGTATATAAAATGTAATATACCTTTATGAAGGAAACAGGCAATTTGGACAACGGCACATACTTTCTCGCAATTTTATTAATAGTTATGTAATACTAGCAAAATACCCGGCGTTGTCCGGGCTGTCTTCATATCAAATCTTTTGAAAGAAGAAAAATATAAATTTTACATTCTTGGCCTTAAGAAGAGGAAGTGATGTAATGCTGCGCGAAAAAACGGGGAATTCTCACAAAAAGTTCTTACAGGGCCCTGGTAATGAAAATGTGGGTAAATCCAGTTGCTAAATTTAGTAAAAAATTCCTCTAATATGCGGTGTATACAGAATCCTTGTTTTGTGAGTTCTTGATACCGAAAAAACGATTGGCGGCAAAAAGGGGTGTCCGTCCGTCTTCCTGTGTATATTGTTGACCGACAATTTAGAATAATAAAATGTGAAATTCTGTTTAATTCTTCTCTTTTACTGTACCAAGATACACATCTTTTGCTAAGTAAAAATCCAGTAGAAATGACCATCATTTCAAATATATCTGAAAGAATCTTTCCCCTTAAAACTAACAAGTAATAAGACATACTGGGACAAGTAACGCGATTACGTGAACAATGAACTATCTGCTAACAACAGGAGAAAACATCGAAGACGCAATACAGCACCTAACTGACACATTACAAGACGCTGCCTGCGCCGCAACACCAAGAGAAACAATAAATAAATCGTCAACGTATTCCGCAGAAATATGACAAAAAGTGGTAGAAAAACGTCGACTGCGACGAATATTTATGACAAGTCAGATGTCAAAAGAAAATATAACACAGCAGCCAGACAATTAACACGTCAGATTAAGGAATACGAAAACAAATCATTCTCTAATTACATTCAAGCATTGTTACCTACTGCTGAAACTAATTATTCGCTTTGGAAAGCAACAAGAAAACTGAAGCGACCTCAAAAGAACATCGCACCAGTTCGAAAAGAAGATGGCACGTGGGCAAGAAGCGCAGAAGAAAAGGTCGAATGCTTAGCAAAACACTTTGCATCAGTTTTCAAACCAGCAGTAAATGCAAGTACTATTGGAAATAAAGTGGTAGAGCTTTGGACGTACGTTTACTATTATCACTGCCCATAACGCATTTCAACTCACGAGAAGTCGAACAAACAATTAAAAAACACACGCATCCTACGAAAAGTTTAGGGTTTGACCTTATTACTGGCAAGATTCTACAGGAAATGCATTCGTAACAAGTATATTCAACGCGATATTCCGAAGTAGTCATTATCCTTGTCAATGGAAATACACTGAAATAATTACGGTCTTGAAACCAGGAAAGACTGCCACGGAAGTGTCATCGTACGAACCGATTAGTCTGCTACTTGTCCTATCAAAAGTATTTGAAAAACTTCTCTTACAGCGCCTCAAGCCTATAATTAAAGATGTGATTCTTGACTTTCAATACGGCTTTCGAGAAGGGCACTCAACAACAGAACAGACCCATCGTATTGTAAACACAATTTCTCAAAGCCTGGAAAAAAGTTATATTGTTCTGCAGCATTCCTAGACTTCGTACAACAAGCATTCGACAAGGTATGGTATGAAAGAATTTTATTTAAAATAAAACATCTTCTCCCACACTCCTACTATTTACTTCTCAAATCATATCTTTGCGATTGCCTATTTCAAGTGAAATACCAGGTTGCTCTATCAGAATTCCAACCTATTTCTGCAGGAGTGCCACAAAGAAGTATTCTTGGACATCAACTTCTGACTTACCAATTACAGAAAGAACTACAATAGCCACCTTTGCAGACGACACAGCTATTCTCTCTGCAAATAAAGATCCTTCCTGCGCATCACAACATCTTCAAGAAGATCTAAACAAAATCGAATTCTGGAGACATCGTTGGCGAGTCACCGTAAATGAAACAAAATCAAAATATATAACATTTTCACTAAGAAAAGAAAACTGCCCAAAAGTAAAACTAAACAACACAGAACTCCACGAAGCTGATACAATCAAATATCTTGGACTGCATTTGGATAGACGCCTGACTTGAAAACTCACATCAAAACTAAGAGAAAAGAAGCGCAGCTTAAAGTCCTCAAATTGTCATGGCTAATAAACAATCAAAGCTGTCCTTGCATAACAAAATACAGATTTATAAAACTATAATCAAACCAACATGGACCTATGGTATTGAATTGTGGGGCTCTTCCAGTAAATCGAATCTATACATTCTAAAAAGATTCGAAGCTGAAACATTAAGAAAACTATGCAACGCACCATAGCACGTGACAAACAAGACGATACACAAAGACCTCGACATCATCTCGCTAGAAGAAATTATCACCATGAAGAGCCAAGCTTACCAGAAGAGATTGTACGAGCACCCAAATTACCTTTCAACAAACCTGTTAGACAACAATGAACATGTATATAGACTGAAACGAGAGAATATTTTAGATTTGCCACACCCATTATTTAAATGAAATTTTCAATGTCACAAAAATTCACATCAGAAATGTATTTATTAGACACCATTTACTTATTATTCTAACAAAAACAGATTGTAAATTATGCAGAAGTAAATAAAAAAATTCTTCTGTTTGTTGAACATTGGCCTGCAACCATTATGAGGCTTTGTTTAATTTATTTTAAATAATATCAAAAACAGAAGAAAAAATGTGTGACGTATTATGGGGAGAAATGTATTCTGTGAACGTTTTCGGAAATTCTGGTATCCATACCATAACCCACTTACATGTTGAATCCTGAATGCACTGGTAGTAATGGGCTGTTCCAGCCAGCGCTGGGAGTGTGCCCTATGGAAAGCGTCACGTAGGTGTCTCACCAGCGATGACCGGTCCTTGGCGCTCAATGTCACTCTATCCTCATATCCATTTCCCTCCTACGTGTTCGTCCCCAGTCGGCACTTGACTGCATCACTGCATGTAGTGGCGGGGTCTCTGAGGGCACCACCATCCCCGGCGGTGCTGCTGCAGCCCGGTCGGGTCGAGAAGGTTCGGAGGTGGGACGCCACATTGGCGGGCCCGTCCGCACTCGCTCCTACGGTTGGTATCAGCTCCGGGTCGACGGCCCTGACAGGGAGTGCTAGGGGTCGCTCCTCGCGGCTCCGCTGTGCTGCGCCCAGTCGGGCCCAGCGGGGGTTTCGTCCGTTCGTACGCAGGTAGGGGGAAGGTGTGGGGAAGTGTGATGTCAGGAGTGTGGGTGTTCCCTATTTCTGTGAATTTCCATTCTATTTTTAGACGTTTGGATGCCTGCCTTCCCGCGACCAGAATGTAAGCGGCCCATATCAGCGTTTTGTTCTTTCATTGTTTAGATAGCGTAGGAGGGAAGGTATGCCTGGCTCACTTTCAAGGCAGTACGCCGCTTCCTCAACTGCGCCTTGTAGAGCTGCTTCTCTGGTGTTAGTATCTCGGCAAGTCAGTATTTTGAACGCAGGGTCGCCTGCCCAGAAGTCTGCCTCCGCGCTCAAGCATTGCATTCCGATAGCTCCATACTTCCTATAGATATCCATCATAGATAAAGGAGGTTGATGCGCGTTCAGGAAGGGAGAGAAACTCCTTCACGTTTGCCCTACTCGCCGTGTCCATTACATTCAGCTTATTTTTGGCATACCTTCCCATCCTCAGTGGAAAAATCATTGAGGGCAAACCGAACTCACAGAGAGCGTCCAGTCTGCCAGTTGTATAGACATGAGTCTGCTATTTGACCCGCAACGATTTCCTGTTCTCTGAGCCCAGTCCAGTCTGTAATTACACTATCCGTCCTTTACACTATCCGAGGATAAAACTAAATGAAAAAACGCAGTGCCGTTTTTAAGAATTAATTATGCTAAAGCAGCACATACTTTTTAGCCCATAGTGAAGTTTTGAAAACTTCAAAAGTTTAAAATAATGCGCAGAATGTGTGCTGCTGTAGAGCCACTAGTTTTATTCTGCAACTAGAGGGCCGAAAAGTTGAGATAATGCGGAAAAAAACTGATTTTTGATGCCGATAGGTAAGAGCAAGGAAGAAGGTGGGGGCAACTCCGAAAAGCTAGTCCAGACCAAATAGATTACAAAAGTAACTAGTACGACCAAATTTGTGCCATTTCATGACACCGCTAGTTACATAATGTTAGGTTGGGTAAAAAGTCTGGCCATTCAAAAATACTCCCCAACCTCTTGGATATACACTCATTTTATCATCTTCATGGGCGCCAATTCCTGAGCGTAAAATTCACTTTATGGACATCTTGCACCGCATAAGGTACTTTAGTTCTTCTCTTGTTGCCTCAACCTTCCCAGTCGTAAAAATCACTTTGAATTGCTCCCTGAATTTGCAGTGTTATGAGTGTGTCGACCTTTTACCTTAACTGAGTGATGAGAAAAGAAACGTTTGTACGATTCGATTGTTATCGAACTTTTTGCATTCTAAAAAGCATTTAGGTTCAGATATAGATTATAGAGATCAAAGGCACCGCAAAATCTTCTTAGTTTAGTGCACCAACAGTATTTGTAAACTAACTGAATATGGAAAACGTCTACATCCTTACACACACGAAATTACTTTTACATAAGCTTGTGGTGCTACAATGGCATACACTTTCTTGCATTTTGGTAAGGGTTATATATTATTATTTTATGATCTACTCTCAATCATAGAAATACTTGTTATCACTTGTAAAACTTAAATTATACTATTCAAAATTTCAAATGTCTACTAATATTTTGAAAACAAGCGTACAAGTTATAAATTTATATCTAACATTAGAAAATAGATTGCACAAGAAAAGAAACCTTGCGACAAAGAAATATTTCGGATGCATCCCAAAATTGAAAAAAGAATTGAATTTAGTCACTATTTAGCTGAAAATACACGAAAAATTCTAAAAACTTTATGTAGGTAGCTCGCAACATAATGAAGTGCTTGTAAAGGTTTGAACTGTAACTGCGCCATTTCGTTTTACTTCACACGCTGAATAATAAACATTAAAGCGGGCGTTATTACCTTACCTCAGAAAATAAAGCAAGAAGTTCAAGCCCATTTCGTGCTTCCACGCCCATAAAAATATCACTACCGGCCCTTAATTACTTTCCCGTATACATACTTATATATGGAGTAATGCAGGTAGTAAAGGAAAAGTTATGTAATGTTGCGCGAAAAGACAGCGGATTTTCGACAGAAAAAATTTCATTGCCGGACCCTGATAACGAAAAAGTGGATAAATTCAATTGCTAGATAAAGAAAAAATCCCCTATCACGTGGTGTAGCTAGAATCCCTCTTTTATGGGTCCTTAATACCGAAAACCTAATTGACGGCAAAACGTCCATCCGTCTTTCTGTCCGACCGTCCGTCCGTCCAACACCACCTAGATATATCTAGTATCTAGGTGGTGGTCCGTCTGTGAACACCACTAGCGCCTAAACCATACATACGATTCTTTCCAAAATGGAAATTCCCCGGTCTCTCTGACTGCACTAGAGGCGCCGCGATTTTTAAAAAAATTCTTCATACTTTGGGGGTCCATTACATGTAGTCCTCCAGAAATTTTCAAAACTTTCAGAAAAAAGGTTCTAATTTTTTCTTTAAATTTCTTGTTAGAATAGAGAAAATACACTTATAATTGTTGTGTAGGTCAGATTTTCACGGTTAATTCTAAATTTGCGACAAATTGCAAAGTTTTGAGTTTTCGGCATCTTCATACAACTACAAAATTGCAGATAGAGGTTTTTCCTTCAAATAAAATGTGTCCTCCCTATTGAGTTTAAGTAGTTTTCGCGCAATTTTCTATGCAAAATTAGAAAATTCAAAAAATAACAAAAACAGGACTTTTGGAAAAATGGCTCAATTTTTTTTTCTTTAACTTTTTGTAGGGTAACTATATGTACTTTTCAAGACCACATTAACGCCACATTGCTCTATTCTTTTGTTTTTTCAAAAAATACAAAAATGTCGTTTTTTTATTTGACTCTCACGTTGTTAATATTGATATTAGTGACAATTTGTTTACATTATTATATTTACAAGTACATGTGCTTTAGATAATTTCACTCGAAGTTTCTCGGAAACTCAAACATTTTGAGGGAAAGCTAGCTCAAAACCCCGCATTTTCATAAACGCTCAAACGCCATTTTCTTAAAAACGGCTCCGTTTTTTTTCAAACGTTTCGAACGGTAGTGCTGGTTAATATTTGAGTTAAGTGGCAATTGCATTCTTTAATATGAGGTAAAGTTCATTTTGGAGTATTTTTGTTTTTTCAAAAATTACACAAATGTATATTTTTAAATATCTCACACACTGTTAAAATGACATTTCGAGCAATTTGTAAATACTATTACATTTGTGAGTTAAAGTGCTTGAAATGACTTCACATTAAGTTTTTCGAAAGCTCAATAGTTTTCTGTGAAAAAAGTTTCGAATTTCGAATTTACAGTAAACTTAAACGCTTTCTTTGTGAACGAAGAAAAATTAACACTGAAATAAAAAAAACACTTAATACACAATTCGATTACTTTTGTGTTGGTTTTTCGTCGTTAACAAGTATATTCATTTCTTTCGTAAATAATAAACAAGTTACACGTTTTTGGAGTGTTCATAAGTTTCTGAAATGCAAATTTTTGAAACTACGTTTGAGTGTTTATTGCAGCTCAGCCATTCGAAATATCGAAGAAGTTTATTAGACAAAATATGCTTAAAACTGTCTTAAGAGCTTATTTTCGAAGTTTCGTCGTTTCCTCCCTCATGTATAATATTGATTGAAATGTATGATTAAAACAAATTGTTTCGTGTACTATGGCAACAGAAAGTGTGTTATGATGTCTCTTGAATATGTTGGAGCGTCTTATACATCGCATGCAACTGTTTCAGGATCTTTATGAAATATTAAAAGTAACGCTAACAACTGTTGGTCTCCTGAACCGCCTCAGCCGTCAGACAGTCTTGGAAATTTCATTGGGCGTTATAGTAGTTGTATTCCGACCGAGTGGCTCCCCGTATAAGAAGTCCCCCTCCATCAAGTGCCGACGACTTCCTCTGAAGGCGGATGCTCGGGTAGAGGTTGAGGGCACCCTCTTACTCTCGGAGCGAGAAGTTGCTCCTGAAGGCGGATGAACCACTTGAGAGGTCAACGCCGTAGGATGCAAAAGGCAACGGCACACCACTGCATTAAAGATCCATAACTATATCCCCTGACTGCTAACATGGCATAATAACATGACAGTAGCGACAAAGCACTTTCTACCTTTAGGATGATGATGAGTTTCATGTACCGAATGAATGTACTGAATAGTAGTGTATCACGGATTAATATAAATTAAAGGGCGTAGTTTAGTGCTTATTTTCGACTATTTTACTGCATCAATGCCTATATGTTTCACAAATTATAAGTGTATGTACATCCGATCCCCAATTACGCCCTACAGTCGAAACTGCAACTGTAGGGCCTCGCGGTCAACAATGCTGCAAAGGCTGTGTTAGCACGGAGATATCGCAGCCGGTTTCCTCCTGTGATAAGCAAGCGCACGTGTGATACCTTCAAGCCTAACGCCACAGTGCTATCTGGTGGCGGAATAAGGTGTTATGAGAGCGAAAGAAGATACAAGGCCTCAGGCTGAAGGCTCTTTTGACATGATACAAACCTTTCATAATTAGGGAGCGGATTTATATGCACTTCTACTCTACATTTATGCAATTGAAAATTCCAAAATAAGCGTTAAAATACCCTATAATTTATATTAACCGATCATAACACACTCGTGTTCGCTCAGTAGATTCAGCCGATACATGAAACTCTTACTCGAAAACGATTGGAAAAATAGTATTACTTAGTTTCCACAAAAGGATATTTGCCGCTTATACTTTAAACCATTTACATTAGAACCATATTTTTACACAATTTCGAGAATTTCCATGCCATGTAAAGGGATGTGTCATTCTTTGGGGAGATGGACGCCTCTCAGAGACCTGGGAGAGTTCAACTCAGGTGTGGTAGTTTAGCGGCGTTATCGATTTTCAAGATGGATTCGATGGCACTTAATACTGGATGATTTTTCCTGTTGAATATCTTGCATTATAATTCACGTATATAAAAACAAACAAATTAAAGATGTAAAGTAATAAAATAAAGGTCCTAAATAAATATGTGAAACGATTAACATAGTGAAGAATATATACAGTAATTAGCAATTTGCAGAAATATTATACTAATTAAAAACGGGAAAGATGTGGATTATAAAATCATGTTTAAATACGAGTAATTGAAAATGAGTCATGCTCACGTAAGGCTATTTGCATTGACATCCCAACCCTAGACAAAAGCCAACTGGCTTCACTTATCTTGGACATCAATTTTTTGCCCTTTAGAATACACGGCTTCGACCAGGTTTGAACAACTAGGATATAACTCGGTTATAGGCCAACCGTCACGTTCTTTAATTACATTTCGTCATTGCAGTTTTTTATCATTGCCGATACGCCAACTTTTCATCCTCGACATTTTTCTACATATAACGGAAATGCATGTAATGGATTTGGATAATATTCTGTATGAATTGTATTCTTGGTTTAGATTCACTGAAAAGACTGGCAAACGTTGGTAAAGCACCTGTAGATTACCCATTATAAATTTCGCCATAACGAGTATGTAAATCAGTGTAATCTGAATATCAAGACGTGAGACTGGTGTAATAAAAATCAGTTTAGAACAAGTCCAAGTCGTAAAATTCAATTAATAAAATGACGCAAGCGTTCCATAATTATTTACAATTACTATGCAAATCTTTCAAGTATAAGAAATCTATATTATTAGTAATTATTGCACTATTATAAGTTCTCAATTCTCTGTTTATACGAATGGCATTGACACTTAATTTTTTTTGTGTATAACAGTTACAATTGGGAGGAAAGAATAACATATTATGAAAATGTGAACCGAAAGTTGTTTTCACCCTCAAGCATACTAGTACTTTGTTGTTTATTGTTTGAAAAAATAGGCTTTGCCGTGTGCGTAAAGACGCCATGGCCATATAAAACAACTGAGTACTGAAAAGTAAACGAAACACTGACATGAACCAACAAGGTCGCCTCGCATATTGACAATGATTCCAAGAGTAAGTTTCAATGAATTCGCACAACAAATACTATACGCAACTCGTACAGTATTCTTGGGCCTTTCAAAATGCAGGATTGTGCTCCTATTGTCGCCTCGTCTCTCAACATTTCATTCGAATGCCAAAGATTAATTTTGAGTACTATTTATGTAAATGTCTATGTTAGTATCCTACTTTTCCTATTGAAAAAGCTTGAAAAATAAATTGCTGTTGTGAAAATAACCAGCAAGTTAAAAAAGAACAATATATGTATAATAAGTTTCACGGGATTGAAGTGAAACTTACCTAACATTATTATGGCAAATTAACATGAAGCTGTAGAATACTGCCCAAGCTAGGAAAAAATACGAGTGAATATAATTTTAATGAACAACTTTTGCTTTACAATGTTTGGGTTGTAAAAGAGTGAATGTACTGTCTTCCTAAAAACTTCTGTGATTAAAATAATAGATTTTATTGTCACTAGTATTACATGAATTGGTGTTTGTGCATCTATCTTTCAATCTATTTAGCATTCGTCTACAGCCTTCCACGATTTCCGCATCCCAATGTCAATGCCTCTTTATCTCTTAATTCTTTTTTTATTTATCTTTTTTCCATGGCTTCATTTACTTTAATATTGTATAGGTAAAAATCTATCTTTAATTTCGTAGTTTTTACATGATTACTTTCGGCAATTTTTAAAAAATACGGATAGTTTGCCAAAAGTAGCACTAGTACCATATTTTTACCGTCGCTTAATACATGCATATGAATGAAAAATTTGGGACCATTTCTCTTTTTGTACTTGAATTCTCGTATTGAGGTTAAACATTTTCAGTTCGCTTCTGATGTCTTCGCTATTTCTGTGGTCTAGAAGCGTAAATTCTGCAACAACTCTCAAAAATTTCATTTCAGCAGCCTCAATTTTCCTTCCATGCAAGCGATTCGTGCTCCAGTTTTCGCAACGATATTCAAGTACAGGAACCGCCATCAACTTTTAAAATTTCATTTGCGTGTCCTTTCTTATTTTGTTCTTAAGGTTTCTTTGAATTGTTCCTCACACTGCCTGAAATTTATTGAGTTTTTTCTGGATTTCATTCCTCTCGCAATAAGATATGTTATGGCCGAGGGAGTTAAATTCTGACATTTGTTCTAGTATGGTGTTTTCTACAACTATTTTGTACATCAAATGATGTTTGCACACAAAACAATTACTTTAGTTTTCTAAGAAGATATCCGCAACTCTGTAAAAAATTCTGTAATATATTTTGCAAGATATAGATGTCATTCTGCAATCTATCCTCCACGTTTTCCGAAATAACCTGATTGCAGCAAATAAAATTGTTCTTAAGCCTGTTCCAGAGACTCTAATGCTTCTTTTGATAAAGGTCTCTGCCATTCCTTTATGGCCTTGTCAATACATAAACTAAAAATTGCAGAGGACAGAGGGCATCCTTGATTTACTTCTCTTTTTATTATCGCTTGTGTTCTCCCAAATCTTGTTCCCATGTCAATACATATTTTATTATTACTACAAAAGCTTTTCATAACTTTTATCAGATGGTTTGGAACTCCCTAAAATTTTAATAATTTCCCACAACTTTTTCCTGGTCACGAAGTCAAAAGGTTTTACAAAATCTGTGAAGAGAATGTAGGTACAGAGGTTGAATTCCCTACGCTCCTGTATTAACTGCTCCTTTACAAAAACACAATCTGCACATGATCACCCTCACCTCAAGCCACATTGTTCTTCTGCAAGAATAAATTCATCAATGGCATTCATCCTTCGTATAATAATTTTAGCGTAAAATTTGTAGGCTGTGTTCAGAAGGCTGTATTCCCGTGTAGGTGTCGCAATTTTCTCGTTTACCTTTCTTGAAAATGAAGGATATCTTGCCCACTTTTCATTCTTCTGGTATTTTACATGTAGTCCAGCATGCATTTAAAAGATATAGAAATTTTTCTTTCATTTCTATTGACGCACATTTAAAAAGTTCTACACTGATTCCATGTACACCGGGCACTTTTTTGCTCTCGCAACTTTCTAATACCCCTTCTAGATCTTTTAGATCAATTGGGTCTACATGTGATTGTTCGGCCTCTCCTTGGTCAATAGTTCGAGTTCGCCTGAATCTGTCCATAAGTGTTTATAGTACATTAACCATTCGTCTTCACTTATGATGGAGAGTCTAGCGGAGTCTCTTTTTTATTTAAACGTTTTGTAGGCCATAATTTGCGCAGCGTGTACATCGTGTTCTATGTCTGAGATGTATTTATCCCAACTTTCCTTTTTTAATTTGAGAATTTTTCTCTTCGCGATAGTACACCACCTTTTATACTCTAATCGCTCTTCTAATGTGTTGGTCTGAAAATATTTTAAGTAAGCTATTTTCCAGTCATTCAGTCTTACACTTCCTCATTCCATTTTTAAACATTTTACTCTTATTTTACTTTTGCGTCTTCTACTGACAGATTGACACATAACTTCCTTGATATTTTGCCAATCTGTATCAACGTCTCTACGTAACGGTTTTTACTGTAAATTTTTCCTGAGACGTAAAGAGTTTAATTTCCTTATACGTTCCTCTTTCAGCAAATGTGTTTTGTGGATGCTCTTGGATTCCTTGAAAATGTTGCTTCTTATGGGACCATCTTTGTGGAATATTAAAAACTGATTTCACTAGATAGTCTTCTGCCCCTATGAGCTCGTGTCTTACTATAGATGAGCCAAGCTTCTTGTTAGCAATGACGTAGTCAATAATAGATCGGATCCCTCTTCCTGTCCGAGTAAACTTGTCAATATATTTGTGACAGTAATAAGTATTAGTTATTTTCATGTTGTTGAAGGTGACAAAATTTCTAAGACATTTTCCATTTTCATTAAATGTCATTTCTCTTTGATTTCCTACAATATTCGGAATTGGGATATTTCCGACCCAAGCATTACGATCGCCACAGATAACAATAGTCATTTCTGTTGGACATCTTCAAATATTTCTGTAATGTATTATACAACTTTTCACTATCATACGAACTTGTATGTATTTTTTTCATACGCTGTTAAATACGAGAAACGTTAATGAAAATATTTCGTGTGGGATTTCAGAAAATATTTTTAGAAATAGAATATCTTTTGGACACCAATTCATGTTCGGTTTAATGAACCACATCAGTTCATGTTTAAAAAAATTGTACATAACCATTTTGAAAAGCCTGATTTCTTGCAACAGACTTTGTTTAAAGCAAAAATCGCTACCTTCACTTTTGTGGTTTTGAAATGTTAACGTTCATTTAGCATTTTCGATACTACTGGAGAGCTTTTATGTATCAATTTTCTCATTTAAGGATTACATCCCCTTTAAAATATATAATTCATTTTTTGTTTTATTAATGGTTTTGACAACACACAACAACTCTATCGAATATTTGCCTTGTTCACTGTTCAAAATAGTTTTGAATAAAAGCCTTCAATTATTGTTACTGAACTATGTGTATTTACTTTGAAGTCAAACACAATTACTCTCTATAGGCCTATTTGGTCGTTTCAGTAATTTCCAAGTATCTGTCAATGGTCTTATTGATGTCGACTCCTACACTGGTTAGACAATATGTATGTCACAGACTAACGTACTAATTTTATAATGGAAAATTGGTGCATTAAAAGTCCTTTTGCAGCTTGACAATGGTTCGGAACTTCATTGCCTTCAGTCCTGGCCAGCCTATTCATTCCAGAATTATCTCAACCAAGACACATGGTTTCTAATAGCCTCACCACAGTTGTACCTAACTGTAAATAGACATGCCACAGTGTGAAATGACAGGACCATAGGCATTTTTTATAAGTTATTTTATTTAAACCAAGTTTTTGACTTGACACAATCATTAAAACTAGTTTTTTTAGTTTTTTTCATTTCAACATGGTCTCTATGTGGGCGTAGGGATGTAGCGACCCCATCACCCTGCACGCCCTTACTGGTGGGTAGGGAATGCAGCAATTAGCCTGGTTTCTCCTACCTACAAAGGAGCGCCTGACAGCTGTCCGTAACTGTAAGATATCCCTCATACCTAAAATCCTTTCCCGAACCCCGGGAGCCAATGGGTGGATTGAGTAGCTCGGAGGCTTCCGTTTTCTAACCTTAGGTGTATCCTTACCATTCCCTTTTTCCTGTTCAGAAGCAGAAGTGCTTCAAATAGGGGTAGATTGATCTCCGGAGTCCTGGAAGACACTCAATCTAAGGGAAGAAACCCTGAAAGAAAATTACCCGGTCCTCCTGGAAGGGGGTTGAGGCATGGGGCCAGCACCTCCATACTCGGAAAATAAAAAAAAGCCACTCAAACTCTCAATGGAAATGAGCCTCGGATTAACTCACGACGTCGACAAAGGCAAACAAAATGGTCTATGAATTTTGGATGCTGGAATGTTCAAGGTTTAAGCACTAAAGAAAATGAAGTTTTTACATAATAGAGGAGTTTAACATGGATATAATAGTGTTGAGTGAAACAAAAAAGAAGGGAAATAGAAATGAAAGGAAAGGAAATTACGTTCACTTTTTTAGTGGAGTGGGAAAAGAAAAGCGAGCAAGAGCAGGAGTGTCAATAGCTGTACATAAAAGATTGGAGAAAAATATTAATAGCTGGGTAGCAATTGATGAGAGAATAGCATGTCTCGAACTTGTACTAAGAGGATGCAATGTTTTTATTATAGGAATTTATGCTCCAACAGACGATGCAAGTGTGGCAGAAAAAGATATATATTTTTAGAGAAACTGACTATGCTGCTGGATTCTATTGGAAATTGCAAAGAAGTGGTGCTTCTAGGTGATTTTAATGGAAGAGTTGGAAAACGAATGGCGCATAATGTTGTGGGGCGATATGGAGAAAATGTATTAAATGGCAACGGAGAAAGACTTATAGAGACATGTGAACTGTATGACCTTTAAATATTGAATGGCTATTTCCCACATAAAGAAATGCATAAATTCACGTGGACCCAACCCACTAGAAAATTGCAATCATTAATTGCCTACATAATTACTAAACAAGTCATCAATAAAGTGGAGTGATGTTCGGGTTCAAAGAGGTGCTTCCTGTGGATCAGATCGCTACTTACTAAAAGGAAAAGCTTACCTTATACCGTACTTGAACCGTATATAAACCGTACTTCAAAAGTTACGGAAACACAAAACCAAGTACAAAAGGTAGAAAAATAGAGAGTCACATGTGACCGAAATACAATATGACGCCTCTGAGCTAAATTCAAATCGCTAGTTTCTCGCCCAAGAAATGCCTCCTTTCTCTGCTAGTTGGTGAAAGGAGCGTAGCGAAATTTGCGTGGTCAGACGGAAGAGCGGGCCTGATGGCCCGAGTCTCGCCACGTAAAATAAGGCATTAATTCAATTCAATATTGAGAGCCTTCAAGATGATTCCATTGCATTTTTGTACAAATTGCGCATGGCAGAAAAATTAAAGTACATCCCAATAGGAAATACTTAAGAAAAATATCATTTTTTAGAAAAATGCACTCATGAAGCCGCTAAAGAAGCTTTGGGAGAGAAGGGAAAATGTGAATATAAACAAAAAGACTTGTAGTGGACAGAAGATATAAAGAACCTGGTCAAAGAAAAGAAAAAGTTATATTTGAGATGGCTTTCCACAAAGGATTTAGAAGAAAGAAGTGAATACAACAGAATGAAATATTTGGTCAAGAAAGAAGTGAAGAAGGCAAAAAATGTATTCTGGGAACAAAAATGTGACAGATTAGACAAGTGCATTGGTAACAACAAATCCAGAGAGGTATGGAAAATGTTACTTTCCATGAAATTGAATACAACCCAAGAATGCCATTTAGTAGACCCAATTGGTATTGAAAAATGGCAAAAATACTATGAAAATTTTTTGACAGAAAATAGAGCTAAATTTCACGGAATAAATTATGAACCACTGCATGTAAATTCGATCACACCAGATGAGACTTTGGAAGAGTTATAAAAGCGTTATGAAACATGAAAAATAATAAAGCACCTAGGCCTAGAGGTATATCCATAGAGCTGGTTAAACATTATCCTATCGTAGGTTTGGAATTAATTACTAAAATATTCAATGGCATTTTAAAAGGAGGTAAAATACCTAAAATATGGAAATTAGCCTATATAAATTCAATTTACAAAAAAGGTTGTAAAAAATATTGTAATAATTATAGAGGGATAAGTGTGATTTCATCTTTGGTTAGACTGTATGGACGAGTGCCAAAGAATAGAATGGAAATGCAAACATCAGACTCAGAAGAGCAAAGTGGTTTTAGACCAGGAAGATTGTGTATTGACAATATTTTCTGTCTCAAACAACTGATGGAAAAAACAATTGAGCGAGGAAGAGATCTTCACATAATTTTCATTGACCTCAAAAAGGCTTATGATAATGTACCTGTAAAAGAAGTATGGGGGGCAATAGAAGAAAAAGGAATATCAACAACATACATAAATGCAGTCAAACAACTTTATAAAGATAACAAATGTCAAGTAAAAGTTGGAAAATGTCTATGAGACAACTTCCCAGTAAATAAAGGATTACGGCAAGGCTGCTGTATATCTCCAACCCTGTTTAAAATATACATTGATAATGTCCTAAAAGAATGGAAAAGAAAGTGCAGATGCATGGGTGTGAAAATAGGTGATGAAACATTGTTTAGTCTAGTATTTGCAGATGACCAGGTGATAATGGCTGAAGATAAAGATGATGTAATTTATATGTTCAGAAAATTAGTAGAAGAGTATGGAAAATGGGGGATGGAAATAAATTTACAAAAAACTGAATATATGGTAGTGGGAGGTATGACCCATGATTTAGAGACTTGTATAGGAATAATTAAAAGTAAAACACAATATAAGTATTTGGGAGTCACACTAACAGCAGATGGTAGCAACAAACAGGATGTGAAAAATAAAAATATAAGAAGAAAAATAGCCACAAGACAGTTGAATCCAGTGCTATGGAACTCAATTATTTCAGTGAAGACAAAGAAACGCATATATAGCTCCTTCATAAAGAGTACCACACTCTATGGGGCAGAAGTCTGGACACTATAAAAAAAATTGAAAGACAAATTTCAATCGACAGAAATGATGTTCTGGCAAAGATGCTGTAAACTTTCTCTGTTAGATAAAATAAGAAATAAAATGAAAGTGCAAACATCCTTGAACGAGATGATCGAAATGAAACAACTAAAATGGTATGGACATATGAGAAGGTTGAAATCGGATAGACTTCCTCAAAAAGTTTGGGAGTGGATACCAAATCGAAGAAGATACAGGGGAAGACCGAGAAGAACATGGAACATGGCAATAACTGAAGCCATGGAAAAAAGAGAAATGGACGAAATTGGGATGCGGTAAACAGCCAAGGTTGTAAAAAACCGCTAAATAGATAGAGATAGGGTCTGTATGTCTGATTATGACAAACGATCATCACCTTACAATGTACATGTTCAAAATTCAAAGCATATCATTTTTTATTAAAAAAAATCACGAATTTGGGAATCCCCAACTGCAATGATACATAGAAGGAACCAGACACCAGTATAGCGGAGTTTAGTCCCTATGAGAGACAAACATATAAAGTTTTTAAGTTAATACAAACTTCTAACCTTCCTGGAAGATTATCTGTCAAAGTCATAATATATGAAATGAGGATTATCAACCCTTGAGCATTTTTCACTGTTCAGCAAAGCTGAGCCTAGCACTCGCCTCCAAAACCTGACACTTAAATGTTTCATATCTATGTACAAAGAGGAGCAATCTGAAACCACAAAAGCAAGCTTCTCAGCATCAAAAATACAGAATGTGATGTGTAAATTCAATAACTTCTTTGTTCCAGACCAGAAAACAGTAAGTTTATTATTTGAAGGCAGCAATTTGAATGAGTAAAACTGAAAAACTATACGTTTCTTTTTAACAGAAACTAACAGGATATACTAATATACTTGAGGGAAAAAGCATGTACAAATATAAATGTCTAAAAAGGTTTTAAAAAATTAGCAAGACTGTTCCATTTTTTATAATTCATTTTCATATACAAAAAGACATCAACTATTTGCATTAGAATAAACTAGGTATTTTATTGAACATGTCATGTTACATTGAAGATGCATCACGCATGTTTGGTGAGAAGTGAAACAAATTATAGTCCTTGTGTTACCCATTGCTCAATCCCATTATTTAAAAAGTTTTATGACCTCTAATTAAAAAGACTCTTTTCTGCAGTTACCATCTGAACCCAAAGTACTTTGATGAGAAACAATAATCACTTTATATACGAGAAAAGAAGCATTTTTTTTTTTATTTTTTAAAAGACAAATACAGCAATATTCAAATAAAACTACTGGCAGACATCAATATTTATCAATTAAAAGAATACCACTTCACTGACACCTTGATGGAAGTAAAATTTATGCAATTATTGCATGTAATATATTAAATTATTGACTGCAGTACAATAGTAATCATACAAGAAATGAAAAACATTGTTTCAAAGCAGGAAAACCTGTTAATAATGCAGCATTTGCATCATTAACCAGTAGTGTTTTTTCTTTTTCTATTTTTGGATTCATGCATTCGAAATTAAGAACTTGTTTGAGAATTGAAAAGGCTGACAAAAGTATTTTTACACTTACTATTTAGCCTGAAGAATAATTGGTAAAAGTTTGTTCTTTGGAGGTACAGAGCACATGACCATTTCTTGAGAAAATAAGATATACTCATCCATCATTACTCTTTTTGCTACTACAGTGAATAATGTTAAAAGACCTTCATAAGCAGTCAATACAACACATCCCTATTCATTCAGAGGACCAAAGCATTTATCATACTTATCTCCTGTAAAAAATTTGATTTGATTTTGAAGGGGATCAATTCGAGAATATTTGCACGACAAAACTCTGCAATTCCTTCCCTGAAAATAATCAAAATCCATCTATTGCTTGCATTTAAAATTGATGTATCTTTCTTCTGCACCATTGTTTTATAACAAGCAAGATTACACAATCTACATGAAATTTAGTGATTGAGGACTGGAATTGTCAAAGGTATTTTGTGCCAAAGTACTGCTGTTTAATCAGAAACCATATTTGCATTTAACAAGTATGTTCTTTGAATTGCATGCAAAGAAGATTTTAAAACTAAACCATTCATATTTGACTACTTATCATTTTAAGTATATGTATATAAGTTATCATTTATAGCATATGTATTGAGCTAGACTACATTTGCATCAGTATTTAAGTATGAAGTTAAGAAAAGAGACAAATTCACATAAGGATTTCTTCTGAAAGGGGATATGTTAGTGGCATAATAAAAAGAGTAACTAAAACCGGCATTAAACTTGACCAGTATGAAACAAACACTTGACTACTATACTTGGGAGTGTTCAATATAGAATGGCTTTGCGACTTCAGGAAAATAGTCAAACATTGACAGCAGATTTTTTTTCAGAAATGATACTGTTCTGGCCTTTTGCAACAGGTATTTTAGCTTTTTGTATAATCTCTCATCTTTCCTGTTTTCAAATAAGAAATTCTTTTCAATGTTCCATGTAACTGAAAGAAGTTTTCATAAAAACATTTCCAGAATTCATCACATCTACTTGAAAACATAAGGCTTTGGGAATAATCATTGTGTATATAGAAATTAAAGTGTCTGCAAAAGATTGTAAGTCCAAAATATGGTTTGCCTCCAAGTGTACAACTTTAAACTTATTCTGTTCTTTTTTGCTGATACTAAATAATGTGGCCGTTGATGTTTCACGATGCCATGACATCTGGTGTTAATATCTGAATCATTTATCAATGTAAGTTTGAACTCAAAGAGCATAGACAGAAACAGAGTGCTTTTGATTGATAATTGACCTTGGCTTGAAGTATCTTTCTGGATAAAAATCTCTTTTGTACAAACTGGCCCACATCTTTGAGAATTTCAGTCCTCAATTACTATTTCAACTTCCATGAAGTTTAATTTTAATCCTTCTTTACTGCATAATCTCTAATACTGCATAATAAATATATAAACTGTACAATAAATATTGATACTATATTAAAAATTTATTAATGTATTTTTAAACATTATATTCTCAACAATTAAGTAAATACATCAAATCATGAATATACTTGATGCGAGATCTCCATCTTAATTGTAGTTTCTCCAGGTTCCCTGTTATCCTTGAGCTTGAGGTGAGATGGTGCCTTATATGCTAAGGACATTATCCAGAAAAACTGATCAGGTGGATGCAAAAAAAATCAGTAACGAAAGTCAATTACGATATTACCCAAAAGAAAAATCCAGGCTGAAAGGAAAATTATCAACAGAGGAAGCTTTTGTAGTAATTACCCAAGCTAAGATTTATAAGGAATAACAACATGTACCCACATGTGTTCATACACATGGACTATATATGTTAAAAAAATTGGACCAACAATTAAAGATTAAAAAGGGAAAATATGTATTAATAAAATGTTTAAGTTGCATAGTAGGATGATCAATGAACTTAATTACTGCAGAACAAAATTTAACCACTTACAAACATACACTAAACATTATTAATTTGCTGAAAGAAAATATCTTAATTAGTCTATATTTTCAACATTTTTAGTATGAATGCATGTACACATTTGGGTTCATGTCATTCCTTATAAATTCTAGCTTCAGTAATTTCATAGAAATCTTATCACTGCTGGTATTTTTCACATAAATCTGGATTTAATTTTCTGGATAATCCGATAATTGACTCTCATTACTGAATAATTTTGCCTTGACCTGGACTCTATTTCATGATTATATCTTTAACATATAAGGGACCAACTCAGCAATAGTTTAAGAATGTCAGGGAAACATAAGAAACTACAATGAGGTTAGGGATCCCTCATCTAAATGTATTTACAATTTTTTTTTATTGTTCGAAGGGAAGGAATTACAAAGTTTTGTTACAAGAGGAGGAACTTTATCAACAGTAGTAAGTTAAAGATCTGAGAAAGAAAATTACATCAAACTTACAAGAAAAATTCAGACAAAAATGCAAAGATAGTCTTATCCATGTGGATAGGACTACCTATACTTTTCATTTGTTTTATTTCTGTTACTCAAATAAATCAACTTTTCTGTTGAACTGAAACATTTGATCAATATAGAAGCACTACTGTGGGCATCATTACAAACCTAATATTAACAGTAAAAAAGAAGGGACACAACAGATCCTACTAACTGATTTCAAAGCAACCTGAGGCAATAGTATCATACGCTCTGCTATATAGTAGGAGAACATATACAAAAACTTGAGAAGAATTGCTCAGAATCGAATTACAATTTCCATATAATTTGGGTCGGGGACATAATTTAATTCTCCCATGTTCTGACAGTACTGACAGCATGTACGAGGTCTTACTTGACACAATTCATTTTGTCTCGCAAAAAACTCCTCCCCTTCCTTGAAACATTGCATTAACTTCTGATATGATTCCCTCACTTCCTGCATGCTTTCTTCAAAGGCCTGCAATGTTCCTTGAGTAGTAGGCTTCTTAACTATTGCACCTTGAACTGAAGAATTTTCTTTCCTCTTTTTAGGATTTCTTTGTGAAATCTGTAGAGGAATTTTCACTCTCTCTTGCTGCTGCTGTTGCTGGTCATCAGCACATACCAATTCCTATTTGGAAAGAAAATATTTGGTGTGACAAAATGTTTGTCTAAATGGCTGAGGATACATCATTTCTGAGTTATGCATGAATATAATGTGTTGTAACAATCTGTTTTGTACGTCATAATATGCAAAACTCCTTTTTTTTTTGTTCTTCAGAAATCTGATGGATACAGGATTGCGGTGTAATTCTTCAACCAGTAGCACACATCCAGTTGCTTGCTTACAAATTACCAAAAACCATAATCTTTTCTAAGTGTATGATATATTATACAAAATATTATAATGCTTCAAAAATGTAATAACTAATTTTCGAAATGTGATAACTAAATTGTAACTAAGTTTCAAAGTAAAAAATTACTGAGTGCCACAACAACCTATAAAAATATATAATAAAAAATAAAATAAACTTACAGAACTTTGAAGTGATTTTCAAAATACACTTAAAGCCATAAGTGTTTTTAAAAGAATAAAAGAAAATTATATGTTTTTATTACAGCTCAGCAATTCAAAAAGTCTTTACAAAATTCACAACTGGTGTTTGAGATTTGTTTTGTGCCTGCTCCTGTGTTTTCAGACACCGGTTTTTTTCTTTTTTTTACAAGTACATGAAATAAATAAATTTAAAAAAATATGCTTTTGGCTGTAGATTGGGGGAGGGAGGGGGGGGTGCTTTCAAAAATATTTTTATGCTAGAATCATTGTCAACTAATCAATGTCATTTGGTTTTGCGAAATATTTTACCACCTTATTCACGGATACCCTTTTCAAACACTCCTTTGGCTTCTGGTCTTAAAATCCAATTTGATTTACAGTATCATTGCATAAAATGTAAAGCTCTAACGAAAATTATGGTTTAATATTGTATTTTCTAAGTGCAAATGCATACAAATTTTCACAATTTATTCTAGTTACCTTCAACAAGATGTTGAAGATTTATAACTCAAAAGTGGCAATAGTTTCCTGGCACAAATGATTAGTTTTTTCTATGTTGAAGTGGGTTAAATGAGATGGAAAGTTGTTTGTGTTCAATACAGATGACATGTCATTGAAACCATATATCTTTTATGGTACATCACAAGATGCAACAGTAGGGGTATGTAACATAAGTATCGCTCACAGGAAGCCTGTGTATGTTTATGATTAGTAGTCTCTATGGTAAATGGAAGCTGTCGAAAGCTGCTCTTGTAATAAACAAATTTTGGCAATGACAACTTACGTAATTATTTCATTGTAAATGCCAAAGAAAACTCACCACAATACCAATTTCCTACTATTTCATCAAATCATGTTGTCATGCAATTTTTTCATATTTCATCTCTTCCTCCTTCCTTCTAACATCAAAAGAGTTACATCATGTGGGTACATATGTAAGAGATGAGATATGTACAAGATCCTGCATGTGTTTACAATGGCATATGCCAATTTGAGACCTTATTTGAAAGAGCTCTAGATCCCAGTCTGAAAAGGCAGAATATGAAGCTGCGAAAGGAAGGGGGGTCAGAAAGGAGCTTTGTAGGGGTGACTATCTGTTCTCACCTCTTTATTTTCTTGCTTCACTTCTCTCTTCAAAGAGCGGGGTTTGTCTCCTTCCTGCAAATATTTATTTATTCATTGATTTATTTATATCTAGCCTACAGATAATTTAACCTGGGAGTGCCCGCAATAGGTAGACTCTCGCCACTGTTTGCAATGTATCTCTCAGACAAAGCTACAACTTTTTGTGAATGTGAATGATCTGAAGCTCCACTTATTAAAATACGAATTTTGTTTACTTTTGTACATGTCCCCCATTCCAATTGATGAAGAATCCTACATAGCAGAAACTGTCTGAATACTTATGGCAAGAAAGGTACAAATTGACAAAGTACACGTAAAAATCATCAAACATCTTATCTTTTGAAATTGTATTTAATATTATTTAATAAAATGATTTTGCCATGCTCTAAACAAACACATTTTAAATCATTCACAAACATATTTAGAAAGTCTTTGTATTTTTTCCACTTTGCAAGGTTTAAATTTTTTTCATTTTCCTACAGACGTCACATGCACATCATCTTTCTCTTTGGAAAGAAATTGTGACAGTCAATCCTAGATAAGACAAACGATTACATTTTCTGAATAGGCACTTGATATAGACACGGCTTAAAATAATGCCATAATACACACCACTTAGGCCAGGAGCACAAAATGCATTGACACCAGTACATGCCACGGATCTGACAGGAATTCAGGAACATAAAATTGCTGTGGCTTGGATCTCGCAGATCTATATTGGGCACTCCCAGGTTAAATATCAATAACATGCTTTGTTCACCCAGCAGCTTCATGGCATGATTTAAAGTTTTCCAGCTCTAACAAAGTAATATACAAGTTTTATAACAATAATGTAAGACAATTTGCCAGCTTCAACAATTTAACATATTAATTCTACAACAATACACATGATTTATACACTCATTCTTTCATACTTGGTACCTTCCATCCAGGTACCTAATCATTGCCTTCCAATCGGAGAGCTAACCTTTCTCTCAATTTTCCAACTGGCATCAATTGCTTTATTTCTTGTGGTAATTCATTAAACATTGTTATTCCTCCATAACATATTGTTATGTTACTTTTCTGTTTTGTAATTTTACTTTCTCGCTACCGCTACTGCGGCAGAGAGAAATTTAGGTAATGCTGTGCAAGAAAACGGCGAATTTTTGGCAGAAAAACCCTTGTCACAGCCCCAATGAAAAAGAGATAAATCAAGTTGCTAAATTTGGGAAAAAAAGGTCTAACACCTGGTATGGCCAGAATCCACGTTTTGCGAGTTTTGAATGCTGAAAAATCGATTGATGGCAAAACATCTACTGTGAACTAGCCACTAAACCATTTAGCCAATTCCCTCCAAAACTTATACTCACCAATTGATCTGGCTGATATCACAGCCCCTTGAATTTGAAACTGATATTTTGATTGGGCGGGGGGGGGGGGGGGTAGTTCACTGGAAGACTCATTTTCAACATTTTAAAAAAACTGATACAATTGTTTTTGGTTAAATGTTGTTCATAAATAGTCTGAAGGGCATTTAAGAAATAAAAGTAGGTCTGATATTGGTTAAAAACCCCAATTCATGTTCATCAAAAATAGATCTTCAAATAAAGACATCTTCATTTTTTCGAAAATATGATTATTTTTTTGAGTAATTGGAGGTCATCCCTACTAAAAATCTTGTTCGTAGCAATTGCAATTATAGAGGTGTTTTGAGGCAGTTGGATGCTACATATCTTAGAATGTGTATATATTTTTTTTTGTTGTTGTTTTTTTTTTTGTTTCTCACATTGGAGCTTTTGTTAACAACAATGGTCCTCCAATTTATTACCTGGATTCCCCCCAAAACAAAGAACCTATTTCCTGTCAACAAATACTCTGAAATTTGTACACATTTACTCAATATTTATTATTACTTACTGACTGTAAAGAGGACAGAGAACTTGTGGTGAAATGTCCAACTTGATCCTTTTCATAATCATTGGATTCCTGTTTAACCTAAAGGCAAGAGACAGAAATTTTTTAGGAAACACTGACTGCTGCTACCTGAAGGCCACAAAAAAAAAAAAAAAATTAACACATGTATAGTAATTAATTGTATATACATTTAGACCTAAAAACAGATATTAGACTACTTTGACAAATTGTTCACATCTGTAGCACTTCTACAAGACTAACAACATGTGGATTAGGGGGCACAGGAACTCTACGAGAGAATCATTGTCAAAGAAACAAAGATGCCGAACAAGAAACATTGGAAAAAACAATCAAGAGGAAGTATGTCAGCATCTACCAATGAAAATCTGCTTGAAGCATGCTGGAACGACAATAATGCTGTCACAAACTGCAATGGAGTTCATCCAATGATTACTGGCAGCCGGTACTCACGAGCAGAAAAGGAAAAATCGGTAATAATGCTAGGGCTAATAGACAAATACAACAAAAATATGGGTGGGTTAGATTTATGTGATCAGGGTGTGTCAACCTGCAGATGGGGCATATGATCAACGAAATGGTGGTGGCCTTTTTTCGCATGGGGCATTGATATGTGTTGTGTACAAGGATGACTTCTCTACTGACGCTGCGGAAATAACATTCCTCTACTAGAATTCAAGCGTCAATGTGCCGTCCAGTTTCTTGTATCTTATGGCACAGTAGCAATATCACCCAGTGTAAGAACCTTTCCAAATTCAATTCCCGAAGAACACATCACAAAGATTATGTAGTAGAGAAAGGTGAACAAAGGTACTGTCAAAGCAAAGTCAGACGAAATCCCACTATATTCATTTGTAAAAAATTTAATGCGTTGCTTTATCCAGCAAATTGTTTCAAAACATTGCATACTGCCTAGAAAATAGGATTTTCCTGATTAGAGCCCTCAAAGTTATGTAAAATTATTCTTATGCTCCTTTCTCATTTCACAGAAGAAAATATATACTTCAATATTCTTCATGAGATTATTTCATCATTTACTCTTACTGCTTTATCCCGGGTGGCAACATAAGTTGCCAGATTTTTTATGTTGGCAATCATGTTTGATTTTGTACTCAAAAAACATTGTAAAAGAAGTCCAGAAGTGTTTGTTTTTCAAATTTCATTAAAAATATTCATCAGAAAATTACAGGCATTAAGGAGTTAATTATCACATAACTTCACAACAGAATTGTTTGCTATTTGATATTAGCAGTACAACAAATCATACTTCAAAAGTTCCTTTTAAGAAGAAAACTTGTAGTGTTTCCACTCTTTTATAATTTTGAAGATAGTGGTTTAAAGTTTGCAATTCTGGACTCACAATCCTAGTCTATCCTTTATTCAGCACCAAATCTAGAAAATTTATGTGAATATTAATAATTAAATAATACATTTTATTTAATAACACAGTGTGTTTGAGAACTAAACCAACTTATTATACTTACTGTCTGTAAAGAGGACAGAGAACTTGTGGTGAAATGTCCCATTTGATCCTTTTCATAAAAACTGGGTTCCTGTTTAACCTAAAGCAAGAGACAGAAATTTTTAGGAAACAATGACTGCTATTGACTTAAGCACATACAAAATATGACCATTTGTTATTAATAACATACATTATATACAATAATAATTTTAATTATTACATAACTTCAGAACACAATAGTTCACTATTTGATATCGAAAGTACTACAAATGATACTTCAAAATTGCATTTAAGAACAAAACCTGTACTCTTTCAAGAATCTATGAAGTACTGTGCAACTGCCATTTTCTCTGAAGAAACACTAAGAAATAATAATAAGAACGGTAAATTTAATCACAAAAAATAAACAAAACACTGTATTTACATTTTGTTATCTTTTATCTGTATTTTGTTATCTTTTAATCTGAATCATTTATCAATGTAAGTTTGAACTCGAAGAGCATAGACAGAAACAGAGTGCTTTTGATTGATAATTGAACTTGGCTTGAAGTATCTTTCTGGATAAAAATCTCTTTTGTACAAACTGGCCCACATCTTTGAGAATTTCAGTCCTCAATTACTATTTCAACTTCCATGAAGTTTAATTTTAATCCTTCTTCACTGCATAATCTCTAATACTGCATAATAAATATATAAACTGTACAATAAATATTGATACTATATTAAAAATTTATTAATGTATTTTTAAACATTATATTCTCAACAATTAAGTAAATACATCAAATCATGAAAATACTTGATGCGAGATCTCCATCTTAATTGTAGTTTCTCCAGGTTCCCTGTTATCCTTGAGTTTGAGGTGAGATGGTGCCTTATATGCTAAGGACATTATCCAGAAAAACTGATCAGGTGGATGCAAAAAAAATCAGTAACGAAAGTCAATTACGATATTACCCAAAAGAAAAATCCAGGCTGAAAGGAAAATTATCAACAGAGGAAGCTTTTGTAGTAATTACCCAAGCTAAGATTTATAAGGAATAACATGTACCCACATGTGTTTATACACATGGACTATATATGTTAAAAAAATTGGACCAACAATTAAAGATTAAAAAGGGAAAATATGTATTAATAAAATATTTAAGTTGCATAGTAGGATGATCAATGAATTTAATTACTGCAGAACAAAATTTAACCACTTACAAACATACACTAAACATTATTAATTTGCTGAAAGAAAATATCTTAATTAGTCTATATTTTGAACATTTTTAGTATGAATGCATGTACACATTTGGGTTCGTGTCATTCCTTATAAATTCTAGCTTCAGTAATTTCATAGAAATCTTATCACTGCTGGTATTTTTCACATAAATCTGGATTTAATTTTCTGGATAATCCGATAATTGACTCTCATTACTGAATAATTTTGCCTTGACCTGGACTCTATTTCATGATTATATCTTTAACATATAAGGGACCAACTCAGCAATAGTTTAAGAATGTCAGGGAAACATAAGAAACTACAATGAGGTTAGGGATCCCTCATCTAAATGTATTTACAATTTTTTTTATTGTTTGAAGGGAAGGAATTATAAAGTTTTGTTACAAGAGGAGGAACTTTATCAACACAAGTTAAAGATCTGAGAAAGAAAATTACATCAAACTTACAAGAAAAATTCAGACAAAAATACAAAGATAGTCTTATCCATGTGGATAGGACTACCTATACTTTTCATTTGTTTTATTTCTGTTATTCAAATAAATCAACTTTTCTGTTGAACTGAAACATTTGATCAATATAGAAGCACTACTGTGGGCATCATTACAAACCTAATATTAACAGTAAAAAAGAAGGGATACAACAGATCCTACTAACTGATTTCAAAGCAACCCGAGGCAATAGTATCATACGCTCTGCTATATAGTAGGAGAACATATACAAAAACTTGAGAAGAATTGCTCAGAATCGAATTACCATTTCTGTATAATTTGGGTTGGGGACATAATTTAATTCTCCCATGAACTGACAGTACCGACAGAATGTACGAGGCCTTACATGACACAATTCATTGTGTCTCGCAAATAACTCCTTCCCTTTTTTGAAACTTTGCATTAACTTCTCATATGATTCCTTCCATTCCTGCATGCTTTCTTCAAAGGCCTGCAATGTTCCTCGAGTAGTAGTAAATGATTCCTTCACTTCCTGCATGCTTTCTTCAAAGGCCTGCAATGTTCCTCGAGTAGTAGGCTTCTTAACTATTGAACCTTGAACTGAAGAATTTTCTTTCCTCTTTTTAGGATTTCTTTGTGAAATCTGTAGAGGAATTTTCACTCTCTCTTGCTGCTGCTGTTGCTGGTCATCAGCACATACCAATTCCTATTTGGAAAGAAAATATTTGGTGTGACAAAATGTTTGTCTAAATGGCTGAGGATACATCATTTCTGAGTTATGCATGAATATAATGTGTTGTAACAATCTGTTTTGTACGTCATAATATGCAAAACTCCTTTTTTTTTGTTCTTCAGAAATCTGATGGATACAGGATTGCGGTGTAATTCTTCAACCAGTAGCACACATCCAGTTGCTTGCTTACAAATTACCAAAAACCATAATCTTTTCTAAGTGTATGATATATTATACAAAATATTATAATGCTTCAAAAATGTAATAACTAATTTTCGAAATGTGATAACTAAATTGTAACTAAGTTTCAAAGTAAAAAATTACTGAGTGCCACAACAACCTATAAAAATATATAATAAAAAATAAAATAAACTTACAGAACTTTGAAGTGATTTTCAAAATACACTTAAAGCCATAAGTGTTTTTAGAAGTATAAAAGAAAAGTATATGTTTTTTATTACAGCTCAGCAATTCAAAAAGTCTTTACAAAATTCACAACTGGTGTTTGAGATTTGTTTTGTGCCTGCTCCTGTGTTTTCAGACACCGTTTTTTTTCTTTTTTTTTACAAGTACATGAAATAAATAAATTTAAAAAAATATGCTTTTGGCTGTAGATTGGGGGAGGGAGGGGGGGGGTGCTTTCAAAAATATTTTTATGCTAGAAGATATTGGTTTAAAGTTTGCAATTCTGGACCCACAATCCTAGTCTATCCTTTATTCAGCACCAAATCTAGAAAATTTATGTGAATATTAATAATTAAATAATACATTTTATTTAATAACACAGTGTGTTTGGAAACTAAACAAACTTATTATACTTACTGTCTGTAAAGAGGACAGAGAACTTGTGGTGAAATGTCCCATTTGATCCTTTTCATAAAAACTGGGTTCCTGTTTAACCTAAAGCAAGAGACAGAATTTTTTAGGAAACAATGACTGCTATTGACTTAAGCACATACAAAATATGACCATTTGTTATTAATAACATACATTATATACAATAATAATATTAATTATTACATAACTTGAGAACACAATAGTTCACTATTTGATATCGAAAGTACTACAAATGATACTTCAAAATTGCATTTAAGAACAAAACCTGTACTCTTTCAAGAATCTATGAAGTACTGTGCAACTGCCATTTTCTCTGAAGAAACACTAAGAAATAATAATAAGAACGGTTAATTTAATCACAAAAAAATAAACAAAACACTGTATTTACATTTTGTTATCTTTTATAAGCAAATTTTATATTAGCCGTTTCACCATTTAACATCAAAATGACCATATCCTAACAAATCATAACAAACATAGAAGTCAAGATGTACGTTTGTTTAAAATAAAGTAATACTCAAAATTACATATTAGGCAACTTTTATGTTTATAAATAATCAAGTATAATTGATTATTTTAAATCAAAATAGATTTTATTTTAAAATAGCTTCAATTACAAAATTAGAAATTCATCTAATGGAACCTTGCTATGAAAATTATTTTGATGAAGTTTAATCAGTCCTTGTACAATGAGTTCATGAGGGATGGTAGGAAACATGTTAACCACGTCAAAAGCTACAGTTCGTAGTGATCCATTTATGGTCAATCTGGATAAATATTGAATGGTTTGAGTGCTATATTTGGATACATATTTATAGTTAGGAGGGTAAAAGCTCTTTTAATAAATTATTTACAAGTTTGAAAAATTTGATACTTGGTGTAGCAAAGTGACATGATCATTCCATATTGAATCAGCAGTTTTTAATAAAATTTTACCTCACTATTTCAGATTCAGATGAAATTTGATGCATTGGTAGTACGAATGAAGAAAAAGAAAATTACAAATTTTCAGTAAAATATTTCCACTAGTTTGTGAAATACAGCTATCTAAAGTATTATGAAATTGGATTCTCCGAAAAATTTTAAATTGATGTAGAACCTCTCAAAATTAAGCTAGAGAGCTGGAAAAGGTGTCATTTTGCAGCATTGTTTGTGGCCTTTTGTATGTAATTAATAATAAGTAATTAGTAATAAGAAAGTAATATGTATGTAAGTTTTTCGAATTTGAATTTAAAATTTTGATTTTTTTCAAAAGAAAAAAAAAGAAGAAAAAATTGTAAAACAATTCTTAATTATGGGTTCAAAATGCACAATATTTTCTTTCGCTAGATTTCACTGATTTAAAATGCATTTTATAACAAATTACAAGCCTTAATTTAAACAAATTATTAATTTAGTGGTTTTTGTTGGTGAGTGTGTTGGATTATATTATTATTATTATTGCTCATAATATATTTTATTTTATTGTTAATTATCAATTTAAAAAGACTTTACAATGGAAATTATTTTGTTGATTGAAATAAAAATGAAATTATTTTGTGATCATGCATGCAGAGGGAATATTTTCCAGGTGCAGAACTCCATTTCATAATACTTTATGTAGCTGTAATTCACAAATAACTAGAAATATTTTTCTCAATATTTGTAGTTTTTTTTTATTCTTCATTCATACTACCTATGTGTCAAATTTCATCTGCATCTGAGATGGTGATGAAAAATGACTGTATTGATTTAACGAAGAACAAACCAAGATTGGAGTACTAAAATACAACAAAAGAAGCAGTAGCCTTAACTAACATGAGAGCAGATATCTCCTTACATGAAATTTACAGAAAATATTTACCTCTTCTATTTTGATTACATTTTCTGCTAATTCTGCACTGCGATCCATTATTATTACTGCTTCCTTTCTGTTGCTCTTACTGGCAATATACCATACACAATAACAATCCTTCCTAATTTTCCCACAACAGTGATGGCTTCCGGACTATGGCTGTCAAACACTGCCAAACTACCTTTAATTCTCGCGACTAGCGTTAGTGCTGCACTCGAACGGGCGGCTCAGATAATAAAGTGAAGGGGTGGGGTGATAACGTATGATATCTCCACCAATTAGTGCACAGTATTTTTAACGTGTAGTGCTTCGGGCGTAACTTCAATTTATTTTATGATTCTATCGTAAATGAAGGATATCCCAACATGGAAATAACTCGGATGACAACAATATAAAATAAAGTTAAAGATTTATGGGAATTAAATCCGATTTTTTTCTTTTAAGTGAATAAATGAAAATTCTCTACGTCATAAAATTTGAAAAACTAGGTACCAATTTTTAAAAAAAATCAAAACATCGTACATTTATGTAGTTAGTTCCATGATATCAGAACAATAAATCAAAATTTTAATATTTAATATGAAAACAATTATTTCTCAAAATGCTTTCAGAAAGATATATTTCATCTATTCAAACTATAGTGATCAAAAATGTATTTGGGAACTACTAAAGGGAATGAAAAACTGCTTCGAGAAATAAAAAAATTTCATATTGACAGTCATGTTATGTTAAGTTATAATGAACTATCATGTGTCACAAATAGATTACTCATGAAATTGCAATAAAATAATTAGATGAACGTGACAAAATTAATTTCCACATGAAAAATAGATAATCTATTATTATTCTCAACTGAAAATGTGCTGTCGATAGTAATTCAACCAAGCAAAAATGCAGTTCTGCATTCCACTGCTTAGAAATAGCATTTGACATGACATATTAAGTCATGATTTCAATACTATCATTGAAATGCTTATATAATAAATTTGCTTCAAAAAATATTTTACTGGAAAAGCAATGTATAATAATCAAATCTTTCCCCAAACAATTAAAAATATTTTTTGTTAATAAATTAAAAATGTTGAACACACAATAAATTTGAAAAACATAATATTTTCATAAGAAGCCTTCTTTTTTAATGTCAGAAGCTTGGTTGTTTTACCCAAAATACAATAGATTAATATCTAAAGTGATTCAGTTTGGAATTAAAGAAACTACTTGATTTCATGAATTAATCTCTCCAGTTTTTATTTTAATTTATTTTTGTCGAATATTTTTTTACGTAAAATTTTCTCTTTAAATTATTCCATAACTAAGATGGCGGCTTGAATTATATTTGTACTAATTTGCAAATAATTTCCAATTTTCGTTGTTTATTGAATTGATGATGCTCAAGAAATCAATAGTGACATTGAAGTAAATTTTGAAAACATTTGTAAACTATAGTAGTGAAAACTATTGAGTTCTTCTCATTTCATTATGATTCAACGTCCCATTACCTTGCAACTCTTCGAGAGAATGCCAAGATGTTATTAGTCAGAAGGGGTTGCAGCAATTATGCTTATCATTAGGTCATACAATTTATGCAGGATATTAATAAATTCAAGTTTAATGGTATTAGCAACAAAATTATTGTTATCATTGTAGTAACAATAATCTTGAGTTATTATTGCCTATGATGAGCTCTCATCATTTTGGATTCTACAAAAAATGGAAGGCAACATCCGTTTTATGTATAATGTTTTACAGTGTAGCTACCTCTAGAATGCAACCTTATTTCCAATGCTTGTGTTACGACTTCTATATCTAATCAAAAAACGCGCACACACAAGAAATGAAAGATGCACCAGATAAATTTTGAAACAATCATTAATTTGTTTCAGAATAGGGAAATTTGCCAAATTTGTCAGCAAATACATTGAAAATTTACTTTGGATTGGAACATTCACACTCTGCAAGTATGGTTGTGTAGGGTGAAAGACAAAACAAAAATGACAGGACTTCGGGTCGTGTATTTTGAGAAAATTCCATAGCTTTTTGTTGCCTCATCAGACTGAGAACTTGGTTCTGCCTGAGGACCCTGCACTTGCCATTTCCCGGATGACGTAGTGACTTCAGGCGAAGAAGCCCCATTGTCCTGATGCGCTTGGTGCTACCATCTCTTCCTCCCCTTTTGAGGCAGATCAGCAAGAGCTATTACACAGTGATAATAATAATTAATTTACGTTTTTTCTTAAATCTACAAAATATGAATCTCGCTTCAAACGTGGTTATCATGATGTAATATGGCGTCGCTATCTAGCGCCATCTCGCCAGCTAGGCGAGTATTGGCGCATGCGTATGCGCCAATACTCCCTGCGCGTGCCAGCGACTGCCAAACACAGCAGTAGGGAACGAACCTCCGACGTGAGCCTACAGAGCTCCTCTGTGTATAACTCATCCTCAGTGTACTTTGTAAATAAACAGTTATATAAGTTAATAAAAAAGGCTTTCATTACAGCGGTTACCTGATAATTGTGAGACTAATGTAATAGATTCTATTGCTGCAGTCAATCTTGCAGGTCATCCTGTACAATAAATCAACATTTTAATATTCTCTAAGTGACATAATTCAAACCAAATGTACGTGGTCCAAATTCAGGAATGTAATCGATGGGGTTTAAAGCACTCTATAACGACTATAGGATTAATCTTTTCCATTCTAAATCTGTAATTTTTTGTATTTTTTAAAGATTACATTGAAATATACTTACGTAAACATAGAACTGCACCACAGCATAATTTCCTTATGGGGCATTAGCAATGAAATTCTCAGCCCTGAAACGCGCACTTCATTCACCCCTGCCTCAGATTCTTTCACGGTCACGGCCTCCTCTTTTGCAAGATGGTCTTGGCTTTGGCGAAGGAAATCTATAATAAGTGACTACTTCCTTCCGGGCCACCATGGATCGGGAGCACGTTTTTGGCATAGTAGCATACAATTTTGGCACAGTAACATACGTTTTTGGCATAGTAGTATACAACACGTGTTCACTCGGGTCACGGGAGCAGAACAACGGCATGTCCTGGCCATCTCTATGACAAAATCTTCGTTTTCCGCGGGGTTTGATGTCTTCGGCACAACTCGGATGTGCTCGTTTGCACTCGCTTTCTCTTTTTAATACTGCGACTGCAGTGCTTTCCAACGGGCGGATCTACAACTAATCCTTACAGAGAACGTATGTTAGACTCGGCCCTTTTAAGCTAGAAGCTCCTGATCCGGATTCTGGGGTGTCCCAACTATTGCCCATGGAGTAGAGATATCTCTCCTCTGTGCTATTGCCCCGATATTTATTTATATATGATTCTTACTGAAACGTTGAACTCGTTCACCAAATGTGGCGGATACTGCGCTGTTATTGGTGGACTGCAGCTACCGAGGCGGCTCTTTCAAAATATGGAGAAAATGGATATTTATGCATAGAGGAGAGAGACATATACTCTATGTATTTATGAATAATGTGATTAACATTTCGTAAATCATAGAAATTTCAGTTTCCTTCAAAAGAAACGAACATAATATACCTTTATAAATCGTTTAAATCATCAATAATATCATATTTTGTGTCAAACTGTCCAATTAATCCGAAGTTCTCTCCCAAATGGATATTTAAATATAAATGTATGGAAGAAGTATAATTTCTCATGGAATATTTATGAAGTGGATCGATACTTTTACATAACTATTGCTATTTGAAGTTCATAACTTTTCAATTGTAACGTGACGTGCCCGCCGGACTCCACGAGACGGGAGGTCGGCGAGGGGGAGGAGTTGGCGATCTATCTGGCGGCAGGCTGGCGGACACCAAGCTCCAAGGATGCGGGCAGGGGTGTGTTGTCGGAACGTGGCTGGCAAAGCGGGGGGATGATATGTGACGACGAAGTGCGAGAAAACATTAAATCAAACGGCTGCAACGGGAGTTTCATGAAAGAAGAAAGGAAGGAAGGACGAACGTCTGACATGTGTCTCCGACTCAACTCTGAGTCACAACAGCCCAAGGGGCACAGAGGGTTCCCTGTACGTGTGTCTTTTTGTACCCGCCGGGATTAGTTCAGGCAATACGGCACATCTAGCGAGATTCAGAAAGGAGGTGCTGGTTCGAGTGGCCCAAGAGATGGGGGAAACGCTTTCAGGCGATGGAACGGTTGTTGCACTAAAGCAAATAATTGTTAATAGCACGGAATATGAGGAAGAAGTAGTTCGAGAGCTCGCCGAAGCGACGAAGGAAATGTTCAGTGAAGAACGCGATAGACAGCATGAGCTAGAACAGTTGCCTATCACGACGACAACCACGACACGGGAATCAATAGGTAGTACGAAACGAAAACAAGTGTACCGCGACGAAAGCAAGTGTTCAGATTGAAAACGTGATGGATCGGTTTAGGGGCGAAAATTATATTACAATCTTCCTTAGTGTTTTCGAAGCACGGGTAAGGCAACTAGGAGTACCAGAGTCTGAGTGACAAACTCCATGGCACTGTTGCCTAATCTGGTAAATTCATGGTTGATTCGGAAGCGGGTGGCATAGAATTCAAGGAAGCAAAAACGCGGCTGTTGGAAACGTTTAAATTTAACGCCGAAAGATTTTGACAGTTATGAATAACGTGAACCTGTGCGGGAACCACTTGCAACGTTTATGCCAGGGAATTAAGTAACTACTGTAAAAAATTGGTCGCGGGGCTTAAGATTAATTTCATGAGCTCCTAGATTTAATGTTTACGGGCCAATTAAAGCGGAGGGTGTCAGCGGAAATGCGCGACTATTTTACAGATGAGTGGGGTGATCTGCAGCGTCTCTCGAGATAGTAAAGGAACTCGAGAGCCATGAAAACAACCGAACAGGTCGGAAACGCAGTTCTCGAAGTTTACCAGCAAAGAGAACACACAGGAAAATCGGGTGTATCAGGCAACGATAGCTTCACCGCGAGCCACAAAACAGCGGGAATCGAAGTTTAATCACACAGACGAATTTGGAAGGCTAAGGCAGCCACCTGCTGTAAGTGTGGGGAAGCGAGGCACTTCCGAAGGCAATATCCGGATCGGAAGAGCGTGGAAAAGATAAATCACGTGGCCGAAACCCATGGCCAAGTCTTCTTGAAACCTTTCACATGTGTCGGAAAGGTAAATAATTTTTCCGTTAAATTACTTCGTGATTCTGGTGCTGTATATTGTAAGTGGCAAACATTTAACGGATAACCAATTGACCGGGGAATCCGTTTGGGTGATGCAACCACTCGACGCAGAACCAAAGAATCTGCCTTTGGCACGCGCCTCTTAGAAGGGCCTTTCGGCAGGTTCGTTACGAATTTGAGCTGTGTTACACTGAGTAGAATATTTTGTGAAAAGAGATTTAGGTGTTCTGCCTTGGATTCAGGAACGAGAGGAGGGAGTACGCAGGGACAAGTGCTTTCTCTGCCAAAGCTTAACATGTCGAGGCTGCCTGTAAAGTGCCCTCAAAAATCAAAATATCCATTTGCATCTCCCAACCCCTCGAGTTAGTTCAGATGGAAGGAGGAATATCAATTTCAGAGAAAATTGGCTGAATGGTTTACGCGCTTGTCTTTACCTACAAAATATGAACTCTGGCTACAACACGTGATTAGTGGAAGTAATTCATTGTATATAGGAAGAGGATTTATCTGTTTTTTTCGTTACCAGAGCCCGACAATAAGAACTTCCTTTGAAAATTCGCTGTTTTCCGGTGCACGATTACACCTTTTCTCATTACATACGTATAGGCGTGAAAGAAAAGAAAGCAATAAGATGGATATCAAAGGAAACGAAATGGTTTGCTCAAAATAATCATTGAAAACTGCCCTAGAACAACCTAGAACAAGTAACAAACTTTAAATATCTTGGATGTATTACATCGGTCTTAAACAGAATGACATGCAAGAGAAAATAGAAAGATTTATATATTTATTAAATTAACTATTTGATTTCGATTCAATTTTTGATTTGGAAATAGAAGCCGCATTGATTTGAATAGAACCTGCAAATTTATTAACATATTAGTTAATGAAATGCATGCTTAGCATTTGCAAATGTAAAGGGGGTACCTTTCAACTTTACCTTAATTAATTAAATGATTTTCTTTTTATTTAAACAAAGTGAGAATATTAGTTTTAATCATTCAACTTAATCTCACACACATAGTTTCTTTAATTTTATCAGCCTAATATTTTTAAAATCTCAAACTCCTGGTGAAGACATGAATTAATCGCAACTTGTATATTTTCGTGCTTCACCAATACATTTACATTCATCGAATTGACGATATAATAGCCCGGAAATATGTAAGTTTTAAAGCGTTATGTTGATATTTAAAACGTTTAAATGGTAAAAGTCATGTCATTAGGTTAGATTCATGTTCGTGTATTCGGATTCATGCTCTTGGTAGAAAATATTAATTCGTTTTGGTTTAATTTATAATGTTATGTATGCATGGACGACAGACGGACGGACAGACGGACGGGCGGATGGACGGGCGGATGGACGGGCGGATGGACGGGCGTTTTGCCAAAATCGAATTTTCGGTATCAAGAACCAACAAAACATGGATTCTGGCTACACCACGTGTTAGAGGATTTTCCCCCTAAATTTAATAACACGATTTAGCCCATTTTTTGTTTCCCGAGCCCAACTATAATACTTTTTCTGGTGAAAATTCGTGGTTTTCCGACGCACGATTACATAAGTTTCTCTTCTTAAGAAGAATTCGTAGGCGAGAAAGTAAAAAATTAAAAGATGAAATGAATGAAGTTTTATACATGCTTTTTATATCTTTCACAACAATGATATTCCCATTTTAATCTCGAATTTAATAAATATTACCCCAAATTTATCTTTACAAATTAATATTTTAAATTTGCAATATCATTAGTTTTTCTCTTGTCGGCGTTAATAATCATGGAAATATATTCAAGTTTATAACATCTATGAAAGCTACCACCCCTGGGAGGTTTTAAGCTTTGTTTTTGTATCATTAGATTACAAACGATCTCTTTCGTTAAAAGAACATCTTATGGCATAAAGTATGACGAACTGGCCGCTTTGGAACGAATAATTGCGAGATAACAAATTCAAGCACTCGCAGCGAGAGCATCGCGGTAGGTAACGGTAAACCGAACATCCAAACACCGTTTTTACCCACAAAAAATAAGTTACGTCACGTATGAAGAAAAGCAACTCGATTAATTTGTTACTTTTTTGTATTCGTACAAATTTGAAAACGCGCTCCAGACGTCGCTCGGGTTCAAAATGTACTCATGCAATAAAGCTCAACATTATCAACTAACTACATAAACTACTAATTCAGCACACACCGCAAAACTAAATGTTGGTAAAATACAATTAACTAAACCGTGTTATTCAAACCGAGAGGCGCCCCTCCTCAGGGAGACGTGACAGTTTCAAAGGGGAGGAGCGAGAACTTCGGATTTTCAGCCATGGCTTGTGGAGACAAAATACAGGTCGAGGATAAATCTCCAAAACGAGCAGCACGTTGTATTTTCTAAATTAATGCAAAGCGATGAGCAGTGTGATATCAAACAAGCCCATCCATCTCACTTACTCTTCTGAAGTGTCAATATGTTAGTTTTTTTATATTTTTTCTTAAAGTTTTTCTCAATTAGTCAAACATTAGCTAAATTCAGTAATTACAACGGTGAATAGTGCAAATCACTTGCAATAATTATTTTGTACCCTGCATGTATATAATAAAAAAGAATTAACATATTAATAGTAAATGAAAATAAAACTGTTTCAATGCAGTTTTCCATTTCAAATAAACAGATTTGCACTTCACTGAAAATGAACGGTGTGCCATTGACTGATGTTAAGATAACAACATTTTTAGATCTTTCAATTCAGTTAAACCTTAAATGGTACGTCCATTTAAATGAATTGAACACTAAATTAAGTTCTTTATGCTACGCATTCAGAATTCTTTCAAATTCAGTCAGCCTACACACTGATCGTTGTGTATATTTCGCGAATGTTCATTCCCGCCTGAGATATGTCATAATGTTCTAGGGAAATACATATTATAGTTCTCAGGCTTTTAGATTACAAAAAAAAAAAAATTGTACGAACAATAAGTAAATCCCACCCACGTGATTCTTGTAAGCCTCTCTTTATTCATCTAGGTATTTTACCACTACCTTGTTTATTCATATATAAATTAGTGGTTTTTGTCAAAAAGACTTACTTAAGGGCGTGAATATATTTTTAGCAAACGCCGTTGTATATAACTACAACACTCGACGTAGTAATCATATTCATCAGGTGACAGTATCAACAGCTCACTACAAAAATTCACATACAATACATGTATATTATTTTACAACACCTTGCCAGATGATATTAAAGGATTAAATTCGATACAAAAGTTTAAGTCCAAAGGAAAATAATATTAATTTTAACAATGATATTTAATGTATTTAATACCATTTGGATTGTATAGTTGTAAAGAACCAGTAACAAGAATTGTACACTTCAGCTTCTGGGTCAATGACCCCAATCTCGATCAGGTTTTCGTGCAGTTTCCCTGATCCTCGAGCAAATGCTGAGATGGCCCTTTGTTTTGCTTCTGGACCTAAATGTAACTTCAAATTAACTTCTCCCCTTAGCACGTTATACACAGTTTAACTGTTTTTGCCTTAAATAAATAAAATAAATAAATAAAAATAAATAAAATTCATGATTGCCTCACTTTCAGGGAACAAATAGTTGTTATTAACAATTTACCTTTAATGAGGGGTAGGCGTGTGTACAGAATTTGGTACCTGAAGGGCTGCAAAATGTTTGAAAATCACTAAACTATCCGGATGCATAATATTAGCACGTTATACACAGTTTAACTGTTTTTGCCTTAAATAAATAAAATAAATAAATAAAAATAAATAAAATTCATGATTGCCTCACTTTCAGGGAACAAATAGTTGTTATTGACAATTTACCTTTAATGAGGGGTAGGCGTGTGTACAGAATTTGGTACCTGAAGGGCTGCAAAATGTTTGAAAATCACTAAACTATCCGGATGCATAATATTAGCAGATGATACTATTCATTGTAACTGTTAGAAAATTATTGATGACATGCTCGTACAGTAATGTTATATTAATAATCATATTTTGAAAAGAATAGCCTAAATCAAATATAATTATTATAGATTAGCTTGGAACGAGATTGACGATGGCTTTAGTTGCTCGTTATAAATACCACCATTATTAACATTTTAAGTGTAAATAGAATAACTGCAGTTTCGTCGAAAGAGGAAAATGTATTTTATCGCCTAGCCACTTCCTTTTTTATAAGATTAACCATTTTGTCACTTCCTGCTGTCGTCGAAATCTTCTGAAAAGTTACTTGCTGATCAAATAACTAAGAGCGTTATATAATTTCAATTCAAAGCAAAAGTTCGGACCGCAAAAAGATACTGGAGTCTACATCATTCAGCAATAGGGCCGGCAGCTCACGCCCAGACAGCGAAACAACAGGTACGTTCACGCAGCCTTCTAAGAGCAGGCACACGCTGTTATTTTGTGACAATCTGCGTGCGCATTGCCCAGCATTCCTGGTAGAGTGAAGATGCTGGCTGACCTTTCGAAGCGAGTAAATGCAATTGGGTAGTTTTGCATGAGTTACATGCCTGGCGTATTCTGCAAAAGCAGTCCTCGTTATGGTCTGCTCTCACTAGTCGTTACTTTAAGGTTCAGAAACCTATTTGAGATATTGTTTCCTTCCTCGCGTGGGTTGGTAACATAAAAATAATATCTTTGTTACCCGAATTTGCAATGGTATATTTGCTGTCAACGTCTTTGTATTCTGTAGAACATAGTGTAGACTTCCTCTGATTTTTGCTTAATATGTCTAGTACCCATGATAACATTTTTCAAAAACGTATGTCCGTCCATTCGTCTGTTCGTCCATTCGTCTGTTCGTCCATTCGTCTGTCCGTCCATTCGTCTGTCCGTCCATTCGTCTGTTCGTCAGTTCGTCTGTCCGTCCATTCGTCTGTCCGTCCATTCGTCTGTTCGTCCATTCGTCTGTTCGTCCATTCGTCTGTCCGTCCATTCGTCTGTCCGTCCATTCGTCCGAGTGAACCACGGACAACACTATTGCCTAAACACTACACAGACCCCAATATATATTTTTTTCGTAAATTGAAAGTTTTAATTCGGAGGAAACTTATTTTTCTATAAAAGAGCTAATCTATAGAATTACGATTGGATATAAAAAAAGATAAATAACGCAATATAAGTCAGTCATATCGCACCTTAAAAGTAAGAGGGCCACAAGAGTGGTGCTACAACGGCACATAATTTCTCGCGTTATTGGAAAAAGGTACGTAATACTGAAATATTGAAAATTCTGCGCTACTAATACATCAGCTGGTGCTTAAAAACGTCAAATTCAACAAATTCAAACAAAGCGCGTGAGATGCATATCTGCATTAATTTCGATATTCAGCCTAGTTTTTTTAAACTAATGTACATGACATTATTAATGAGCGGATTCTTTAAAACAGACTTTGAGGAAAAATATCTATCTCAATTTTATATTTTTGAAATTTGTTTGCAATTTCAATAAAAACAAGCAATAATCGAAAATGGGACTGCAGCCATATTTTTTTACCCCTTCTTATTACATATGTGCGTACATAGACGCTGGGAGACTACTGGGTGATAAGCATTCACTATGCCTGTTATGTAATGACAGAAAACATTTGTCTGCATAAAACATTTTTAGGAGAAATTTGTTATTAGGGAGGATGAGCTTCCTGTGGTTGATCGCGATCCAATTATTGTTCCTCGAAGTAAACGAAAACTGAGCAAGATGCCTTCCCAACTACTTTCTCCAATTAACCTTCATACTAGAGACCTTAGATAGAAATCTAGATCTACAGATCTATGCTCCTAGGGACTCTACCTTCCTACCACACTTCCCTTACAGGCAAGATACTGCTTTAAGATCGAAAAGAGTATTAGCACCCTCCCAAACGCATGTGCGCCAATGTACGCGAGATGTACGCGCAAAACGTAGATAGAGTGCGCATGGTGTCCTATATCTAATATATGGGATGTGCTAAAGAGCTTGTAACGATATGAATTTGTGTGTACAAATCGTGTACTTTGGCACAAATGAATATCTACTTCAGCTTGAACTGGAATGTGCTTGATGTGTTGAGGATGGAATCGAAAGAGTGTGTAAACGATGTGAACTACGTATTCTATTGCGGGTTGAGGACGAAATCAGTGAATTACGTCCCTTGGGAAAAGTTATAGTGGAAATCTTTCACGATTCTCTGTGAAATTGTCTTTACCTGAAACCACGAGAAAAGTTTCCTTATTTAAACTCTCTCTCTCTCACACACACACGCACACGCGCACACACACACACACACACACACACATATATATATATATATATATATATATATATATATATATATATATATATATTGTGGCGTTATGAGATTGTGCAACCCCATAACACCACCATCTCGTATGTGTGAACACTACGGAGGCAGCGAGGATAGCAGGCGCGTAAAGCAAAGGTTCATAAACGCGCGGCCTAGTATCCGTTGCCCGTACTAAATGAAGGCGAACTAGCGAGCAACGTTTTCCTTGTGAAGGGTTGAGAGAGGGGAAGCAGCCCCACCACTGAATTTCCCCAGGCGTCGGACGATAAATACGCGAACCCGCAAGCGGAAGCTCTCTTTTCTTGCCAACACTCGCCGAGTAAGCAGCATTTTGATCACCGATCGCTGAGCCAGTAGCATTTTGATCACCGCTCGCCGAGTCAACATTTTCGTTAACGCTAGTTTAGATACTGTTTGCCGCTGCAACAACTACTAGGTAGGAGTATTCTGCGTCCAACAGACGTCAGTCGTCCGCGAGATAGTGCAGATTAAGTAAAGTATTCCTTCAATAAACGACACGGGAAGTAAGTTACCCGTTGTGAGAGAAGCATTAAAAGTTCTGGTTTAGCAAAGTAGAAGTAGCAACGAGCGAGGAACTTGCACGAGTATTCGGCGAAGTGCAAGGGACATTTTCGCAACGTGGGCGTAGTCAGAGGCGCCGGTAGCTGACGAGGTGGAAGATAACGGACGGACCCAGGCGCACGAGGAAGAAGACGGATCGACGAGGAAGAGGACGCAAGAAGACAACGCAGACGGCAAAGGCGAATCCCCCCTCTTACGACGCAGAAGCTGGGACCGAGCGACGTCGACGCAGAGACCAGCGCACGACCATCAAGGCCAAAAGTGGGAAGTCCACGAGGTAACGGCTAGGGCGCGGAAAATATGTCAAGTTCACGTTGGCAGGGAAAAACTAGTGTAGGAAAGTGTTAAGAAATTGAGGACACGGGTGGCAACAAATTGCAGTATTATAGTAGGAGACATTTTGATGCGCTATTGCCTGCATAAAACATTCTACTTAGGACATTATTATTCTGCTATTTTCAGACACAGTTAAATTGTAAATGAGAGTAGTGCACTAGCACACATTTGGTTCTTTGCATGTAATATTTTGAAGCAGGAGATTGTAAATTGAAATTTGGTTTCATGTGCAATGTAATTAGAATAGCATAAATTTAGATATAATTAATTTTCCAAGAGAATTCCCAGTGTAGATTAGGGTAATTATTTCAGAGTATCAATTTTGGTGTAAATTATATGTGTTCATTCATATGAGTGTGTGTTGTAAAGGTTTCTATTTGTGTTTTGATCATTCTTTGTAAAAGTGTGATTTTATATTCTTGGCATTTAGTGATTCTTCTATTCTTTTTGTCATGAACTGATGCCACTAAAGGTTTATGGGTAAATTATACGCTCGTTTATGTGCAATTTGTGTGATTTTATTGTGTCAAGGGTTCAAACCTTTCTCGCACCCTGAAGATCCTGCTCCCTAGATTTTTAAGCTCGCTTCACGAGCAAAATCTTGTTAACCCGCTTACGGTTCATATGCGCTGCTGTGAAGGTGGCAAGCAGTTAAGAAGAAAGGTGTCTTAGTTAGAAATATATATATATATATATATATATATATATATATATATATATATATATATATATATATATATATGAGATACCATTGACCCAATTTAACCTACCCTAACCTATGTGCTGTCAAACACCAAAACCTTTTTCCCAGAACTTTCATTGCAACTTCAAGATGTATGTTTCCACTTACGGCGTGGTAACCACATTTCACCCACTGACACTTGAGATCTGCAATAGTTGAGTGATTCTCCTTTATCCAGCTTTATTTATTTATTTATTTATTTATTTATTTATTTATTTATTTATTTATTTATTTATTTATTTATTTATTTATTTATTTATTTATTTATTTATTTATTTATTTATTTATTTATTTATTTATTTATTTATTTATTTATTTATTTATTTATTTATTTATTTATTTATTTATTTATTTATTTATTTATTTATTTATTTATTTATTTATTTATTTATTTATTTATTTATTTATTTATTTATTTATTTATTTATTTATTTATTTATTTATTTATTTATTTATTTATTTATTTATTTATTTATTTATTTATTTATTTATTTATTTATTTATTTATTTATTTATTTATTTATTTATTTATTTATTTATTTATTTATTTATTTAATTTCTGTAATAAGCCTAGTGATTCAAGCAATTATAGCGCTTGCAAATAGCAAATAAAATTTTTGTTGGTTTTTCAGATAAAATGGCGAGTACATCAAATTCCAGGTAAGTGTGGAAAAATAGGTTTTTTACAATCTACTTTTAGGATACGAGATAACTAACAATTAGGCCATGTCCGGGATTTGACTTGAATATCCTTGTAAAAAACCTCTTAGGAATTTCATATCAGAAATTAGTGGTGTTATAGTAAAACATTCTATCTCGTTTCATTTATAATTGCTTTTTTATACTATAATAATTGTTGAACTCGTAGAAATGTTTCAAAATAGGAAAAAACATTTGATAGGGATGGGACACAAAACTCTAGGTACCCTGATTCCATTCTTATAGATTTAGTCACGAGACCATTTCTTAGACAATAGTCAACATACTAGTAGTAAATGGTTCGCTTTTACATCTTAGAAGAAATCATTTTATTATCAAATTCGTATTTGTGTCTTTCTAAGGCGTATTTTCCTGTATTAGAACAAAAAATCAAGAAATAATTTTAAACCATTTTTGAGAATGTTTCGAAAACATATTTAGAGCTGAATGCAAGGTACCCCAAAATTAAAAAAAAAAAAAAACACTTACGGAATATATTGCCAAAACTGCCGTTATTGTTGAAGGGACCTTTCATCTAACAGGGGAAGGGGATATTTCATTATTCCCGCAACGCCAGTATCATCAAAAAGAGTTGCATTACAAATATTTACACCAGATAGTCGTACCAGGCACATTGGTGCACCAGTACATGAAAGGGTTGTTTTAAAACCCATAATTAGAAGCGTTGGCTTTGATCTCTCGTCGTTAATATTTAAATTAGCGGCAATTTGTTCACATTATCACGTTTACGAGTACATGTACTTAAAAATATATCTTATCAAGTTTCTCTAAAAGTCAAATATTTTTTTGTTAAAAAGAGCATCAAATTTTGCATTTACAGTAACGTTTAAACGACATTTTCTTAAAAAGGCTCGAAATTTTTCAAGAAAAATGTTCATATAGGACGAGTTTTAACTCTTCTATAATATTCTTAAAGTAAAGTTTCAGTTCTATCATTAGAAAACTCAAATATTGAGAAAATTTCAACAAAAAATGTACTTTGAGCGGTAGCTGGCAGGAGGTTGGTGAAAGACTAAAAAGCTATCCCAGTCCAAAGAAAGTAGAAAACTAACTAGTTCTAGAAAGTCTGTGCAATGTGTAGCACTATTAGTTCTGTTAATTACTGTATGTTCCTAAGCATTGAAATTACTCGCGTGTCCTATTAAAAACTTTATTCTTCACGTAATAACGCCGGTCACTTCCTATTTTGCTTCATTAATTTATATATCGTTGCTCGCGTCCATATCGAACATCGTTTGCTCCTTTTCACGTAACGATCATCCCAAATGTCTCATTGCCAACGTAATTCTATTACCCTTTTGTGATAGCCCCCAAACATGCCACAAAAAACCATCACTATGTTTGCAGTGCCGAGTCACCCGTCCTAGAGCGACTGAAAGGCGCAGCAACGCCATACGGCCCTGAATACGAGATGTTCCTGGGCGGCCTGTTGGCGCTGCGCGCGCGCAGAAAGGGCCTCTTGTTGCGTCCCCTGGATGACCTCGTGCTGCGCGTGCTGAAGCCACAGCCACTGACCATCTTCATGCAGCTCAAGCACGCCAGCACGACTGGTGCAGCTCCACCGGTGACCCCGCAGGTAAATACTCGTGAACCAAAGCCACTAATCTTCATCCAGGTCAAGCACGCCAACAAGACTGGTACAGCTCCATCGGTGACGACGCAGGTAATTACTCTGAACAAAAGCCACAAAAAAGATACAAACTCAAACATGCCATCAGGACTGGTGCAGCTGCTACGGTGGCCACACGGTTATTGGCCTCATAGACGTTTGCGTTATCAGAGCCCCGCAGTGATTTTTTGCCGGAAATTCGACGTTTTTTGCGCAGCAATACATAACCTTCCCTATACAATGTATATACCCGTGGATTCGTGTATACTCGTAACTCTGTGTATACGTATGTATACGGGTAAGTAAAAGTGGATAAATCCGGTTGCGAAATTAAGAAAAAAATCTGTAACACGTGCTGAAGCCAGAATCCCTGATTTGTGTGTCTGTGATACCGAAAAACTAATTGACGGAAAAAGTCCGTCCGCCCGTCTGTCAGTCCATCAGTCTGTCAGTCCATGAGTCTGTGAACACAACTAGCGCCTAAACACTACTTATTTTTTATACTTTTACTTTTTTCCAAAATGAATATTCCCCGGTCGATCTCCTTCCACTCAAGACGCTGGGAATTTGAAAAACTTTCTTCCAAATTGCCAAATTCTATGAAGTTCCCTAGACATTTTCCAAATTTTCTCAAGAGCGGCTCCAAATTGTTCCTTTAAATTTCTTGTAAGAAAAAAGTAAAATACACTTACAAAGATGGCGTAGGTCCGTGGTTGTCGTTAGCTACTATGGCAAGTGTTTCGCCTCGCTTCCGCCGGATGGCGCGGTCGCTGGTATACAGCAGACAGTTCAGAAAGCTGTTGAATTGAATTGAATTGAATTGAATTGAATTGAATTAATGCCTTATTTTATGTGGCCATTAGGCCTGTCACCAGCTAGCTGAGAAAGAAGGTATTTTTTGGGCGAGAAACAAGCGATTTGAATTTAGCTCAGAGGCGTCATTTAGGCTTGAGGATCTTTTACATGCAGTAAATCTACTAACATGGGACAGCCGGCTTTACTTCCCCTCCGAAGGAAGGCGTACGAAGGATTTTTTCGCCCTTAAAAATCCACGGCTTCGATCGGGTTTCAACCCGCCAGTCCGAAACGCTAACCGTTACACCATCGCTGCGCGTAAACCTGAGGCCCGCCCGCCCGTATGTGGCGAGAGGTGGATTTTGCGTTCAGATTCGTCACTTGAAACTATCTGTTCGCGTTCTAATGAGCGTAATTTGCGTAGGAGAGGTTGTCACGTGATAATTAATCACGTGACAGACTACAGGTAGAACTGCGCGCGCCAGTGCTGTGGGAGGTTCCCTTAAATACCCTGCCACTTATTGAGGGAATATCTCCGAGAACGTCTTTTGGAAATCAAGATATCAACATATTTTCGAACTTCCCCGCTCGTTCTGTTCGGCCACATGCCGATGAAATATTTGTAGAAAATTTATAATTTTAATAATGATGGAATTATTTATATTATTTACGTTTATTAATGTTGGTTTATTCCATTCTGGCCACGTGGTGATTAAGTATTTTTAATAACTTTCATTTTCTTCTAATCATTTTCTACCGTGAAGGTGACTTGCTTAATAATAAATTATATTATTTAAATAGGCTCATCAAAGCGGGTTGTATATCGTGTGAAAACTTCAGAGTTCAATCGGTGCAGCCTTTTTTGAGTTTTTGAAACGTACACGAACTAACTTAACATTTGTATGTGTGTACTTGTAGATAACCAATTTGGATGAAATAAGTGTAAATGTGTGTCCCACAGCTCTGATGAGAATCAATAAAGTTTCTAAACATTGGCGAACTAAGAATTTGTTTCATTGAAATGACCAACATCCATGAACCATTCCTATAATTAATAGCGTAGTCGTGAATTTACGAGTTATTATTATTTTCTCTTCTGCTCAGGCTTTCACATCTCCAAAGGGCGACTTCAGCTTACAAAAATATTTTGAGTTTTACAACAACTTCAAGAGCAAGCACACGACAGCAGCCTGAAGACAAAAGACGACATGGTTCTGTCCCTTGGAGGCCGTGCGGATGGTCATTTACACCAATCGACCAAGTGGCTCCCCGCGAGGGGGCGCCCGATGGCCCGCACCTGCACTTCCAGCACGAGGACCTCCTGCGCACCGGCGACTCCTCCACCCCCAACACTGTCTTCTCCTTCGGGTACAGGGACCAACAGTACGTGGCACTCCTCAGGACGGTTTAGAATGCGAGCGGAGAATGTAGAATAAGTATCGAGGAAAGTTCTTAGAGAATAGAAGAAGACGCACGAAGGAAGTTTTAGATAATAGAGAGTGTTAGCGCCACGCGTAAGGTAGCAGCGTTTTGCATTGTCACTTGACGGTCATTGAAGACCTAACGTCTTACCTTACACCTAATGTTCTGTATTATACCTTCATAAATAGTGCACGCCTGTAGGAGTCTCTATCATCACTTTACAAAGGGCAAATGGTCGGAAACAGGAAAGGTTGCATTTCTACAACTCTGATAAACAGATTCTCGTATGTAAGACAATTATTTCTTACCAACTTCACAACGTTGGCTAGAATTAACAGAAAATGTTGGAGAGGTGACAAAATAAATTCGAGAAAAAGAAGGTGAAATCATACCTTCGGGTTTAGTTATCCTTTATGCTCACAACGAACACTGTTATAAGATATTTCCTATGTTCTCAAGAAAAGCGGATTGAAAATTCTAGACTACATACTCATCGGGGAGCGCCACAAAATCTAAAACTCCGTGCACAAATGTACATTTGTTATATTCTTGATTCGTAACATGTTTATATGTGTCACCACTAGCCTTGACTCTTTAATATAATATGCAACTTCTTTGTTCAACTTGAAATACTTCTTTTGTTGTAATACATAACGCAATAGCTCAATGCTAAAACTTTTCTGAACGTTGTTCATTACGACTCTATGAAGTCGTTAGTCACGTGATCAGTAGAGTTAAGGATGTATCACCATGGGTACCTCACGGTACTACCGACTTGTGCCTGTTCTTCGCAAAACTTCCGTGTTTTCGACTCCAGGTCAAAAGGAGATAAGGGGCCACTAGGTAAGAAAAGAAAATCGCGGCTAAGCAAATTGAACTACTCCTTAACCCAGAAATGCAGCTCAAAATCAAAGCAGACAGAAAAATACGAACTCTATCGGTTGGCATTTTCTGAGAAAAATTTACATCGAGACTGGGCTGATGTCATTTTCTCAGATGAGAGTATATTCTCTCAAATGATGGACCCGTTCACGTTTTCAGTTTCCAAGGCAGCCGCTATGATTCTCGGTACGTAAAGCCGATACCCATGGCACGTCATTTCTCAGTAGCAGTTTGGGCCTGGATGTCGTCTAGTGGGATTGGAATGATTCATAGAATCGAAGGCCACTTAAATTCCGCTCAGAACATCCACATACTGAAAGATATCATGATCCCATCAGTAAGACAATTGCATTCTGAGGGGAAAATTCAATTCCAACAGGACAAGTTTGCTAAACATAAGTTGGCATCGGTTCAATCATGGTTTGCGGAGAAACAAGATGTTCAGGTTGTTGACTGGCCACCATTCACACTAGGAGGGCTGAGATTTCTTCCACACAATCCACTCCCTCCACGAATTTTATGGTTTACCTAAAATACACAAATCTACTATCCCCATTAGACCTGTAGTATCATACACTAACACACTAACACGCAGAATTGCTTACAATCTGAACAAATACTTCAAAAAATACGTCAGTTACACACCTCAACACACAATACTCAACAGCCCTGACCTCATTAACAAGATAAAGAACTTCCCAGTGCCCTCTAACGCCAAACTTGTTTCTTTCGTTGTGGTAAATCTGTTTCCCAGTGTGCCTCACACACAAACACTCAGCCTTCCATGCGATGGTGCATCGATTAATTTCTATACCTATGTCCCCAGAAAACACAAAAAAGGAAATAAACACCATAAAACATATAGCCAGAATGAATGGATACGACTGCAACATGATTGACAAATTATTAGTCAAAAAAACAAATACACTCAATATCCGCAAACACACTACCCTCACACTAATTGACAGAAGCACTACAACCACGTACCTCACAATCCCTTATGTAGGATCCCTTTCTCTTAAAATAGCCTCCACACTCAATAAATTCGGACTTAAAACTTCTTTCAACAACACTCATACATTATATAAAACACTATCCAACACTAAAGACCCAATCCCACCTACATCCTTATGCGGAGTCTATGCTCTCACGTGCAACAATTGCAATGCCACACACATAGGACAAACAGGCCGTAAATTCACACAGAGAATCAAAGAACACGAAGCATGGAAAAATAACACTACCACAGTCTCACACTTTGCGGATCACCTAAATTTAAACAAACACACGTTTGATAAACACATAAATTTCCGAATTCTAGAAATTGAAAACAGGTACTGGAACAGAATAAAATTAGAAGCCCTACACATACACAACGTCCTCAAAAAACAGAACATGACACGCCTCAACCAACAAATCCCTGAACTCTCTTCACCTCTGCTAAAATTAGCCTCAACCAACAAATCCCTGAACTCTCTTCACCTCTGCTAAAATTAGCACAAAGTGTACACCCTAAGCCACCCCCAGCCCTCCCTGCTCTACTGACCTTCGCTCGCCCGACCGTCTCTCAAGCCTCCACCAGCACCACCGCGGTTTACGACCCTTCACCCGCACCCCACACCTCTTCCCCCCCCTCTCGCTGCCGACCGGCTGTGTTCTTAAACAAGACACACGCTCAAAAATTCGCAGAACTTTGTTTTCGGCCCAGAAGCTGCAAGGTATATACGATCCAGTTTGCTTACGCATCTTGAATACAATAACTACAACCTGTTAATAATATTTGTATTTCACATTTTAGCTCTAAGGATGATCACTACGCGATCGAAACGATCATAAGCTGAATAAAAAGTATTGATACCAGACAATATCTTTATTTATTTATCATAATAAAAAGGTATCTACCTCACCAGCGATCCAATTAATTAAAAAAATATAATTTGGAGAATTAAAAACAAATATTCATAGAAAGAGAATTATTTTTCAGAGTTATTGTGTTTTAAAAACAAAATAATAATTTATTTACACTATAGAGAGAGAGCACTGTAATGCAGTTAATTTGACAAAAAAATAACGGATAAAGAAAAATAATCTGGCAGGCACTGTAGTCGATCCTGCTGCCTAGATTTTCTTATTTTACGAGCGCATTTTCATGGTTCGTTTTCGCGCTCTACGATATACAAATCATTTTATTTTTGTAAAAGTAAAAAATATTACTCCGTGTACACGTATACATATGAATACGAGATAGTAGGTAGTGGTTCTACAGACTGATACAGATTATCACGTATAAGTTTTTTATTTCCTTTGTCTCGTCTTCAATAATTGCTATTCGTAATTGCTATTCGCACTTACTAGCTTCTCAGCTTGTCTTGCCAGCTGCCGTCTATCACCGCCCAAAGTACATTTTTTTCATTCTTACTTTTTCGGCTTCCCAAGAGCATAAAAGAAATATTACTGTAGGAATATTAAAGATGTATAAAACGTCATCCTAAAGCGAAATTTTCATTGAAAATTTGGAGCCGTTTTTAAGAGAATGACTTTTAAAAGCTGCTCTAAATTCCAAATTTGAAGCTCTCTTTTACAGAAAATTTTTGAGTTTTCGAAAATCTCATTACAAATTATTTGAAGCACTTTTACTTACAGATAAAAATAGTGTTAATAAATTGTTCGATATCTGCATATTACCGGCGTGAGAGATCTTTAAAAATTATTACACTTGTGGAGAAATTTGGAGAAAAATACAAAAAAAATAAAATATCCCGAAATTAACTTTTCGTCATGTTAAAGAGTTTAATTAGGACTATCCGTTCGAAAATTTTGAAGATCAAATTGGGAGTTTTTGAGATAATGGCGTTTGAGCGTTTCTGAAATGCGAAATTTTGAAATAGCTTTGAGAGAAAACGGTTGAGTTTTCGAGAAGCTTTATATGGCATTATTTAAAGCACAGGATGTCATAAATAATAATTTCAACAAATTACCGCTAATGTAAATATAAACAACGTGATTGACAAGTCAGAAAATTACATTTTTGTACTTTTGGAAAAAACAAAAAAATAGAGCAATATGGAGTTTATGTCACTTCATTGAGTACACTTAGCAATATCCTTCCCAAAAGTTTAAATAAAAAATTCGGAGCCATTTTTCATAAAATCTTGTTTTTGTAATTTTGTACAATTGCACAAATTGCAGGCAGTATTACACGAAAACTTCTTAAATTTTCAAAAATATGTACATGACCTTCAAGAAAGAAATAATGATAAACAAATTTCATTTCATGGAAAATTCTCTATTTATAATTTTGTAGTTGTAGGAAGATCCCGAAAGAATTTAAACTTCTGTAATTTTTGTAAATTCAGAGTTAATTGTGACAATCGGACCTATGCCACTTTTGTTTGTGTATTTTACTATGTTCTTAGAAAAAATTGAAAAAATAAATTTGGAACCTTTTTTTGAGAAAATTTTGAAAATGTCTCAGAGGCTTCATGTAAAGTATCCCCAAAAATCTAATGAATATTTTCAAAATCGCAGAGCTTCGTCTGAGGCCAAGTGGCCAGGAGTTTCTTCAATTTGGAAAAAATTCTTCGCATGGTTTAAGCGTTGTTCACGTAGCATAGACGGGCAGGCAGACCTATTAAAGAAAAACACTTTTTCGGTATCAGGGGACACCAAAACGTGAATTTCCGTGGATATCTCGAAATCAATTATCCGCAGCATTACATAACTTTTCCTTTACTACGTATATTACGCCGTATATATACGGTAAAGTAAAAATGAATTTACATTACATACAAACCCACACACATGTAGTGTAAACACATGCAGGATCTTGTACATATCTCATCTCTTACATATGTACACACATGATGTAGCTCTTTTGATGTTAGAAGGAAGGAGGAAGAGATGAAATATGAAAAAATTGCATGACAACATGATTTGATGAAATAGTAGGAAATTGGTATTGTGGTGAATTTTCTTTGGCATTTACAATGAAATAATTACATAAGTTGTCATTGCCAAAATTTGTTTATTACAAGAGCAGCTTTCGACTGCTTCCAATTACCATAGAGACTACTAATCATAAACATACACAGGCTTCCTGTGAGCGATACTTATGTTACATACCCCTACTGTTGCATCTTGTGATGTACCATAAAAGATATATGGTTTCAATGACATGTCATCTGTATTGAACACAAACAACTTTCCATCTCATTTAACCCACTTCAACATAGAAAAAACTAATCATTTGTGCCAGGAAACTATTGCCACTTTTGAGTTATAAATCTTCAACATCTTGTTGAAGGTAACTAGAATAAATTGTGAAAATTTGTATGCATTTGCACTTAGAAAATACAATATTAAACCATAATTTTCGTTAGAGCTTTACATTTTATGCAATGATACTGTAAATCAAATTGGATTTTAAGACCAGAAGCCAAAGGAGTGTTTGAAAAGGGTATCCGTGAATAAGGTGGTAAAATATTTCGCAAAACCAAATGACATTGATTAGTTGACAATGATTCTAGCATAAAAATATTTTTGAAAGCACCCCCCCCTCCCTCCCCCAATCTACAGCCAAAAGCATATTTTTTTAAATTTATTTATTTCATGTACTTGTAAAAAAAATAAAAAAAACGGTGTCTGAAAACACAGGAGCAGGCACAAAACAAATCTCAAACACCAGTTGTGAATTTTGTAAAGACTTTTTGAATTGCTGAGCTGTAATAAAAACATATAATTTTCTTTTATTCTTTTAAAAACACTTATGGCTTTAAGTGTATTTTGAAAATCACTTCAAAGTTCTGTAAGTTTATTTTATTTTTTATTATATATTTTTATAGGTTGTTGTGGCACTCAGTAATTTTTTACTTTGAAACTTAGTTACAATTTAGTTATCACATTTCGAAAATTAGTTATTACATTTTTGAAGCATTATAATATTTTGTATAATATATCATACACTTAGAAAAGATTATGGTTTTTGGTAATTTGTAAGCAAGCAACTGGATGCGTGCTACTGGTTGAAGAATTACACCGCAATCCTATATCCATCAGATTTCTGAAGAAGAAAAAAGGAGTTTTGCATATTATGACGTACAAAACAGATTGTTACAACACATTATATTCATGCATAACTCAGAAATGATGTATCCTCAGCCATTTAGACAAACATTTTGTCACACCAAATATTTTCTTTCCAAATAGGAATTGGTATGTGCTGATGACCAGCAACAGCAGCAGCAAGAGAGAGTGAAAATTCCTCTACAGATTTCACAAAGAAATCCTAAAAAGAGGAAACAAAATTCTTCAGTTCAAGGTGCAATAGTTAAGAAGCCTACTACTCGAGGAACATTGCAGGCCTTTGAAGAAAGCATGCAGGAAGTGAAGGAATCATTTAATACTACTCGAGGAACATTGCAGGCCTTTGAAGAAAGCATGCAGGAATGGAAGGAATCATATGAGAAGTTAATGCAAAGTTTCAAAAAAGGGAAGGAGTTATTTGCGAGACACAATGAATTATGTCATGTAAGGCCTCGTACATTCTGTCGGTACTGTCAGTACATGGGAGAATTAAATTATGTCCCCAACCCAAATTATACAGAAATGGTAATTCGATTCTGAGCAATTCTTCTCAAGTTTTTGTATATGTTCTCCTACTATATAGCAGAGCGTATGATACTATTGCCTCGGGTTGCTTTGAAATCAGTTAGTAGGATCTGTTGTGTCCCTTCTTTTTTACTGTTAATATTAGGTTTGTAATGATGCCCACAGTAGTGCTTCTATATTGATCAAATGTTTCAGTTCAACAGAAAAGTTGATTTATTTGAATAACAGAAATAAAACAAATGAAAAGTATAGGTAGTCCTATCCACATGGATAAGACTATCTTTGAATTTTTGTCTGAATTTTTCTTGTAAGTTTGATGTAATTTTCTTTCTCAGATCTTTAACTTATTACTGTTGATAAAGTTCCTCCTCCTGTAACAAAACTTTGTAATTCCTTCCCTTCGAACAATAAAAAAAAATTGTAAATACATTTAGATGAGGGATCCCTAACCTCATTGTAGTTTCTTATGTTTCCCTGACATTCTTAAACTATTGCTGAGTTGGTCCCTTATATGTTAAAGATATAATCATGAAATAGAGTCCAGGTCAAGGCAAAATTATTCAGTAATGAGAGTCAATTATCGGATTATCCAGAAAATAAAATCCAGATTTATGTGAAAAATACCAGCAGTGATAAGATTTCTATGAAATTACTGAAGCTAGAATTTATAAGGAATGACATGAACCCAAATGTGTACATGCATTCATACTAAAAATGTTGAAAATATAGACTAATTAAGATATTTTCTTTCAGCAAATTAATAATGTTTAGTGTATGTTTGTAAGTGGTTAAATTTTGTTCTGCAGTAATTAAGTTCATTGATCATCCTACTATGCAACTTAAACATTTTATTAATACATATTTTCCCTTTTTAATCTTTAATTGTTGGTCCAATTTTTTTAACATATATAGTCCATGTGTATGAACACATGTGGGTACATGTTGTTATTCCTTATAAATCTTAGCTTGGGTAATTACTACAAAAGCTTCCTCTGTTGATAATTTTCCTTTCAGCCTGGATTTTTCTTTTGGGTAATATCGTAATTGACTTTCGTTACTGATTTTTTTTGCATCCACCTGATCAGTTTTTCTGGATTATGTCCTTAGCATATAAGGCACCATCTCACCTCAAGCTCAAGGATAACAGGGAACCTGGAGAAACTACAATTAAGATGGAGATCTCGCATCAAGTATATTCATGATTTGATGTATTTACTTAATTGTTGAGAATATAATGTTTAAAAATACATTAATAAATTTTTAATATAGTATCAATATTTATTGTACAGTTTATATATTTATTATGCAGTATTAGAGATTATGCAGTAAAGAAGGATTAAAATTAAACTTCATGGAAGTTGAAATAGTAATTGAGGACTGAAATTCTCAAAGATGTGGGCCAGTTTGTACAAAAGAGATTTTTATCCAGAAAGATACTTCAAGCCAAGGTCAATTATCAATCAAAAGCACTCTGTTTCTGTCTATGCTCTTCGAGTTCAAACTTACATTGATAAATGATTTAGATATTAACACCAGATGTCATGGCATCGTGAAACATATCAACGGCCACATTATTTAGTATCAGCAAAAAAGAACAGAATAAGTTTAAAGTTGTACACTTGGAGGCAAACCATATTTTGGACTTACAATCTTTTGCAGACAATTTAATTTCTATATACATAATGATTATTCCCAAAGCCTTATGTTTTCCAGTAGATGTGATGAATTCTGGAAAAGTATTTATGAAAACTACTTTCAGTTACATGGAACATTGAAAAGAATTTCTTATTTGAAAACAGGAAAGATGAGAGATTATACAAAAAGCTAAAATACCTGTTGCAAAAGGCCAGAACAGTATCATTTCTGAAAAAAAATCTGCTGTCAATGTTTGACTATTTTCCTGAAGTCGCAAAGCCATTCTATATTGAAAACCCCCAAGTATAGTAGTCAAGTGTTTGTTTCATACTATTCAAGTTTAATGCCGGTTTTAGTTATTCTTTTTATTATGCCACTAACATATCCCCTTTCAGAAGAAATCCTTATGTGAATTTGTCTCTTTTCTTAACTTCATACTTAAATATTGATGCAAATGTAGTCTAGCTCAATACATATGCTATAAATGATAACTTATATACATATACTTAAAATGATAAGTAGTCAAATATGAATGGTTTAGTTTTAAAAACTTCTTTGCATGCAATTCAAAGAACATACTTGGTAAATGCAAATATGGTTTCTGATTAAACAGCAGTACTTTGGCACAAAATACCTTTGACAATTCCAGTCCTCAATCACTAAATTTCATGTAGATTGTGTAATCTTGCTTGTTATAAAACAATGGTGCAGAAGAAAAATACATCAATTTTAAATGCAAGCAATAGATGGATTTTGATTATTTTCAGGGAAGGAATTGCAGAGTTTTGTCGTGCAAATATTCTCGAATTGATCCCCTTCAAAATCAAATCAAATTTTTTACAGGAGATAAGTATGATAAATGCTTTGGTCCTCTGAATGAATAGGGATGTGTTGTATTGACTGCTTATGAAGGTCTTTTAACATTATTCACTGTAGTAGCAGAAAGAGTAATGATGGATGAGTATATCTTATTTTCTCAAGAAATGGTCATGTGCTCTGTACCTCCAAAGAACAAACTTTTACCAGTTATTCTTCAGGCTAAATAGTAAGTGTAAAAATACTTTTGTCAGCGTTTTCAATTCTCAATCAAGTTCTTAATTTCAAATGCATGAATCCAAAAATAGAAAAAGAAAAAACACTACTGGTTAATGATGCAAATGCTGCATTATTAACAGGTTTTCCTGCTTTGAAACAATGTTTTTCATTTCTTGTATGATTACAATTGTACTGCAGTCAATAATTGAATATATTACATGCAATAATTGCATAAATTTTACTTCCATCAAGGTGTCAGTGAAGTGGTATTCTTTTAATTGATAAATATTGATGTCTGCCAGTAGTTTTATTTGAATATTGCTGTATTTGTCTTTTAAAGAATAAAAAAAAAGTTTCTTTTCTCGTATATAATGTGATTATTGTTTCTCATCAAAGTACTTTGGGTTCAGATGGTAACTGCAGAAAAGAGTCTTTTTAATTAGAGGTCATAAAACTTTTTAAATAATGGGATTGAGCAATGGGTAACACAAGGACTATAATTTGTTTCACTTCTCACCAAACATGCGTGATGCATCTTCAATGTAACATGACATGTTCAATAAAATACCTAGTTTATTCTAATGCAAATAGTTGATGTCTTTTTGTATATGAAAATGAATTATAAAAAATGGAACAGTCTTGCTAATTTTTTAAAACCTTTTTAGACATTTATATTTGTACATGCTTTTTCCCTCAAGTATATTAGTATATCCTGTTAGTTTCTGTTAAAAAGAAACGTATAGTTTTTCAGTTTTACTCATTCAAATTGCTGCCTTCAAATAATAAACTTACTGTTTTCTGGTCTGGAACAAAGAAGTTATTGAATTTACACATCACATTCTGTATTTTTGATGCTGAAAAGCTTGCTTTTGTGGTTTCAGATTGCTCCTCTTTGTACATAGAAATGAATCATTTAAGTGTCAGGTTTTGGAGGCGAGTGCTAGGCTCAGCTTTGCTGAACAGTGAAAAATGCTCAAGGGTTGATAATCCTCATTTCATATATTATGACTTTGACAGATAATCTTCCAGGAAGGTTAGAAGTTTGTATTAACTTAAAAACTTTATATGTTTGTCTCTCATAGGGACTAAACTCCGCTATACTGGTGTCTGGTTCCTTCTATGTATCATTGCAGTTGGGGGTTCCCAAATTCGTGATTTTTTTTTAATAAAAAATGATATGCTTTGAATTTTGAACATGTACATTGTAAGGTGATAGTCAGTTTCTCTAAGAATATATATCTTTTTCTGCCACACTTGCATCGTCTGTTGGAGCATAAATTCCTATAATAAAAACATTGCATCCTCTTAGTACAAGTTCGAGACATGCTATTCTCTCATCAATTGCTACCCAGCTATGAATATTTTTCTCCAATCTTTTATACAGCTCTGGACACTCCTGTTCTTGCTCGCTTTTCTTTTCCCACTCCACTAAAAATGTGAACATAATTTCCTTTCCTTTCATTTCTATTTCCCTTCTTTTTGTCATAATCAGACATAGAGACCCTATCTCTATCTATTTAGCGGTTTTTTACAGCCTTGGCTGTTTTCCGCATCCCAATTTCGTCCATTTCTCTTTTTTCCATGGCTTCAGTTATTGCCATGTTCCATGTTCTTCTCGGTCTTCCCCTGTATCTTCTTCGATTTGGTATCCACTCCCAAACTTTTTGAGGAAGTCTATCCGATTTCAACCTTCTCATATGTCCATACCATTTTAGTTGTTTCATTTCGATCGTCTCGTTCAAGGATGTTTGCACTTTCATTTTATTTCTTATTTTATCTAACAGAGAAAGTTTACAACATCTTTGCCAGAACATCATTTCTGTTGATTGAAATTTGTCTTTCAATTTTTTTTAGTGTCCAGACTTCTGCCCCATAGAGTGTGGTACTCTTTATGAAGGAGCTATATATGCGTTTCTTTGTCTTCACTGAAATAATTGAGTTCTATAGCACTGGATTCAACTGTCTTGTGGCTATTTTTCTTCTTATATTTTTATTTTTCACATCCTGTTTGTTGCTACCATCTGCTGTTAGTGTGACTCCCAAATACTTATATTGTGTTTTACTTTTAATTATTCCTATACAAGTCTCTAAATCATGGGGCATACCTCCCACTACCATATATTCAGTTTTTTGTAAATTTATTTCCATCCCCCATTTTCCATACTCTTCTACTAATTTTCTGAACATATAAATTACATCATCTTCATCTTCAGCCATTATCACCTGGTCATCTGCAAATAGTAGACTAAACAATGTTTCATCACCTATTTTCACACCCATGCATCTGCACTTTCTTTTCCATTCTTTTAGGACTTTATCAATGTATATTTTAAACAGGGTTGGAGATATACAGCAGCCTTGCCGTAATCCTTTATTTACTGGGAAGTTGTCTCATAGACATTTTCCAACTTTTACTTGACATTTGTTATCTTTTTTAAAGTTGTTTGACTGCATTTATGTATGTTGTTGATATTCCTTTTTCTTCCATTGCCACCCATACTTCTTTTACAGGTACATTATCATAAGCCTTTTTGAGGTCAATGAAAATTATGTGAAGATCTCTTCCTCGCTCAATTGTTTTTTCCATCAGTTGTTTGAGACAGAAAATATTGTCAATACACAATCTTCCTGGTCTAAAACCACTTTGCTCTTCTGAGTCTGATGTTTGCATTTCAATTCTATTCTTTGGCACTCGTCCATACAGTCTAACCAAAGATGAAATCACACTTATCCCTCTATAATTATTGCAATATTTTTTACAACCTTTTTTGTAAATTGAATTTATATAGGCTAATTTCCATATTTTAGGTATTTTACCTCCTTTTAAAATGCCATTGAATATTTTAGTAATTAATTCCAAACCTACGATAGGATAATGTTTAACCAGCTCTATGGATATACCTCCAGGCCTAGGTGCTTTATAATTTTTCATGTTTCGTAACGCTTTTTTTAACTCTTCCAAAGTCTCATCTGGTGTGATCTAATTTACGTGTAGTGGTTCATAATTTATTCCGTGAAATTTAGCTCTATTTTCTGTCAAAAAATTTTCATAGTATTTTTGCCATTTTTCAATACCAATTGGGTCTACTAAATGGCATTCTTGGGTTGTATTCAATTTCATGGAATGTAACATTTTCCATACCTCTCTGGATTTGTTGTTACCAATGCACTTGTCTAATCTGTCACATTTTTGTTCCCAGAATACATTTTTTGCCTTCTTCACTTCTTTCTTGACCAAATATTTCATTCTGTTGTATTCACTTCTGTCTTCTAAATCCTTTGTGGAAAGCCATCTCAAATATAACTTTTTCTTTTCTTTGACCAGGTTCTTTATATCTTCTGTCCACTACAAGTCTTTTTGTTTATATTCACATTTTCCCTTCTCTCCCAAAGCTTCTTTAGCGGCTTCATGAGTGCATTTTTCTAAAAAATGATATTTTTCTTCAGTATTTCCTATTGGGATGTACTTTAATTTTTCTGCCATGCGCAATTTGTACAAAAATGCAATGGAATCATCTTGAAGGCTCTCAATATTGAATTGAATTAATGCCTTATTTTACGTGGCGAGACTCGGGCCATCAGGCCCGCTCTTCCGTCTGACCACGCAAATTTCGCTACGCTCCTTTCACCAACTAGCAGAGAAAGGAGGTATTTCTTGGGCGAGAAACTAGCGATTTGAATTTAGCTCAGAGGCGACATATTGTATTTTGGTCACATCTGACTCTATTTTTCTACCTTTTGTACTTGGTTTTGTGTTTCCGTAACTTTTGAAGTACGGTTTATATATGGTTGAAGTACGGTATAAGGTAAGCTTTTCCTTTTAGTAAGTAGCGATCTGATCCACAGGAAGCACCTCTTTGAACCCGAACATCACTCCACTTTATTGATGACTTGTTTAGTAATTATGTAGGCAATTATTGATTGCAATTTTCTAGTGGGTTGGGTCCACGTGAATTTATGCATTTCTTTATGTGGAAAATAGCCATTCAATATTTTAATGTCATACAGTTCACATGTCTCTATAAGTCTTTCTCCGTTGCCATTTAATACATTTTCTCCATATCGCCCCACAACATTATGCGCCATTCGTTTTCCAACTCTTCCATTAAAATCACCTAGAAGCACCACTTCTTTGCGATTTCCAATAGAATCCAGCAGCATAGTCAGTTTCTCTAAAAATATATCTTTTTCTGCAACACTTGCATCGTCTGTTGGAGCATAAATTCCTATAATAAAAACATTGCATCCTCTTAGTACAAGTTCGAGACATGCTATTCACTCATCAATTGCTACCCAGCTATGAATATTTTTCTCCAATCTTTTATGTACAGCTATGGACACTCCTGCTCTTGCTCGCTTTTCTTTTCCCACTCCACTAAAAAAGTGAACATAATTTCCTTTCCTTTCATTTCTATTTCCCTTCTTTTTTGTTTCACTCAACACTATTATATCCATGTTAAACTCCTCTATTATGTAAAAACTTCATTTTCACGTCGTGAGTTAATCCGAGGCTCATTTCCATTGAGAGTTTGAGTGGCTTTTTTTTTATTTTCCGAGTTTGGGGGTGCTGGCCCCATGCCTCAACCCCCTTCCAGGAGGACCGGGTAATTTTCTTTCAGGGTTTCTTCCCTTAGATTGAGTGTCTTCCAAGACTCAAGACTCCGGAGCTCTATCCACCCTATTTGAAGCACTTCTGCTTCTGAACAGGAAAAAGGGAATGGTAAGGATACACCTAAGGTTAGAAAACGGAAGCCTCCGAGCTACTCAATCCACCCATTGGCTCCCGGGGTTCGGGAAAGGATGTTAGGTAAGAAGGATATCTTAAAGTTATGGACAGCGGTCAGCCACTCCTTTGTAGGTAGGAGAAACCAGGCTAATTGCTGCATTCCCTACCCACCGGTAAGGGCGTGCAGGGCGATGGGGTCGCTACATCCCTACGCCCACATAGACACCATGTTGAAATGAAAAAAACTAAAAAACTAGTTTTAATGATTGTGTCAAGTCAAAAACTTGGTTTAAATAAAATAACTTATAAAAAATGCCTATGGTCCTGTCATTTCACACTGTGGCATGTCTATTTACAGTTAGGTACAACTGTGGTGAGGCTATTAGAAACCATGTGTCTTGGTTGATATAATTCTGGAATGAATCAGCTGGCCAGGACTGAAGGCAATGAAGTTCCGAACCATTGTCAAGCTGCAAAAGGACTTTTAATGCACCAATTTTCCATTATAAAATTAGTACGTTAGTCTGTGACATACATATTGTCTAACCAGTGTAGGAGTCGACATCAATAAGACCATTGACAGATACTTGGAAATTACTGAAACGACCAAATAGGCCTATAGAGAGTAATTGTTTTTGACTTCAAAGTAAATACACATAGTTCAGTGACAATAATTGAAGGCTTTTATTCAAAACTATTTTGAACAGTGAACAAGGCAAATATTCGATAGAGTTGTTGTGTGTTGTCAAAACCATTAATAAAACAAAAAATGAATTATATATTTTAAAGGGGATGTAATCCTTAAATGAGAAAATTGATACATAAAAGCTCTCCAGTAGTATCGAAAATGCTAAATGAACGTTAACATTTCAAAACCACAAAAGTGGAGATAGCGATTTTTGCTTTAAACAAAGTCTGTTGCAAGAAATCAGGCTTTTCAAAATGGTTATGTACAATTTTTTTAAACATGAACTGATGTGGTTCATTAAACTGAACATGAATTGGTGTCCAAAATATATTTTATTTCTAAAAATAGTTTCTGAAATCCCACACGAAATATTTTCATTAACGTTTCTCGTATTTAACAGCGTATGAAAAAAATACATACAAGTTCGTATGATAGTGAAAAGTTGTATAATACATTACAGGAATATTTGAAGATGTCCAACAGAAATGACTATTGTTATCTGTGGCGATCGTAATGCTTGGATCGGAAATATCCCAATTCCGAATATTGTAGGAAATCAAGGAGAAATGACATTTAATGAAAATGGAAAATGTCTTAGAAATTTTGTCACCTTCAACAACATGAAAATAACTAATACTTATTACTGTCACAAATATATTGACAAGTTTACTCGGACAGGAAGAGGGATCCGATCTATTATTGACTACGTCATTGCTAACAAGAAGCTTGGCTCATCTATAATAAGACACACGAGCTCATAGGGGCTCGCTAAGACTATCTAGTGAAATCAGTTTTTAATATTCCACAAAGATGGTCTCATAAGAAGCAACATTTTCAAGGAATCCAAGAGCATCCACAAAACACATTTGCTGAAAGAGGAACGTATAAGGAAATTAAACTCTTTACGTCTCAGGAAAAATTTACAGTAAAAACCGTTACGTAGAGACGTTGATACAGATTGGCAAAATATCAAGGAAGTTATGTGTCAATCTGTCAGTAGAAGACGCAAAAGTAAAATAAGAGTAAAATGCTTAAAAATGGAATGAGGAAGTGTAAGACTGAATGACTGGAAAATAGCTTACTTAAAATATTTTCAGACCAACACATTAGAAGAGCGATTAGAGTATAAAAGGTGGTGTACTATCGCGAAGAGAACAATTCTCAAATTAAAAAAGGAAAGTTGGGATAAGTACATCTCAGACATAGAACACGATGTACACGCTGCGCAAATTATGGCCTACAAAACGTTTAAATAAAAAAGAGACTCCGCTAGACTCTCCATCATAAGTGAAGACGAATGGTTAATGTACTATAAACACTTATGGACAGATTCAGGCGAACTCGAACTATTGACCAAGGAGAGGCCGAACCATCACATGTAGACCCAATTGATCTAAAAGATCTAGAAGGGGCATTGGAAAGTTTCGAGAGCAAAAAAGTGTCCGGTGTACGTGGAATCAGTGTAGAACTTTTTAAATGTGCGTCAATAGAAATGAAAGAAAAATTTCTATATCTTTTAAATGCATGCTGGACTACATGTAAAATACCAGAAGAATGAAAAGTGGGCAAGATATCCTTCATTTTCAAGCAAGGTAAACGAGAAAATTGCGACACCTACACGGGAATACAGCCTTCTGAACACAGCCTACAAATTTTACGCTAAAATTATTATACGAAGGATGAATGCCATTGATGAATTTATTCTTGCAGAAGAACAACGTGGCTTGAGGTGAGGGTGATCATGTGCAGATTGTGTTTTTGTAAAGGAGCAGTTAATACAGGAGCGTAGGGAATTCAACCTCTGTACCTACATTCTCTTCATAGATTTTGTAAAACCTTTTGACTTCGTGACCAGGAAAAAGTTGTGGGAATTTATTAAAATTTTAGGGAGTTCCAAACCATCTGATAAAAGTTAAGAAAAGCTTTTGTAGTAATAATAAAATATGTATTGACATGGGAACAAGATTTGGGAGAACACAAGCGATAACAAAAAGAGAAGTAAATCAAGGATGCCCTCTGTCCTCTGCAATTTTTAGTTTATGTATTGACAAGGCCATAAAGGAATGGCAGAGACCTTTATCAAAAGAAGCATTAGAGTCTCTGGAACAGGCTTAAGAACAATTTTATTTGCTGCAATCAGGTTATTTCCGAAAACGTGGAGGATAGATTGCAGAATGACATCTATATCTTGCAAAATATATTACAGAATATTTTACAGAGTTGCGGATATCTACTCAGAAAACTAAAGTAATTGTTTTGTGGGCAAACATCATTTGATGTACAAAATAGTTGTAGAAAACACCATACTAGAACAAATGTCAGAATTTAACTCCCTCGGCCATAACATATCTTATTGCGAGAGGAATGAAATCCAGAAAAAACTCAATAAATTTCAGGCAGTGTGAGGAACAATTCAAAGAAACCTTAAGAACAAAATAAGAAAGGACACGCAAATGAAATTTTACAAGTTGATGGCGGTTCCTGTACTTGAATATCGTCGCGAAAACTGGAGCACGAATCGTTTGCATGGAAGGAAAATTGAGGCTGCTGAAATGAAATTTTTGAGAGTTGTTGCAGAATATACGCTTCTAGACCACAGAAATAGCGAAGACATCAGAAGCGGACTGAAAATGTTTAACCTCAATACGAGTATTCAAGTACAAAAAGAGAAATGGTCCCAAATTTTTCATTCATATGCATGTATTAAGCTACGGTAAAAATATGGTACTAGTGCTACTTTTGGCAAACTATCCGTATTTTTTAAAAATTGCCGAAAGTAATGATGTAAAAACTACGAAATTAAAGATAGATTTTTGCCTATACAATATTTAAAAAAAAATGTTTCATGACAATTACACTTTTAAAATATCGTCAGTCGGAATTCATAACACAGAGTTTAGATAGGGGTAAGACTTACGGCGAGTTAATTTGGAGGAATTGTGTTCGAGTCTCGACGCGGAAAACCTTTGCTGGTTGAAAACACAATGCAAGACAGTATGTGCAGTTGTAGCTGCAGTAGTTTGTTGGAATTTCTTGTAAGAAAAATAGAGAAATGCGCTTATAAAGAGTCATAACAGCGATACATTCAAGTATCTCTGGATTTTGAAAACTAACAAAGGTGTGAAATTTGTGTGGACCCCTCGTGAACTACGTTCAAAATAAAGATATTTTCGTGAAATAAAATTTGTTGTCCCCAACGGGTTAGAACACCGCCGGTCAAATCTTTCGTGTTTAAGAAAAGGCCATAAAAATAATTGCCCTCCCTTGAAGAAGATCCAGGACAAGAGCGAGAAGCTAATGGGACATGAAAGTAAATGAAGCCATGGAAAAAAGATAAATAAAAAAAGAATTAAGAGATAAAGAGGCATTGACATTGGGATGCGGAAATCGTGGAAGGCTGTAGACGAATGCTAAATAGATTGAAAGATAGATGCACAAACACCAATTCATGTAATACTAGTGACAATAAAATCTATTATTTTAATCACAGAAGTTTTTAGGAAGACAGTACATTCACTCTTTTACAACCCAAACATTGTAAAGCAAAAGTTGTTCATTAAAATTATATTCCCTCGTATTTTTTCGTAGCTTGGGCAGTATTCTAAAGCTTCATGTTAATTTGCCATAATAATGTTAGGTAAGTTTCACTTCAATCCCGTGAAACTTATTATACATATATTGTTCTTTTTTAACTTGCTGGTTATTTTCACAACAGCAATTTATTTTTCAAGCATTTTCAATAGGAAAAGTAGGATACTAACATAGACATTTACATAAATAGTACTCAAAATTAATCTTTGGCATTCGAATGAAATGTTGAGAGACGAGGCGACAATAGGAGCACAATCCTGCGTTTTGAAAGGCCCAAAAATACTGTACGAGTTGCGTACAGTATTTGTTGTGCGAATTCATTGAAACTTACTCTTGGAATCATTGTCAATATGCGAGGCGACCTTGTTGGTTCATGTCAGTGTTTCGTTTACATTTCAGTACTCAGTTGTTTTATATGGCCATGGCGTCTTTACGCACACGGCAAAGCCTATTTTGCCGATCGCCTACCGCAAAGTATTTTTTCAAACAATAAACAACAAAGTACTAGTATGCTTGAGGGTGAAAACAACTTTCGGTTCACATTTTCATAATATGTTATTCTTTCCTCCAAATTGTAACTGTTATACACAAAAAAAATTAAGTGTCAATACCATTCGTATAAACAGAGAATTGAGAACTTATAATAGTGCAATAATTACTAATAATATAGATTTCTTATACTTGAAAGATTTGCATAGTAATTGTAAATAATTATGGAACGCTTGCGTCATTTTATTAATTGAATTTTACGACTTGGACTTGTTCTAAACTTATTTTTATTACACCAGTCTCACGTCTTGATATTCAGATTACACTGATTTACATACTCGTTATGGCGAAATTTATAATGGGTAATCTACAGGTGCTTTACCAACGTTTGCCAGTCTTTTCAGTGACATGGAATTAATAGTCTTGTGATTTTATCTGTAGTGTTTCTGAGATTATTCTAGAATATTTTCTGGGTCCATTATCCAAAGTTAGTTTTTATTTTAGAGAGAAATTTTCATAAATGTTTGTGAAAAGATTTGATTATAACACGGCATTATTTGTAAATTAATTAATTAAACATGGCATTTAATTATACAGCATTGAAGGCTTTAACGGCCGGAGTCAATATTCTTCATGTCTTCCGGGCTGATGGGCCGTGGTCCAATTGGCTTTGAACTGCCAAACGTTTCGCCCACGATGCCCACCGCAGTCGTGGGCGAAACGTTTGGCAGTTCAAAGCCAATTAAACCACGGCCTATCAGCCCGGAAGACATGAAGAATATGGCATTTAATTATAAATTATACACTTTAAGATTCTGTTTAGCGAGTGAAAAATATTTAGAAATTTATTTTTATAATATATAATAGGCTGGTCATCAGAAAAGTCTCAATATTGAGTAATTTATGAGAAATATGCAATAGAAATTAAAGAATCCATTTTCAATGATTTCCTCCATAATATCAAAATTGTAATGGATTTCCTTGCTTCACTCCAGTTTTGATTTTACAATCGGTCATATTTATTGAGCATAATTTCCATTACAATTTTGTTATAAAAACAAAAAATAAAATCTTTGAACAGTTATAATAAGAGTTTCTTAATCTCTCTTCAAAGGTTCATATTTTTATTAAAGATGTCTTTCGTTCCAAAAAGCATCCCCAACGAGCTATTGAAAACCTTTTCAACTCGTTGGTTTGTATTACGTGGCGTAACGTTTGGACCCACGCCAAAGACAGCCTACTTTTTCGATGGTTTTGCGATTGTAAGTAATATGTACTTGATTCCTTGCGTTAGTAGATACAAGATTAAAAACAGCATCTTCGAGAACGATTTTTTCCGCGTCGGTAGCTTATGTAACCCTGTTTCTAAATCAATAAGGATAAGCAATTCATTTAGGTTTTTTAAGTTAATTTCATAAAATTAAATAAGAAAAGCAGATTTTCCCACTATTGATTATTAATCATAGAATGATGAATTCGGATTTGTTGAAAGGATATTCTTATTATTTAAGGTACTACCACTATTTGTGTTCGCTCAGCACGTTTTTAAAGGAGGCTTGGATAAAAATTTTGCGGGCGGGTCCGCGCACATTTCATTACGCTACTGCCATGAATGATAATAAAGGATTTCTAACGTACTCGATATTTTCATTGGTTGATACTTCGTACATATAATTTATTCCTCTCATTGGTTTGCTCATTCACATTGTCGTTTAGAAACATCGGTGTTTTGTTGGGAAAGTAGCATCCCTAATTTCCACCTGTAATTCATAATTCACCTAATGAGTTAGGACAGAGATCCCAGATCTTAAGAATCAGTGCGTGATTGCACTTCTCACCCCAGTACATTACACAGTTTTTGACGTTAAGTAAATGCCCCCAGAGAAGTACTCTGGTCGATATATGCTCTGGTCTTTTAGGCGCCGATTGACAGTAGCTAGGAAGAGGAGGTGGGTGAGACAACAGAAGAAGAAATCAGTTAGTAGGAGAAAGAATGTGCCATTTCGAAGTAATAGTTAACACTTAATTATGTCTCAAACTTAACTTACAATCAAACCAAAGAATCAATGTGTCAAATCCGTAACATCATCAAACTCTCCCCAACCACACACGCAATGACTAACTTCAAAATACTTAGTGTAGTTATTATCTCTTCTTTTATTAGCCAGCACCGTAACAAAAAAACCAAATAACATCCAAAATTAATTCTAATTTTGAACTAATTAAGTGCCATATTCCCGTATTTTAGGCCGCTTGCATTTCCCTAAATAGTGGACGGTGATAGCTTTAGTCTTACAGCCAGCAGTACCAATCTGGACTTTACCACAACTTTACTTTTTAGAAAGGCGCCTAAAATTGATTAAAAATTTAAAGATATAGAAAAAAAGAGACCATATTTTCCAAAATCCGGGGTTTCCACACAGGCTCTTTGTGTTAGTTTCAGAGCAACTGTGTATACTTTTTTGAGTTTTTGACGACAAAAATAAACGAATTTTTATGAGGACGTTTTTATGGCTGGTCACGTCTCATCCAGTGCCAGTAGCCGCTACCAAAAACAAACGGGTCCCATCGCAGAGCCCAGACCCAGCTTGGGCTTTGGTGCAGACTGAACGAGAGGCTTCATTACTGGTCATCTTCAGACTAATGGAATTGGTTGCCACGACTACGGTGTACTCTTACGGCTTATGCGAGTTAATTTATGGTGCTTTTCTTAAGAAAAGTTAACATGTTGAAATTTGCTACAAAATACTAAATACATTCTTTTTGGTTGTGTTTCTTCTGTTAACTTCAACTATGTAATAACTAGTTAAGTACTGTACTTTGAAATTTTAAAAAGGTTGTACTCCTGTAAGGTTCCAAATGAAGAAAGTTTTTATACAATTTTATCGTGCATTGTATTTTTTTGTATTTAACATACACTTGGTTTATTTACAGAGCATACTTTTGCTAGTTAGTATTGTCCATGAGAACAGAGTGCAGTTTCAGAATAGGATAGTTATATACATTTTAATTAAACTATCTAAAGTTTAAAAAACTGGTTCCGCAACAAATATTTTCACAATTTTGTCTAATGCAATTTTTTTATTCACTTTCATTATCAAATAATGAATGAATGAATATCATTTCGCATGACAAATATATCCAAACTGAAATCAGTTTCAAAATAATGAAAACACTTGTCATAATTTCCATGGCATTTTAGTCATCAATAGTTATCACATTTCACAAAATGATACAATCAAATTTGTACAAAAATAGTACCTTGAACTTATTTCAAAGCGGATTAGACGATAACCCTTACGATATTCGTATTGTAATTAGAAAATTTGATTGGTTATCAAATTCAGCATATCTGTCACGACACGAAATTCGCCAATCCCTCCTAGTATTGAAAAACATGTATTTTTTGTCTAACATCTGCTTTATTTGTAATTTGTTCTACTCGAACATTCGGCAAATACAATTGTACATACATTATTGACATGTAAAGAAACCATCCAAGTCTGGTTCTTTATAAAAATGGTTTTAAACTATTTGTCCAATTCAGAGAAAAAACAACAACAATAAACAACATCACATTGAAATAACAATAACACAATAACAAACATACAATAGTGCAAGCATTGTGACAAAAAAAATTATATCTACAGTAACAATTATTTTAAAAGAAAAATATTATTTATATCTGTGGTCCAGATCAAGAGGATGTACTCTTTTCAATCTTCTTGTCATTGTTCTGTTATCTAAGATGTTTATGGCCAGATGATTAATATGATTTTCGAGTCTGTGTTGGTATTTGTGAGATTTGAGAGTGATTTCCTCTTTAACAGTGGTGATATTGAGATCTTTATGTAGAGTGGCGTTTGATGCAAACCAGGGAGCATTGCTTAATAGTCTGAGACATTTGGATTGAAATCTTTGAATTATTTCTATATTTGAATGTGATGCTGTTCCCCAGAGTTCAATTCCATAAGACCAGATACGTTTGAGTATTGTTTTGTAAAGTAAAATTTTGTTTCCGAGACTTAAACAAGATTTTCTTCCTATTAACCATATTATTTGTCTACTTTTCAGTACTGCTTCCTTTCTTTTAATCGAAATATGTTTCTTCCAGGTTAGCTTTTTGTCGAGATGTAGTCCGAGATATTTGACGGTGTCTACGTTTTCAATTAGTTTTCCGTTTATTTCTATTCTTGTATTTCTTGTTCGTCTGAGGGTAAATGTTATACATTTGGACTTTGTTTCATTCATTCTTATTCTCCAGAGTTTACACCATTTGTTTATAAGCTCGAGGTGATCTTTCATTGTTCTTGTTGCCGTTTCTTAGTTTTCGTGCGAAGCTAGCAGGGCTGTCATCTGCATATGTTGCAGTGGTGACATCTGGGTACTGAGGTAAGTCAGCGGTGTACAGCGTATACAGCACTGGTCCAAGGATGCTCCCCTGTGGCACTCCTGATATTGGATGAAACGGTGTTATTTCATCTCCGAATTTTATTTGAAAAAATCGATCTGAAATAAAGGATCGAAGTATATTATAGTATGGATGCGGCAGACATTTCTTGATTTTATATAACAAGCCTTGATGCCACACTTTGTCGAACGCTTGCGCAATATCTAGAAACAAGGCGGAACAATACATTTTATTTTCTAGAGCTCCGTTGATGGTGTCGACTATTCTATGAATTTGTTCTATTGTAGAATGCCGATTTCTAAAACCGAACTGATGGTCTGGAATTGCGTCATTTTCTTTAAGTAAAGGATATATGCGAAATAGTAATAGTTTTTCGAATACCTTAGACAACGAAGGCAATAAACTTATTGGTCTGTACGAGGAAACATCTTGTAGCTGTTTTCCTGGTTTTACAATTACAATTAATTGTGCCAGTTTCCACTGCGAAGGATAGTGTCCGATGCGTATTATTCCATTGAAAATGGATATTACAAGGGCAATGAGTTTCTTAGGCAGTTTTTTAAGCATTTCCCCTGTAATACGATCATGTCCAGGAGCCTTATGATTTGGTAGTAGTTTCAGCCCTGCTGTGACTTCTTTTGTTGAGAAGAATGTAATTGGTGGCGACATTTGATGGGGACATTCCAGGAATTCTATGATTTCTTTTTCTTCTGTGAGTAATGCTGAGGGGTGTGGTTGAAATGTTTTTGCAAAATATTTTGCAAATTCTTCTGCCTTATCGTTTTCCGTTCTAGCCCAGCTTCCATTGGTTTTACGAAGAGGGGGGACACGTTTTGTAGGCCTTTTTAATTTTTTAGTAATTTTCCATAAGGAGTAATCTGTAGCTTTTGAGGGTGACAACTTTTCTATTCTTTCCTTCATTTCCTCCGAGTGAAATTCTTGTAATTTTCTTGATAAGAGGCGGGAAGTTCTGTTGAGTATTCGTTTGTCGTCCGGGTGATGAGTGCGTTGCCAGGTCGTCATCTGTCTTTTCTCTTTAATCATTTTTAGTATTTCTGATGGGTATTTATGTTTTTCAAACACTCTCATTTCTGGAGTTGCATATACGGCTGCCTGTTGAATGTGTTGTATTAAGTATTCAACAGCATCGTCGATATCTTCTGGACATTTTAGACGGACCTTAGCAGTGGTGTTATAGTAAAGCCAGTTGCTGTATTCTTCCCAGTTCGTTTTTCTGTTTGTAAGGTATATGTTTTCTTTCTTTTTGATTTCAGAAGAACTGATTGTCAGTATTTCTGGAGAATGATCAGATGACAGATCAAAAGACGGCTCTATTGTGTGATGGGTCTGTGCCATTCCCTTTGTGACGAAGATATCCAAGACATCAGGTACCTTGTTACCATCCGTTGGCCAGTATGTGGGATTTCCTGATGAAATCATTTGGAGTTTTAGTGTAGAGATGGCTCCTTCTAAAGTGCGACCTCTTGTAGTTACCAGTCTTGATCCCCATAGTTGATTTTTAGCATTATAGTCTCCTCCAGCAATGAACCTTGTGCCGAGCGTTCTAAAAAACTTGATATACTGATCGGTGGTTATCTTGTGTTTTGGAGGGGAGTATATAGCTGAAATAACGAGCGGACCGAACTTATCGTATACTTGTATAGAGGTTGCTTGCAGATAGTCTTTAGCATTATCTTTCTACATATTATGTCTGATTCTTGTTTTAATTATTACTGCTGTGCCTCCATGAGCTGTCCCATCTGGATGATTTGTGCAATATACGTCGTAGTCAGGTATACGTAGATAGCTTCTTTCGGTGAAATGTGTTTCAGACACTAGGAGTATGTCAATATTTTCTTGATGTAGAAACACTTCACTCTTCGATGTTGAAGTATTCCGTTGGCATTCCAGGAGACAATTCGCAGTAAATTACTCATAGTTTCTTCATTATTGCAGTCATGATGTTAATTAGGCTGGAGATTTGTTCAGCTTGCTTTGCTAAGATGGACTCGAATTTTTTAAATGATTCTTGCATCATGGATATCAGATTATTTTCATACGACACATTTTGATTAGTGATTTGCGAATGTTGGGCCATTTGTGTATATGTGAGCTGTCTACCTGTTCCTATGGTTTGATTACTTGTTAGTGAACTTGAATTGTTACCTTCAGTTATGTTTTGCGTAGCATTTCTACAGTGTTGACTTTGACTAGGATACTTGCTGTTACGAATTTTTTGATAGACTTCGCAGCCTTTATAATTTGCTGGATGGTCACGGCTACATAGAGCACATGTAGCTGGCGTGTCTCTCGTTTTAGTACAGGTTCGACTATCGTGATTCTTTCCACATTTGACACAGCTATACGGAAGCGTACAATAACGAAAACTATGCTCGTAGGACTGACATCGCTTGCATTGTACTATTTCTCGTTTTTTACGCGGTGGTTCAAAACTTATTTTTGCATGTAGTAAGTATTCGACGTCATATATTTTTTTGTTGTTACTTTGAGGTTCTAAGTTTACAAAAAACATTGATGGAGGTGCTTTTGTTAACCGATGCTTGATATTATGAATTTGTATTACTTTGTGGCCTTGTACTTCTATAGCTTCTTTAAGTTCCATTTCGTCTGCTGTTGGGTGCATATTTTTTAACACTACCCGAAAGGCTCTTTCTTGTTTTAACTGAAATGTATAATGAGCAATATTTTTCAGATTCAGATGTTTAACAAGCTTTCGATAAACATCCGGTGTTTGAGGTACGATTTTCACATTGTTCATTGTAATTTTGGCATCATCCTGATAGGTTTTGATTAGTTTATATGAGAAGTCTTCATCTTTAATGACTTCTTTAATAGATCTGATCATATCAGATATTACTCTGACGCCTGGTATGAAAATAGGCGGTGTTCGATATTTGTCTTGATCTTGTATACTGCCCTTGGTTGTCGTATCATTGATATTCTCAGATTTCGAGGTAACTTCTAAATTTTCATCACAAGAGAGATGTTCATACCTGTTTTTTGATGATACGGCGTCATGTTCACTGTTAGTCTTCTTAGAGGGTCCTATAGAGTTGTCATCATTGCGTATTTTTTGTCGACGCAGCGGGATTGTTTGCCATGAGCTGTTCAGGGTTGAAGCCGTTTCCTGCGTTGTAAATGCTTGGCCGTTAGTTGCTGTAGCTTCTACCACGGTAGATTTCTTTTCACGCAGATATTGCTGTATTTGAAATTGTAAATGTTGGTTCTGTTGCACTAATTGTTGTAAGTGTTGTTTTAACTGTTGATGTTCTTGCAATAATACTTGATGCTGTTGCTGAAGGCTCTGTGTTACGTCGCTGTATTCTAAAGTCGATCCGTTCGTACTATTGTTGACGAATACTTCAATGTTTTCTTGGTTATTTAGTATTTCTGTTGTTTGTGTGATTAGTCCCCCGAAGGGGACGTGGTCAGTTAACATAATTCACTTCACTATATATGGGCGGTATTGATTTGCAATAGTTCTTGATACACCACTGTTCACAAGAGAATGAAGTCACCTTTGTTCACAAATAAAAGCGGTCACCACTATTTCACTAGTAAATTTGAACGGTATTAAGTTGAAAACGTTCCTAATTCACCACTGTTCACAAATAAATGCACTTCTTTCTGACCCCGGACCGGCACCAGTAGCGGCCGGGGCAGTCGGACTTGCGATAAGCGCGAGCCTTCGGCTAACTAGCGGAGCACGTCTGCTCGTGACCGCTGCTGAGCGAGAACTGAAAAACATGTCTAACGATATTTATTTCATGAATACTTGTTAGTTTTTCTAAAACTTGTTTTGAACATTACGCCCTTTTGAAAATCACCGCTTCAATTAAAGCTTGTCAGCAGTCCCCCAAATAGTTGTACATAAATTCTAAAAGCAAAATTATCAGTGGACCACACGCAACTTTTTAATTGATACGATTTCTCTATCAAATGTACAAATACAGAGCACATTTACAAGGACAATTGAAAGTGGATTACTAAAATTTCATCGCCTTCAATGTGACCTGCCTGCAATTTTAAGCATCAGCTTAATCCTTTTTAGTACGCAAGTATAAACCTCTTCTTTCTTGTAAGCTATCATAAGTTCATCTTGCTATAACTTTATCAGATACAAATATTTAAACGGGTTACTTATTTTCGACTGTTCTCCGACTATATAATATGAAATTTATTTTGATCGCAAAACTTCCATATTCTTGCACGGTAAGTTGCAATATTTTTCTGTGTTGGTTATCTTTGAAACTTGTTCAAAAGAATTGCATTAACATTCCAGACGTCAGATGGAAAATATTGCAAATTAACCTCTCGCCTTCCTCTTCTAGACATCTTTCAAGTAGGTACTGTCAATCTAGTTGGCGACTGGTCCAACTTCGCCACTGAAACAAATATTCTAAAATTCAAATCACTGATCTACAAGGCGCAGTCCGTACTAACGTACATACATGATCTTATAATTTTCAAATTTATTTTTGTAACATGCAGGGACGCATGTAGGAATATTTTGAAAAGACATAATTTCAATGTTTAGAGTGGACATTTTGGATCAGTCTTCTACTGACGCCATTTCTCCAGTCCACCCCAATGATCCTAAAGGACCAAAAATGTTCCTGTAAAACATCTGCAACCTTTTGATCTACAAGATCACCACTGTAAATTACTTTTCACTTATCGAAGATTATTTTGCGTGTGAATATCCTTGATGTGACAAAACTAATTCTTTAAGTCATTTACTATTGTGTTTACGCATGTGCGATACTAAATGACTTTTTTGTACAAAACTCTTTTGGCAGATAGAGCAGACATGAGGTCGTTCGCCACGGTGGATCCGCATGTGCCTGGCAAAAGCACTTCTATCTGCGAATCTCTTTTGGCAAACAGTACATTGATATGGGCGTTCACCGCTGTGGATCCGCATGTGCGTAACTAACGTATTTTTAAGTGCGAAGCTCTTTTGGCAGACGGAACATTCATGGGACTTTTCACCGTTGTGCAGTCGCATATGCTTTACTAAATCACCTCGCCGTGAGAAACTTCTTTGACACTCTGAGCACCCGTGAGGTCGTACACCACTATGGGGGCGTTCACCGCTGTGGATCAGCATGTGCGCAACCAAATGTTTTTTCTGTTGGAAACACTTTTGACAGACAGTGCATTCATGAGGACGATCACCGCTGTGAATCAGCATGTGACTCACTAAATGACTTTTGCAGGTGAAGCTTCTTTGGCACAAGGGACATTCATAAGGGCGTTCACCACTGTGGATCCGCATGTGCGTAATCAAACTACTTTTATCAGTGAAGCTCTTTTCGCAGACGGAACAGTCATGTGGGCGTTCACCGCTATGAATCCGCATGTGCGTAACTAAATGACCCCTCCGTGCGAATTTCTTTTGGCAGACACAACATTCATAAGGGCGTTCACCGCTGTGGATCCTCATGTGCCTTACTAAATGACCTCTTATTGCGAAGCCCCTTTGACAGACAGAGCATTCATAAGGGCGCTCTCCACTGTGGATTCTCATGTGAGCAACTAAATGGCTTTTATGTGCAAAGCTTCTTTGGCAGACACAACACTGATGCAAGCCTTTATTAGACTTTTCTTCTGGATTCTTAAGTTTTAAGTTGTTTCCTCCTTTACAGATGTCGTTAGATTTTTCGAAGCTTCTCCCCAGAGTCGTTGACTCAATGACGGTGCCTGTCGTGTCACATTCTCCACCTGTGGGCAGAAATACTAATGAGAATGCAGTCAGACAAGGCTGTCAACAGAGAAGTCTCAAGTGCCACAATTGTTTGCGACATGGCTCTATTATGGAAAAGAGAAAATGTTTCATTTCGTATGACCTATATACGGGCAGTTCTCTCCTACAGAGAATGAAAATTAGTTTCTATTTCAGGAAGTAAAACAAATTACGTATACCGGAAAAAACTACCAATCTTCAAATATTTATTGTTTAGTACATTATCTTCTTCTCTTCAGTATATGCTGTTCATAAATAAGCATTTTGAATGTAAGTTCGTAGTCCAGCACGAGAAAGGAATGTAATGCTGCAGGGAAAAGTAGTGGGGCTTCAGAATGACACAGACTTTCCCGAATTAGTTTTCTATTTTCTTTGCTCTCAGCTAGCTACACGAACTTGCTACATATTCATCTCAGCTGCCGCTGCCTAAAGTACTTTTTGACATTTTCTTAATTTTTCGGTTTCCTATGAGTAGAACGAAAGTATTATTTTAAGAATATTAAAGAACAGTAACACCAAGTCCTAAATGGCAATTACTTCAAAAATTTGGAGCAGTTTTTAAGAAAACTGGGCTTAAGCGTTTAGTTCGAAATTTGAAGTTTTTTACAGAAAATTTTTGATTTTCAATAAACATTGGAAATTATTTGAAGCACATAACTCCCAAATACAATAGCATTTAAAAATTGCTAGAAATGTGCGTATTAACTGCGCGAGATCTTACAATATAATTCCATTTCTGTAACTTTTGAGAAAAAAACGAAATGAACTTTGTCGTACTAAAAAATGCAATGATCACTATCCATTCGAAAAGTTTGAAGAAAAATTTTGGAGCCATGATTGAGAAAATGGCATTTTAGCGTTTCTAAATTTTGAGCTAGTTTTCACAGAAAACGGTTGAATTTTTGAGAAACTTAATATAACATTATTTAAAGTACATGTACTCCTAAATATAATGAAAACAAAATGCCGTTAATATAAATATTATTGGCGTGGGAGAAGTCTAAAAAATTAAATTCTTTTTTTTAAATACAAGTCTAGAGCAATATGACGTTTATGTCATCTCATAAAGATCATTTAGCACTATCCCTACCATATGTTTAAAGAAAAAGTTTTGAGCCGTTTTTGAGAAAATTGTTTTTGCAATTTATTTAAAAATTGCACATATTGCTCGCAATATTGCGCGAAAACTCGGTATCGGGGGCCTCCAAAATGTGTATTTCCAGTGATATCTCGAAATCGATTAACCGCAGCATTACATAACTTTCCATATACTACGTATACTTCATATATACGTACGTATACGGGAAAGTAAAAACAACCCAAACGATGTGCAGATTGTAATGGCAATTCACGTTTTGCGGTCAGTGACATCGATGTTTTCAAAGCATTCGCCTAACCATGAACACAACTGCAGAACGTACACAGAATATTCCCACCTCGATCTGCCCTGAGTCATACCCCTTAGAATTTTCTTTTTATTCAACGTCAAAAAGTTAAGAACAAGGTGATGTACTATCGGGAAAATGCACGTTTTCTTCAGTTTTGAAATTCCTACTCTAACTCATATACAAGTTAAAACATTAATACCCGTGGAAACGAATGTTTTTAGTGTCAAATAATTTAAAAAAAATGCTCAGTTATAATAAGTGAATTAAATGAAATAAAATCTAAGCCGAAATCGATCGGAACAAAAAAAAAATCAGGTTTATACAAACCCGGTAAACGAATATGAGACCTGGAGTATTCTATTAAGCGTCCTTTACGGCAACGATTTCAATTTAGTCAAAAACATTTGAGCAGTTTTTAAGAAAAAAAATGGTTTAAAAAGTATAAAAATCATCAATGTTTGACATAAAATTTGCAAAATATATTAGTCTTTTAAAAAATTGAATGTGACCTTATTTTTAAGTGTTTTTCATGAACACATTTCATTTTAAAAAATGGTTATCTTCTCAATTTTCCCCGTCTTCCAACTACAAAGTTTTGGGTTTTCTCAGTTTTCGAAAAATCACGGTTTTTAACCACCATGACACCTGTACCATTTTCGTAACGTCCTTCAGTCCATCAGACAACAAAATTTCATCTAAAGCGAAAGGGCCGTTTTTTTGAAAATTTCGAAAATGACCCCAGGCAGGGGCTTGACGTCAAGTACCCCCAAAATTAAAATAGTCCAACACGTGGTGTAGCCAAAATGCGTGTTTTGAAGGTCCTGATGCCGAAAACTCGATCGACGGCGAAACGTCTGTCCGTCCGTTTGAGAACAGTAGCAGCGCCTAAACTATGAGTACGTGTTTTGTTGTTTTCTTCTATACTGATATTCTAATATTCATTAATGTTTGGGTGTACTTTACATAACTTACTTGGGACATTCTCAAAATTTCCTCAAAAATGACTCTTAATTTGAGAAAATTAGGAGTCATTTAAATTTCTTGTGAGTAAAATACACTTAAAGATGGCATAGGTCCAAATTTTTACTGTTAACTTTTAATTTTCTATAATTGCAAATGTTTGAATTTTTTCGGCGTCTTCCTACAACTACAAATTGTAGATTGATACATTTCCTTTAAATGAAATTAATTCTTTGGTTAAGGCCAGGTAATTTCTTTTCTTTAGTAGTTTTCGCGCAAGATCGCGTGCAGTATGTACAATTTTAAAAAGTAACAAAAACAAGATTTTCTCAAAAAGAGCCCCAATTTTTTTCTTTAAACTTCTGATAAGAGTAGTGTCAAATGTACTTGATGAGATGACATAACCGGCATTTTTCTCTATACTTTTTTTTTCAAATATTACAAAAGTTATTTTTTATGACTTTGCCTGTCACTTTGTTAATATTTACATTACCTTTACTACGTATATTACGCCGTACGTACTGTAAAGTATTAAGGGTTAAGATCACGTGAACTCGTTCTTGCTTCCATGACCATGACAGTCGTTCTGCACTAGAGAGCGATTCATTACCTCTCCCGAGCGCAGGGGTTCAATGGGAAGGGTAATAATGCCCTAGGATTTGCACCAAGTATTCCTCCGCGGTAAAAGAGATCAGTACTATTCGCGCAAGTTTTCTTGATATTCCGCAGCGGGGGGTGCGGGGAGAGGAGGGCTCAGGCTACGCCACGGCATGAAAGGGCCCACCAACTGTGGGCATGAATATAAGCGTGACATGAGAAATGCTACGATTGTTTGAAAGTACGAGGTGGTTGTTGGCAGCATTGTAAATTGGTAGGTGTCGTTCCGAGTCGAACCTAAGTGACTCAACGTGCCGTGCTATTCAGCGCTGGGTGAGGCATCGGGAGCTCGTGTATCAAGAAAACGTGTGCGAGTAATACGCGACCCCTTGTGCGTGGACGCCCGCCCGCCCGCCCGCCCAGTGCCATGGTGAGTTCGTGGCGCCGCCCGAGGCGGGTCTCTGGCGTGGCATCGTCCTCCCTCGCTCTCTGCGCGCTCGCCCGCCCGCCCGCCCGCCTGCGCCCAGCTGCGCAGCAAGGACTTAATGAATAGTAACTACGTATTAATCTGGTCACTGCTAGCTTCTTTTCCCTGCTCATGTGCCAGAAAACTTTCAACCAAGGGACAATATTCACCCTCATTATTTTATAAATGTTCATTAAATGTGCTGTGCAGAGGAATTTCTTTCATTGAACGTGCAATCCTGCACCCGCTACCACTGTAGGCTATAATATATACAAAGACGTGAAAGTATAATCGCCCGTGATATAAACACTAGCGTTGTTGACTGACGGATACCAACGGGCAGTTAAAAAAACATTTTAGGTATCAGGCGACACCAAAACGTGTATTTCCGTTAAAATTTCGAAATGGGAATTCTGCGATATTTCATAGTTTCTCTGTAATCTCATAATAGTGATTGCCATTGCATGAATGTTTTCTGCCTAACTTCAATTGTATATTTGTAAAACGCTATGCACTTTTCTAACCCATCTCAGCGCTTGTTGAATTATAACAGGAGGAGCAGGAAAAGCTTCTGTAGGCCGCGCATTCCCAATAGTTTTTTCTGGTTTTGCACAAAGAAATTAACTACATTAAGTTTTATTGTAATGCTAATGTGGCCGTATCTGCTTTATGTATTTTAATTATGTACTGATACCATGAAACTACAGAAAGTACTTTAGAAAACGTAATAACACAATGCTACTGGTAATTAACTAACCTTCACACCATGCGTTTTGGTCATTATGCGTTTCATCTCTCGTGTCCAAAGTCTCCTGCGGGGAAAAATAAACAAATGGTCAATAATGCATCATATCAAAATACGTAATTGAAAGAACACTAATAATAGTAGTAATAATATTGATAAGGGGATGCGATGTAAGAGACGAAGATAAATCTTGCAACTTGCACTCTCAACAGAAACCTCATTAAAACGGAATGGCACGAGCATTTGGGAGACAAGGGTATGGGACGTACATTTAGTCCATATTTTTTCAAGTTGAAGTCAGCTAACCACCCTGGCTGACACCTATAAAGGCTGAGGTAGAATCGACATAACGGTCAACACGACACAAGACAAGAGGTCACAGCTGTCCCCTGGGCAAGAGGTCAAAAAAGAGAGGTACTGTAAGCTCTCGGACATCTGGAAAATGGACTTAAGACTTAGGATCTTTGGCTGGACTGAGTCTGCAGAGTGACAGGAAAAACAAGGGAAATCGAGCAAAGATAAAAGTGGAGGTCACGAGCTGCTTCTGGCAAGTGAACCCTTGCCAGAGATGTTACAAGAACACGTAACAACATTGACAAGAACAACCCCATCTCAACCGTCGCACAACAAAGACTAGCACGCTTGGGGAGAGTCATAGAGTAAATCAATTTCATCACCACGGGGGTAGAAGATTTCCAGCGTAGAACTCGAAGTCAGCCCCTGCCTGAAGAGAGAAAGGAAGACGAACGTTCTGAGTTGGAAGGAAGACAAACCAAAACACGTCGACAGCAGAGGCCGCAGCGAGGCGCGGCATAGTGCGCGGTCATAGCTTCATTTCTCCGGTGTTCGGGTATTTCGGTAGCGCCATGCTGGGGAAGGAGTGTCGCGATATCGTAGGGTGTTCTGTTTTTTAAACTGTCTTCGAGCGCGCGTTTTTCCAATATTTTTTTTCCATTTTTTTCCACAGCTTTCCTACGCTTCCTTAAGGCAACATCGACATTTCTACACAAATCTTTGGTTTCACGGCAACACTAATTTTCAGTCAATCCAATAAATATGAAATGAAATAATTATTTTAAAATTCATTTGGTATTCGGTTATTATTCATTACGATTATTGCTAGTTCAGGAGGAAAAAGCGCGCCCTTTCCACGCAAAAAATTAAACTGTTTCTACGGTAGATTAGTGATTCCGGGCGCGGCAACTGCTAAGATCATTAGTCGGGTAAGTGTAGTGCATGATTCCGGGCGCGGCAACTGCTAAGATCATTAGTCGCGTAAGTGTAGTGCATGTTTTATCGCGAGAGGGGATGGCGATCTTCCCTCGATGGATGGCGAGCTCCGGCGCCGATCTACGTCTACTTGCGGAGTTTCCCCTTGCAATAATCTCCTGCCAGCGGGGCACCGACCCAGCCGGGCCAAGCTCTAAGCTCCCGACTGGTCTGTTAGCACGTGTGCAATGTAGTACATGTTAGTGCAACGGGGTGAAGAAAGAAAGATCGCGCGCGGTTCGTGGCCCGTTTGTTTGGGTACTGCTTCAGCATTCGCCTGGTGTTGATCGGAGAAACCATGGAAAACGACCGATCAGACCAACTAGCCTTTAGAATTCTTCTCCAGACGACTGAATTCATCCTAGCTCTACAGCTAGCGTTGAAACACCTGCGCGTCGCGAGAGGAACGCTAGGGCTTCCCGGTCAGAGGCACTGCAGTCGCTGCCAATTCGGCATTCCACGTATCGAAAGGATGTTACGCGCGGGACATGACAAGCGCTCTATGCTAAACAATCACGACTGTGGTCGTCCACGAGTCGAGACGCTTGCCACCGCTGTGAATAGAGCAGGCTGTGTCACTCGACGCGCAGGAGGTGCAGCTGGGATTATACACTCATCTTGCGTAAGCGCATCCGATGATCAGACCCCTTCACAACCGCTCTGCTGGCCTTGAACAAACGACATTTTTGCAGAAGGAGAAACGAGCAAGTGCTACTCACTCGTACAACTACTCACTCGAGCTTCATTTGCACAAACATTTCCATTCTAAGTTCTTTAAATTCATAAAAAGAAAGAGTAAATGTAAATCATTCCTCATAAAATAATGCGTGACGTTTGAGATCTATCACGTTTCATATGTTGACATTCATAAATTTATAAGGTAAACATGTTAAAATACTTCTAAACGTACTGCCTTACTAAATATAGACTGGAGTCGTCCTGTTGTAATGACAGAATTTTGAAAGACTGCTACAAAATCTCTTTTTTTCACCTATGGATTCCACGAGTTCTTTCTTAATTATGAGCCATGCTGCACATCCTCTCTTCTCCTTCGGTTTATCTTTGTGATCAGTTTTTTAGCCCTAGTGATTTGTATGCAAATTATCAAGCAAGTTCGCAAAAAAACAACATTGTTTCGGGATCCATGTTGCGAATGTTAACCAAAATTAAATAAATGTTAACCAAGTAGGTTTTGTTTAAGCTAAGAATCAGGACTCAAAAAAATGCACCGTTTCACTCATATGTGCCTACTAGGTCTTAATGGCGCGTTTGATCACGCGTGGCCAGAAACAAACAAGATTCTTCGAATGCCGCGATGACTGGATTGTTTATGGCTGTCAAAAAGCACGACACTATGCGGCCAGGGATGGGCCATTGTGAGCGGCGACGAGCTCTCAATTTTAAGAGCTATTTCTCACATCGACGAAACCTTGGAGAGACCATCGTTGTTTCACGGCGATTTTCAGCTATTTTCTACTATTGCCACTAAAGCAGGTGAATATTTTTACTTAAGTTAAATTATTCTCTAAAATATTGAAAATACGTAATTTTTATGATTTTGGATATCTCCTCTGACTGGGGAGATGCAAAATAATCTCCCCAGAAGGCGAACTGATTTGAGAGAAGATAAAGCACCATATGCTAAAAAAGTGCCTACTCAGAGACTTCAGAAAAATCGAACTACTGCCAAAATATCTGTCACCCCTAATTTAAGCAAAAATTTTAATCCCATTCATGTGTGGCTCGACTTTACAAATTCAATATCAACTTTGGAATTTCTTGAAATGGTCGTCGACAATTTAACCACATTTAAAACGGGTTTTGCCTCCCACATTAAACACAATACGCAAACACAAGACGTAATGTACTACTAACACAGTAATTTATAAACGATGCCCAAGTTCTACGAATCTCTGTATTTACCTCCCACACAAATATTGTCTATTTTCCATTTTTAAATTTAAATTTTCATGAACACTGATTATAAACAAGCTGTGGTAGTGGCAGGCGTAGTAGGCACTAGTGGTCGTGGTGGTAGTCATGGCACTTTTAACAGACTTGATCTAATGGCATGGTGCTCCGTCATGCATAAAAATGCAATCTTTTTCCACGAAACCAATCTCTGATCTGAGGCAGCAGGCGTATTTGAAGCACCTTTTGTACTGATTCTGCTCCTCTCAACAGTGTCTAATCTGTCACATTCATGAACTGACCTGAAACTGCATACTATAACTGAAATTGGATGTTTGACTATCTGAGTGATACATTTCGAAAAAAACACCTCATCAGGGACCGTTTTCGCGTACTGGCTGCTTTTCTCTGACACAGAAAATATCACTTGTAAGATAATCACTAATTACAATGGCTATTCAAAATAATATTTTGAAACTTTAGAAAATGAACCTGAACTGAATTCCGGTAAAGGTTTGAAAAATTCCACTTCATCTCTGAGTACGAAGTTAACGGTTAGTAAACAGTAAGTAATGAGATATATCATGTTTCTAACCTTTTCCCATCTGATGTTAACAACAATCTGCATTCGTTTTGCCCATTTCAACCATTGGAAGGAGCCCTGGAAGGAGTTATTTTCGCATTATTTCTTGAACTTCTTAAAAGAAGTCCTGCAGCTTAAAGACCTCTTCATACAATTGATAGAATATTTCAACTCCATTCGACTTTATGCAATTGCTCGTGTCTATACTGATGTTTCTTCTATTAATTTTTGGCCTTTTGAATCAATTTTTGTTGCATACGAGGACTCTGTTAGGTTTTCAACTAAATTTCCCCTTAGATTTCACTGCCAAGGTCTCGCCTTCTTTTATTGCAGATCTGACTCTACAAACACATGCTTGTAAAAAAGTCAATTTTCTACCAAAATTTTATTAGAAATATTTGCATTTCTTCATTTAAGATTCAATGCTCTTTTACGAGGCAAAAGGTCAGTACTTTTACCCATAACTGCAGTTTTGCTAGAAGCATTTTCAGTTCACCACTTCAAAAACTCACCAGGAAACAAATCCAAAATCCAATTTTATTCAAAACCGGGATTAAACAAACATTAAATAAACATTATAAAACCCCTAGGTTTAAATTCTGGCACAGAATCACAACATTCAAAGTAGGCGAGATGTGAGAGAACTGGGACTCCTCTAATTACATTAAAAACGGCATTAATGTGTCCCAGTTCTCTCATCAATGCTATGAGGAAGGTGAAGGACACTCTCAGAGAGGTCATTGACATGTTAATGGCATCAGAGCGGTCCCAGTTCTCTCTGCAATGTTACTTGATGGGAAGGGAGTGTACCAGAACTCACAGGAGGGTTCTAATGAATTCTCCGGAGAGGTCAGGGTCACCAAAAACATTAGGGAAAGAACAGTCTCAGAGAGGTCATTGACATCAGAGCGGTCCTAGTTCTCTCCGCAATGCTAAGTGAATGTGACGTACGAAAGGGAAACGTACCAGAACTCTCTGGAGGGTTCTAATGAATGACTTTGAGGTACGGTGCGGACGTGACAGACAGAGCGCGCTATTCAAAAAAACCTCTTTGAGAGTATTTAAAAGGGAGTTGTTGGTCGGTAATCATTTCATTCACGCGCACCGCCAATTCAATAAAAAATGTCTGAAATGACCAACGTGTACTTCGACTCAGAAGATGACGACGAGGTGTTTGACGAGTCAACGTCGGTGGACGTGGAGGAGGGGTGCGAGGATCCCATGAAACCACGCGCCATGGAAGGTCGACGCATGATCAACCTGGGCGATCCGGTCGACCACCAAGATGCTGCCACGAAGCTGTACGTGGATAATCAATTTAAAAACGCGCGGGAATTCACAAACTATACTTCCAAGGAGCAGATAAAAGGACTCGAGGACATGCGGTCCGATTTACATAACTTATCAGCCAAACAAACTCATTATTTACGTCAATGGCAATATCCCGGACCATTCAATGCGGATCTTTTTCGTATTTCGAATGTTGGCAACCCCGAGGAAGACCGCGGTGCTACACCGAGATCGTACGTGAACTGCAAAGTGAAGGAACTGAAAAAAGAGTTGATAAACTTCCTCCAATCCGGTTGAGCAAGCAAGGCAACGTGAACATGCGAAAATTACGCCTGGTCAACATGGCCCCTCCCCGCAACAAGGAGGTCGCAGTAACGAAACAATACGTGGACGCCAACATGAACCTCATCACACGCAGGACCTTGCCGCAAGATAATAATTTTAATCAACAACGTGGCTGACCCCATCGAGGAAACTGATGTCGTCAACCTAGGGACCTTACGTCGTTTCTTGAATACAAACTAAGAGAGAGAGATTATGTTTGTCTATAATCGAATAAAATGACCATGTAAAAACAATAAAAAATAAATAAGTGATAAAAAAGAGAGAAAATTGTGTCTTTAGTCCCACTCCATCCTTTTCCTATCCTTACCCCCCCAAAGAAATTAGACTAGTGTAAATGAAAGTTTTTGAAGACAGCTATAGATGGCAGAGGACCCTGCCAGGTCGGAGACGTAGGAAAAAAAAGTAGTTTTCTTGTGAAATAAGCTTTTTATTATTCCAAACATTTTTCGAAACATTGAATAAAACAATACAATAGCATATATTTTTACACACTGTCCATCCCAAGCATAAAAACTTCATTTCCTACGAGCTGATTGAGGTCAAAGTCGCGTATGCGACGCACTCGAGTGTCCAAACCCAGTCTTCTCTGAAGATACAAAAGTGCTATACTACGCGGATTTTCAAGTCTCATTACGTTTTGCAGAAGGCGAAGCACAATAGGGTCATCAAGAGAGAGGTTGCTGATATCAACTAGCCCCCCTTCCTCGTCCTCACTATCAGTACTTTCCCACTCTTCATATCACCATTATCATTTGTCTGCGGTGGCGGTTTATGTATCAAGACGTATCTACACATGGGGCATGTTTGTTGACTCGTCAACCATTGTTTAATACATTCATCACAAAAACGATGTTTGCAGTGTTTCAACCCATCGCGTAATATTATCTTTATGACAGATTGGACAAATTACCTCTGGACAAATACTGTCGCCGTTCACCTCAGCGAAAGGTGTTTCCGTTGTCGTCTCCATGTCAAAATGTACGGCTAACTGGCGTCGGCAACCGTAGCAGTCTCGCTTGGCGGGTGGCGGTCCGTCGATGTGCGTGCGGCCCTTGTAATGTTCCAGGTAGGGTAGAAGTTCTTGAATTGATGACAGCTGTTGAATGTGAAGAGGTAGGCGAATGTAGACGTGAGGCACCTCTCTCGCCGCCCAATGTGTCAGAAACGTGACGGGAAGATGAGCCAGACTGTCGTCATCCAGGTGACTGAGAGAGCCACCACTGTCGCGAAGGCGTTGCAGAGTTGCGCAGTCGCACCACCACCACCACCTTCGAGTACACCCAGCCTGCTTTCTATTTGACTCATTCTCCGCTCAATGTCCGCAATCCACGAATGCTTTACATGTTTCAGAATCAAGTCCTTTATGGCACGTGTACGCATGCTATCGTAGGCGGTGGCCTCCATGGTAGATGCTTTCCAGGCGATGACTAAGTGTCGTTTCGCCAATACGAACGTCCCTTTTATGTTATCTTGTAGCAGGCGGACACCCCCCTCCCTCCCCCCGCTCCCGGAAGCTAAGTTGTTTTGCCTTTCACCTCCTCACGGAGCGCTGTCATCTCTGTTTCCAACACCGTAATTCTCTCCATTTCTAACTTTACCCGTGCTTTCATCATGTAGTTGAACTCTGATTTTAAAAGTTCACCGCCGTTTTTGGTAAAATACTCTTTCAGTTAGCGTTCCGCATTCGCCACTGTTGTCAGTGTATTCTTTACCCTCTCTAAACTTATCATCTACTCGCTCTGTAACAGTTTTGGTCATATTATCCAATTGCCCCTTAACAGCCACGTCATTTTCTAGTACGCCTGCACTCACTTTCCGAATCATTCTATTGTTGAAATTGTAATTCCCGGAAGACCCTACTTCGGGTAAACTATCCAGCAGACGGGGTGGGATCTTATCTTCGTGTTTCTTTATTAGTTCCCTCATTGCTTTTTTATTGCTGTCTCACGCCCGCTCACGTGTGCCAACATCTCGGTACGCAAAGCATCGATGGCTGCATTACGGCCTCTATCAGTTCATTGCGAGCGGAGTTGACATAAGCCTGAACACTGCTGGCAACAGCAGTGTCATCACGTTCTCCTCCTCCGCTCTCCCCAACTCCAGACACTTTTTTCCTTGATGTCTCACGTCCGCTCATCGCGTATTCCATCATTTCGATACGCAAAGCATCGATAGCTTTATTCACGGTATCTATGAGATCATTTCGAGCGGAGTTGAGGAAAGTCCGAACATTGGTCACGGAAACAGCGTCACTTTCGTCGATGGCATCCCCGATATTCATCAAACGCTTCTTACCAACATCATAATCTTCGCCCACCCCACCGTGACGTTTCACCCGTCGTAAACCACCCATTTCAATCTTTTGATCCACGTACTTTCTCGGTACGGCATCGGTGTCATCTTCAGGATACCCGATATCTTCGAGGCGTTTTACACGGAAAACACAATGACCATGGTGATGTATATGGTGCACGCAGTGTGGGTGGTGCTGCGAACGAATGGTGCGCCCGAATAAATCCATCTCCAAAGACTGACGACACTCTTTCCGAGAAAGTTGTTTATATAAAAGAATTTTTTTCTTGTTTTGTAATTAGGTTTTTGTTTTGACCCACAGTGTACATTGTTTTACAATCCTCTCTCTCTCTCTCACACACACACACATCTTTCTTTTACCGCTGGAGGTACTCGTATATACCACCATTGACTTTCACACAAACTGTTACACAAGTTATTCTTATCTCTCTCACTTTATTATTGACCTACTTCACGATTGTTTTGTTTATAGATATTTATTAACACAGGTAGAATTATGGAGAAGGTACCACTAATCAATTCACAGCAAGTCATCTTTTTCAATAACAACTTCTCTGCCGTGCCTCCACATTTCTAGTTCTTCTGCAGCGGTGGCGTTGGAGTAAACAAACACAAAAAAGTAACATAACGCGCAAGATGACGCACTGCTACTGCCACGCGCGCGCGCGCTGGGGGCAGAGGGGGGCGCGTGTCCTGCCGGTCGACGCTCTCGACGGCTCGCGCCGCCGCTGTAAACAAGGACACGTGCCTCGCTCTCTCTCTCTAGCACTCTACCCCATCCGGTGACCCTCAGCGGTGGGCCGCCGCCGAGGTCGTCAAGGTCGCGCGTCTCCCTCTATCTATCCCATCCGGCATTGCCGGCTTCACCGTGCCACTACACAGCCAGCGGCGGCGTCATACAGTTTAATTTTATCATGTGTGTGTCTCTCTCATCTGTCTCACTACAGTATGGAACCCCACTATATGGTTTTCTTCTATAACAACGAAGGAATTGCCGAGAAGGTATTACATTTTGTTTTCTTTCTTCTATATATTTCTCAAACATGTAACGAATTGAGAAGAATGTATTATTTCTCCATAATGTCCATATGTTAAATGGAATAGAACTTTCTATTCTCTCTGAATTTAACTAAACATATATGAAATAATTAAAGACATTGGAGAAATAATACATTCATTACATAAAAGCCACAGGTGATATATGGACTAGATTGTTGTTAAACTCTTTTTGGCTCTCTGTTCTCACTGAATTTAACTACACTTGTGGCTTTTATAACTATTACAATTATTGATATTCTCTTCTCTATCATTCTGCAATGCCTATAATTATTTCAATTGGACTAGGTTGTCTTTAAACACCACCTGTGACTTTTATAACTATTGCAACTTTCGTTATTCTCCTCTCTAACACTTTGATATTACCATAATATATGTAGTAACAAGGAAGGAATTGAGGAGACGGTAGTATTGCAGCAAGGTATTCACACTCATTGAAAACAATTGAATGGATTTTTTTATATTTTTATTTGATATTTTACAAACAAATTGTTTATATTTCTCCATTCACACGCATTGAAAACAATTGAATGGATTTTTTTAAATTTTTATTTGATATTTTACAAATTGTTTATATTTCTCCATTCACACTCATTGAAAACAATTGAATGGATTTTTTTATATTTTTATTTGATATTTTATAAACAAATTATTTATTTTACTCCACGTTTCTCGGTTTTTTAAATCAAGTTCTGGAATGACAAGCGCGACGTTTGCATTGTTTATTGTACTACAACCTATATAGATTAGGTACGGCTTCCCCTGCAGGATGACGTCTATTCCCATACATTCCACGTCTGCCGTCATTCTGTAATAACAAGAAAAACTTGATGACTGATTCATTCAATCTTCAAGTAAGACGTCAACTAAGGTATATACAATTACCTTTGTGGTAAAAATAGATCTATTGCGTCGTGTAGTGACGCAAATAGTTGTATTACCAAACTTCGTTGACACCACACTACGGGCTTGCGTTATGAGAAACGCAAGCCCCTTCGGTGGTGCATTCAACTTGACTGAGACATTACTCGCCTCCGCTTTCGCAAGTAATGATTTCCACGGGCTAGAAAAGTAGTGATAATTGATGTCAGTGCTTAATTATATTTTTTTACATTCATCAACGTGCGAGGTATTACTTACTCCATGCGTGGCGGGGTGTACACGTACACCGGACAATCCTTTGTATTTACGAATTTTTTATAGGCGTGGTTGATATCAACCCCACCGTTGTTCACTTCGTCGTCGAAGCTGTCGCCCCTAACAAGGAGGGCGACAGCGTCACGGCGAATGGATTCCATTTCCTCCCCACATGGGTCACTGCAATCATAATACAAAATAAATGAAATATATATATATATATATATATATATATATATATATATATATATATATATATATATATATATATATATATAATGTATTATAGACAGTCAGCCAGCAGTAGTGTGTGTGTGTGTGATGCTTACATTTTCCTTCGCTTCACCAGCGCTTGTGGAGCTGGGGAAGGACATGGTGAGCACTCGACCACCTCCTCATCAGAGGAATAGATGACGTTGTTGTTCATGATGTTGCTGCTGCGTCTCTCGTAGCGTGGCGTGGCCTGGCGTGTGCGTGCGTCTCTATCTCGACGCAACTGCTGTGAAAAAAGCATTACCTAACAAAAATAGATAGAGTCCTTCCCCGCGCGTGTCTATCTCACACACACATGTATTGTGATAGTTACATTTACAGAGATAGATTATTATTGTTGTTATTTTTTTGAAGCCTAGCTGGGAGAAATCTTAATAGTTAGGTCACCATGCGTTTCTCTCGAAAAAGCTGTACTGTGAGACATGTATAGTGTGTATGTAAGAGAGCCCATCTCGTTCCCGCTGATATATATATATATATATATATATATATATATATATATATATATATATATATATATATGGCACGAGAGGTCTCTCGTGCTTCGCAGTCTACAGGCATCTGCTGACTTCTCCGTAATACACGCACACAACGCGCGTGAGAGATTGTTACGGAGTAAAGCAAAAATCTCTCTCTCTACTTTTTCCCGGTGAGTACGCACATATACACCTTCACATTCAGAAAAGGTTTTTGATTTTTTTTCAGAATATTTTGTAATTAAAACTTTTGTATTCTATTTAGGTACTCCGCATCGCACTTCTTTTAATTTTGAGAAACAAATAGTACCTAGTCGATTTTGTTTTTCTTTGTCTTCATTGGTGAGTTTTCATGTTATTACGTGCACACACATAGTGGATCGAAACTTCCTTCTCATAGTTTTTTGTTTTTAATTTTCAAATTTCCTTTTTAGATTAATACATCCCACTCATGCAACGCCAAGACCCCCCACCGTCACGTGATTGTGTCATTGCAAATGCTCTCCAATGGACGGATAGTGTAGTCTTTGAATGGACGAATTTTCCGTGGTACTATTGCAAACTCGCTGGATGTGTTAGATCCACTATCATTTCTTACAAGTTGCCGTATTCCTTTCCATCTAAAATTTTTTGATGTGTTACATGGCAATCCCTCACGGCCAAGTTACAAAATATTTGCACAGCTCGAATGTCGATTCATTCTCGAACATGAGAACCCGGCGACACGTGACATCATCGGTGACGAAAAATCAATCTTCCTTAATTCTCGATCAGCCATACTTACGAGTGGTGATGACATTTCTGACTTTTTTACAACAAGAATAATCGATCCCATTAATTGTAAATTTGGCGAGTTTTCCTTGCGCGATTCGGGGAAGTCGCTGGTGGCCATTGTTGCCCTACATGTTTCGTCACAATTTTTTGAACTGATTGCACATTCCAGATCGTCATATATTCCTCTACCACGTGTCATCAGCGCTCGTAAGGCTTGTACCAATGTGCGAAATCAAGATGACAAATGTTTTTTGTGGGCTGTCGCCTGCGGTCTATTTCACAAACGACATGCCCAAAGGGATATTTCGGCATTTCAAAAGAATCGTACAAGTACGTACAGAGAAACACTTTTGGAATTAGAAAATACTCTGGATTTGCTCTGGTGATGTCACGTGGCCTCCCCCTACTCACATGATAAAGCGTATAGAGCGACGGAATCCCTCTTTTTCTTTCAATGTGTATCAACTCGTGTGGTCTTCTGAGGAGAAACAGTGGAGAGTTGTAGGTCCTGTACACTTTTCGGGAATGAAGAAAGAGAACCATTTCAATCTCCTGTTGCATTCATCACGGGGACAGACTCATGTTTGGATTAAGAATTTGAGTCGGCTAGTGTCGTCACAACACTCAGCCCATAACGGTCAGGTTTACACTTGCGAGCGTTGTCTTCATTTGTTTTGGTCCTCACAGCAGCTCGCAGTACATGAAATTGATTGCGGTACTGTTGGTCCCGCGCGTTTGACCTTACCGCACGGCGACAAACGCTTCATTAAGTTTACGCAATTTGAAAGAAAACAGCGATGCCTGATTGCGGTTTATGTTGATTTTGAATGTTTGACACGCTCTGTTTTTTCATGTCAACCACCGCCGAACAAGCCTTACCTTCAGCCCTATCAATTACATGAACCTTTTGCTGTCGGTGTACAGGTTGTTTGTGACTTTGATGATGCACGCTCGCGGTATATCTCACATCGTGGTCCCGATGCTACTATAAAACTTTTAGACTTTTTAGAATCCCTTGCAAAAGATTATGAATACCTGCTAGATCATCCGCTCCCATCGTCATGACGGAGGCGGATGAGATTGCTTTTCAAACTGCCGACACTTGTCATATTTGCAATGAACCGTTTTTGGAAAATGCAATAAATCCTCCTGTTCGGGATCACGATCATTTTACAGGGAGGTTCCGCGGCGCTGCTCATCAACAATGTAATAACTTCCCCGCGCCGACACACATTCCCGTGGTGATGCATAATGGAAGCGGATACGATTGGCACTTTCCCCTCCAAGCCTGGGCTGATAACTCGTACGCTCATTTCAATATCATTCCTCACAATCACGAGCGATTTATTGCCATTTCACATAGAATTGGAAAAGTCGAATTGCGGTTTTTAGATTCATTGAAATTTCTGGGTTTCTCACTAGATACATTGAGTAAATCACTTTCTGTTTCCGACCTCAAATACACACGGAAAGCTTTTCCAGACGACGCTCAATTTGCCCTGGCTTGTAGGAAAGGTGTTTTTCCGTAATTTCCATTTACATAATATGTAAATGAGTGGTCGAAACTAGACGAGACTCGTCTGCCGCCGGCGAGTGCATTTTTCAGTCAGCTCACAAAACACATTTCTGAAGCTGACTACGCACACGCGCAGAAAGTGTGGCGCATATTTGATATCAAAAATGTAGGGGAATATGCCGACCTGTATTTGAAGGTTGATGTCGCGCTTCACGTGGACGCTTTTGAACTTTTTCGATATTTATGTTTTAAAGTCTACGATCTAGATCCGACCTTCTATTACACCGCTCCTGGACTTTCGTGGGATGCCATGTTGAAAACAACTGGCATTGAACTCGAATTGTTAACAGACATTGACATGGTTCTCTTTTTCGAGCGGGGTCCAATCAGTATTAAGGAGAGAGAGAGCGCCCTATCGACAGGCATTTTTTATTTGGAAGAGTGGTGGGGGCGACAGCATTTGTTCAATGACATATGTTACTGTGACGGGCGACGTAGTCATTAGCCATTGGACCTTCGTCATGGACGGACATCGCAGTGTGGCTGACGGTGACAACGCAACTACTACTTCTACTACTACTACTACTACTACTACTATTACTACAACTACTACTACTACAGAAGATGGCGCCGGGTGGCGTCAGGTGGCAGATCACATGTGGAACAATCTCGCGAATGCTGCTGTCGCCTTCGCAGTTGCCGCCACCGCCAAGGAAGGTGAGGGGGGCCGCTTAAGACAGACGGCGACGCAGAAAGCACCGACCTCGGGAAGGAGATCGCCTTGCTCTCGACAGACTTAGCTCTCAGCGCTCGACTCATTCACGAAGGTCATCATAGCAAGTACAGTGAGGGGTCATCTCCACCATTTTTCTGTGACCTTATCATCGACTTACATCTGAATGTCTTGTCATGGAGGCGCTTGGCCATCTGCTCCCGCATTCTTATGGTGCAATGTTGCGTAAGCGTGTTGACGTCATTCGTCAGGCTCTTCAGTCTCTCCCCTCTCCCCGAGAAAATGTACCCCCTCCTATGATGAAATGGAGTTGTCCTTTCCGGCTTAATCACTTTCTCTTTCTCACGCGCCTCTCTGACCCCGGCTGGTTGATAAGTGCCGGTCACGGGTGCATTGTTTGACCTCTATCTCTCTCTATATATATTCACATAGTTCGTTCGAGACAGGTCACATCATGGACTGGAGACGCATCCTTCCCAATTTACCGGTCCGCGAGGAGAGCCTACGCATGATGAAATTTATTAATTCGTTGTGAAAATCACGCACTCGGCATCTTCCCACGACGGAGTTTGTTACAATGGAGCGTAAATTCTGTGGCTTGCAATCTTACACTAACTAGAGCTTACAATACCAACGAATTACTACATATTCTTCCCGATGGCTTAACTGATATCGATCATGGTGGGTCCACTGCACTCCATCTTGCTGCCGAGCATAATATGGCAATGTGTGCCGTTCTCATCGCTGCTGGAGCCAACATCAACGTTAAGGACAACGACGGCAACACGCCTCTCCATATTGCTGTAAGTCACACTCAACCCGATGTTGTTCGCCTTCTCTTATTGGCGCATGCGGACATTAACGCTACTAACGAGGGAAAGACGCCAGTCCAGCTCGCGGCTGACGAGGTTGTGCGTGCTGTTTTCGAGACTACTGCTGACGCCCCGCAGAAACAAGCAAAATGTCATTGACGGCTTGTTATCAAGGGATGATGTAGATTCAGGTTCGCGACTTGCGAGCGCTGGATGATGAGACGCTTTGCGTGCTGCCTCCTGCCATCTATCTGACGCTGGCCTCCGACCAGGTACATGCTGTTTGGGAGCGCCTACCTTTACATCTCAGATTAAGGGATAACTTTCAAGCCCTTCTCTTATGTTCCTGTCATCGCAGCTTCTACGGTCCACCTCCCCAAAAACGCTATTGTGTACGCTGTATTCACAAATAACTTGTGTAGTGTGATAATAAACTAGAGCTTTACATTACGTTTTGTACATTTTTTCCTACAGCTCCAAGCAGGGATGTTCCTTTCTTTTCCTTTAGTATTCCAGTATTTTATTTATTTCATAAGTTTAATGTTTTTATTTATTGAAAGACACCGTCACTTTGGTGTGGTCATTTACGGTTAGCCGACAGTTCTGGGACTTTAACTTTCTTACGTCATTTCACTTAACATTGGTGAGAGTTCTGTGACCGCTCTGAGAGTGCCCTTCTATGACGTCATTGTTGGTGACCTTGACCTCTCCGGAGAATTCATTAGAACCCTCCTGAGAGTTCTGGGACATTCCCTTCCCTTCAATTAACATTGCGGAGAGAACTGGGACCGCTGATGTCATTAACATGTCAATGACCTCTCTGAGAGTGTCCTTCACCTTCCTCATAGCATTGCTGAGAGAACTGGGACACTTTAATGCCGTTTTTAATGTAATTAGAGGAGTCCCAGTTCTCTCAGATCTCACCTACTATTCAATAAGGAAACCACATTCAATAATTGCCACATAATAAGGAAACCACGTTCAATAATTGCCACATCAGCTGTTTTGATAAACAGTATCACAAATCTTACAGGAAGAGAAATAATTTTCCCCTGAGAATTTTGTTAGGATTGTATGTTGCTCTTTTAATGTAACTATGGAAATAAATTCTACTGACATCACTTCCATAAGTACTTTTTGCTTTTGTAAACAGATGTTTTTTTTCATACAATCTTTACATGCAAAGAAAATTCATGTCATTGACAAACAGAACAGAAAGAGGATAGGACCTAAGATCGAACCTTGTGGGACCCCATGCTCTATTGGCACAGAATTGGTAGTACTAGTAAATAATGTCCTTTTGTGCCAGTATGGTAATTCTACTCTTTGGGATCGATGCTTAAGGTACGAGGTTATCCAGTCTAGGGCAATACCAGGAATTCCATATGAAGGTAATTTTGAAAGCGGGATGTTATGGTCAGTAACGTCAAAAGCTTTTGAAAGATCTAAAAATATTCCAATGAGTGCCAATGAGTGCTCCATTGATGAAGCAACTTGGCAGTTTCCGTAAATTTTGATTTTTTAAAAACGTGTGTAAGTCTCAAAATGTTTCCAATCATTCCTTTGTAGAAAAGCCTCTTTATTTTTGAGAAAACTGACATACGAGAAATGGCTGGTAATATTGAATTTCATTTTTGTTCTCTTTTAAAAAAAACACGGTTAATTTTCGCTGTTTTGAAAATACCTGGAAATAATCTTGTGCATAAAGAAGCATTGAAAATGTGAGTACACGGATGTGTATATGCACGAGTTTTTGATAAACAATCCAGAAATTCATCCAAACCAGATGAATATTTATTTTTTAGTTTGCTGACTATTCCGAGGATTTCGTTAGAAGTTTTGGAAATAAACATTGGGTTGAAAGTTTTTTGGGAAGCATATGATGTTGAATTGATGTTGAGATCAGGTGCATCTTGCTGCAGCAGACCTCTAATTCATGCTTGCCCTTATCCTCCCTTGGCTACGTTAAATGAAGGTATTTTCAGATTCTTCTAGTTTCAGAACACCTTTGCAAAATTAGATTGAAGGAGAGAACTACAAGATTAGAAGACCCCCCCCAAAAAAAATTCACTAATGTGCAATAATCTAGATCTTTTGAAATCATATTTCTTAAGTAGCTCAATTTGTGATAAGCAATAACAAAAAATATCCAGTAGATATGATGAAAATCTTTGAAACTCACTGTCATGAATATATACGTTTAAATTTCGTTATTTGAAAATGTTATTCCTCCTGTTGGAAGAATCTTGCATGCTCTAATGTCCAATATTCACTTGCTGATCTCTACCTCAAACAAAATTCTTCAATTCTACATATACCATTGCCTCACTCTCTTTTTGTGATAAAACTTTCTAAAAATGCACTTGCAAATAACAAATAAGAGGCAATCCAGATTCATCAGTTATAAATAAAAATGGTAGTTTTTTCTTACCTTGTGTCCCCATTCTTCTTCAGTGAGCTCTTCCTTAATATTCACCCTCACTGGTGGCTTCAGTTCCTCCTGCGAATGCACCAAAACAATCAATTATTATACTCAAATATAATCTCTCTTTGAGAGAAAGTAGAGTATCTATGGCTCGCGTACACACACAAAACAATTCCAGAAAACAGCAATTTCAAAAACAGTACATCTCGCTTTCTCTGCCTTACATTCAACGTTTTCAACTTTGTAACAAGAGCCTAATCGACAATGATGCACCTTAGAAATTGAATGCAACCTGAACAAATTAAATTAACAACCAATTATTGGAAAATTAAAAAAAGATTTAAGGATAAACAGCTGTCAGAGATTAAAAGAATCACTAATTTTAGTATACAAGAATGTAACTTGCAGTTATGTAACTACAAATCCTCCGAGTTGTGAAGATGAAATTCATAGAAATACTTGTAATGAAAAATTATTGCGACTGTCTGAATTTTAACAGAGCAAACAGCGGTAACAACCTTGAGATTTATATTATTAAATGGCCTTATTTTATAATGGCATTCCGTTCAAGATGTTTCTTTAACTTCCATTCCACTGAACAGTAATGGCATTAAATGTTTAAAATATATTTAAGTCGTGGCATAATATTTCTATTAAACACTAAATTATTATTTTTAATAATGTTACAGTGATGTAGATAAATATTTTTGCAATATTTCCTTTTAAGAAGTTTCATTGATTGCTCGTACGTGTTCTAAAAACAGAAATTCCCTAACATCCTTTGTTGTTTCTTTTCTTCAAGAAAACGGTCTGATAAGAAAATTTACAATGAAATTCTTAACTTCAGGGCATTCTTGATTCAAGAGGTCAGTTACATCCATTCAACCATAGGAAAATTTCTAAAAATATCTGTAGAAATAGAAAACTGCATAATACAATATAATGTGCCTTTTACTAGTATTATAACAGTTTAGAAAGAAATAGGTTGAAAATCTAACTTTCTTGGGGTGATGGGAACTATTGGGGAAATGACCACATAGTTAACATTTAATTACTAATTGAATATGTAAAAATAATGGTAATATTTAAATCACATGGATTTATTAAGTTGTTATAAATAATTACACTGCAGTTAATAGGATAAGCACTCATGAAATCACATGTAATTCTGCCTGCTTGCCGCTCGCAAGACAACTGAGAATACAGAAAACAATGAACAATGATGGCAGTCACAATTCTGCCCACTGTGAAATGCATAGTTTCAATTGTAACTTATCTAAGCCTACTTACACCGTAGCTTACATTGTGGAAGTTTTGTCTATGAATCCAATTTGTTCAAAAGTGAAATTTAACTCTCACAATAAACTTACATAAGATTTGATTTAAGTCATGTTCATGAATATGACCCTAAGCTCCTGTCCAGTCCCCCTGTGTGTGTGTGAGTGTGTGTGTGTGTGTGTGAGTGTGTGTGTGAGTGTGTGTGTGTGAGTGTGTGTGAGTGTGTGTGAGTGTGTGTGAGTGTGTGTGTGTGTGAATGTGTGTGCGAGAGTGTGTGTGTGAATGTGTGGTTAGTGTAGTGCATGAAAGTGTGTGCAAGTAAGGATGAGGCTGATATAAGAAAGAGGAAGGAAAGATCATGCACGGTCCGTGGCCCCTTTCTTAAGGTACTGCTCCAGCATTCACCTGGTATTGATTGGAGAAACCATGGAACACTACTGATCAAAGCAGCCAGTTGCTACAATTCTCCTCCAGACAGCGACTAAATTCAATCTAGTTCTCTAACTAGTGTTGAAAATCCTGCCACTGTCAAGACTCGAATCTAGGACCTCCACTCAGATGCACTGTGATGACATCAGTTGACATCCAGAGCCTTTCCCAGTTGCTTTCAATAGATTGTTTACAACTTGCACAATGAAATTAGAAACAAATGACAGAAGATAAGCATTCATTCTACTAATTTCACAATCTTACTAAAATTTGTTGTTTATACTTTACAACTGGTTAATAATATTAAGATATAAAACTTCTGGAGACCAGTTAAAGCAAAAATCACGATATTTGGTTGAGTGGAATGCTCAAACTTCTATCTAAACGAAAATCCTTTAAACCTGTTTAAACGTCAACATTTGTTATCTATGAGTGTAAATGGTCACTGTACTCGTACATACTCCTGGATAATATCTATCTATTATTGTAGCCCTGATGAAGGCCAAATAAATGGCTGAAATGTTGGCAATGTAAACTGTTGTACTGACCTAAAATCAAGAAGCACACCACATAAAAAACTTTTAGTTTATTTTCTATTTAAAGATTTTTGCAATTTTCTAAATGTCAGAGATTTTAATAAAAATCAGAGGTAGAGCACACATGTAAATGCAATTTCTTCTATACAAGCAAAATTTTTCAAGAAAAGGTGTTCAGTCATTTTCCCGAAAGAGCTGAAATTGTCACAGACGCTTCATGTTAAGTACCTCCAAAAATTATAATATCTAAATGATCTCAGGCACAACTAGATCTTACTCTCAATGGATTTACCATGTTCCAGTTTAAAAGCTTCTAATCAAATGGATTTATGTGAGACACATTCATTCATCAAATAAAATACATCAAACAAATTGTTTCTCGGGTACAAAATTGCATGACTCCTATCCACCTGCAGCAATGTTAACCGTCTTTGAAACCGCATTAATGGACTTAATGATGTGTGAGCAAAATTTCAGCTGAAAAGAAACTTCAACCCAATTTTATGATCAATATTTGAGATCATACAGTTGAGGTGATTTCAATATTTTTCCTCCCTATACTATAAAAGGTAGAAAAGGAAAAATTGTGAAGAGACTGCACGGTAAGAATTCTTAATCTCCAAAATACATATGACAACAAATCAGTATGATTATAGTGTAAGACTATTGTGTAATAGTTTATATTCAGTTTTTATGTTTCTTTTAGGCATCAACGCACTGCAAAAAGTACAGCCCTGACCCAGGCATTAGATATAAGAAACTTGTATGAAACTCTTGATTTAATTAGATAAAGAATGTTGCAACTAATTATAGTTTAGAACTCTCATTTTAATCGACAAACAATTGTAGAAACTGACAAATGTAACTGCATTAGTCAGGTATAAGTGATAATATTTTCTGGAACTGCTTTAAATTTTACAAACATACACAAAAATATTTATTTATATTCTACAAAGCCAGTGAGATATACCCAATGACAGGCTTATATTAAACAAAGATCAAATCATTTAACAAAGTAACATCATATAAATTTAACAAAATAACATCAACTAGTTACAATAAATAAAAAAAAATGAAGTAAACTGAACTAAAATTAAAATTAATGGTGACTGGTTATAAATGGAAAAGATAATGAGCTAATCTATTTATTCTTGTATGTGAAGTTCAGTGCTGCAATGCACAAAGTCAATATCGAGTCAGTCAAGATATCAATATCACTCTCAGCACTGATTATAAATTTGGTGACATATTAGACCAATTTATAAAAAAATGATATTACTTGAAAACCTATCATTTGAGACAATATTATAAAATGGTCTCACAGAACAACACACATATTGCGTAACCAATAGTGAAATCATTCCATGTATCAGTGGACAGAAATTAATATTTCTTAATACTTTAATAAAGATAACGATCAATGATAATTGTTTTCTTTTCGCTAAACGTGTGAGGCTAAATTTTGATAAGTAATCATTATTGATTCCATGTGGCAGATAACTGCCAGTATCCCGAAATTCTAAATATTTCATAAATCTTCTCTGACAATTGTCCTATTTGAAGTCCTTTACAATCAGGAGACCATATTACATAAAATAGTCTTTAAAACACAGATGGACATATTTTCTTCCCCAATCTCATGAGAAAGCGAAGTGTTTTATTGTAACATACCCATGTACCATACAAATGATTTTCAAAAAATTACATACGGGAGGTAATTCTTTATCAAGTTACACTCACCTTTTCTGAATACTGGACAAATTTTTGCAGATTTCCACACATTAGGGTAGAAGCCAAATTTACAAATTGTTACCAGAATCAGAAACAGGGGCAACGCAAGACCTTTAAAACAATTACGCAAAAACAAAGCTGGGACCTCATCTGCCCAAATGTTAATTTCTCAGGCATTCCCTGACGCTTATGCAAACATAATCAAAATCTAAGAAAACCTGATTTCCCATTTTATCATAAACATCTCCAACATTCTACAGAGCAGTCTAAGATTTATTATATGATTCCAAGAAAAATTTTAGAAAGTTGTTAACATTAACAACAGGGTCAGATGATACTTCATTTTAATATGATAAGCATGATGGTATTCTACTTTTATTTAAACATTTTTGGTACTAAGGACCCAGGAGAATTTGATGGATCATCAAGAAGAGCACTTCTAAGTTCCGTATTGTATAATTCATATTTTTCATTAATTAGTTCCTTTAATTATTGTCCAAGGTTTTTATTAACTTTAACAAATCCTTGTAAAAAGGAGCATCAACATTTGATGTTCTTTTAATTGTTTTCTTAACTTACTTTTTAGCCTTACTTTGTCTATAATTTCTGTTGTAAACCAAGTGAGGTATTTGCTAGATTTTATGTTTAAAACTGAGGTGTGGTGTTGAATAATTTGCTCCAACTTAAAATAAAAAATTATTACACATATTATCTATATCGGGGGATTTATCTAATAATAATAAACCGGGCTAATCAGTAGCTTCCAACTCCTTTTTACTCTCAATAACACTAAACCAATATACAAAATTTGGATGAATTTTACAGTAAGAACTGATGGATCTATGGATCAATAGAAGGAAATTAATTTTTTACATTGTATCACGAATAGTTAGGAAAGTATTTGAAGAGATATGAATGTCATTAAGTATATATACAGAACAAAAAGCAGTATTACATAAAATTAATATTAAACAAGGAGTCATAATCAAAAGTTTAATAGAAGATCAATAGGGAAAAAATTGACTCACTTCTTCATCTTCCTCCTTCACTTCTTTCTTCATGGAGCAGGGCTCACCTTCTTCCTGCAAAGGTCAACAATAGAGGCTACTATTTGATAACAAATGCATCAAGTAACAACACTAACTGAAATATACGAGAAAAACCTGTTGTGGAAAAAAACAACATTGAATGGTACAAATGTTACACAAGGCTCCAATGTGAATAATAAATTCATCAAAAATTAATAAAAGAGTATTCTTATTTTCGAAGTTACACTAGTTAATCTAAACTAAGACACATGAAGTAAATCTAAATACGAAATAAATATATTTCACTCTAAATGTATTATTAATTCTTAAAATATCCACAATCACTTGAAATGATATAGGTTTGACTATCTCGTGGATGAATGGAATTAGGGTAAATTCTCTAATGAAACATTAAGAACAGACATTATTTCTGGTATCCTATCCAATCTTTTTTTTCTTTTGTTTTTTAATGAATACATTTTTAATCTAAACAAAATAAGGTATTTCCTGTCAACTACTACCCAGAAAATAATCTGTAGCATTCGTCTCATATCTTAGTCTAATTCCCTTGTGTTTGGAAATACAAACTTGCTTATTTAACTGAAAGCGGATAAAGAACTCACTGCAACATTCCAACTTTGTTGCTCAGCATGATCTTCAGGTTCTTGTTTAACCTAAACAAGAAACAGAAACTTTTAAAAACCACTGTTTGATTCACCTAATTTCTACACCAGAATTTTAATACACGATGATCATTATTATTACATCACATTGATTATAACATCAGATTAGTACATTTTAATTTCTTCAGTTCTGGCATCACATTATATATGCCTTTTAAAACATATAATTCCAGTCTCACAATTTCAAAGAAAATTATTTTAAATTTCGAGTCCTAAATACAACACTACAATTTACTCCTTAAGAAAATATCAAATATAGAAAAAGCATGTATATTTTAGATAATCTAATTCACTTAATAACAATTTCTTTTTCTATTTGGGCAGTGCTTTTCACAATTTACATTTCTTACAGTTATTTCCATTAGCTAATTAATTTTCGTCAGAGTTTACTGTTGAACTACTTATTATTTATTTTATCACATTAATAGACATACAATTGTACAAGATAACTGTTCAAAAATATTGCTCAAAATAACACACAGACTTGGGTGGAGGAACAGGTGTTCCAATTAGTGTAAGTGATTTATACAAACCATTTATTTGAACTGTTTTCTGTTATTGAGTACACACTATCATGTATATTCCGTATTTTTGTTTGCAGCCAAAAAAATTGTGAAAGAACTTTAGGGAAATAAAGTATCCACGAAATATAATTTTGTTTCTAATACTTTAAGGCCTTTTACTTATTTCATCAAAACTCCACCCTTTTAGTAATCAATAGAGCAAGAATCTGCTATAGATATTGCCTCTTCACTTATCTTAACCTAAACGAAAAACTCTTGAATTGTCAGTAAAACATTTCACCGTCACAATTTTAGAACTAAAACTTACAATGGAATTACTCGAATTCTCTTCTATACTGTCTTCAGGTTCTTCTTTGATCTAGAAACAACAAGTATATTTTACTCAGCAGCACAAACCCTTTATTTCAATACACCCTAGAACTCTGACAAATGATTTTGAATCCCATTTTCATTTATGGTTCAATATTTAACCCTGAAATCAGCAACTCCCCCATGATTGACTGATATCAAATTCAATCAATAAACATTTTATGATACAACCTTAAGAAAAAGATTCTAAAAACTATTCATGCTGAATTTTTATTAATGGCATTTACTTAAATGTTAAATATATGTTTTCATAGTAAACAAAATTTACAGAACACACCTACCTCTTCTATTTTAATCGTATTTTCTGATAAAATTTTAATATCTTCCATTGCCTTTACATTTTCTCACTACTTGACACAGAGGCACTCACATCAAACCATCATTGCACCAGACACACTGGGGATTACCAGGGAATACTCTCTGCGCCAGTGGTGTGACACTAGATAGGCCACATCCGGCCCTTATTCAAATATCATACAGTAGCCAATCAGACAGTACTCTTTGCAGTAGCCAATCAGAGCTCAGAGCGACGCCATATGCAATTGTATTACACCAGCTCGCTCAAGCGGAGAATCGGTGAACTACTTTTTCATTTTGAAATTTTTCCGCGAACGAGCCGGTGGTTCCCATGTATTCCTGAAGATACATGCGTGTACGTGCTAACCGTGCTAACGTTCGTAGGGCCGCTAACGCCGTATTACAGTTGGAGTAATTAATAGATTTACTGCTGTGTGAGGTCTGAAACGTGCATTATGGCTACGAGAAGATGCTGGGTGCCTAATTGCAAAAATGCCAAAGCTAAATTAGCAATTAAAACTCGTTTATTTGGGTTCCCAAAAAACGTGAAAAAGTGAGTTACATTTATTTTATCTTTCGTTTTTATGTATGTAGTTTGTTGAATACTGCTTATTTATTATAATTATGTTGGAAGGTGTCCAGAAGTAATATACTTATGTTTTAGATGTAGAGAATGGCTTAAGGCAATTGGGGACCCTGCTCTCGCTAAATGCACGTGGCAGCGCCTCACAAGAAGTAAATTTATTTGTAAGGAACATTTTCTGGAACAGCATATATCTGCGACTGAAAGGACGTATGATAATGCTGTTCCAGTAAAATTTCCGAAATCACAAAATCCCCTTAGTGAAGAAGCATTGCGGGATTTTGACGCAAGCGTTCCAGTGAAAGGGAGTACGTTCTTCATTTTTTCAGTGTGCATTCAGATATTTCAATAGTCATAAAGTTAATCTTCAATGTTTCTTTTCTTTTCCAGATATCCACATTCAAAGTGCACCTCCTATGTCAGTGGATGTTACTCATGGTGAGAATTATTTTCAATAGAAAGAAGTATAATTTATTTGTTCAGAGAACAGTTTGTGGCAATATGCATTGTCATAAAATAGTAAATAATCCTAAACATGTTTTTCTCAGCATCAGATTTTACTTTTCAGACTTTTCAGAGCCTTCTATAGAAGTGGCGCAGTGTGCTCTAAATCCAGGTTACACGGTAGATGGTAAATTTCTACTTCATTGTAAAATTTATGTGGAATACTTCTACTGAAATAATAGGTTGGTAATTCATTTGTGTTCACAGAAACTAATGCCAATGCATGGTTCACTGCAGCAAGTGTGCCTGGTACATTTGCTGCCAATATTCATGGTAAGTGTTTGCCTTGAAAGTGCGTTCAAATAATTCAATTGTAAATTGTGGAATTCTTTTTAATGTTTATGTTCATTTGCAGATCCCTTATTTGGACCAACTGAGGTGACACCCACTATAGCTACGGGTCTAAATGGTATTTTTTTAAAAAGAATATTAGTAGATTATAGAGCTTTAATAGAATATATTTTTATAGTTTTAGAAGAAAAGTACTTTTATGGGAGTCTATCTTATGAGCATTGTTTAATTTTCAGATCCTTGTGCTCAGGCAGCTATTCAAACTGAACATGGTAAGTTACTTGTATGTGTGCTAAATGCAAAAAGAAGCATGCTATTAAAAGCATAATGTATTCGTAATAATTTGTTGTTGATTAATACAGGCTCTAGTGCTGTTGGGCATGCTGGTACAGAAAGTGCAGCAGATGCTTATGCTAGCCTTGTAAAAGGTAAATATTTGCAATAACCTTCAAGAATCTCAATTGTTACTTTGTTCTATTTATTGAAGATGGGATAGATTTCAAGTTTGTCTCCATTTTCAGATCTTTTTCACCCACTTGAAGTGTCACCTCAAGATGTTTCTCGTGGTATGTTCCTTTCAATATACATTATTAGTGCCTATTGAGGCAACATTGTAGTAAAAAATAACTTTTATTTGGTTGGTGTTTACAGATCCTTGTATTACTGAACATATGCAAGAAACCATTCTGGGAGATGAATCTGCATCTTCGGTATGTGGTAAGTGCAAGATATTCCTATGCTTTCTAATTTTGTAATTCTAGATGGTGAATTAAAAGTAACCTCTTTCTTTTTGATACTGGATTATTTTCAGAACATTCATTTGAGAACATAGTATCTTTCTAAACAGCATTTTTCTCTTTCCAGATCCTCTTCCAGAAATGGCTTCTGCAGCATGCCCAGTAGACCCTTCATTTGACACCATGAACGGTAAGGCTCTCTCTCTTGCTCTTCTGTGGTAAATGATATGAATAATTATGCAAGAAAATAGTGACGGCAAATTGAGGATGGTGTTCAAAAAAGGAATGAAAAGTACTTCTGTTTTCATATTAAACCTTTCAATGATCCTATCGAGACCATGAAATTTATTTTAGGGAGAGTGATCTGGGAAGGAAGGTGAAGGGTGGGTGATCTGCTAATAGCTCTGTTAATCAAAGCTTCTCTTATTTTAAGATTACGCTACATTATTAGTAACTATGGCATTCATTTCTTCTCAAAAAGCTAATGTAATATACTATGATGATAATTACTGTTATCTGTGATAGACTACATGATATTAAAATATGAATTGAAACAATTACGACTTTTGTTCTTATTTGTATGAAATAAATAATTTACATTTTTTAAATATTTTGTAGATCTGGCAGTCCCTTTGGTCTCACATGTGTTGAGAAAAAGTGACACCCCCTTTTTACTGCACTCTCGTGTGGGCAAGAAAAGGGCTGTCTCTCCAGGATCCGAGACTGTGAGAAAACACTTGAAGACTCCAGAAAAAAAGACTGCTCGTGTGACTTGTAAGAACACAATTTGGTGCATGAATAATTTTTGTATTGTAAGTCACTAAATATATAAATTTTAATTTGGCAAATATTTTCAGGTGCTTCTGTAAGGACCACGAGGAGAAAGGTACTTGCCGATCTTGGTCACCCCAAAGTTATAATCACTCCTACAAAGGCTTCCCTTTTGGATGACAGAGCCCAACTATTAAAGAAAATAAGGAAGTTACAGCAGTCAAAAAACCACTTGGAAGCTCTTGTTCGGACCCGGAATTTAGATTCCATTTTGGAAGGAGTTGTTTCCCCTGCTTTGTGTTCTTTTGTCCGCGGACATCTGCGGAATGCCCAGAAGGCAGGTAATGCAAGGCGTTGGGAACAACATGAAAAGGTACTCGCACTGTCTGTTTTCAAACGGAGTCCTCGTGCTTATAGGTTGCTCTGTAGATTTCTTTGTTTACCTTCAGTTAGGACGTTGTTGAGAGTTCTTGAAAATGTGCCCATGGAAACTGGTATAGATAAACATGTCCTTGAAATGATGCGCCGTCTTGGTAACAAGATGTCTGATCAGGACAGATTTTGCACATTGATGTTTGACGAGATGTCCCTGAAAAAAAGACTTATCTACAATGATAAAAAAGGCCTGATTGATGGATTTGTTGATCATGGTACCCAAGGGCGCTCGAACAGTGTAGCGGATCAAGCTCTTGTTTTCATGATTCAAGGCTTGCAGCGTCCCTACAAGCAGCCTGTGGCTTACTATTTCTCCCAGCACACTACGCCAGCCAATGTTCTAGCCAAACTTATAGTGGAAGTTATTGAAGCATTACAGGGCATTGGTTTTACTGTGAAAGCGGCCGTGTGTGATCTGGCTCCCACTAACACCGGTGCGCTTAAGAGCCTCATTCATGCCAGTCAAACTGGGGAAAAGAATGTGTGCGAAAACATGCCCCTAGAGATACCCCCCCTTCATGCCGAAGGCGTAGCGCATGATGCAGCTGAAACATCCTCATTCTCTCAGGTGAGAGAGAAGGTGTCTAGCTTTCCTCCGTTCTTCTGTGTGGGGGGACACAAGATCTTTGTGATACGTGATATCCCCCATCTGTTCAAGAATTTGCGCAATAATTTTATGAAAGCGGCACATCTTGTATGGAAGGGGAAAGTTGCACGGTGGAGTAACATAGTTCGTCTATGGGAACTCGACTGGCAACTTTTTAGAGTTCAACATCTCACAAAGAATCATGTGCACCCCAAGGGACGAGCGAAGATGAGGGTGAAGTATGCTGCTCAGGTGTTGAGCCAGAGGTGTGCTGGGCACATGCGAACTGTTGCTCAGATGAGCAAATTCGGGGGCGATGGGTATGAGATCGTAGGTGCTGGAGAAACAGCTGATGTCATTGCGGATTTTGACAGACTGTTTGATTATTCAAATGGTTCCCACAAACGCGATGACTACAGAAAAGAGGAAACACGTGTGCCCCGTCAAACCAAAGAGTTTCACTCCAGAATGATTGTCAAAGAGGGCTCTGGACACTTTGAAGTTTGGCGGGAAATGATTGAAAAACTCAAAAGTTTAAAGTTTTGGACATGGAGTAAAAAAAAAATTCATGCCAATGGCACAAGAGGTGCCTTTCACTTACGGCGACCTTTTTCCTGCACAGCTTATGTAGAGACTTTAACAGCTTTACAGCTGTTATGGGATGATGTAAAGGGCTCTCTCAATGGTCTTAACTTACGGAGGTTAAACCAAGATCCGGTGGAAAATTTATTTGCCATCATCCGGCAGCATGGGGTAACCAACACCGACCCCACTTGTTGTCACTTTACTGCAGCCCTAAAAACAGCTGTGATCAACAGGCTTGTCGGCTCTCGTGTGAGAGGCAATTGTCAAGAAGATGACAGTAAAATTTTATGTGACCTGAGGGATTTTGTGGGAAGGACGTTTTGCACACCTCCACCTAATGATCAAATGATCTTAGATACAGGGGTAGAGGAGGAAGAAGATGATATGGACGGTGTTGTCCTGCACATTCCCGATGATGGCCCAGCAACAGAAGATCCCACAGAAATACGATTAGCTCGTCCAGAGTATATCGCAACGTGGTACGTTGCTGGGTTTATCGGCAGGCAAATGTTGGGAGCTTTAAAGGGCGAGAGTTGCCATAAGTGTAAGTACTCCATTTGCACAGACAGTTTGAAAGATTTTCATAAGTATATTCAAAGTCGGGAGTTTGATCCTCAAAACCCATCTTTGATATACCCTTCTGAAGGTTTGACAAAGATGATTCTTACTGCTGTCAGTGAGTTTGAAATGTCTTTTGTTGCACAGCAACAAATGCATTCCAAAACACTAAAGCAAGATGTTCGTTGCTTGTTGTCAACTAGCCTTGATTTTCGGTGGTTGTTAGACTGTGTTGTGCATGGGGAAACCCTTGTAGGAGTGATGCTGGAAGTTACGTCAAGGATGCTTATTCGAGCCAAGTGCCGAAATCTCAATAATCATTTGTTAGATTAATATATTTTTAGTTAATTTATGTTAGATTTTCATATTTTTAATTATGTTTACTTTTAATATTTGTTAGATAAATTTATGTTAGATTTCATGCAATTTTAGAATTTCTTTACTTCTTATTATCTTGTCTGTAAATTTTTTTGTTAGTATTAATTTTTATTATTAGTACTGAGTTTCTTAAGTATTTTTATACAGTTCTGACAATAATTGTTTCTCTTGACAAACACAATCTTGATTCAATTTATATTCTAGTATGTGTGTATCATTGTGTTTTGTTCATCGTCATGCCAATTACATTTTGGATTTCAATGCTGATCCTTATTAGATTGTGAATTGTTGTGAGTCGTGAATGCAATGCATGATCCTATAGCTCAGTTATTAGGACATCTGCCCAGTTATCAGAAGGTCCCAGGCTTGGCTCCTAGTGCAATCAAATATTTGCATTTTGACAATCCATTTTCAGAATTAAATTGTAGTGCATAAGCATTGATGGAATTCCACTATTTGTTAATCATTGTTTTAAAGGTGAATGTACTTTCACAGTGGATCCCATTATAAAAAAGCCACGCTCTGAACTGTGCATGTGTGAGATTAGCATGGGTAAATAAAATAATTTTGTCAAATATTTATTGACTAGTGAAAAACATTTTTAGGTTGCAACTAGTAAAAGCGGTTCTTTCAAGGCATGCAGAGCATGCTAAAAGCTCAATTTTTTGCACTACTGCTAAGAGTGGGACAATGCTCAAATGTTCTGATAAACTTTGAAAGCAGCAAAGAAAACAAAATACGTTCATGTGACCTAATCAGATAATATTGATCTTAATGTAACAGTACATGATTATGTAATTCGTGTTCTTAATGGCTTAAGTAATTTGCAAAATAAAATGGCACTTTCACCCCTTGTATCGTAACTATTTCTTTTACCTGGGCAAATGTGCAGTAGTATTTTCATTTGTTTCTTTTCAATTCTGTTCTTATTGTTTATTCATAATGCTTGTAATAATGTTATATTCCATGGTATTAATTTGGCATATCTACAAGCAAATACTAAAGTGGCAGGTGTACTGTTTATTACTTTCTGTAATTCAAAATTGTTATTACTAATGAAATTACGAAATTGTATAATATCAATATGCTCAATAAATACTAGATTTTAGTACCCTAATTTGACTTTTTTGTTCCATAAAATCCTTATAATTATTATTGTGAATTTTTTAATGAATTAAGGCGTGGAAATATGGGAGTGAAATTTTAAAGTTCCCGCGTCGCTGGTTTATTTCAAATTTACCGGTTACTTCTTCGCTATTGGCTGTCCGTTTACCCAATAGAAATCCATACAATCCAATGTGGCGGCACCGGAAGTTGTGCAAATAAGGGTTTTCCTTTTAACATTGAGTGCCGTCTCTGATAATATACTCTTTGCTCTGCGCCCCAGCTTGATACTCTCAAAGAGTATATATCAGAGACGGCACTCAATGTTAAAAGAAAAAGCCTTATTTGCCCAACTTCCGGTGCCGCCACATTGTTCTGTATAATTTCTATTGGGTAAACGGACAGCCAATAGTAAAGAAGTAACCGGTAAATTTTAAATAAACCAACGACGCGGGAACTTTAAAATTTCACTCCCATACTTCCCACGCCTTAATTTATTAAAAAATTCACAATAATAATTATAAGGACTTATGGAAGAAAAAAAGTCAAATTAGGGTAGTAAAATCTAGTATTTATTGACCATATTGATATTATACAATTTCGTAATTTCATTATTAATAAGAATTTTGAATTACAGAAAGTAATAAACAGTACACCTGCATAATTGCAACTTTAGTATTTGCTTGTAGATATGTCAAATTAATACTATGGAATACTACATTATTACAAGCATTATGAATAAACAATAAGAACAGAATTAAAAAGAAACAAATGAAAATACTACCGCACATTTGCCCGGGTAAAAGAAATAGTTATGATACAAGGGGTAAAAGTGCCATTTTATGTTGCAAATTACTTAAGCCATTAAGAACACGAATTACATAATTATGTACTGTTACATTAAGATCAATATTATCTGATTAGGTCACATGAACGTATTTTGTTTTCTTTGTTGCTTTCAACGTTTTATCAGAACATCTGAGCATTGTCCCACTTTTAGCAGTAGTGCAAAAAATTGAGCTTTTAGCATGCTCTGCATGCCTTGAAAGAACTACTTTTACTAATTGCAACCTAAAAATGTTTTTCATTAGTCAATAAATATTTGACAAAATTATTTTATTTACCCATGCTAACCTCACACACGCACAGTTCAGAGCCTGGCTTTTTTAAAATGGAATCCACTGTGAAAGTACATTCACTTTTAAAACAATGATTTACAAATAGTGGAATTCCATCAATGCTTATGCACTACTATTTAATTCTGAAAATGGATTGTCAAAGTGCAAATATTTGATTGCACCAGGAGCCAAGCCTGGGACCTTCTGATAACTGGGCAGATATCCTAATAACTGAGCTATAGAATCAAGCATTGCATTCACGACTCACAACAATTCACAATCCAATAAGGATCAGCATTCAAATCCAGAATGTAATTGGCATGACGATGAACAAAACACAATGATACACACATACTAGAATATAAATTGAATCAAGATTGTGTTTGTCATGAGAAACTATTATTGTCAGAACAGCATAACAATACATAAGCAACTTATATGAATACTAACAATAAAAATTAATACTAATAAGAAAGAAACAAATTGCAGACTAGATAATAGACATTAAAGAAATTCTAAAATTGCATGAAAATAGCCTCTGAAACTCAAAACCTTTGTATTCATAATATTTAAATAAAGTGTCTTAACATAGCAAGAGGCATTCCAAAATTGAGAAAATGATCATGCTTTACAGAATTAATTTTATCTTTAAATTTTATTTAATTAGAACTTTCCAAATCAGATGTGGGAAATACAGTTTATATAATGGATCTGTACCCAATGACAGAATACACACTGATTTTAAAACTCTCGTTGTTCATACCTTGATAAACTGTCAGCGTAAAAGAGATATGTTCAGAAACTTTGTGCACAATGAAGCAAGTCATTCACTGCACATAACAATAATTCTTTAATATAATCTCTCTGAGTTCTGACTCCTCATAGTGAACATTAATTTAAAGCCACTTAGGGTCAAACTCGTAGGGCCTAATATGCATGCTTCAGAAGCCATCTCTGGAAGAGGATCTGAAAAGCAAAAAATGCCGTTAAGAAAGATACTATGTCCTCAAATGAATGTTCTAAAAACAAATCTGTATCAAAAAGAAAGATGTTTCTTTTAATTCACCATCTAGAATTACGAAATTAGAAAGCACAGGAATATCTTGCACTTACCACACAATGAAGGCGCAGATTCATCTCCCAGAATGGCTTCTTGCACCTATCCAGAAGTACAAGGATCTGTAATCACCAAAAAGAGTTTTTTATTTACTATAATTTGCCCTCAATTGGCACTAATAACTGTATATTGAAAGGAACATACCATGAGAAACGTCCATAAAAACTTGAGGGGACACCTCACATGGGTGAAAAAGATCTGAAAATGGAAACAAACTTGAAATCTATCCCATCTTCAATAAATGCAACAAAGTAATAATTGAGATTCTTAAAGATTATATCAAATATTTACCTTTCACAAGGCTAGAATAAGCATCTGCTGCACTTGCTGTAGCAGCATGTTCAACAGTACTAGAACCTGTATTAAACAACAACAAATTATTGCCAATACATTATGCTTTCAATAGCATGCTTCTTTTTGCATTTTACAAACATACAAGAGACTTACCATTTTCAGTTTGAAAAGCTGCCTGTGTACAAGGATCTGAAAATTAAAAAGTGCTGGTATCATAGCCTCCCATCAAACTATATATTCTACTAAAACTAAAAAAATATATTCTATTAAAATTATATTCTAGTAATATTCTATTAAAAAAGTCTTACCAATTACATCCATAGCTGCAGTGGGTGTCACCTCGCTTGGTCCAAACAAGGTATTTGCAACTGAACATGAACATTAAAACAATTCCACTATTTGTTACGCACCCATCATCTTCTCGAAGCCAAAATGCACGCTTCAGACTTCAAACAGCAGTAAATCACTTCATTTCTTTAATTCACTGACTGCGATATGGCGTTAACAGCCCTACGAACAGCACGTGAATATACAACGATAGGTCGACGAGGAAGGAATCCAACGGTAAGCAACCGGCTCGTTTGCGAAACAATTTCAAAATGAATAAGTAGTTCACATTTTCTCCGCTTGAGCGAGTTGGTGTTGTACAGATGTATATGGCGTCGCACTGAACTCTGGCTACCGTATGGAATTTGAATAAGGACCGGATGTGCCCTATCTAGTGTCACACCACTGGATTCTCTTTGCTTCCTTGTTAACGAGAACGAGTAAACGATCACCCTATGCACCGATCGCGTTACCGTCGACTATACTTCGGAGTTAATAACGAGGCGCATCAAGGCTTATCTTCAGGATGGAATATGTCACGGCATTTCACGTTTCTCGGTCGAATCGCAAGATGTCGCATGATCGCGACCCGCTTGTTGCGACTTTTTGAAGATACTTTGAAGCATTACTGTCAACACAGAAGCGGGAGTTCAAAATTAACTTATTTTTCGCGGTTTTTTAGAAGCATTAACTACATTTTATTAATCCTTGATGCATTATTAACTGCTTTTTTGCCTATTTGTTTAATTCGTTCGTATGCTTTCTTTATTTATATAAAACCAAAAGGCATTGAATTTGTAGGAATAGGTACCTAGACTGTTCTAAATCATAAACGACAAGAGCTAAGAGTATGGGAGAATCATAGTAATTACATAGAACAATTACTAATAAAACACATTTATTTCACTTTTAAAAATAAGTGTAAAAAGTGTAATTAGGTTAACAGCAAAAGAAACAAATGACAAAAATCATATAACAGCGGTGTTTATTACAGAAATAGCATTGTGTGCATTGATTGAAAAAGTTTGCAATAATAAATACATTTGCTTCACAAATCAAGTCATTAATCCATTGCTATTGAGAATTTAACGAAAGCAAAATTTCAGCACTTTTTCGTATACAAGAAATCAGTATTTCAGAAGGTTTAGTGAATTTTTGAATATTTTGTGTGGTAAAAACACAAAATTAATAACTAATCTATGATGTAAAAGCACATACTTGGCCTTAGGAACAATTCGTATACTGATTTTTATTAAAAAACAACAACAAAAAGTTACATTCATTACCCCCGCGTCCTATAGTAGGAGGTATTAGTAGGTGCTAGTAGGTATAAGAAGTTACTGGATAGGTTCCCAAAAATCATCACCCCCGAATATACAAAAATGTATGATATTTACATTTTCAATGGTTTTTATAGGAATTAACCACGCCTAGCTCGAAAATAATAATAGTGTTCCTCGATCACGTCTAGTTTTCGTGCTATGGATCTTATGGCTACTACGCATACTCACGCCCGGCGGATGTGGGTATGGTGGATAGCTGTACCTAAACGAAAAATTCCGAATGAAAATTCCAAGAAAATTTTCTATTTCAATTTGGACTTGATACTTACTCTTGGTAGGTGCCATATATTGCCCCTCAAAGTACATTTTTTGTTGACATTTTCTTAATTTTTCGGTTTCCTAATAGATCGAAATATTATTTTAAAAATATTAAAGAACAGTAAAACCTCGTCCTAAATGGCAATTTCCTTTGTAAATTTTGGAGCCATTTTTAAGAAAATAGCGTTAAGCGCTATTGTAAATTCAAAATTTGACAGAGTCTTTTCCATAGAAAGTTTTTGAGTTTTCGAAAAAACTTCATTGGAAGTCATTTGAATAGTGTTTACAAGTAGCTGGAAATTTACATATTAACGGTGGAAGAGCTATTTAAATAGTGGTGCAACAAATGACACAGACGTACTTGTATTAGGTTTCTATTTCCTTTGGTCTCGGACTTGCCACATACTCATGCCAGCTGCCATCTATCGCCACCCTAAGTAATTTTTTTGACATTTTCATATTTTTTGGTTTCTTAATTGTTGAGAGAAAATATTATTTTAAGATTAATAAAGAACAGAAAAATCTCGTTTTAAATGGCAATTTTCTTTGAAAAATTAGGATCCGTTTTTAAGGAAATAGTGATTAAGCACTACTGTAAATTCAAAACTCTTAACAAAAATTTTTGAGTTTTCGAACAACTTCAATAGAAGTCATTTGAAGGTCATTTACTCGCAAATAAAATAGTGATTACAAATGGATGCAATTATGCATATAATGATGTTTAAAAAATCACATTTGTGTAATTGTTATAAATACAAAAAATCAAAATCGAACTTAAGTTACATTAAAGAGTGCAATAAGCACCCTGTAAGAACGCAAAAGCCAGAAGTGTAACGTAACGTTTATTAATTTCCTAGCATTACTCACAACTTTATTTTCGCCATATTCACTTGGAATTCGTCAAGTTTCATAACTTTCGAGGCAATACTGTTAGTAGGTTCGTTCGTTTTATTTTTTAAAATAGGATAATTCGAATCAAAATTGATATCTTCAGCGCGCTTCTTGGTAATTCAATTGTTCACTTAAACATGTCAATATCAGTGCTGTCAACGTCACGAAAGAAAATTATGATGTATTGAGCGAAAAAATGCTTTTGGGTACTGGAGTGAAATTAACGCTACTTACATAGATCTATTGAGAAGGCATTGGTTTAATTCCTGGCATTATTACTAAGATCGTAACACAAAAACACGCAAAAACACGTTTTTTTATATTTCTTTGTATCTTCTGGCCGAATCCGAAAACAATCAGTTCTCCATCAGGAGCCCGAGACGCGTCCATTTACATATCATACGTCTCTATTGGTGCACGGGAAGTGGTCTACTCGTAAGTAATGGAACAGAAGATCAGAACATCCGAAGTCTTGCTCAAGTACTGTATTGGGATTCTACAAGAGTCAAACAGTAAATGAGTCGCGAATGTCAGTTAACCTTATAACATGTTTAAGTTATGCATGCTTATTTTACCGGCACATAGCAGCCCATGTACGCTTAGCGAGAGGCTGCGGGCCATCACGTTGGTGGCCACGGTCACTCCGTGGCAGCTGGCGAAAGACAGCGGATTGCTGCAGAAGTGTGCACAAGTAGAACAACGTGCGAAGACTGTGCATAGACGTGCATCGCGAAAAGCATCCCGTGGATGGTGACAAAGTGTTTATCAGTTAATACCACGAGTGCTATGGAAAATCATCGATAAATCTCCGACTCGCGAAACGAGGGGGGATTTATTGGAGAACTAGTTTAAGTGCCCGTCGTTGCCCGGGTATTTATAATCCCGCCCTGCGGAGGAGCCTACTTGTATCTATTCTATTGTATCCCCGCTGAACCCTTCCCTGCCTTGCTCCCATATGCAAATTACAGGCCTTCCTAACTCACTTTCAAACTAAAAAGAATTTCATTTTCTGTTATTTGGGTACCCGCCCCCAAACTTCACTCATTGATTCAGTCTATTGACGATTAAATACACTTCAATTCAATGAAATTGAAGGACGCGTTTTAGGGCACTTGATTAATAGTGGCTGACGGAAATGTGTCATTAACTATTTACACAATAATTATAATATCTCAAAATATCCGAGATTACATTGGGTTCCGACTTGAGAAAAGCTTTTTTCTTATCTAAAATAATATACTTGGTTCTGTTTTCACCAACCTTGAAAAACAGCATTGGTTCAGTTACTCCCATTCCTTTTTATGCACTTACTTCAATTGTACTTCTTCTTGACGAACTTTCATCAGTTTAAATAACACAGGCACACACAATAAACTTGTCAGACCCAAAGACTTGACACATGCTTCTCTATGAACGTGGACCCGCTAAGACCGAATCTGAAGCCAGAATTGCGCCATAACTCTCCAATTTTTGTTAAATCGCAAAAAACACCGTGAAATTGCATTTTTTCTACGCATGTTGATGCACCAAACCCGAATCTAGAGTTGCGCTACCACCTTCCAATTTTTTAATCGCGAAAAAAGCACCGTGAAATTGTAGGTTGTAAATGGGAGGCAACTTTGTGTGTGTGCGCCTGTATAATCTTTCTTTACCACCCAAAGGTATGCTTTAACTCTCCAATACAACAACACTAATAATTCATATACCCGTCACCCTTTCATCATAACATAAATCATTCAGAATAAGTTTCACTTCCGCTCGTACGACTCGCAAACACTTAATAACCATGCATAATTTACTACAACTAAACGAATAACTATCTCATTAAGGACACATGTAGATTCATACCTTTTTACGACATTATCAGGCACTTACATCAGAAATATTACTTTTTTTTAATAATATCAAATCTCTTGTACACTTAATACATTCACTCTTAGACGCTATTAAAATCAATATCCAAGTTACTTTTCCAAATGGAGCGAAAAAAACGGTCAAAATAATTCTTAAATATAAACATTTTGGATTCAATAATAGAATGTACGTAAAATAAATAAACAGTTCTCTCGTAAGGATACTCAGTTTTATGTTCTGATGAATTCCATCGTAGACCTCAGTCGTCATCCTCTGGTGGTGCGCTGCTAAACTGCTGCTCATTGATGCTCTCTTGAATCTGTGATGTAATATTAGGTGAAAAAAAAAGCTCACGAAAGTAATTATTGTATTAAAGTTTATGATTGTAAATCATAGCCAACCTGCAGCACTCCTGACCTTGAAAGGAAGCTAGAGCAAAAGTTTAATCGATTTTGGTCCAGTATATTCAGAGATTAACGCCCTTCTCTCTCTCTCTCTCTCTCTCTCCCCCTCCCTCTCTCTGTCTCTCCCTCCCCCTCTCTCTCCCTCTCTCTCGCTTTCTCTGTCACTCTCCCCATCTCTCTCCCTCTCTCCCTCCCCCTCTCTGTCTCTCTCTCCCCCTCTCTCTCCCTCTCTCTCTCCCTCTCTCTCCCTCTCTTCCCCTCTCTCTGTCTCTCTCTGTCACTGTCTCTCTCTGTCTCTTTCTCCTCCTCTCTCTCCCTCTCTCCCTCTCTCTCTCCCTCTCTCCCTCCCCCCTCTCTCTGTGTAAGTATAGATATAGATTTTTAAAGTACGAGTGTTATTTAATAGGACTATTCCACGAATGAAATTATGTCCAACGGAGTTCCAAAGAGTGCCAAATATTGAAAATAACTGAAAGCTATGTAAAAGTAAGATGTTATGTTAGAGTACACGTTATTAGTGCGCGGATTATTGGATATCGACCAAGAAATCGATGTTTGCCACCTCATAAGATAATTGAGCCACAGTTTATGATTGGCCACTGGGAAGAAGCGGTAAGAAAAAAGGGGTAGAAAAAGCGATAAACGTTTTGAGAGACACCCCCGTGATTGGAGCATTTTGTATGCATAATAAAACCCTATCGGTTTTAATTTCACGAGTAGAATAGTCAGGAAAGCAAACGTCCAGGCTTCCTGACAAAGGGAGTGATTATTCTGAATGTCTCTATTAAGACCCCAGTGACTCATTTGCTCATACCTTTAACATCTCACTTGTGTGGCCGAATGTTGAGATGCCGTAACTGCGAAGATTACACGTTATCCGCGTCAGCAAGCAAAATACGTCTTTGCTGTTGGCTTTCATGGACTGCTAAAGAGATGGGTTAAGTGTAGGAATATACAGGTGAATACGTAGAAAAGTGAAATACATTTCAGGAAGTTATGTTGATTCTTGTTGCCTCCATCCTGTTTTGTGACTTCTTTATTGACTCACCTGGGCATTTGTATCTTCTTTATATCTTATACTGGGCAGTGTGAGGAATCAAGGAGAAAATAGTTCATGGAGGTTGAAGAAAAGGCTTGGGCTTGTGTCCGCTAGAGAAGTTCAAGCAGTGGCATGAAAATTGCGGCGCCTTCTTATGTCGTCGTGAAAAAAATTACACCTTTTTAACGAACAAACTCTTATTATGCAATGTTACATTACATAAACTTTATATAGCTATAGAATGTGATATTGTGTATACATTTGTAACATCCAATACTATCTTATAGTATAGATTATATATAATATCTTCTGACGAATTTCATCTATTATAAAGCACTTACAATATATGTGGAATATTAAAGTATGCATAAAACATTAGTGCATACAAAATTTCACACATGACAGCATAAAAAATTGGATACCATAGTGATAATCATCCGTAACACATAAGCAAGACAATTCGAAATCATTAGCATGCGTATAGCAGAGATCAGATAGGGGACGGTCCCCTTCAAATTTTAAAGAGACATTTAGGCTCGTAGAATTATAATACAAATCGTAAATAGGATTACAAAAGGTTTTATATTTTATGGCTTTATTTGCGGCGCAATGCCAAAGGTTTTCCGCCTCGGCGGCGATAAGACACACTGCTTCTGAGATTATCTCCATCGAATTAATGGTGGTGACCAGACTCAAGAGAAATTCTTTCGACGAAAGCACGTCTTAATAACTTGTTTACTGAGAGGTTTGAAGGAAAAATCTTTTAAGTGAAGCAAGCCCATGGAAACGCAGACCACCTGATTGTTGCGACGGCCCTTGAGGTATCACAGGTGCATGAGAAGGAGGCGGACGTTGGTGAGGATATGCACCTCATCATGCTCAAGGCCCTAACCACATCATTAGCAAACATAGTTCTCAAACCATGGAACAGGAATGACCCTATCAAAAGTCTGTGGTTCCAACAGCTTCAAAATGGCTGACACCAGCAGGCCTCTCATATTTCTCCACGCCGATGGATGTGGCAACTTCAGCGCTCTTCAAGTAGGGCAAGAAGGCGATCAAGTTGTTGGACGAAAATAAATGACTTCTAGAAGAAATCAAACCTTTCTTCGGGCCCGACACTCACGTTATGGCTATTGCTGAAATGCTCAGAGATTTTTAATAACACTTTACAGAGGTAGGGCAGGAGATACTTTAGATAAATTGCGATTCGATCTGTTTTCTAAAGCCTTCTTGTAATAGAAATTCAACCTGGCATCCCTGTCGCCAACATTGCTTGAGAACGTACTTACAAATACAAATGAGGTTAGGACAGAGGATCCGTCCCTCTGGAGATGGCAGGCTTCAAAGTTGTCTTGGAAAGGGTCTTGACTCATTTCCTGCCTCCAAGATCTCTTCTAGCTCTACAATAACTTCTCTTCTCAACTTTCTTCAAATGTAACAATGGATATTTAAGTGGTTGTGTGTGTCAGAAGGCTGGGATGAAGTGCTCATTAATTTGTGCCAATTGCAATGGAACTGCAAGTGAGTTAGTACTGCAAGTGACGAACCAGATATTGACGAAGACCTGGATTGCGCAAATACGGCGATTAAAATTACAGACTTTGAGGAGCCGAGTGGTGCAACGACAGTTAAATGTCCTCGTCAAATTTGTGTATACACCTTTTTATTCCATTTTCATATCCATATCTTTAACGAAAAACTTTGTTATTATGAAAAATAATTGTTACTAATTAGTTTCAAGGATTGAGTTTCTTAACCTGTCTTCATCTTCATATCAATTGAATGGATCTCATCCCATTCTATACTAAACATTTTTTAATATTATATTTTTATGTGTCCCTCAATTTGAATATTTAATTATATTACTATTCGAATATTTAGCGAGTTCAAGACTAGCACAGTGGAGTGCTAGACTACAATATTTCATATAATGTAAATAACACCTATCGATGTTCACTTAAAGTCTTCAATGATGATGAGAAATGCTTGACCATTTGTGTGAAGTTGCATGGAAAAGGGTGGTTCAAGAAACATCATTTGGGTCTCATTAAACGCAGAATTTATTCCTATATAACTTTTGTATGAAACACTTTATTTATTAAAGGAGTAGTTTAAAAGATATTACCAAAAAGCAGAAATTAAAAGAGAACTTTTTTATAATATGTAAAATTTGTCTAACTCTGATGATTACTGGTATGGGGGGGATGATCTAAAAAATAGGCGTTTGGTGACATCCATTGCAGAATTTATTGCTCTACAACTGTGTTTACGACCATGTTTTCGATACTGCGAGTCTTAATGAAATATGACTGAAATGTCAAAATACCCCTGTTGGGAGAACATTTTTACCGGTCACCACTTTAGCTCTGCTAAGGGAGAAACCCTAGGATATAAGGCCCAAATGAAGCCATTAACTCAAGAACAGTTTTTGTGGCATTTATTTCCGATTGGCCGATTTTTTGTTTTTCTCCTGGACTGTTATGTACTAATACTAAAACATTTTATTTCTGAAGATATTTTATATACCTGTTGAAATATGTTTCCCTTTGTTTACCTTTTGGGGCACAATTTTAGGAATTGGAATATGATAATTTGGAAAGAGGTTCTCCAAGCCATCTGGTCTGCAACCTGTAACAGGTTCAACAGAAAATCAAAAGTACTAATTAATTGTATCATGGAAGTTACAATTTAACCCTCCGTGAAATACTTAAATTATTCCATAGTTTTAAATAAAAATGTTTAATGGAAAGTATGTGATGATTGGACCCCTTCTAGTTTCAGATTGCACTCGTCTAGTACGTTCTGGTTCAATATGCAAAAATCGTAATCCTTTATAACACGCTTGTCCTTCATAACATTTCAGGTATTTATGCGAGTGCTGTATAAAAATAAATTTATAAAGTAATAGTAGATACGTCGCTGGCGGATGTTAAAATTTCTGTCGCGAGAAAGCGCGGAACGAGACGTGGCATCAGCGGTTGTCAACCACTCACTTCACAGACTCCGGACCCACGCAAACAAAAACCTGCAGCCGCAAATCACATGGGCAGCCCTTACACTTTCTCGAATCTGCTCCAATAGGAACGCAAGGGCAGCCAGAAACAAGCCCCCAACGAACAGGAAGAACGGCCCTGACAATTGGTTCATTCGCAGCTTCTTAGGACCGTCATCCCCTCTCATATGAGTTGTGTCAATTTGCCCATCCAGGTCCATACTGTACGAAAGCATTGCGTCCCAGTGTTCGAACAGGCCTGTCTGCCACAGGTGAAGGATAAGTTTGTTTAAAATGTGAAGAATTATGTGATTCCGTCGGACTAAAAAGGTTCTGTAACAGGGAGATAGTAGAGGTTCTTTGACCTTGTGTAGCAATATTCGACCCTGCATTGTATATTTTCTATAACGAGAAACGACGGAATATATGCCTTCGTCCATACAAGTTGCAGCCTTTCCTATCTCAATTATATCTCGAACGCAGGCATCTCTGTCGTCTATATTTTTTAAATGTTTATTATTCCGTTTTAATTTTCCTAAATTATCAAAGATACCTTTATGAATATTAGTAATGTAGGGTCCAGTAGCATAGAGTCTGTCAGTCGCTGCCACAACGTCCTTGACGGAAACCAGGTCCTTAAAATATTGAGGAGATGTTAGAAAACCAAACAAAAGTCCTGTATATGTCTTTCCGGCTAGCATGTGCAATAAGATTACGCACACTGCTATTGTTCTCTGAGAGGCCCTAAGAGTTAACCTTGAGGAACCCCCGGTTAGCATAATCTCCAGAATGTCGAAAACTGAGGAAAGGAGAACTGACATTTTAAATCGATGATTTCGCACCAGTGTCCATGCAAGTACAAACATCACCATCATCCCCAGAAGCGAGCTCCAGGTTTGCCAATCGAAGGGTAGCAGTAGCACCAACCCAAAGGGCATTCGCTGAGCCCGGCGCACCACTAGGTAGTCGTCAGCCTACAAACACATTAGGAAAGGCAATCACTCTCGCAAGGAATTGATTGATTTCATATTGTTAACTACTATGGTCCCGTGGGTGTTGTGAATGAAGTATCCCGTAAGATAGCGATGTTCTTTGTCCATTGGAATGTAAGACTGGCGCCAATCTGCACGTCTGCATGCAGGACGTCCTCCTCTAGATATCTCCCGAAGCGAGGAATCACCCCAAGGCGAGACACATTCTGAACTACCATATCTTCCCATATGTATGTAGTGTTAGTGTATATAAGAAAAAGGATACGATAACGAAGAGGAAAGAAAGATCACGCGCTCTCTATTGCTCGTTTGTTCTACTCTTCTGGCATTTATTTGGTATTGATCGGAAAACTACCGATCTGAGCTGTGGGACCCAAGAATTGTCCTCCAGTCAGCGGTTGTATTTGACCTACCTTGCTAGTTAATATAAATCCGCTACCGTCGAGACTTGAACTCTAGGACCGCTGGGTTTACAACTATATTCTTGCAGAGGGTGGATGTATTTATGACAACTTTCCTTCAGTATGATTACGGACTAAAATGCAACTTATGAAAAATGATACAGTCTCATCGCAATGTGACTCATAAGTGATGTATTGTTTCATTTCTTTTTGTGTTGGCGAATGTTGTTTACCAAGATACCACTAAGTACCGATGTGTATTGTAATAATGAGAATAGTGACTTGTTATTGATCTATGTTTGCAACACTAAATACGACTTTTGTTGGTCCCATCATTTGATCCGCGCACCTGGATTTTGATCGTTTGCGATTGCTTCAAGAGACTTGACCAATTACTTCTTTAATATTTTATTCATTTTTTTATTTCAGTTATTTAACGTCTGGTAGTGTTTTTTCATTGGTGTTAATTTTTTTCAATGTTTTAGTTAGAGTAGTTTATTCTGTACTTATTTCGTATGTGTTGTGCCATTGATTTTCTTCCTATAATTGTTTGAAATATATATTTCATACAATTTTACATCTTTTTGAATTCTAATTGATAATTCATTGTTTATAATATTTTAAATAAACTAATTTAAATGGATTATTTAATCCTATCTAGTAGTAATTGTTGGTCATTTGGTATTAAATAAATAAATAATTTTGCCATTAAGTGTTAGCTGTACCTATTTCATGATCTACTATTGTATTTCTTCTGATGAAAATTCCTTATACTCTCATTAGGTACGTACCTCAATTACTACTTAGTCTGTTGATCAATTATTTATGTTTACGTATTTTACTTTACTGTTCAGTTAATTCATTTTTAGATTATGCAATTAATTTATTACTTATTGCACTTCATTGTATTGAATTATTTATAAATTAGAATTGACTTACATGGAAATGAACGGTGCTTATTAACGTTCATTACATCAAAAATGGCAAAATTATTGGAGGTAACTGATTCCATTTGTGTTAGTTGTTCCAATTTTTTAACTGTTGAAATGAGAACTTTCCATAATAAAAAACAGAGATTCATTGTTACTTCTGATCATTAACATGAAATAGTACTGAATATAATTATGTTTTCTAAAGATATTGTGTTTATAGTTGGGTGTGATCTCAGATATATATTATGATCACTTGCAGTATCATAAACAGATGCAAAAAAAGAAAAAAACAGAAACCTCTCAGTTTACTTGAAATGAGTCATAAAAGAATGTTACTTGTCACCTGAATTAACACATTTAGTGAGGATGTCATTGCAAATAAAATCTGCAGGAGATTAAGATCAGATTATCCAGAAAAGAGTCTAATTTAATTATCGTTGATATTATTTGATTTAATATGAATCCATGTTGTGTTATCTATAATTTATGATATAATTATAATAACGGATCGTCTTTGATTGTATGATACTTTAAATAATATTAATTGAAAAATTACCTTTAATTTTTTTCAGAATTTCATTGCTTATCTCAGATACTAGGTATCTAATTCTTATCAGTTTTGAGCGAGTATGTTAATGTGATTTAATAGGTAATTATTTGCCATCATGCCTAATGAAAAAGTGTTGAAAAATGAACTTCAGAGTTCTAATAAAGTAAATCAATGAATTTACTACATGATTGCATATAATTAGAGCTGCGAATTGCAATCTTACTATAAAAACATTATGTTTTAAACGAGCTTTTTACGTATACGTGTGTATATATATATATATATATATATATATATATATATATATATATATATATTGAAACAAATAATATGTTTCATTACACTAATTAAACATTAGTGTAAGAAATCAATAGATACTTTGGACTGCGCGGTACGTGCGCCGGGCGCTGCGAGCAGCAAGGGGAGCTAGCGACGGTTGCTACCGCCACCAGTGCCACCGCCGGGAGGCCAGCGTGAGAACGTCGGTTGCAACGGGGTAGCGAGCACGTGCGGGCAGTCGTTAGGAAAGTTGCGAAGAGGACAGACGTTAGCGGAGCGGCGAAGAGTTCGGACGTGTGGCGAAAATCCCGCCGGTAGTGCATGGACAAAGAGAACATGCGGTATAGTTAATGAACTACTAGCGACTGGAATATAGTAGACACGTGAATGAGCTATTTAAAGTATCAGTAGAATAAAAGATTCGCGTCGATAGAACATTCGATCGCGTTCGTGTTAGTTAGCGTAGTGGAAGCCTTACCGAAACAGTGTGGTACGGAACTAGAACCAGCACGCATTATAGATGCAGGTTGAGTAATTAAATTCATCGACGGAAGGTGGTTCGAGAGAAGTGCAACGCCGCGGTATCAAGATCCGAGTCGGGGAGGAGCCGCAAGGTCACCAGCCCAGGACGACCGCTACGCCATCAGCCGCCGACGGCCCGCAGCTGCTGTAGAGGTCGGCAATCCTGTCGATGCGAGCTGTTCTACGAGCATCAAAGGTATTTGGTCGGGGCCCCGAAAGTATAATAAATGTCTGTTATAATAACTCTTGGTACCAAGGCAGAGTATATAAAGATTGTCAGATCATGTAATTAACAAATTTGATTTGCAAATAAATCTTGTTCATGATTGTATTTCCATTTTTGATTAGCTTCCCCAATATTATACCAACTTATCCAGGGACCCATTCACGGAAAAGATACCCTCCTTTAGTGTTATATATTGCAGTGAAATACCCGGCATCACCAGGTATGTCACAATATATATATATATATATATATATATATATATATATATATATATACATACATATATATACATATATATGTATATATATATATACGGAATATTGGGAAAGGTATGTAATGCTGCGGAATATCGATTTCGAGATTTAGACGAAAATACACGATCTGGGGTTCTTTGCTGAAAAAGTGTTGATTTCAAACGTTCGTCTGTCTGCTAATCCGTCTGTCTGTCAGTCTGAACACCACTTGCGCCTAAACTATACGTACCATATTTGCCAAAATTGAAATTCCGCGGTCGATATAGTTCCACCCGAGGCGTCGAGATTTTGAAAATCTTTCATTAAATTTTCGGGGTACTTGACTGAAGCCCCCGGACATTTTCAATTTTTTCTCAAAAACGGCTCCAAATTTTGACATTGTGACATAATTTGATTTTGTGTTTTGATGGCTACGAATCGCCATGACTGTAATTGAAAGACAAAAAATATGCAATTACTTGCCTTGTTGCAACATATGCTGTGCAGAGAGAGGTTGACCCCATCAGATCACATGCATCTCACCGTATCTTCACGTGGGTTATCTTGCATCGTCAGCAAATTCTTTTGATAATAATAATAGTAATAATAATAACAATAGTGATAATAATACTAGTAATAATAATAATAATAATAACAATAATAATAATAATAATAATAATAATAATAATACCGAGCGAAGTGGCTCAGTGCGTAGCGCACTGACTTCGTAATCGGGAGGTCCGGGTTCGATTCCCGGGCCGGCCATCCTGACCGGGGTTTTCGTGGTTTCCCTCGGTCATAAAGGCGAATGCTGGGATGGTTCCAGAAGTCCACGATCACCTATCGCCTCCTAATCCATTCCTATCATCTTTCATCTTTCATACCCCCGGGCTAACAACCATGGGGGATAAAAATCGGATCCAGCTAAATGCTGGTCCCCCCTAAGAATTGTTGCAAGCACCTGCCACCGCGATAATAAATAAAAAAACTGAGCCACGGTATATGCAGGATGCTTGCTTGTGTGGTCCTAGTCGGCTGATTAACGAAAAATAATAATAATAATAATAATAATAATAATAATAATAATAATAATAATAATAATAATAATAATAATAATAATAATAATAATAATAATAATAATAATAATGTCTTTAGTTCTGGCGAGACTCAGGCCCCTGCTTTTCCGCCAAACCGCTTAAATATTTACTTGCCCCTAAGAAACACACCAGGAGAATACGACCCTTATAACCTGTTCCGGGGTGAGTGGTGCCCCTCTGGGGGAGATACCTGGAAAGAAAACTAGACGTGTACATTGGTGGATCTCCCCACCCAACAGGAAAAGATCACCGCCACCTCCCGGTATAGAACATTCACTGTAAATGTGCCTCGAAACAGCAGTTAATCAATTTAATGATGTGAGAATCACAGACCGATCCATGTCCTATCATCATTTTTATTTTGCATTCCCTCCATTTCATTTTACCTGTGCTGTAAATACAGTATGTTCTATCAAAGTCGAGGCTTTGGTGCCCACAAAGCTGCCAGCTGCAAGAGGAGTCAAGATTAATTCCGCTTCCAGAATATCCCCTAATTTCTCAAAAGGCAACGGTATCCACTACATGCCAAATTTCATAAGCAGACGAGCAAATGCATAATCACGACCTCCATATCTTGTTTCACCTCTTCTGTTACTCCACATATGTTGCTCACGAACAAGGAAATTAAATCTAAATTTTTTTAAGTTTTCCAATCCCATGTTCAGTTGCAGTTTTCTGGTGGATCCATCAAGTTGATCTGTACAGAAATCGAAAAGATACTGTTGCAGAATTTGCCAGTTTTTCCGTATCAGATCGTAGTTACCCGCAATAATCACATATGGGTCCCTATTTGGAAACAGGTGAACCACGTAGTTTGTACAAAGTACTAGAAAGAGTTGTCTGTTGATACCTTGCACGTTCTTTTCTACATCGCGAATGCAGTTCAAATGCACCATTATGAAAACACCTAAAGGGTTAATTGATGGAAAAGTCCATAAGCAACGAACTAGTGACTCAGCATCCACAATCCCAGAAGCAAGTGTCACGATGTGAATACTTGCACGAGTATGTAGTCGGTCTATCTTCGGCAGTGGAAGGTTAGCTGCGTGCACGGATGCCGCTGTAGTCCAGGGAGGCGGTAGATCGACCAATGGCAGAATTGAAACCTGCACACATTTATGACAGATATATTTTCGTCAAAGAATAGTAAAAATGTATGTGACATATATGGGAGAAGTACAACCTGCACACATTTTTTTAAACTTTAAAATCTCTTCCTAACTCTTTTGTTGAGGCTGCGAAATATTGCTTAGATGAATTGGAAGAGAGAGCGTAGGCTTCCGCGGCCGGAGTCAGTATTTACTAGGCTGTCCGGGTGACGCCGCGTCCATGGCGAAGGTGCCGACGTTTCGGTCGCCATTCTGCGGCCCTCAGGGCATTACGCCCTGAGGAAGGCCGCAGAATGGCGACCGAAACGTCGGCACCTTCGCCATGGACGCGGCGTCACCCGGACAGCCTAGTAAATACGAATTGGAAGAGCATTAACAGAATCTACAAGGAGCATCGCCTTCTCTGTTCTCATCAGACGAGAGAGTTCTAGAAAAAGCGACACATAATTGACAAAGATTATTACTGTGTCATTTGTTTCAGAATTCTCTCGGCTGATGAGAACACAGAAGGCGATGCTAGTTGCAGTTTCTGTTAATGCTCTCCTAATTCATCTAAGCAATATTTCACAGCCTAGTCTCCTTTAAACCTTAACTCGTACGTTGGTGTCTACGAGTCCTTAGTGATTGTTTTCTTTCGAAGGACTCCCGTTATCTTCGAAGCTGAAATACGGGGCCTTTATTTTTCCAGGGGGAAAGGCTCTTGCGCAACTTACCTGACTTCAGCCAATGGACTTCAGACACCAGTTTGCGTCACAATATTAGGGGGAATTGTAAATGCAGCCAGTTATTAAAACTATCATCTTGCTACAAGACATTGAAACAGATTTATGAAGTATTTTCTTAAATATTGCGTCTTGTACACTTTCACCGTGTTAATTTTGGTTGATCTCCTTTGAAAATTGTCACTTTGTAGCACTTTCATAGCATTTCTCAACACTTCTCGCTCTCCATGCAACATTGCGGCTAGCCTCTAGTTTGGCTAATCGAACGAAGTGCCCGTGCTATGGTCACGTTGTTCGTGACGCAAACTGGTGGTGCTCAGAGCGATCAAAAATCGGTGCGCCCGAGTAACTCGCCCGTGTCTTTCCTCTTTGGCCTTCTCTGCTATGGTGGGAATACCCCCGCTACTAGGGATGGGCGATTATTAAATAAATATCAATTAATATCTAATCAACTATTTTTAGATTAAAATGCATCGATTAATCGTTACTAATTGCATCGATCTTATACAGTCGCTTAATTTTTCACAGTAAAATCGTAAATTTGTAATGTGACATACCAGAAATCCCCTAAGGTATTTAATAAAGGGAAATATGCATTGAACGTATGCTTACTTTAGAATTGGATGCATACAAAACATCTAGACCAAGGAATACACGTCGAGAGGACAACGTGTCAACATACTTTGTGTTCCGTGCTTGAACGTGATATTCTTGTGCGAAGCATTGCCCCTGGACATATTGTTGAATAAATGACTAGATGGTGCTGAAAATCGAGGTTCCGCAACTTTTTAGGATGGGTCATTCTCTCTATAAGCTAATACAAATAATTATAATTCATGTATTAAAATAACTTATTCCGAATCGTAGCTCTGAGGATCAAGACGTTCATCAGCCAAATAAATTGTTGAGACCAGACAACATCTTTTATTTATCATACTTAAATATTAGACGCTATCTCCCTCACCAGCAATCTAATTAATAACAGGCTGAAAATTTGTAGAAGTTGCAATCAGACTTTAATAAAAGGATAATACTACAGAACTTCCTGGAATTGCGGCTCTGTGGACGTGGGAGTCGCACGCCCACCTACAATATGAAAATTAGAAGAAAGTACTATGTGTGGAACACAGGTTTGAAAAGTCAATCTAATGTTTCAAATAGCAAAATTAATTAATATAATAAATGTAGTATAAACGGGGCAACATAAATAATTAAATTAATAAAATTGTATACCATCTCAGTAAATTTTGTAAATCGTTTAGAAACTTATTTTAAGATAATCCATCACGATAATGCGAATCATTCTCAATTTCCTGTCTTTTTCAAATACAAAAGAATGTAATACACACGATTTTTGCACAAATAAAATGCAACTACTTAATCGAACAAATTTCAGTTCTTTTATTTTCTTCTAATAAATAACACAAAAACAGTTTGTTATAATATCAATAACATATCTTTAAATGAACGAAATAAAATAGAAACATAAACAACATACATTAATCTATTGAGACGAAGAATTCCGTTGCTTAAGTTCAGAAGTAGAGATATACTTTCATATTTTCCTCGTATTGAAAATGAACATTTGATCTAAAACTCGGAAAAATGATGCGAGGTTAATCGGCATTTTTCGGTGCTTTAATCGGTGTAAAAATAAACGATTTCAATCACGATTATTCTTTTGGTGTATTGATCGCGATTAAATCGCTAACCCCTGTCGTCTTCCTTTAAGTTGAGTTGCTAGCAGTGTTCACAGGTAATGACATAGAAGCTCTCATCTTTTCCGAATGATAGCCGATTATATTTTCGGAGGGGTTTTACAGACTACCGTACCAGCTGCGTTATAGTGTTTAGGAATTATCTTTCAGAGTAAGGAATGCGATGTTTACTTTCTGTGCGAAAATGCAGAAGATATTGCCAAAAATACCGGGGGGAGGGAGCGTTGGGCGTTTTGGCAAACATATCCAAAGTATTGTATTAAATAGTAGAATAACGAACTTCATTGATGGCACTTGCTTTTTTCGTGAAGTACAGTTATACAAATTTACCGCAGCCCCTTAAACTAATCCCAAAGGGGGCCTTCGACAGAATGCATTAGCCTTAAGATAAGTTAGATATGTGTTTAAAGGTGGATATACATAAACATTTTGTCATACGTATATCAGCCTTTTAAGTATTATCACTACAGATGCACAAAGTGGCGGTATAACATAATGTCGCGAGTTGAGGGGGAGAGGGAGGACCCCACAAACTCGTGCAGGAAGAAAAGAGAGTATAGTTTAAATAAGTTTATTCACTTACCCGCGCTGTGGACCCTACGACCTGGGAGCGGGTGGCGTGGCGACGGCTGGCTTCGGCAGGTGAACGCGTAATAAGAGGGGGCGAGGTGCGAAGTCCTCGCCATATTATAGCCTCGGAACGCTGGCTTCGGCAAATGACAACTGGTCATTTGCCGACGGCAGCGTGTCGCGATGGCCGGAAAGCCATATCGCGACAATAATTCTATATAAACTTTTCTTTTGAATATACATCTGCAATAACTTCTAGTTTTGCAAAATTGTCGTGTGGAATTTTATTTTAAAGAAGATTTAATATTTTAAATAAAACTGATGCCTTTGTGTTTTAGAAATTTAATACAATACACTTTTCTTAACTGAATATATTACATTAATAAATGTTTCAAAATTTTGGATAATAAATGTCAAAATTTCAATAAAATTGTGCTTACTATATTTTATTGATAAGTGATTCCATACAATAGTTTTAATACAAGTTGTGTACCGAAATTTAATGTGTAATTGGGCGGGTGAGATTTGCTTATTATTTGAACAACTCTTTGTTTGTAATCTCAAAGTCTAGGAGCTATAACATGTTTTCCCAGAATTATAATGCCGTATCTCAGGCTGGAATAACCATTTGTGAGGTATGCACAACAAGCAGAGGCATTCTGGAGTAGTCTGATAAAATCAAAGGAATATTCACGTTTTAATGTTTTGTTTTTTCTTCTTGTACCAGACAACTGATGATGATGGCTAAGCCATCGAAAGCTGCTCTTGCAATAAATACTATTGTTGGCAATGACAACGTTTATAATTATTTCATGAAAAATGCCAACGATAACGCACCACAACACCTATATGTTTTAACTGAAATTAATTCATGTTATGATAACATATTGGCTACATTTTCACTACTATACAATAGTTTCTAAATTAACAGTAACTTAAATGTACTACTTTAATAATCTATGTCAATCATTATATTCAGCAGAAACAATTTCATGGACCTTTAAATGCTGAGGAAGCAGACGTATAAAATGTGACATGAGCAAAGCCACCATGTTATAATTAGTGGCTCCAGTTTGTCCCTCACCGAAAAAGGAAAATAATGAATTAAAATAAAAAATAGTACCCACGATACTCCTAATTAATAATTTGCATATATTTCGTGTACCCCACACAAATATAATGCAAGATTACTTTGAAATAGATAATAACCAGCATTTTTTTTGAATATTTTAACCAGTTAATATGTAATGAAAGACAATTAATAGAATTAAGTAACTTTATTACAATGCTTCTCTATAAGTACATCAAGATACAAATTAAAATACCTCTTTTAAGATCATTTATGCTGTAGGTAATTTATTCATATTTTTGTTGTTTGAATTAAAAAATAGTTAAAAAGTTTGTGGATGTGTTCAGTTCAGTCGACAACCATATTCTCCCCTCCCCCATATTCCCCAACCCGTATTCCCCCCCAGTTCGAAGAGTTCCAGAATACCTTTCGTGCTATATGATCAATTAGACGACACATGCCTTCCCTATCTCGCTCTCCTCCCCCACTCAACACCCCTAGCCATCGGTGCAGGCTATCAAAATAGGGCCCTTCCCACGCCGCCATCGCTCCGCCTCACCGTCGCACCCCGTGGAAGCTGGAGGGGGAGAGATGCCTTCCCGTCGGCGACGACGAACAAAAGGACGCAGCAGGCGACTGGTGGGGTAGTGGGAAGTCCACCATTTAAAGCTTTGTTCAGTTGGCAATGGCGCTTACTAGCCTCTGGGGCCGGGAGGCTGCCACTGAACGCCACAGAAGGGCTAACCCGCCACACGTGTGAAGACCTCCAGTTAAACCAATGCTCTGCTACCGGCTGCGCATCGCCGAAGCTCTCTTTCAGTGGCGATGTGGGAAGAGGCCCATAGGCGTCACGAACGACCAGCCGGTCGACGACCATCGTTCCTATCGCCCCCCCCCCCGCAGAGTCCAGAAATACCCCTCGCGCTATGTGACCAACCAGATGGCACATGCCTTCCCTACCTCCCCCGCTCAACGTCCCGGGACCACCCATGCAGGCTGTCAAGACAGCCTCTCTCAAACACGGCCAGCCGGTCGACGGCCGTGGCCCCCCTTGCGCTTGCCGCCGCGCAGCCTCCCCCGCAGAGCGCGCCAGTAGCCCCCGTCGGGCGCGGCGAGCCACACGACGCACGCCGCCCGGAAGCAGTCTATGGCGTAGCCCGTGGCGCGATAGGCCAGCACGTGGTCGCGGAAAAAGATGTCATCTTCCGGTTGGAAAAGGTATAGCGTCGACCTTCCACGCGAAGGGACAGTGGCCCAGCCAATGATTTCAGCACCGAAGTCGACGACGCCAGTCATCAATAGCATTTTCACGTACAGTCTCATCCTGCAACAAAGAAATACATCATGTGAAATACTGTTTGCATTGTCTATCTATTGACTTGGTGTACAAGTCTGCGAAGATTTTTAGTATGTTTTTAAACTTAAGCGATACGCATAAGAGAGACGTTAAATATCAGTAATATATTATCTTTCTCTTATTGACTACATTCTGCCAAGTATGAGGTAGTTTTTTGATTCCACGCCTATATAAATCTTGTTATTTGGGGGATAAAACGAAGTATTTAAAACACATTTTCATCCGGAAAGGATGTAGCAGATGCAACACGGTAGGAAGTGCCATGCTGCGAGTGGAATTATATAAAGCATCAAAACGGGTTTCAGGAAATTATTTTCTATTAGAGTGAATTAAAATTAATACACAATTAAATTTAAATTTAAATATTTTGTGTCTGATGTTGAAGTAACCGAGCGAAATGGGTCAGTGCTCGTAGCGCACTCGTACGTTGTTGAGAAGTTCGGATTCGATCCCGGGCCCTCCTGTCTAGCTTTTTCGTGGTTTCCCTCGGTCACATAGGCGAATGCCGGGATAGTTCAAAAAGCCCACGATCACCATCATCATCATCCTGCGTTCGTAGGCTTCCGCGGCCGGAGTCAATACTTTCTTGGCTATCCGGGATGAGCCGTGTCTCGCTCAATTGTGCTGACGTTTCGGCCATTTTGCTGTGCCCTTCTTCAGAGTTATACTGCTCTGTATAAGCTGCAGCAGTGTAGCTCTGAAGAAGGCCACCGCAAGATAGCCGAAACGGCAGCACAATGGACCAAGACGTGGCTCATTCCGGTTAGACAAGAATGTATGACCAAAAGTCACGTAACATGGACAACGAAACTATGGTGAGGAGAGGAGTGTTTCGGGACATTTGCAGCGATAATATAGTAAGGCAGTGAGCACGAGGTTCTCGCAAATGCGTCTTGCTTTTTGTTGTATTCGAGGGTTTGGTTGTCAAGGTTTGGTAGAAATGTGGCATCTGACTGTGCGATGAAGAGAAATAACCAGTGGGGCCACGCGGCCGCGTTCACGTGACTTCATGTCTTTGTCGGTGAGGTGTCTAAGGGACTCTTCCCACGTGGACACTGCCACCCGCTGCTAATGCGCTGCAAGGCACTTCCTACAGGGTCAGCGCCACCACCCGCCGTGGAAGGAGCAGGTTTCGGCTGAGGTACGTTTCGCCAACCCTTCGCCAACGACGAACAAACGGACCCTGGACAAACTGTAAACACTTCCATTTAAACCAATGCTTTGCTAGCGGTAGAACGGACGCCGTCCCGGTCTACTCATGGGGATCGGTCGCGCATGAGAAGACGTCCATTTAAATCTCTGCTCTGCTTCTAGCCGCAGTGTTCTGAAAGGCGTTGATTTACGTGTAAAGGGGCCCTAAGTACAGCTGTGCTGACGACGAAGGCACGTAGGACTTGTTAGTACAGCCTTGACGCACTCGGTGGCATGCTGATTGTAAAGGCATGGGGGTGCAAAAGCCGACCACACGCCGGGGTGGGCCGACCCTCGCCGGCTGCGGGTCACCGGGAAGCGGCGGCTCAACGCTCGCGGCGGACAGAGGTTGAAGGAGAGTTTGTTCTGAAAGTCTTGCGAAGTGCTTTATTATCCTTTTGAGTGTTCGGTGCATTTCGTGCGCGATTCTGTGGGGGGCGACGGAGCCGAGAAAAAGATACCCACACGAAGGCACTCTCAATTTATTGCCTGTTCGTATTTTCCTTTCAATGAGCGGCCGAGCGCTGGAATGCCGTGGGATTGAGCTGTATGAGTGGCGACGAAAGCATGGCTGGTAAGCAGATAGAAAGCAATTAGGGGCTGTGCCCTGATAGCGAATTTGATCGCGAGGTTCAACAAAGGTTGGTTCTTGAAGATTGCGTTCAAAATACAACCTCAGGCTCAAACAGTGTGTTCGTACTCAATTCAGTGAATTTAAAACGCAAAACTCAGACTTAATACTAAAACAACAAATTTACAATCACAAATCAGTCTTAAAACAAAAGGAGCGCCAACCAGTAAATCAAACTTGTGCATCAACTCAATACAAGGGTAGGGTCCGATGAAATGATGACGTACGTCTTGGCGTCAGCGGCTGCAGAACGCGCTGCGATCTTGGTCCTTATGGCCCCCCCTCGCTCGTCGTCTTCACCCGTCTTGCGAGGCGTTGGCGCGACTTTGTCCTCCTCTCTGTGCAGGACGGAGTTGCCTCTTCGCAAGAATTGGACCCTGCTAAGCGTGCGCGCAACGCAGATGGCGTTGGCGACGATCAAGGTGCACACTGGACCGTAGTAGAAGAGAGCGGTGCCGGCCACATACGAAGCCAGCACAACGAAGTTGGCTGTAAATCGATTGTAAAACAACACATTTGTAGTTAGTTGGCCAAATAAACGAACCAATGTGATGGTAGTATTACAATAAAAATTCCAAATCAGTCAAAAAATCAATTCAAAATACACGACTTGCTGAGCTGTACAACACACATTTTGATTACTTCCAATTATTCCTAAATTAAAATTGCTACTCTCACGTGTGTAGAAATAAAACTAGTGGTGCTAAACCAGCGCGTACTTTTTCGCCCAAATTTTCAGGAAAAATTACGTGAAAAGTACTCAAATTTTGGAAGGATTATACATGACCTAATTACAAAATCTATCTTTAAGGAACTGATTTCAATAAGGGAAAAATCTCTATCTACATGATTGTAATCGTTGAAAGACGCAAAAAAAATTGAATTTTGATAATTTTTTAACTATCAGGTTTTTCAACGAACATGAGGACTGCACCATTCTTTTAACTTCCCTCTGCACTATTCTTTTAAAATCCTTCACACTATCCAACAACAACATTTAATCAAAAACGATGGAGCCATTCTTTTGAAAATTTTGAAAATGTTCTAGGGTACGCTCAAAAATTAAAATATCGGTTTTTAATTAAAGGGCACTAAACATCAAACAGATTGAATGATGAATATAAATTTTGAAGAAAATCGGAAGAACGGTTTAGCCGCTAGTGTTGTTCACGGACGGAGAGACATGATTTCCTTCATTTATTCTTGGTCCATGTGTTTGGAACAGACCATTATTGTTAAAGTTTGAAGGATATTATTTTCCTGATTATCAGGCTACAATAAAAAAAATTTGAAATTATTTCTTAACAAAAGGTTAGGTAAACAAATTAATAACAATTCTGATTTAATCAAATGCGAAAATAATGGTTACTCAATATGTATCATATGAATATTACCTTAAATATTCATAATCAAAATCTTTAAATTCCAAAAATAAGTCAAATGATATAATTTAAGAAAAATGGAAGTGTCAAAGCAGGAAACCATGGTATCATAAACAACCATGTTATGTTTTAAGAAGATTGTGTCCTATTACGCGTTTTGCATTCATTTCATTTTTCGGTAGCATGCACAGAAGCATGTATTCTAGCTATGCCATGTTTAAGATAATTTTTTCCCTCGAAACTGGATTTCGCATTTTTTTCACGCAGAATTACATAACTTTTTTTCTACCGCGTATGCAATAGCGAGAAATTAAAAGAGTGATTTCAAGAGATAACAGACCCAGGCTTTAGACCCATAATTTAGTATGGGTTGGTTTGGGTTTAATATATGACACAAATTATGGAAAAATATATTCCAATTTTTTATGGGGATATGTATGACGTGAATATATAGTAAAGCATTTTACTGTGCGTTTGTATCTACAATGGTTGTATCCATAACTTCCTATAAAAAGGTATAATTTCTTCATTCATTCTTTGTATTTCATTATAATATGTTGGTAATATGACATATTTATGGAATATTTTATTCAGTGGTATTTAATTTTAATTTTTACTAAGTTTTTAAGAAATTCAGAAATAAATAAAATTCACTATTAAGAATTTTTTATGTACTTGAAATGAGAAGTCTTAGAAATTTCAAACTCAAAGACTGGTACTAAAATGTTCTTAATTCCTGGGACACGGAGGTCCTAGGTTTTGAGACCCAATGGAATCGGTATTTTCGACTCTAGCTAAGTAACGACGGCAGCAATTTTCTGTGGTTTCGTCATACCACGCGACTGCCCTCGTCTTTGCCCCAACTTTTCCCTTTCATCACAAACACACACTGTTATGGACTACACTATTACGCAGACAGGGATCTTAGAACTTGCTACGGTTGACGAGGAGGTAGTAGAAGGAGTAAATCCCGAAAAAAATACTCCGCCGACTCTCGCGTCTCAGCGGACGAGATGCCTGGATATAACATCCAGGGGGCGTAGCGCACACAGGCAGCTGCCTCGTCGAAGCGACACAAAACAATCATTCCCAATATCTTTACGAGGATTCATACCGTGGGGACGTAACTCATGGGCTACTTCGTGGAAACAGGTTCGTATCTCCGTTAGAGACGGGCTGAACCATCTCCGTTTGGTATCGTCCCTTTCGTAGGCGTAGGCGCACAGGCCGGTCATGAGGGCTGGCAGCCCCCACGCGAAGGCCGACAAGGCCAGGAACCGCTTCCAGTCCTTGCCGCCGCCTGGTCGCAGAATCTGCAACTTCCTGCGAAATACACATGTTTGTTCTCATTGCTCTTTGAGATATTATCTCCTATTTTCGGGCTGTTTCGATGTCAAAAAACCTTCTGTATAACAATGGTGACCCAATATAAAAGAATCGCTGACTGGAAAAGGAAGAACGTTCACCACCACGTTTCGAGAAAACTAAGGAAAACTTACTGACGCTTACAATTTTGTAGCTACACTTTTGTGATGCATTAAAAAATTGTAGAGACAAATTACCTCTATTTAATGTTTAACCGTTTTAACACATTATGTATATATATATATATATATATATATATATATATATATATATATATATATATGCGTATGGAGTGATATAATATATTGAAATAATCTGTATTAAGTTGCTCACAAAAACATTTAAGAATTCAACAAACTTCATCAGGTTTCACTTGAAGAATTTGTGTTCACAAAAAATGCATTAAAAGAGGAGGTAACCCGGTAATCTAAAAATTAACGACGTATGAAACATTTCAAAACAACTTAATAGTATATGTGTGTCACTTTAAAAAACTAAGAGTTATTAAGAATATCGCTGATGTCATGTGTAACATACATGCATACTACTAACCCCAGAATGCAGGGACCCAATACTCTACATGAATGCATATGCAGGGCCTCGGAGACCGTGCACAATACGCTCTCGAAAAATGCAAATAAAAATGTTTTATTATTTTGCATACGTAACTTTATTTCTCAATAATTTCGATTAAAATCAACTCTTAATTTTCAACAAATGATTATTTATTTAATAGTTATTTAATCTGATCCTAAAATGCTAAATACATGTATACATAATACATACATACAATTTCACAACAGTTTATTTTATAGTAATGTAAATACATCTTTAATTAAATATAAATTATAGTGTTCTGCCACCAGGTTTCAAGAAAAACACTTGCAGAAATAATAAATATCTATTTACAACTGAACATGTAAGCGCCTTCTTACCTGAAGCCCCAAGCCAGGTTGAAACACAGCGCCGTGAGCCAGCAGTTGGCGGCCATTAACAAGAAGTACATCGGGAAGGCTAGTACAAAAGAAAGACGCACCCAATGACAGCTTTACATTTGCTTCTAATTTCTTTTCACAACCAATATCGTAGAAAACGTCTCATATTGATGGTTAAGATTCTAATCGTAATGGTGATACCATCAATAAAACATGTATCTTTATAGCGTTTTTAAAGTCACAGTAGTTATTTAGTTATAATAATACCTACTAATAATAGTAGGTAATAATAGTAGGTATTGGTTATTAGGCACTAATGATCGAGCGATTACAAAAAGCCCCAGGGCCTTTGGGCCGAGTTATTTTTGTCACTCGAGATCATTAGAACTAGTTAATGCTCGTAATAATATAAGATTTCATTTCTTAAACTCATTATAATGATTCAGATTTAGTTATTTACTAATTAACTTCACTCGGTTTGTCTTTTCATATTTCCATCCCATACTTTCTTCTCATATTTCCCTTCATAAGAGAACATGTAGCATCATTCAACAATTTTCATATTTAAGTAATCACAATCGTCTCGATCCAGGAAAGTTATGCAGTGAATATCGATGGAAGAAAATAACAACCAATCACTAATAATTAGAAACTAGTGGGGCTAAAAGCAGCGCATATTTCTTGCCATTAGTAACGGTAGCGTGATACTTCTTACACCGCAATTTCTCTCGGAATTAACGCATTCAGTCATCGTTTTTTGTAAAACTTATTACAAATTGCAAAACAGTAGGTGCAAAAACGAAATATTTTCAAGCAAATATCAAGTCAAATTGGACAATTACAACTGAGTTTCGTACGACTAAATGATGTCCAAAAATGAGACGGAATTCGCGGAAGTAGATGTGCCGTCTCACGAGGCGGAATTCCATTGTCGCATTGTAATCTGATATTTCCTGAAGGCTGGAAAATGTTTCATACATGTTACATTTAAATCGTCAAATGTCATGTTTTGTATTACTGCAAATAGCTGGCTAGTTAACATACACAATTACTTACAATGAAACTGTTTAGTACATGTGTTTGTATTATTGCAAAATTGCTCGCCAGTAATTATTGTGTGTTATTTGACAGGTAGCTTTTCGTTTTTCGTGATAGTCACAAAAATATTAAAATAGATTTTTACTCTTGTGAAAGCTACGTAACTGAACACTCTGACTTGAAAGTTCCACCAAATCACTGCTGATAGCGAAAATACTAGTGCATGTAACCAAACCTAACAAGACACGGCTCACTCTTCACTGTACACCCACATTCCTCCACATTTAGGTACGCAGCACTAGTAAACTTCGGTAAATGTTAAATAAATGTTTTCACTACACGCATAAGAAACAATCATGGTCATCAAGGAAGTAATAAGTATGCAAATAAACCTCGTCAGTCTGCGCAAACCACAGTGTATTATACGCGCACGTTTTCATGAGCACGGGAATATCTACCCCCTCTCCTCTGCCAACATTAGTTGAATTAAGAATAAATGATAGCAACGAGAACTTTTAGACAAAATCTGATAACCAGAAACGTTCACTCACGTGTAATATAACTATTTAGCATCGAAAATCAAACTAAATAATTATTATTTATTTATTTGTCATAAAATTCATTTTGCCAAAATAACCTTCGCAACAAGTGAAGTGAGGGCTCAAGAAAACGTGCGTGGACAATACACAGAAAGCATAAATAGCATACGATAGAGGAATCTAAGCCTTCTCAGAGTAACGTTTTAAAGATGGCAATCATCATCAAGGGTTCAAATATAGGTGGCATTGATAATATCGATAATTACCGAACTAGCAAAAATTTCATAGAATGTCCAAGAATATCTCATCCTATAGATTACACTGTGAGGACCTTTGGCCTCAAAATGTTAGTTTTTAAGGCCCTAGAACGCTTCGTTTAGAAGTTATTTAACGATATAGCTGCTGCGGGTTGCATTAGTCATAAGTATTTAGATGCTTTAAAAAAAATCATATTCATCAATCTTCATATTTTTAAAGTTAAAGTGTACTTCATCACGTTTTCGAGAAATCCTCTTTGTTTAGAGGCCTCATTTATAAAGATCGGTTGAGAACCACAAATGGTATGTATACTACTAACATAATATTGGAGACGATTGTAGGATTTTGGGTAATAGAAATGGTTTGCTACAGAACCGGAATATATAAACAGCAGTCGCGCGAACTATAAATGCATGTACAGTGAAGACACCAATTCATACAGGTAGAAATGCAAAGGCCCATTGAAAAATTGGGAGTACAGTCGGCGTATTCATTATCAGAGGGAAGAGAATATGTTTTTAATGTCTGCAGCTGTCGAATGGACCAGATCGTAATTAGGTATACCCTCGTCTTCGTGTTAGATGGGAATGCATTAGCATATATGGATGAAATTACATTAGAAACAATCCGATGTTAAGTGCAGGAGAGGAATAATGTGTGTTAATTTTTGTTTTGGAAATATATTAGGATAATGTCAAATATTATAATAATGATGTACATGTAACATTCGAATAATAGAAAGGGAATCCGATTTGTGAAAATATTGTTTATATTAGAGATGTGATCGTTACTGACTATAATTAGAATAAAATTAATTTATGTATTCTAGAGAAGTAACGGGTTGAAACACCCATCTGCGATGGATTGATAGCAAGTGTATTTCATACAGAACGTGTTAATGAATCATTATTCGGTGAAATTGTTCAAGAATTAAATAGTATTACGTATTACAATCACTCGGTTATATCTCTTAAGTAGTATTACCTCGGGTAATAGAAGGAAAAGCAGGCGACGATAGTGTTTTGCTCTTTGTAGCATTTTGCTACGATACGGAATCATCCGAGAAAGTGTCAAAGGTGCGCGAAGATTTCAAATGTATACACAAAATAACTATACTTACCAGATTAATAGAAAAACAACTTAATAATTCAAAGTATCGATTTAAATAGAGTTGCACAAAAGAACTGGTCATTATTAATACAAAAGTGAGCTCAACAAAAGTGAATTAACATTAAGTCAATTAGATCAATGAATAAATGTCACAGTGTTTTATATGAAGTTAGCCGAACCCTGCAGACGTAATTCTGCCCTTCATCTCCCTCTTTCTCGTTCCCTCTCCTTTTCTATCTCTGTCTTAATCTCTGTCTCTCCCTTTTTATCTCCGTCTTTCTATCTGTCTCTTTAGTCCCTTTCCCTCCTTAGTACCGCCCTTTTTCAGTCTCTATTAGTCTCTCTCTCTCTCTCTCTCTCTCTCTCTCTCTCTCTCTCTCTCTCTTCGTCTCTCTGTTTCAGTCTGTCTGATTCTGTCTCTGCCTTTCTCTGTCAATCTTACATTTCGTTGCAAATTCTTGCACGTATGTGAGCAGGTGGGGTAATATCGAGAAGCGCCGGGCCAGCAAAAATGTAATAGAATGTTCAAGAAGATCTCATCTTGTACATTACGGTATGAGAAACGTTTCTTTGATGTCATTGGTCTCAAAATTTTAGTTATTAATGCACTTGAACACTTTGTTTAGAAGTTATTTAACGATATAGAGTAAAACATCCTGCAGAATATCGCGGGTTGCATTTGACATGAATATTTATTTTTGTTCTTTGTTATTTTTTCGTGAATTTTTCCGATATTTTAATTTTTATTCTGCTACTCGGGGTGGAGATAAATCAAAAAATTAGAAATAATTAAACTTGGTTCAGTCGTTCTTCAGTTATTAATGGTGTAACTGGCACGACTTTTATTTATTTAGATAAAGCTGAGCAGTAGTGAATTGGCAACAATCGAAACAGTTTACTTAGAAGTTGCGAATTTCCGAAAATTGTTGATTCGTATGGACGGACAGCGACGTTAGTATTATTCAATTGTATGTTGATACACATGAATTATGATAGGAAGAATATGAAATATAATTGAATGCTAACCGGCAATACAATAACGTTTATAAGAAGAAAGTATTATAGTGTTATTAAGTTGCGTATGATCAAAGCAGGACAATAATAACATGGCAAAGGAATATATTTTCTTTTACAAAAAATTAGAATTGAAATATCAGTAGTTATTATTTACATTACGCATGTTGTGAGAATTTTAAGAATGATTAAACAGTGAGAAACAACCTTTCTAGAATATGTTCTCTAGACCATATACACGGATTTCTTTTTTTGAAGGTACCTAAATAAGCAAACTCATGACTTGACGCTGAAACCTACGACATTACAGAGAAAACAGAAATCTTCACCAAACTTACCAAATGTTCTGCACATGTTCCTTAGATGAGGAGGCACAAATCCGAAAGCATCCACTTGGTTGCCAATGCTCATGTTATAAGACACTTGTCCCAGGTTGAACCCCAGGAGGCATGAGGTGTGGCATGCCAGACACCAACCGTGAGCCTTGAGGCGCATGCCACTGTTGCACGCAACTGAGGCGAGAGCTACCACCAGCAACAAGACGGAAACAAAGCACAGATGGCGGAGCAGCCAGATGACGCCTCTGGTAATTCGCGATTCCGGGCAATAAAAGATGGTGTCTCTCATGGTCCCGTTTTTTAGCACCTCGAAATCCACGCACGTGTCCCAGGTGGACCACATGTAGTTGTGGTAGCGTCGTTGGAGCAAATGGGCCGCCAGCTCGTCCTCGGGTGACAGGTGAAGAGCGATAGTAGTCACAGAGTCTGTCAGCTGTCTTTCAATGCACGAAGATAGTCTGCGAATGAAGAACATCTCAATGTAAAATCTATCCGTAACGGTTGTGGAACAAAATCAAGCAAATATGTATAGAAATAGGAAGCACAAAGTTCACAAAAATAAGTGTGTGAAACAACTGTTGCTACTGGGTAAATCTATTTTAAGGGGTTCAAAAACTAAGTAATTGGTGCTCGACAACCTAAAAAAATTCATGCTTTGTACATACATTTCCTTATGTTTTCGCTGTGGCTGTATATCTGCAGAAACGTTCTGAAATAATAAGCAGAATGGCAAATTTAAAACCCCAAAAAACCTTTCATTTGTTTATTTGTTATATTTCATAAACTATTTTTAAATTAGCCGGTTCAGCTTTGCACATCATAATGACTGTATTGTCAATTACAAATAGAGATGACGCGTTGTAAGTTTATTTTAAAGTAAAGTATACGTAATATTCAAAATATATATTACGCAACGTTTATATTGTAAAATAAAAGATAATTACTTATTTTAAATCAATGTAGATTTTGGTTAAAAATCGCTTTAGACTAATATGATTACTACTTGTCACAACGTATCCTCAATGTGAAAATGAAGCCTTTTTTGTGTAAGTTTATAATTAAAACAAAACTGAGTTAATCTAGAAAGTCAAAAGTTTCACTGCAGTTCAGTATTATAGCGATCTAGTATGTGTGAACAGATATCTGGTACCAATATTACTGTTGAAAATTTGGAAAAAATCCAAAATTCCAAGTTGAAGAGGATGTAATTTTCAAGCGGCACTTCGCTTACAAATGATACTTTCCAAAAAGTAACTACACTGTTATGTGTAAAAGCACATAAAAAATTAAGGTTAAAATGTGATTCTATTCTTTTTGAGAAATTGGTCTCTGAAAATCGAACTTGGTTCATTAGCGTTTCATGGATTTGATTGCAAATATTTCCCAAATAAAATATTTTCAAAATAAAAACACAGAAGGAAGGAATTTCGATTTGTAGACCAATGTATACTAAATCCACTGCCTTTTATTATAGAATGCTAGAACAACCCAGAGCTGAGTAATTTAGAAAATAATAAAAGTCTACAAACGCGAAAAATGAAGCACGACGTAAAAGAAAAATGGTCGCCATTTGTAAACCAGGTACAATAAAAAAAATTAAAGGTGCTTTTGAATAACCCAAACATAAGGAAATGTATGCACAAAATATGATTATTTTATCGAGAGATGACGAGTACTTGACCACTTCAAATATATTGACCATACAGCAGCATTCCGAGGGTTCGAGTCGCGACTGGGGTGAATTGTCAGCAGTTGTTTAAAGAATGAGTCAAATTGTGATGCTCTCTGGAAAAGAATTCTAGCGGTTAGATGCTCTGATAGGTAATTTTCCGTGGTTTCTCCGATAAATATCAGGTGAATGCCGGAGTAATACCATAACAAACGGGCCACGTGCATGATATTTCCTTCACCATTGCGTCCTTCCTCCCCCCCATGACTGTTTGCATCATGATACCAAATAGATACATTTTCTTTGAATGGTGCTTTCTGTGACTCGTATACACTAGTGAATCAAATAAAATGTGTTTTGTTTTCTTCTACATTCAGCTTTAGTAATGAATGCCTATAGATTCGGAAAAGACTGCGGGAGTGATATGAAAACAGGGATGTGAATCGAAAGCTTGGTAGTGTTGCTTCATTCCAAAAAGAGACAGAGTCACGGAGGTAGGGGAGAAGAGAACTAAAGAGAAGAGAGGAAGTGTTCTAGAGAGTGACAAAGAAAATCTAGTGGTGATACAACATTCTTGCACATTATTCTGGCAATGGTAACGTACTATAATTATGCACCTTGTGTGCTAATAACACAGTCATCAACACGAGAAAAAAAAGCAAACGATATAACTTAATATTTCGCAGAAACTATATTTTGAAACAAATGTACGATAAAGAGAATTCTAAGATATTATAAAATAAAAACATATATTAAAAAATCTGTAACTTCAATATTGTGGCAGATCGCGAAATAGTTATTTATTTCAACGTGAAATCGTGCCCCTGGGCGGGAGACTTTGGGCTCGCAGCCGCGGACTGCTCGCTGACGCAGGAGCTGTTCCATTGAAGCGCCCTCTCCCCCACCCCCTCCAGCCACCGCTGCCAAGTGTGGCGTCATGCAGGGTGCAGTAATACACAGACGAGAGGGGGTTGAACTTGTTGCTAGTTTATTTAGTAATCCACCACCGAAATAAACTTTTATTACAATTGTTCATAAACGAAATAAATCGACCCCACTACTAGAAGCAAATTTTATTCTACGGCTACCACACCATCTACTTAAGTATCGAAAAAATCCGATCGGGTGAAGCACCGCAGAATTCCTACACGACTCGTCATATGAGTCTCTACTTCTCGACAACGTACATTGCTGGCCCTAGCCTACGCGCACGCTGTCCGCACCCCACCCGGCGCGCTGCCAGCTCGGCTCTCGAAGAACAAGACGGTCCTTCAAGCGTCGCCGCCGCCCAGCTTGGCTCGCCGCGTCTTCCCCCCATTCTCTGAGCCTCTACATCCTATGTACTCGTTGGCTTCCGCGGCTCGAGTTCAGTTTGTCAGGTGCCGTGAAGGACGGATGGTGCGAGGCCCGGGTTGGCCCAGACCGCGAGCCAATCACGGTGCACTTGCGTTACCCGGGCCCCTAGGCTGAAAAAGATATAACACCGGAGGCGGAGCTTTACTGTGTCATTACCCTGAAGAAGCCTGCGACATGACAGGCGAAACGTCGGCCTCTCTGCCAACGACGCGGCGTCTCCCGGACAGCCGAGAAGCCTCTACATCCTGTCACATCCTGGCGCCCCACCCCCACCCCAAGCGGCCTGCCACGCGGCGGACACATGGTCACTCTGGCGAACACATGGCCACTTGTTTGTGCACGACGCTAGAGAACAATTTTCCTAAGGATGGGATGATTTGACAGATCGGGAAACAAGTGAACATCACGTGTACTTCAGAGAAGTATCCATCCGCCGCGTCAGCTGTTTAGTTACGCCCCTTCGTAGTGTTTGTTTACGGTTCACGCGAGACATCAATAAAGAGATGTCTTGAGTTTCGCTTAGTTATATGCACGCACGCGAGTCCGGGAAATATAGAAATTTATTTACATAAGTGGGAAAATGTCTTAACGTAATATCACATTCAATAAAAGAACAATGCCGAACACAGCACAATGCCGGAACACGTGGACCGTCTCAACTACGCATCTCACATTCAAGACTCGATTTTAAAACAAACATAATACTTATCACATAAAAACTAAATTCAATATAATTTTTATAAAAAAAAGAATTTTTACATTAGAGCACAAAGCTCTGCACTTCCTAATTTCAATTATTTCTCGTGGCGCACTATATTTTCGTCGGACGAGGACATCACAGCAGGGAGCGTCGTGGCTTCTTACAAGTTAGCCAACTGCAAACGAACGAATGGAGGAAGGAGAGTCTATTAAGTTCAAGGACACAACGACCACAGAATCGTCAGTTGTGTTGCCAGCACTAGCTGTCAAATCATTCCATCCTTAGGAAGATTCTTCTATACACAAGGATGTATCGCCGTCAGGACAGCCTAGCTCCCCCGCGCCCCCTCTGTTAAAAAGGCATGAAGCAAACCCCCGCCCGCCTTGTGAGCTGCGCGCTCTACGCGGGGCCCGATTGAATTTATTGGGGGTAAGCAGCCAACGCCTTTTCCCCGCGAGGCCAGCGGAAGGGGCCCAGGGCGGCAGGGTGACCGTTGTAATCACACGGGAAAGCGCGCAATGTGCATAGCTTATTCTCTTTAGTTTTTGATGCAGAGAATATTAAGGAAGTCAAAATGTTACACGTTCATTGTTCAATCACTTTCTGATGTCTGTTGATCGCGTTCACTACCGCACCGCGAACGTTTCACCAGTTACTTTTATTCCGTGCTGAGCTTGGTTCCGTTGCTGTGTTCTTTTCCCGCATGGTAAGACATGATACCTATCAGATAATCTCTCGCACCATTCACACACAGACACTAGTTGTTTGGTTCGTGAAATATTTTAGTTTTTGTCATTCTTTGTGGTGAAATCCATGCATCGCCACAGAATCTATTAGGTCGTATTATCTTCCCATCCAATCTCTTGTGGTCATTACATCCGTTGCATAAACTTCTTCCCATACTTCTGTCTTTTTCTCTCTTAGTTCCTTCATCAGTTCTTGGAGGTGTGGTGTGTTTGATATGATGCCCGCTATGTGACGCCGTAAACAAGGTCGCGTAGACGCGGATATTTTGCGGCCGTTTGCGAAGTGACGGAAACCACGGTCACGTGGCCCCGGATGCACTGATCAGGAAGGAATTACGGCGATCGCTAACGCCCTCTTTAGACCCACCCCCGAGCGGACGCACGCAACGACGGTCAGGAAGTTGCATTGGTTATTTTTTGTGCCAACAAGTGACTAGCGCGGACGACTGCCAAGTTTGTCATGAACTAGAAAGGCGCAGACAGCTTCCGGCGTGGCGGTCCGAGTACATGTTGTTGTTGTGCTTGCAAAGGTAGGAATAAGCCTGTCTCTTGTAAATACCTTCCAAGACCTCTAAGCACTTCACTTCGTCTGACCGTGATGGTACATCCAGTAGCTTGTACTGAATGTTTTATTGATGATGTGTGATATGAGCTCCTGACTCGTTTGCCTGAGGATGGGGAAAATATGTCCCCGAAACTGTTGCGCATTCGAGTAATTGTAACATAGAGATGTAATAAAACTAAATTTAGAAGAGTCGTGTCTGTCTATAAATCATCTTGGGACTCCTTTCTTTCAATCTCATGTTCTTGTTGTTGAGTATGCGATCGTTTTCAGCCTCCACACGAGGACACAACGAACAATTTTCGAAAGCAGCGAATCGGGTGTAAACATTTTTGCTATTTTCGAAAATATACTGGCGAGTTTCCCGAAAATGGGACCCACAACAAAATTTTCTCTCAAAAAATCTTTTGTTTCCTACAAAGATAAAATGTAAAAGAAAATCGGAGTCTTGTTTGAAAATATAATAGTCTAAAAATTGCCCAAAGTTCACGCAAATTTATGAGATAACATCTTATATTTTCGAATTATTGTACATGAAGTTATTTAAAAATAAGTCTTTGACAAACAGATTTCAGGCTGAAGAAACATTTCATCTTCATTAATTTTCAAACTTCTTTATTGTAGATGCAGGAAATTTCGAAAAAAAATAAATTTTGCTTCTTTCAAAACTTCTGAGGTTTTAAATGAAGATCTGCGTTATTTTTAAGCAAGAAAAAAGTGTAATGAAACAATTTGAACACATTTTTGAGAAAAGTCTGAAAATCATCCAGTTCAATAAGATCGATACGATCTTCAGTTTTGGAAAAAAAATCCAAACGAAAGAAGAAATCTCACTGCACATTGTGTAAGGGGAAATAAATGACTACATATGGAAACGAGACTTTTCAACTATTTCGCTGCCAGGACACGACAAAAGAAATTTTATGTCTAAATATCGACTCTATCCGGCGCTGGACTGTAATACTTTATCTTACTTAGAAAGTAGGGAGAGGAAAATAGGTCCTAAGTGAAGTTTGTAATTTTGAAAGCTTAGCGCCTCTTTAATGAAAATTGCTATGTGAGTAAAAAAATTAAAGAAAAGAATGATGCTATTTTTAAGAAACCTTGTTTAAGTAATTTTTATTGTCACAATGTCACTGAATATTCCGCGAAAAAAATATTTACAAAAAAGTATTCATCATATTAAAATAAGATCTAATTTTGAAGAACAGATTTAATTTACAAAAAATATTTCCTCTCTCCAATTATGCAAGAGTGGGCCCAGAATTTTCGTTAATTCAGAAATTTCATTGAAAATTGGACTTACCCCATTTTTATTCACTTTTATGGATTTATTCTAATAAATGTTTACAGGAAAATTTTGGAGCTTTTTGTGAGAATATTTTGGGAATGTCATTGGGGCTTCATGCACAGTACTCTGAAAAACAAAATATGCGTTTCAAATTTGATACGCGTGAGTGTGGTCAGATCATCGAGGAATATCTATTTTTAAAAAATTCTGAGGTTAATTTAGGAACTAGTGTTGCTCACATGCCGAAGGCTAAATAGGCTGAAGTTGACTCGTAACAAGGACTGGCAAAGGTCTGAAATTCTTCGTAGTAAAAATATAATTTATCGCGTATAAATGCAAGAAACGGTTTCGTTACATGTTGAATATTAAGTGATTGTAGCAGAACCACAAAACGAGCTTTTGTTTCAACAAAATCGCCATTGTTCAATGCAATATTACAAGCGAGAAAGTAACTAGTGGCGCCATAGAACGGCACAGATTTTCTCGTACTACTTTCACTGTTGAGTCTACGCCAATTTTGCCGCACCTTCTTCCTAGATGCTATATTTTGGCGTCTAAAACATATTTTTACTTCATATTAAATTTTGAAAAATATCCCAGGAGCTTCAATAAAAACCGGAAAAAATTAAAAAATATATTTGCAAAATCGGATGGTTTTGTGTTGGGCGACATCAGCCGTGAAATATGCATTTTGGAAAAAGATTACTACGAATAGTTTAGATGCAAGTGTTGTACACAGACGAAAGGAAGGACGGACGATTTGAAAAATAACACTTTTCAGGATCAGGCAACCCTAAAACGTCTTTCCGTTAAAATTTCGTCATCGCAGCATTAGAAATCTTTCACTATTCTACGTATATTACTCTGTATATTTGTATGTAAAGTGAACGTAAAAATAGTGGTAGTTCTGAGCACGTCAACTGCTAAGTATATTAGTTCCGTAAGTGTAGTACACGTGTTTATAATGAGCGAGAAAGAGAGCGCGCGCGAGCGAGCGAGAGAAAGAGAGAGCAAGCGAGAGAGAGCGCGAGTGAGAAAGATCGCGCGCGAGAGAGAGAGCGAGAGAGAGTGCGAGAGAAAGAGAGAGCGAGAGAGAGCGAGAGCAAGAGAGTGCGAGAAAGAGCGAGAGAGAACGAGAGAGTGCGAGAGAGCGAGAGAGAGAGTGTGGGAGAGTGTGAGAGAGAGCGAGAGAGAGCGAGAGAGAGAGTGCGAGAGAGATGAGTACCTGTCTAAGTACTCGGCGGCGTTCTGGAAGGGGAGGAGCGCGGCGAAGGACGAGCGGCGGGGCCACCCAGCCGCCCGCTCTCTGTCCATCCGGCAGCCCCACCCCCCGCCGTCCTTGACCTGCACCACCTCTCTCGCGGGGCAGCACTTGCGCACGCACACCTCCAGTTCGCAGACGGGCTGCGCCATCAGCACGAAGGGCGCCAGCGGCGCTTGGGCCGCGTCCACGCAGTACGTGCCCAGCGGCCGGTAGCCGCCCAGACCCAACATCACGCTGCTGAAGAACGGCCTGGGTTCTGGGCCCATAACACTTCCGTACTCGGTCTTGATGAAGACGACGCGGCGGCTAAAGTAGGCGGAGCCCGCCGCCTCCACCTGGCGCTCGTCCCACTCCGCCGACGCCTCCACCGTCCACATCTGACGCTGCGGGTACTTCCTCTTGAAGGGGTACAGGAAGCCCACGTGCACTTCCCCGACGCGTTGGGGCGGGACGCCGGGCGGCAGCCAACGGGCCACCCACGGCGCGTCCCCGGGCTGCACAAGCACTTGCGGGAGGTCAAAGTGGTCACTTTGAGGTCGCTCTCTCAGTGTGTGGTTGCGTGGCCAGCTGGCGTTCACGCAGGCCGACCCGTCGCCAGAGAGCATTTCGTACGGGCCGCAGCACTTGTAGATTTCCAACGGCAGCGCTGCGTCGTCTTCTGTTCGCGCGATTCGAAGCGCAGCCATTATCAGGAGCGCCCTCCAAGAGCGCATGGCTGCTCAGGAAGGAGATCTTTTTGCAAAGCGATTTTCACTTGCCCTCGTTGGTCATGGGTTCGTTTCCGCCGAAGGTTGAAGAACGCTGTAGGCTTCTTCTCTTCCACGGATTGGCGCTGGCCTCGGTGATTTTTTAGCGGGTGAGGGGCGGCGGGTAATGTCTTTGACAACTGCCGCGCGTCAATTAAATCCGATCAATTACGGCCACGCTCTTCTCGCACTCACCGTTCACAGTGTTAAAGCCAGACGGCTCGCCTTGCACCGCTGGAGCGAGGTCCAAACCCCCTTCGATCCAAGTAGTACGTGTGCCAAACAAAGCGGGTTTTCGACAGGTTGTTCTAGGCGGTTTTGCGTTTCCCCTGCCGCTCATTCACTATTCATCATTCATATCAAATCTTCGTAATTACCTACCCATCAAAATCATCTCAGATGTGGTCATTAAGTTTGAGTTCTGGTACCATCAAAAAGTAATGTCGCACAAAATATGCATGACGCAGCCGTTTTTGGCGCGTTGCTTTGCAGAAAAACGCAGTCTTCTTAATCAGACGCAGAGATTTCTCCTCTTTTGCGCGGCTCAACCCTCTCCGCATCCGCCACAAAACGAACCGCGAGGTTTCCGCTGGGCGCAGCGAATCCAACGCGAACGCCTCGTGAGCCCGAAGGAAGAGAAACGTTGACAAGTGCCTTAGGAGACTGACCTCACGCGTTTGCCTCGGATGTTGGGCGTGCCTCTCCGGGCGACGCCGCAGTTTCCCTAGGAAGTGGTGATTATCTCGGTTCGTCATCGTGCGCGGTAACCGCAAAGCGCATTACGGCAATGGCGCGCTCACTTCGCCTGACCGCTGAACGCTGTGTAATTTCAGAAAATATCGTACTTATTGATTGCTTAGTAATTCCGGGGACGTCAACGGATAAGGCCATTAGTCCCGTAAGTGTAGTGCATGCGGAATGGGATGAAGAAATTCCTCCGCTGGATGGCGAGATCCGGCGCCGACCTGCTTATCGGCTCGTGAGGCTAATTCTTCCATAGTCCAACGCCAACCATCTGCCAACCAGACGCTCGATGACAGCCACTTGCACCTCTGTGTGGGCAGACACTGGACGTCCACAGACCAACAGCAGCTGCGCCTGCACGTTTGAAGGCCTTCACACCAATGCACTCAGACGTCCTCTGGAAGTCGCATTCGGTGCTATGCACATCATGTGATCAATCTGTAAGACAGCATAAGCGGTTATTCGGAATATATAAAATAGTTGTCATGACTTCTGAAATGACCTCAAACATGAAGTGTTGTTAAATTGAATGATGCACTTCGAAAATTATTCAAGTTTATGCTGGTTTGGTAATAACTCGGTTTTATGGGGGTTATAGAATTTACAATTTTCAGTGTTTTTTTTTCTTTCTTAAGCAGGTACGGACTACATTGAGAGATATGTAATGCTACGGAAATTCGATTTCGAAATTTCAATGGAAATAGACAATTTAAGATCCTATGATACTGAAAAAGAGGTTTTGTTCAAAATGTCCGTCAGTTTGTCAGTATGTCTCACTGACCTTCTGTCCGTCCGTCTGAGAACTATACAAGTGCTGAAACTATTTGAACGATATTTTTTCAAACCGAATACACGTTAGTCTGGCCTGACTCGAAGCTTTGCGATTTCGATAAACATTCTTCAAATTTTGGGATTACTTTACATTAAGTGCCTGAGACAGTTTTGTAATATATTTTCAAAATCAGCGTTCAATTATTTCGTAAGAAATACTCTGATAAAGAAATTAAACGGTAGAATACACGGAAATTAAAAAAGTTTTTTCAGCTTTATTCTGCAAGTACATTATTAAAGTAGTGAATTCTCTTCCAGTGAATTTTGTTCTCCGTAATCACTGTAAATATAACCAAGCACATTGTTTTCAAAATTTTAGCAGTATTCACACCATTTTGAGTTAAATAAGTTCTGGGAATCATTTAAAAATTTTAACAAAACGTTTTTCTGAATGAAGACTCCAAATTGTTTCTTTAAATCTGTTGTAGGGACAGTGATAAGTAATCTGCTTGGCACTGACGCCATGTTTGTGTATTTTTTGTTTTTTTAAATTACGCATATGTTTTTTTAATATCTCCAACTTCGTTGCGAACAAGTGCTTCAAATAATGTCTTATGAAGGTTCTCAAAAAACTCATGACTTTTCTTTGAAAATGAACTCAAAATTCCATTTTCCATTCCATTTTCATGAACGCTCAAAAGCTATTTTCTCGTAATAGCTAGAAATGGCTTCTTTAATTTCTTTTGTTTTGATAGCGCTAAAGGCACTGAATAACAAACACGACTATTATTTGACTTTCCAAAAATTGCAGAAATGTAATTTTTTAAAATACTTTTCACATCTTTAATATTTATATTACTGACACTTTGTACACATTCTTGCATTTGTAAATAATGTATTTCAAATGATTTCCAAATAAACTTCTCGAAACTTCAAAAGTTTTCCATTAAAATGTGCTCAAAATTGCACATTTTCAGAATCGCTCAAACAATATTTTCTTAACAGCTCCAAATTCTGAACAAAAATTTACATAATCTGAATAAAAATTCTATTGCAATTGATCCTAAAAATTGAGAAAATGGGAAAAATTGTCTTTAAGGTCAGAAGACGGAGAGGATAAAATATAAAAGATAACCCCGACTGGAGAGATTAAGAAAGCAAGAACTACGAGTAAATCTTTTTTTTAAATTTATTTTCTTCCTGTTCGGCAGTTATGCCTTTCAGGGGTTTGTACATAATTTTAATACATAACATTTGGGCATACAACCTCTCACTCTTGTATATTACTGCTAACTAATGTGACGTACCTGGTTTGCGGTACTTTTCACTACATTTAATTTTAGAAAGGACAGGTGTCTCGGTTCGTGAATGGGTCTCGTAAGGGTTGACAAGAACATTGGAAAAACCAAGTTATAATTTTCTCTGAACAAAGAAACAATTTATTATTGAAATCACACATTTAGTACATTAACTTCAATCTAATTATTCCCTGTTTTGGTACCAAAACTATTTCCATGATTTTAGATTTCACAATACCTCGAACACCGAGAATAGGTCGTTTGTTCTCTGATGGTTGCCAACGGCTGCGATGATCGGTGACCTTCGGCGGGACTCGGCGCCCCTTCGGACGGTTGACTGTGTGTGCGCCCGCGGCACCGGCCCTCTGCGGCAGTGACACAATCCTTCTGCTTCAACTCCGACCGTTGCACGCGTCGTTCAAATCGAGTAGGCACTGCTTCTAGATTACTGTCCACCTATTCCTTGCAGTTTATCTCGATGCTTTCTTGCGGCACAATCCGCCAATTCTCCTCCACTTTCCTATTTACACAATAATGCAGGCACGGGGCCACTACCCATGCCGTTACTAGCCACACGGTTTATAGTTTTGGTCCTTTTCTCCACTGTTTCTGACACTAATACCACGATCATCAGCTTGCGCTATTTAACATTTGCCACTGTCACACTTAACTCACTTCTTGATAGCTTCCCTTACATTATTTAACTTAATTTTGTCCCTTTTTTACCGCGCGCACCAACATCGCTCCACGCTCCTCCGAGTTCTGTTCCACACTGCAACCAACTGCCGTTACCAGCCATGCGGTCTATAATTTCTGCTTTTCACCCCAGTTCCCGACGCCAAATCAACTTCCACACGTATGCACTGTTTATCATTAACCATGGTCACATTTAACTCCCTCCTTGATAACTTCCCTTACATTATTTAACTTCATTTTGTCCCTTATTCACCGCGCGCACCAACATCGCTCCGGCCTCCACTGAGTTCTGTTTCACACTGCAACTGCCGTCGTCTCGCCCGGTCTCGCCGCCTTCTCGCGCCTGACTCGTTCCCTTGTCACGTCCGTTACTCGCCGCCGTTGCCGCGCAATTCAAAATGGGCGTAATTGGAAAAAATGCCCTGCGTTTCTAATTAATTAGAGAAACGCTCCGCGTTTCACTAATTTACATCGTTTCATACTTTGTGTATATATAACAATATTTAACAATATTTAACATATCTAGATAATTTACACATAATACATTCTTGATATTTTACACAGTTTTTTTTATATTGAAGCGAAAAAAAGAAAATACATATTTTTATTTTTAACATATATTCTTATAGAGGATACTTCTTTTCATGGGGGTTTTAACATATCTTTCGGATATCGTGAGTTTATTCTCTTGGGATTGTTTAATGTTTTTCCCATTGTAAATTTTATGCTGCAAGGAGAAGATGGAAGAAGTGTAAAAAATTTGTCACAGTTATTTCTTATATATTCGTTTAGGGGCTCTATTTGAAGTTCTCTTTGAATGTGTGTATTAGAAATGAACCAAGGAGCCTTTGCACATTTTCTTAAAAATTGTTTTGTATGATTTGAAGTTTTTGAATGTTGGTTTTAGCTGTGTTATTCCAGACTGGACAAGCATAAATGATTGATGGCCTAATTATCTATTTAAATATTAAAATTGCGCATTTCAAATTTAAGGCTGAGCGAAAATTGATTAATGGATATAGTTTTGATATTTTGGCATATGTTGCATTTGTTGTAAGTTGTATGTGCTTTTTCCAGGTTAACCTGCTATCAATGTGAACCCCAGGATATTTCACAGGTGTATCAGATGCTAGCCACGGAATGAGAGTATTATTTAATACTAGTGGGCGAGGTAACTTTGGTTTACAAAAAGTAAAAAAATTTGCCTGGATTTTAGTTGGGTTTATTTTTATTCTCCATTGTTCAGCCCACTTTAGGAAACATGAGATATCTGCCTCGATGCGATCTTTTGCTACATTTATATCTGCATGTGTTGTGTATATTGCAGTATCGTCTGCAAATAGTGCAAGATTTGAGTCTTCTAATGTGGGAATGCCTGAAAAATAAACATTGAAGAGGAGTGGTAATAGTGCAGAACCTTGAGGTACGCCTGCTCATATTGTTCTAGTTTGTGAAAGTGCACAGTTTATTTTAACTCTGAACGTTCGGTCTGTAATACAACTATTAATAATGTCCTGCAAATAGAAAGGTACTCCCAGCTGTTTGAGTTTGAATAGTAGCCCAGTATGCCAAACTTTATCAAATGCTTTTTCTACATCTAAAAACAGTCCAATTGTATGTTGTTTGTTATGGAATCCTTTTGCAATATGTTCTACGAGGCGTATGAGTTGATGAGTTGTACAATAATTTTGCCTAAACCCGAACTGTTCATCTGGTAAGGCCCTTATTTCTATGAGGTATTTGGTAAGTCTTGTTTGTATTAGTTTCTCGAATATTTTTGATAAAGAGGATAATAAGGTAATTGACCTATAGCTCGTTACTTCTTTAGGATTTTTGCCTGGTTTACTGATTGGAAGGACAATGGCCTGCTTCCATGATTTTGGATAATACCCAATTCGAAGTGCTGAGTTATAAACTGCTGCTAGGACTGCATTCCAGCTTCTTGGTAGTTCTTTCAAGACTATCTGTTATTCTGTCGGGGCCTGGGGCCTTCCTAATTTTAAGATTTTTTATAATAGTGGTGATTTCGTTGGGGCTAATAAACTTAATTGCGGTGGGAACTCTGTAATACGTGTGTGTTATATGCTCTTCAATTATTTTGTTATGCTTCACATCGGTCATTGGGTTGGGGGTGAAAGTATTTTCAAAATTTTCGGCAATATAATCAGCCTTATCTTGGTCCGTATGTACCCAACCTCCTGTTTGAGTGCTTAGAGGAGGAATATTTCTTTTTTCCCCTGTCATATTTTTTATTGTTGTCCATAGCCTTTTTGAATTTGGATGTATTTGGGATAGATGAGTTTGTAAGTTAGAATATCTTAAATTATCTAATTCGATTTTAATTATCCTCGCTAGTTTATTTATTTTTCTTTCAATAGTTGTTTTGGTAAATTCCTATAGGTTCTGTAAGTTGGAGGGGATGATACAGTACTCTCATCTAATTTTTTATGTATTGCATTATTTATTCTGTTTATCTCTTATTCAAGTTGGGTATAATTTTTTATTGAATTCGGAAATTTTAGATTTTGTGACATTAGATAGTTAAATTTATTCCACTTGATGTTTTTGTTATTGGGTTTATTTATGTTTGTTTTGAAATTTTGCCTTAGAAGGAGCCAATAACCAGATTATGATTCGAATCTAGATCCGGAACAACCGTTTGATAAATTTGGAAATTGATTCCTTTCGAGATTATTATATCTAGGATATCTGGGATGATTATATTGTTATAAGAATAGTGAGTTGGTTCACTGGGTGCTTGGATACTTAAATTGTTGTTAATAATTAGTTGTAATAGCTTTCTGCCTTGTGATGAGGTTGAATTGCAACCCCAAGCTGTGTTCTTACTATTTAGGTCTCCTATTATAAGAACTTTCGAATGCTTCTGGATAATATTTTTATAAATATCTCGTGGGAAAGGGTAGTTTGGTTGTTTATATGCTGATACAATCACGATTTCCTCATTATTCACGTAAGTTATAATTGCTACCTTTCTAGACTTTTGTCGGATGAAATATCTATTTGGAAATGTTTTATGCTTTTGTGAATTAAGATTGCAACTCCCCCCGAGGCACAATGCGTTAATCTATCCTTTCTATATATTGCGTACCCATTAATTTTAATTTTTTCACCTGGCAGTAAATGGGTTTCAGTTATGCAAGCAATTTTTATTTTAATTTCATTTAAAAAGTGATTGAAGGGATTTGTTTGTCGTTTTATGCCATTGGCATTCCAGTTTAATATCCTCATTTCATCATTATTTAATGCCATTAATAAGAGCAGGAACTAACGATTGAATCATTGTTTGTAATTGAGGGACTATTATTGCTAATATTTGGTTTACTATTGTGCTAATTAAGTTTAAATTGTTTGCATTATTAGGGCTTTGGGTTCTCCAATTTGAATTTGAGTTTGGATTTGGATTTTCGTAATTTGGAGGACGCAAAGGCATGTTTACTTGAGGCAGTGGGGGAAAGTTTTGAATGTTATCAGCTGGTGGCGGCCTCCTTGGAGGTTGCGCACTCCGAGTGGTTGTATTGGAAACTTGAGCACTGTAAAGGCCTTGCCATTGCTTACGACCACTCTCTACTTCTTTAAATTTTTGGCAGCCACGATAATTTGCTGTGTGATTTAATCCACAGTTAACACAAATAGGTTGTTCTCTTTTTGATTTATTACATTGCGAATAATGATGCGAACCATCACAACGAACACATCTTGGACTTAATTTACGGTTTGCTTGGGTGTGTTTGAATCTCTGGCAACGCTTACATTGTATTACTTCGTTTGGAGCACTTCGCATCCGCACTTTAATTACAGAATAAAATAATTTAGTTTTATTAAATATTGATATAGCATTTTCAGTTTCCATTAAATCTATAGCACAGGACCACAGAGGTTCTCTATTTTTGTTATATAGCCCTGTTACGCCGGATACTGGGTAATTAAGTCTTGCTAATTCATCAAATATTTCTTTCTGAGAGTAAACTACAGGTATACCATAAAGTATAACTGAGAGCTTGGAATGATAGGGATCTCTGAAGGAATGATATTGTATATTATTTTCATCGCAAAATTTTCTGTAACCTCTGTAGTCTTCAATTGTTACAAAGTTCACTTTATAAAACTCTTTTTGTTGTTTAATAGTAAAATAGTTTTTTTGCTACTTTTTAATGTCACTAACTAGACGTAGATATCCATAGCCGTTAACATTATGAATGAATATTGGTGGAAATTTTACAGCTTTATTACTTTCAGTATTAGCATGATTGTCTGAATTTCTAAGCACTTCATAGCGTGAACTTACTGGTATATTGTACCTGATATTCTCCTCTGTTCCGTGGCCAAAGCCAAACCTTTTCCTCTTGTTTGAATTGGAGCACTCGTTGCCGTTGAAACCCAAGTTCTGTGATGAGTTTTCCTTATGTTCACCCACTGATAATGGCGGTTGCGGTAGCGGTGGACAGGCGCCCACTGATGATGAGGATGATAATGGGAACCCCTGTCCGTAGAATTCACCGCCGTTTGGATTTTCGTTAGTCACTTCCATTGACTGCACTATTAACCCTGAGGTTTCTAGTAGCCCCCCGGAGGGGGCACTATCCACACTCATTTGGTCAGATAAATCGTTGCACTATAAGTACAAATCGTTGCACTATAAGTAATAATACACACTAAGATCTTAATACACTGGTGCGCGGCGGCCCGCGCAGGTCGAGAGCGCACTGACAACGCGGCCTCAACGTAAGATACAAGCTCAAGACGAAGTGTTCACCTCGGCGGCTCGAACCGGAATGACGAGTAAATCTAAGTCAAATTATGGTACTACTAGTTACTTTCCCGCTACGTACTTTGTATACAAAAGGTATGGTCTGTAATGCAGCGGCAAAAATAGCGATTTTGAGGCAATAAAAACACGTATTCTGAGGCCCGGCTACAGAAAAAGTGAATAAATCTTTTTTTAACACGCTGCAAATTTATATCATGAAATTTCTCCTATCTCATTTTCTTTTAATGAACAGAACTTTCGAAAAACTACAGAAGTATAAAATATTTTAGGCGACTTCTTGCAACTACAATGTTAAATACATTTTTATTTACGAAATCTGTTCTATGAAGTTGAATGTTCATACAATATCATCTTCAATTGTTAAGAAAATATTAATAGTTTTCGTGAAATTTGACTTGAAATATATTAATAAAAGACATTTAATCACGTATATTACATTTCGGAAATCAATCAATTGTCAAATTTACTTTTTACTTTTGTTTCATATTTTTCTCTTGGCGTATTTATAAAGAAAAGTTTGAAAATTCTCTTTTACTGCAATTACACTTCTTGGTCTCGTGAGTTTAAATAATCTTTTCTTCATCATCCAAAGTTATCCAAGCTTTCATTCTTCTCTATATTAAATCACTTCCCTACAAAAACTCGTCCGTTTGTCACTGTCTCAACGTAATACGTAAATATTTCGTATGTTTCAATTGCTCTCGTTCAACTCGCAAATGAGTAATAATCATTCTTAATTTACTACCACTAACCCAGTAACTATTTCATGCTTAACACATGTGTGCATTTGCACCTTTTTACGAAAACATCAAGTACATACGTCAATACTTTAACGCATGGACGCAATTAAAATCAATAATTAACTTACATGTACATAAAAAGTAAAGAAAAACGGTCATTATCTGGTTAAATATGAACATTTACGACTAGAAAAATGAAAGTACATCCCTCTCCAAGGAGGTTATAATATATTAAAACCTCTTTGGTATTTCGTAGAGACAAGCAATTATGTGCATAGATGAACTCAATCGAAGATCTCAGTCGTCATTCCCTGGTGGAGTGCAGATAAATATTTGCACATTGATGTACTCTTGAATTTGTGATAAAATGCTAAGTCCCCCAAAAAATTCCAGAAAAGTAATTATTTTGTAAATATACTAAGGTTTGTGATGGTAAATCATAGCCTATAGTACTCCAGACCTTTAAAGGAAACTAGCACAAACGTCTCAACTGTATTGATTCAGTAGATTCTAAGCTTATCGCGCTGTAAGTCAACGCACATCTGTCTAGATGTAGATGTATTTGGGGGAAAGTATGTCCCAATAGTACTGTTGGGGTTAAACCTATGCCCCACACGTTTGTGGGCTAAAAGTACAGCCTAATAGTTTTGTGGGTGGAAAGAATGCCATTATTTCTTACAGTTATAGCTATGGATTCAATGGTTTTTTAACTAAGGAAAAAATTGAGAGTATTGGGAACGTTTATTGCTTTTCCAATTTTTTTTAAGCTCATTGCCATTCTTGAGATAAAATCGATGAGATCTTATTGCAACTTGTTTAGTACAGCCGCCCCCGCCCTAACCCCCAGTTATTACGGGGAAGCTTTGGGTGGGGGCGGCGGCGGCGGCAGCGGCGGAGGAGGAGGAGGAGAGGGCGGCGGCGGCAGCAGCGGAGGAGGAGGAGGAGACGGCGGCGGCGGCCGTAGAGACGGATTCAGAACGCCGCCCCCGCCCAAACCCCCAGGTCGTTTGGGGAATTTTCCGGGGCGGGGGCGGTGGCGGAAGCGGCGGCGGCGGAAGAGGCGGCGGCGGAAGAGGCGGCGGCGGCAGCGGCAAGGTTCGTGCGACCTGCGGAGAGAGGTCCTTTGACGACGCGGAGCGGGGAGTGCTAGGGGGGGGAGGGGTGATGCTCTTTCTGATCAGGTGGTTCGGTGGGCGGTCTGGCTAAGTGGAGAAGAAATGGGGGCTGAGGCGGCAGGGGCGTCGGAAGAGGCGGCGGCGGCAGCGGCAAGGTTCGTGCGACCTGCGGAGAGAGGTCCTTAGGCGACGCGGAGCGGGGAGTGCTGGAGGGGGGAGGGGTGATGCTCTTTCTGATAAGGTGGGTCGGTGGGCGGTCTCGCTAAGTGGAGAAGAAATGGGGGCTGAGGCGGCAGGGGCGTCGGAAGAGGCGGCGGCGGCAGCGGCAAGGTTCGTGCGACCTGCGGAGAGAGGTCCTTTGGCGACGCGGAGCGAGGAGTGCTGGGGGGGGAGGGGTGATGCTCTTTCTGATAAGGTGGGTCGGTGGGCGGTCTCGCTAAGTGGAGAAGAAATGGGGGCTGAGGCGGCAGGGGCGTCGGAAGAGGCGGCGGCGGCAGCGGCAAGGTTCGTGCGACCTGCGGAGAGAGGTCCTTTGGCGACGCGGAGCGAGGAGTGCTAGGGGGGGAGGGGTGATGCTCTTTCTGATAAGGTGGGTCGGTGGGCGGTCTGGCTAAGTGGAGAAGAAATGGGGGCTGAGGCGGTGGGGGCGTCGGAAGAGGCGGCGGCAGCGTCAAGGTTCGTGCGACCTGCGGAGAGAGGTCCTTTGGCGACGCGGAGCGGGGAGTGCTAGGGGGGGGAGGGGTGATGCTCTTTCTGATCAGGTGGGTCGGTGGGCGGTCTGGCTAAGTGGAGAAGAAATGGGGGCTGAGGCGGTGGGGGCGTCGGAAGAGGCGGCGGCAGCGTCAAGGTTCGTGCGACCTGCGGAGAGAGGTCCTTTGGCGACGCGGAGCGAGGAGTGCTGGGGGGGGGGGTGATGCTCTTTCTGATCAGGTGGGTCGGTGGGCGGTCTGGCTAAGTGGAGAAGAAATGGGGGCTGAGGCGGTGGGGGCGTCGGAAGAGGCGGCGGCAGCGTCAAGGTTCGTGCGACCTGCGGAGAGAGGTCCTTTGGCGACGCGGAGCGGGGAGTGCTGGAGGGGGGAGGGGTGATGCTCTTTCTGATAAGGTGGGTCGGTGGGCGGTCTGGCTAAGTGGAGAAGAAATGGGGGCTGAGGCGGTGGGGGCGTCGGAAGAGGCGGCGGCAGCGTCAAGGTTCGTGCGACCTGCGGAGAGAGGTCCTTTGACGACGCGGAGCGGGGAGTGCTAGGGGGGGGAGGGGTGATGCTCTTTCTGATCAGGTGGGTCGGTGGGCGGTCTGGCTAAGTGGAGAAGAAATGGGGGCTGAGGCGGTGGGGGCGTCGGAAGAGGCGGCGGCAGCGTCAAGGTTCGTGCGACCTGCGGAGAGAGGTCCTTTGGCGACGCGGAGCGAGGAGTGCTGGGGGGGGGGAGGGGTGATGCTCTTTCTGATAAGGTGGGTCGGTGGGCGGTCTCGCTAAGTGGAGAAGAAATGGGGGCTGAGGCGGCAGGGGCGTCGGAAGAGGCGGCGGCGGCAGCGGCAAGGTTCGTGCGACCTGCGGAGAGAGGTCCTTTGGCGACGCGGAGCGAGGAGTGCTAGGGGCGAGGGGTGATGCTCTTTCTGATCAGGTGGGTCGGTGGGCGGTCTCGCTAAGTGGAGAAGAAATGGGGGCTGAGGCGGCAGGGGCGTCGGAAGAGGCGGCGGCAGCGTCAAGGTTCGTGCGACCTGCGGAGAGAGGTCCTTTGACGACGCGGAGCGGGGAGTGCTAGGGGGGGAGGGGTGATGCTCTTTCTGATCAGGTGGGTCGGTGGGCGGTCTGGCTAAGTGGAGAAGAAATGGGGGCTGAGGCGGTGGGGGCGTCGGAAGAGGCGGCGGCAGCGTCAAGGTTCGTGCGACCTGCGGAGAGAGGTCCTTTGGCGACGCGGAGCGAGGAGTGCTGGGGGGGGGGGGAGGGGTGATGCTCTTTCTGATAAGGTGGGTCGGTGGGCGGTCTCGCTAAGTGGAGAAGAAATGGGGGCTGAGGCGGCAGGGGCGTCGGAAGAGGCGGCGGCGGCAGCGGCAAGGTTCGTGCGACCTGCGGAGAGAGGTCCTTTGGCGACGCGGAGCGAGGAGTGCTAGGGGCGAGGGGTGATGCTCTTTCTGATCAGGTGGGTCGGTGGGCGGTCTCGCTAAGTGGAGAAGAAATGGGGGCTGAGGCGGCAGGGGCGTCGGAAGAGGCGGCGGCAGCGTCAAGGTTCGTGCGACCTGCGGAGAGAGGTCCTTTGGCGACGCGGAGCGGGGAGTGCTAGGGGGGAGGGGTGATGCTCTTTCTGATCAGGTGGGTCGGTGGGCGGTCTGGCTAGGTGGAGAAGAAATGGGGGCTGAGGCGGCAGGGGCGTCGGAAGAGGCGGCGGCGGCAGCGGCAAGGTTCGTGCGACCTGCGGAGAGAGGTCCTTTGGCGACGCGGAGCGAGGAGTGCTGGGGGGGGGGGAGGGGTGATGCTCTTTCTGATAAGGTGGGTCGGTGGGCGGTCTCGCTAAGTGGAGAAGAAATGGGGGCTGAGGCGGTGGGGGCGTCGGAAGAGGCGGCGGCAGCGTCAAGGTTCGTGCGACCTGCGGAGAGAGGTCCTTTGGCGACGCGGAGCGGGGAGTGCTAGGGAGGGAGGGGTGATGCTCTTTCTGATCAGGTGGGTCGGTGGGCGGTCTGGCTAGGTGGAGAAGAAATGGGGGCGGAGGCGATGGAGGTCGCGGAAGAGGCGGCGGCGGCAGCGGCAAGGTTCGTGCGACCTGCGGGGAGAGGTCCTTTGGCGACGCGGAGCGGGGAGTGCTAGGGGGAAAGGTGATGCTCTTTCTGATCAGATGGTTCGGTGGGCGCTCTGGCTAAGTGGAGAAGAAATGGGGGCTGAGGCGGCAGGGGCGTCGGAAGAGGCGGCGGCGGCAGCGGCAAGGTTCGTGCGCCCTGCGGAGATTTGATCAGGTGGGTCGGTGGGCGGCCTGGCTAAGTGGAGAACAAAAAGGGGGCTGACGAATATACTAGGTGTGCTTCAGCGCTGATGAAATAATTAGAGTTGGGGTGGGTGAGATTACTACATTCATTTATAGAACACTGAAAACTGATCCATCTACGCACGTTTTCTTTAGCTGCAGATTCTCTTTCCAACATTTAACTATAAATCGTTGAATAATGAAAATAACTTAACAAAAATGTAGGTTAGCCACAGTTGGAAACTACACATTTTCGTTCCCGTGTACAATTGTACATCGTGGTGTATTATTACACAGTACACAGCAGATATTTAATTCTAAACTATGCAATCCTTAGTTCTGAATTCACCTATTACCGCATTAATAGCGTTTAAAAAATGTTCTCGAGTTGCATCCTAGATCTCGATTTGCCAGCCAAGAGTGACTAAAGTGCGTGGACCGGAGCTATTTGTAGGGAGAAAATTTAATTCACGCGGGGTGGCGCAGACGTATGGCCTGTGAGGATAAACTGAGGGCGTAGGGATGAAGTGGTGATGGTGCAGGTGAGGCAATTAGACGGGTGGCGCACAGATTTGGCCTGAGGGGAAGGGGCAAGTGAGGCTTGACTGAGGGCGTAGGGGCGGACTGATGACGTAGTTGGTGAGACAATTAGACGGGTGGCGCACAGATTTGGCCTGAGGGGAAGGTGCAAGTGAGTTTTGACTGAGGGCGTAGGGGCGGACTGATGACGTAGTTGGTGAGGCAATTAGACGGGTGGCGCACAGATTTGGCCTGAGGGGGAGGGCTTAGTGAGGCGTGACTGAGGGCGTAGGGGCGCAGTGGTGATGGGACTGGTGGGGCAATTAGACGGGTGGCGTAGAGATATGGCCTGAGGGGGAGGGCTTAGTGAGGCTTGGCTGAGGGCGTAGGGGCGCAGTGGTGACGGGGTTGGTGGGGCAATTAGACGGGTGGCGTAGAGATATGGTCTGAGGGGGAGGGCTTAGTGAGGCGTGACTGAGGGCGTAGGGGCGCAGTGGTGATGGGGCTGGTGGGGCAATTAGACGGGTGGCGTAGAGATATGGTCTGAGGGGGAGGGCTTAGTGAGGCGTGACTGAGGGCGTAGGGGCGCAGTGGTGATGGGGCTGGTGGGGCAATTAGACGGGTGGCGTAGAGATATGGTCTGAGGGGGAGGGCTTAGTGAGGCGTGACTGAGGGCGTAGGGGCGCAGTGGTGATGGGGCTGGTGGGGCAATTAGACGGGTGGCGTAGAGATATGGTCTGAGGGGGAGGGCTTAGTGAGGCGTGACTGAGGGCGTAGGGGCGCAGTGGTGATGGAGCTGGTAGGGCAATTAGACGGGTGGCGTAGAGATATGGCCTGAGGGGGAGGGCTTAGTGAGGCGTGACTGAGGGCGTAGGGGCGCAGTGGTGATGGGGCTGGTGGGGCAATTAGACGGGTGGCGTAGAGATATGGTCTGAGGGGGAGGGTTTAGTGAGGCGTGACTGAGGGCGTAGGGGCGCAGTGGTGATGGGGCTGGTGGGGCACATAGAGGTATGGCCTGAGGGGGAGGGCCTAGTGAGGCTTGGCTGAGGGCGTGGGGGCGCGGTGCTTACTCAGGGCGGGCGGGGAGGGTCGGCCGGGCCGCCGGGCGGCGGGCGGGCGCGGAAGGGCCCTCGCCTGGCCACGGGGTCGCGCGGCAGCGGCGGGAGCGCCACGGCGGAGGGCACTCTGCGAAGCGCTGCCTCCTGCGCGGGCTGCTGGCCCTGTCGCTGGCGCTGGCGCTGGCGCTGGCCCTCTGCGCCCGCGACGGACACAAAGGCGGCGGCGGTGAGGAGGAGAGCGGAGGCGGAGGGCGAGGCGGGGCCGCCCTGCTCCTGCTCGTCCGCCCACCGGAGCCTCGACGTGCGGGGGGCGGCTGCGGGGGCGGCGGCCAGGGAGGCCATGGATGCGAGGCTCCATGCCTCAGACTGGAAGAGGTCCATCAAGCCCTCTGCGCGTCCGAGTCCTCCCGTCGGGCGAGGGCGAGCCCCTGCGGGGGCGGCGGGGGGCACCGGGCGGCGCGGGCGGCGGGTGGGCGACGGCGCTCGGTCGCGGTCCTCTTCGCCAGGGACGGGTGCCTGAGCAGCGGCGGAGGCGGCGGGGGAGACCTCTTTTGCTGCTTGAGCTCCGGCCTCCGACGCGGAGGAGGTGGAGGGTTGCGGTTCCGAAGGAGCGGGGCGCGTGCGGCGCGGGCGGCTGGTGGGTGACGGCGCTTGGTTGCGGTCCTCTGCGCCAGGGACGGGCACCTGAGCTGCGGAGGTGGCGGCGGAGACCTCGTTTGCTGTAGGAGTTCCGTCCTCCGACGCGGAGGAGGTGGCGGGGCGCGGGCGGCGCGGGCGGCGGGTGGGCGACGGCGCTTGGTCGCGGTCCTCTTCGCCAGGGACGGGTGCCTGAGCAGCGGCGGAGGCGGCGGGGGAGACCTCTTTTGCTGCTTGTTCTCCGTCCTCCGACGCGGAGGAGGTGGAGGGTTGCGGTTCAGAAGGGGCGGGGCGCGGGCGGCGCGGGCGGCGGGTGAGCGACGGCGCTTGGTCGCGGTCCTCTTCGCCAGGGACGGGTGCCTGAGCAGCGGCGGAGACCTCGTTTGCTGCAGGAGTTCCGTCCTCCGACGCGGAGGAGGTGGCGGGGCGCGGGCGGCGCGGGCGGCGGGTGGGCGACGGCGCTTGGTCGCGGTCCTCCGCGCCAGGGACGGGTGCCTGAGCAGCGGCGGAGGCGGCGGGGGAGACCTCTTTTGCTGCTTGAGCTCCGGCCTCCGACGCGGAGGAGGTGGAGGGTTGCGGTTCCGAAGGAGCGGGGCGCGTGCGGCGCGGGCGGCTGGTGGGTGACGGCGCTTGGTTGCGGTCCTCTGCGCCAGGGACGGGCACCTGAGCTGCGGAGGTGGCGGCGGAGACCTCGTTTGCTGCAGGAGTTCCGTCCTCCGACGCGGAGGAGGTGGCGGGGCGCGGGCGGCGCGGGCGGCGGGTGGGCGACGGCGCTTGGTCGCGGTCCTCCGCGCCAGGGACGGGTGCCTGAGCAGCTGCGGAGGGTGCGGCGGAGACCTCTTTTGCTGCTTGAGCTCCGTCCTCCGACGCGGAGGAGGTGGCGGGGCGCGGGCGGCGCGGGCGGCGGGTGGGCGACGGCGCCTCCTCCGCGCCAGGGACGGGCGCCTGAGCAGCTGCGGTGGCGGCGGCGGAAGCCATCGCGGCTGCTGGCGCTCCGTCCTCGGACGCGGAGGTGGTGGGGAGCGGCCCGGGTGGTGGGGGCGGCGGGTGGCGGGGGCGCTGCGGGCGGCGAGGGGGCGCGGGCGCCGGGTCGCCCTCCAGGGCCTGCGCGACGGGCAGCTCGCTCGCAGCCCCAGCGGCGGCGGCGGGGAGCGCCGGGGCGGGGAGCGCCGCGTGCGCGGGCTCGGGGGCGGCGGTGGCGGCGCGGGCCTCCTGCTCGGCCGACAGCCCCGCGGCCGCTCCTCCCTGCGCCGCCTGCGCAGACAGCGTCCAACAATGTCTCTTCCGATGATGTTGCGAAACACTAAACTTTCTTCTTGAGATCTGTTTTCATTGGCATTTATCCTCACTTTTAACGCTCTTAATAGATTACTATATTTCTCTTTATATAAGGTGATTCGATAAACAAAGAAATCGAAAGTGGTAGACGGTAGTTTTACGTGGTGATTCTCATCGTTTCTGTACAAAAAACTTAAAGATCCCAAACTAGAACTATCAAAGTCAAAAGCTGTGCATACACGGTGTGAACGTTTTCTGTAGAAATTCTATGTGAATCGCCTCAAAACGCCGCTACAGGTTTACCGGGAAACAACTGTATACTTTCATTGTCCGGTATTTCTGTGCGTGACTTCTCAGTTTGGTCTATACTAATTCAATTAATTATGAGAAGCATATGGATGAAAAATACGAAGGCAAGAATAAAAAGAGACTAATCGAAAATCACGAAATACAATCGCACTTTGACGCATGCAAGCATAATATAAAATTAGCTGATTAATTCTCGTCGGGCAGACAAATCCGTTGGTAAACAATTCTCCTGCTAGAGACGCATCAGTCAAACTGTAGGCTTTCTACATCAAAAATTGCGAACATGTTTAAAAGTTTTCATGCAAGATGTCTGGTTTTTGAAATTATGCTAATCTTGCGATTGTTTTAATTTTTATTATTTATTTACTATTTTTTTTATTTTTTATTCATTTACTATTAATTTTTACTCATCCGTAAACTATGTATAGTTAAAATGAAAGGAAGGGATCTGGAACTCAAGAAAACTTGCGCTGATGATCTTCTTCCCCATGCGTCACATACAGTTTTTACCGTTTTTTGACTAAATAAAAAATAAATAAATAAAATTTACTTTTACTTTTTCGTATAGTACTGAGAGGTGTCACTGTAAAATAGAAGAGAAAGACGAGCACGTAGGAGTATCTTGCGCAGCGCGGGCTACAGCTGGACGTGGCCCAAATGGCCTGCGTGGTGTGCGCGCAGCGAATTAGGCGACGGGGGAGCGGCCGAGCTGCAGAATACTCGGGGGCGCGCGTGACAGCACTCGGGCTGTTCGAGGCCACCCGACTGGGAATATGGCACAAAAGGTGTCACTCGCGGACAGACAAAGGTCGAGTACACGAGACAGTTCAGGGGAAGGAGAGAAGCATTAAAATAGCACTTGGCGAGGAAAGGAATGGGGATGAAGGACTGGCCCCAGGAGGGGTGGCGAGAACCGCTCGCCAGCGATTCGTTACTTGGTTGAAAGCATAGCGACAGGCGATACTCCCACTGACAGCGGTAGCCCGAAATTGACGTAAAGAATAGGACAATGTCGACATCTGATGACGCGAGCGATTCAGCAGTGACAGAGTCCTAAACAGTTGACCTAAATGGCACCCAGCCAATAGACGGCAAAGCGCTATTTTCGTGAAATTCACGCTAATCATTGGTTGTCCCGTGCTAACCAAGCCAATTCCCCGGGATCCGCCGTGGCATGAGGGCAATGAGAAGGGTCAGGCACTGCGGCGGTGAAGTCGCCGAGAGGAGGAAGATATTCGGATATTAAGCATTGAGACCTGATCATTTCGGAAAAATTTTGTTTTTGCTAATTGCACTGTTTAAGATGACATAGAAATAATTTTACTCTATTCAATTGTTTATTAAAAATTAGACAAACTCTTTTTTAATATCTCTCACGCCTTTAATATTTACATTTCCAGCAATTTGTAAACATTGCAATTGTGAGTGCCATGTAAAGGAATGATACTGCCCCACACCAAGAAAATTAGTAAACTTTACTTCGCAAAAGTCTGTGCTACTCTGTAGCACCAGTAGTTTGTACATCTGCCGTCTGGACTGTTAGTAATACGAAATGTCTCTCGCATATTGCTACGATGATGTAGTGTTGTACCATTGAGTCTTGCCGTTTTTTAGGTGGAGTCCAGCGTGAAGGTGTTAAAGTTTTAAATCAATGATTTATCCAAGTATGAAATAATATCACAAGTTCAACTAGTTTGCTTGACACTAACGGGCTGACATTTACAATTCTCTTTCCACTGTCTAGTGTAAGTTTATCTCGTTTGCACTGATAGTCTTGCTTAATGTACGTAGTGTTGTAATTATTCTTCATGATCAGTTTGATGGCTTTACAAATTTCCAGCGTGGACAAATTTTGCACTCACATTCAGCACAAATGATCGAAAATCCTCGATGTTCAACGTTTTTGAAACGGCTTGAAGATGCCGAATCATTAGTAACAGCGTGAAAGCGTACGTCACAATGAACGTAAAGGTTCAGCTGAGAAATGCAATTTTGGAACCGGAAGTGCAAACTGAATTCAGTTTATCCGCGGTTCACCTACAAAAGAATGAAACCTGGCACGAGGTAAGCCGGGCAGTGGGCCAATGACACTTCTGCTTCTGCGTTTGCGATATTTACGTCGTCGGCGGCAGGAAAGAGCGACGCGAAGAGAAGGCAGCCAAAGGCTGCGACTGCAGCAGTGGCAAACAGAATCACGATCCTGGAACACAAACAGATTCATGGACACGATCTTCAGGAATAATACCATACACGCGGTGCCTATACCAACTGCCGTAGCCTTGTTGCCAGCCTAAGAACGAAGACTGTCATGTTCCAAGTCAAAAGCGTTTCAGTGTGGACATTTACTGAAAAAAGGATCCATCAGGACTTCTTAAAGTGCTCATGGCATTCATTTCGCCTTTCTTGGAGTTTCCGGCGCGTCATTAGCTACTGAAATTAGCCACGTAGGGTAGTTAATGTTTCGTCATGGAAAGAAGTGGGTTCACATCAGGCGCTACACGTCTTGTTTGCCCCATCAGTTATCTCCCCTGAGGCAAGCTCCCAATTGGTCTCCCGACATGTGTGGTAGTGTGGTGTATGAGAACGTGAGTGTGTGTAAGTAATAGGTGATGAAAGGGGAAGGAAAAGAAAAGAATGATAGAGCCCACCCCGTGGCCCGTTTGTTGATGCAATGCTCTGCCATATGCCGGGTTTTGTTCAAAGAAACCCCGAAAGACTACCGACTACAGCAACTGAATGAAAGAATTATCCTCCAATCAGCGGATGAATTCGACTTCTTTATCCACAAAATGTGGAAAAGTTGTCCCCGTCGGATCACGAACCGTAGGAGCTTCCGGTGAGAAGCGTTGTAGTGGCAAAAGGGTAACCGAATGCTAATTAAGCTGGTCCAAAAATCCTTGTTTACATCTTGAATAAGGCAATACATAGGTGAGACAAATACAGGTCTACTTCTTCAGCATATTAAATTGCATTAAATGTTGAGAATCTTCCAAAAACATTTTGATAGACTATAATAACGAGTCATTTCATTTTACGTGAACCAGAATTAAATAAAATTGTCACTTCATCAAAAAAACGTGTACTTCGTATATCTATTTCCAGATGTTTTGGTTATTCAAAACCGTTTGTAAAAGCATTGTTAGTGGTTTACAACTGGCTTCTATTTGTGCTTTTCCGCTGCGCAATTTTTACGGGTTGCAGCCATTTACGTTTTCGCAAATTAATTTCTAAAGAGCATGGGATTCAAGAAACATTGACCTATAAATCAAGGTAATATTTATCTACCTGTTTATATAGGTAATATTTGCGACCATATCAATCAAACGCGAATGAACAAATTTCTATTTTCTGAGAATAATTTTTCAATGAAAGATAGAACTAATTATAATTCTTTCAGTCCTTTTATACATGATAGTGTGAAAATTTGTATGTAAAAGTTCTTGGAACAATATTTTATATTTTACTTTTTACTTGTGTCAAATATAATTGATAAGTAGCACATCACTTAAATATTTCATTCTACTTAAAATTGGTATTTTGGATTTTACTAAACTTTAAATGTCTCTGTAGGAAGAACAGGAGCAAACCTGAAATTTTCACACTTTAATAATAGCGTTTACAAAATATTTCTAAACAAAATGGTTTTTGAAAGTTTCCTATTTAAATATGGGCCAAAGAAATGAATTTCGTCAATTCTACACTGCTCTACGTAAGAAGTTTAAAGTCTTTACCGCATGGCAGCGCTTTTCTTCTGACAGCGCTCCGTGCGGTCGTCCTCTGCAGTCACCTTCTGCCAACGGGGTTTCCGGGGAAACTGGGCCGGGGGCGATGGACTCGTCGCCGAGGCGGCGTGGCTTTGTTGCCTTCAGCCCCCCCCCCCCCCCGGTTGAATCACGCGTGCATTGTGCGTGCGTGCGTGCGTGCGTTTGCCTTGGGATAGAAGCGCTTTTTTGTCAAAAGGCGGTTTTGCTCCTCGGCTGAATCACTTCTGCCTCCCTGACGTACCATCCAGACGAAGAGAGACAGGGGCCCGTTTTTAATATCAATAATATGTAATTGGCCAATGGTCATTATGACTTGAAACTAAGTGATTGGGAAGTATTTTTTATTCATGTTCGAATTTAGCAAGCTTAAATATTTACCTGTGTCTAACAAACCAAAAACTCACGATTGTAATAGGCGAACAACTGCCCAAATAAAGTGAATAATAAATATTAGTTGGCTCTTAAGTCGTGGTTAACCATTTGTATGTTTTGATCGGATCCCATCAATTCAAAGTACGTGAATTCCTCGTACAGGCAATGGTAACTACTTATCCACGTCTGACACGAATTATAAAAAATCGGGATCGAACTTGTCTAATACCGACCATGTCTCAAAGGGATTTCGAACCTTAAAGAATTACAGTTAAATGTTTAGTGTTCTCTTTTTTATGAAATTATTGCCTAAATCACATAAAATTTCTGGCCGAAAGTGTATTCATCTGTTGCACTAGCAAAATACTTGGCTTTGCGTCGACTTTCTTCTTATCCAACCCTTGTGAAAGAGACTGAAAATCATTTTTATGTAAACCATTGCATTTAAGATTATTATTTTTCATTTAGTTAGTTCAAATTTTAATACAATACTATAGTTTTCTTTATTTTTTTACAGAATATTGCTATTAGATTTTGATCAGCTCTAATGTTCTCTGGGTCTCGAAGTGATTTCTTAAATATCTCTATTTAAATTTTCTCACTTTTTGTAAGTTATATTTCTAAAAATGCAATTTTTCAATAAAATTTTCAACATTGTGGTAAAATATTATATAACTAAAATACTATACTTACTATTCATTAATCTACATATAAACAAACGTTAAATCAGCACTTTTCGAAGTGATTCAAAATGCATTAACATTATTAATATAAACCAGAATTAACCAAATGAATATGTTAACTCCAACGCACACAAACACCTGCGTCAGAGCTCAGAGTGGGAACTGCTTGTGATCAGAACCGTATGTATTGAACAAATACAAGTACTGCAGTTTGTGACTACTGCATGCAATCCCCATACGTTGTATTACAAAAAAATACTACAGTGTGAAAATATTTAATTCACTTTGTTTATTGGACATGAAGGAACTGGAAGGAAACTTAAAGAAAATAGTTAACAAGGGTTTATCAAATTTTTTATTCAATGGTTTAACGATTAGAAATACAATCACTACGATAGATTTTGAATCCAGAAATATAACATCCCCCTATAATACGAGTAATGGTAAATAATAATCGTAAAATGTGTTTCCGTAATGCACGTTATATCAATTTCGTACAATCTTGACTCACTCTACCACCCCTCACAATTCCTTGCTCTACAAGGGGGCGTCAACCACGGGGTGAGCCCTAAGCTCTTTGCTTTTAACCTCACCCCCCCCCAATGTCCAAGTGCGCAGACCGGTTGGTTTCCGCATCCCGCCGGAACGCAGTGTGCGCTCATGGCAACCTCCCCACACAACGCCTGGGTCGGACCGCCTTTCCAGACCTGAGCACTAGCTAGTTCCTAGGACCTTTCCCAATTAGTTTAACGCTTTCCGGTAATTGTTAGTCCTATCATAAGTATTTGAAAAACTTCTCTTACAGCGCCTCAAGCCTATAATTAAAGAAGTGATCCCTGACTTTCAATTCGGCTTTCGAGAGGGACACTCAACAATAGAACAGACCCATCGTATTGTAAACACAATTTCTCAAAGCCTGGAAAAAAAGCTATATTGTTCTGCAGCATTCCTAGATATACAGCAAGCATTCGACAAGGTATAGTATGAAGGAATTCTATTTAAAATAAAAAAAACTTCTCCCGCACTCCTACTATTTACTTCTCAAATCATATCTTTGCGATCGCCTATTTCAAGTGAAATATCAGGACGCTCTATCGGAATTCCAACCTATTTCTGCAGGAGTGCCACAAGGAAGTATTCTTGGACCTTTTTTATATCTTATATCAACTTCAGACTTACCAACTACAGAAAGAACTACAATAGCCACCTTTGCAGACGACACAGCTATTATTTCTGCAAATGAAGACCCCTCCTGCGCATCACAACATCTTCAAGAACATCTAAACAAAATCGAAGATTGGAGTCATCGTTGGCGAGTCACCGTAAATAAAACAAAATCAAAACATAACATTTTCACCAAGAAAAGAAAACTGTCCAAAAGTAAAACTAAACAACACAGAACTCCACGAAGCTGATACAATCAAATATCTTGGACTGCATTTGGATAGACGCCTGACTTGGAAAACCCACATCAAAACTAAGAGAAAAGAAGCGCAACTTAAAGTCCTCAAATTGTCATGGCTAATAAACAGACAATCAAAGCTGTCCTTGCATAACAAAGTACAGATTTATAAAACTATAATCAAACCAACATGGACCTATGGTATTGAATTGTGGGGCTCTTCCAGTAAATCGAATCTAGAAATTCTAAAAAGATTCGAAGCTAAAACACTAAGAAAACTATGCAACGCACCATGGTACGTGACAAACAAGATGATATACAGAGACCTCGACATCATCCCACTGGAGGAAGTAATCGCCACGAAGAGCCTAGCATACCCGAGAAGATTGTACAACCACCCAAATCACCTCTCAACAAGCCTTCTAGATAACAGTGAGCATGTGTATAGACTGAGGAGAGAGAGTATTTTAGATTTGCCATACCGATTTTGTAAATGAAATTTTTCAATGTCATAAAATGTTCACGTCTGAAATGTATCTGTTGACACCATTTGCTTATTGTTCCAATAGGAACAGATTGTAAATTATGCAGAAAATAAATTTTAAAAAAATCCGGTAATTGTTTATCAACTTGCAAATTATGCAAAACGATTTTATCGACTCATCCGAAAGTACCTCAAACGAGAAGAAAAAGCGCATCTCATTTGCGATATCTGTTTTCGTTCGCGACTTAGTTAATTGTTTATAACAAACAAACTTCACGGTTTTCTCGGCAGAGACATTGAAACCTGGAACCAGTCTCAATTTCATGGAACCAGTCGTACTGTTTCTTTAGAGCATTTTGAATCATATCTTTGGTAGAAATAATGTTTCCGCCTTTACACAAACCGCAGCTATACATCGTTGACAAACTTCCTTCAAACTATTTGCGGTTGAAAATTTATCGGTCTCAATTTAGCTCGTAGGAATAGGAGGATACGGTGACGTTTAACACCCAACAAAAAGATTCATTTGCAAATGTATAAGAAGTCGAATATAAGAAACGAACAAAGAAATATGAAATATATGCAAATTCTAAATTACGAAGCATCCAGCTGCCTGGAATTACGTTCACGAAGCGCAGTAAATTCGGACAGGCGACTATGTCGACAAATAACACAAACACACTCGTATTTTTATAAAATTCAAAATGACCTTATATGAAGATGTTTTTGAAGAACACGTTTCATTAAAAAATTGTAACTTCACAATTGACGTTGAAGACGCGAATCCTTTTTTTTTATTTTCGAAAAATCAGGCATTATTATTAAAATGAGATATTCACCGTGCTCTTAAGCGTGTTAACGCTCTTTAAGGTCTAGATTTAATCAAAAAGTTTGTGCCGTTTTTAAGAAAAAAATGTTAAAATACTTACCTATGTTTGACAAAAAATTTCGCACAAAATACTAATGTTTGTGCAAAATTAAATATGACATTATATTTAGATCTGATCATCTTTTTCATGAACACATTTCATTAAGAAAAAAGTTGACCATCATAATTGTAGTACGCGACCTTGAACTACGTGAGGCTACGTGAGGCTGTGCTAGTAAGGCTCATTTAACAAGATGCCTACCCTCTTCAATATAAAACACTCCTGAAAAACAAGGCATTAGCCGTTAAACCATGTCTAGTTAGTTTGAATCCCTTTCTAAGCGTGACGTTCTCTTGCGAGTGGGTGGCCGTTTAATGCAGTCTCATGTCGAAAATGTGAATAAGCATCCTGATATAATTCCACCCAGCCACCGATTTACAACTATGTTTATGGAAGAGATACACCTTGCATTTCTACATGCAGGGTTTTCTCTGATGATGGGATGCGTGCACCAGCCACTCTGGGTTCCTTCATTACGGCGTGCATCAAAAAAGTAATTGAAGCTTGCATGGATTGTAACGGATGGCCAGCCGCCCCTGTTGAACGGCCCACGCGTTCATTACCTCCAAGCCATGAGAGACGCTCTCGCCCATGGACTCATACTTCCTTCGATTATTGCCCACCTATTTTGACAAGGCCTTTACTCACTCGGTTACTGTTTTGTTAGCAACGCAGAAAAATCATACTTGCAATTCGTTTACCGATGCAAATAAGTTTTCTATAACTCGGGAACAAAAAAATTCTATTTTTTTCAAATATTACTCATCTCGCGCTTTTTTAAAATTTATTTTTATTTATTTATTTATTTTAAAATTTAACTTTACCCCACTATTTATAGTTAAAATGATGGGAAGGGGTTCTGGAACTCAAGAAAACGTGCGCAGATAATCTTCTCCCCCATTCGCCAGTACAGTTTTTACTGTTTTTTGACTAAAAAATCTAATCTAATGAAATCTCTCAGAAGTCTTGAATTGCTGCTTTTGAATGTCATAGTACGAAAAACGAACATTTAAAAATTAAATAAATACCTATCCGCTTCCTAATTCATTGCTGCCTATGAATGATTTAGGTCTCAGGGATGATAAATGTATAGTGATAATGAACCTAAGAGATAGTCGTATCATTGCGAGGGCTAATCGCTTTATTCTTCCTCCTCAGGATTTGGAAGAAGTTACCAAATTCTTGTCAGTTCATGGTACCGCGTGGTACTTTTTTCCCACTTACTCTCCACACCGGAACTCTCTGGCAGAAGCGTGTGAAAAAAGTGTTAAATTCCATTCGTGCGTTGGGGCACCAGATTGTGCCATTGTTTACCTTGTATACTCTTCTTGTAAAACTTGAGGCTTGCTTAAACTGAAGACCTTGAAATAACCCGCAGTGAAGTGGGTGATAACTTAATTGTAACTCGAAATCACTTAGTGCATGGGCAACACCCTAATAACTATCCCTTGAATTCTAACGCACCTGTTGAACAGGTAACTGGTGCGTCAATTTCTAGATCTAAACAATAAATTAGCTGTAATTTGGAAGTATTGGTTATGCAACTACCTCCATTCGTTGCAGTAAAGGTTTAATTGGAAAATGGCGTTACCGCCACAACAAATTAACAATTTAGTGACTTTAAGTGCGAAATGTCTATCTCCTTTTGGAAATTAGGAATCATTGAGAGGGTATTCCCTGATGATGCCAACGTATTTTGGGCGGTTGCGGCGAGGACGAGCCAGAGTTTGCTGCTGCTTCCTGTGCAGAAACTATGGATTTTGTCTAGACGAGGTTCTGCTTAAGCCCCATTAATGGTAACTCTCCTTTGATATTTCCAGTATGCTGTAACATGCTTCTCCTGGTGGAAATTCTCTGGGGAAAAAAGAAAACCACTCGTATTTTTGAAAAACCTGCTTGATATTGTTTAAAGAACAAAAATTGACTAGTAATTTGCCCCGAGAATAACATCATCTGACTTTATGTCTCATTTCAATCCGGGGGTTATCGATGGACCCAACGTAATTTTCCCCTCGATCTTTGTTTAGAAAAATATTTGCAGTTTCATCGCTTAGAACTTTCATTATTGGAATATAGCCCCAATGAGTTTCGTCGTTCCAAAACAGTTGGCAAGCCTCGCCCTTCGTTTTTGCTTCATGGAAACTCCGTTATTCTCTTACAGCCAGGCTTGCCGATCACCACGTTGTAGTCCTATTTTAGAATTTTTCAAAGTGGATAACAGTTGTGCGATACTATCACAGAACTTTTTAAAGGATGAACTTGTGGTTCAAACTAGAGGTGCTACAATAGCACATAATATCTAGCGTTATTGGGAACAGTTACGTAATATTATATTACAATTTCAGCCCTCATTTCAAATATCACGTAAAAGGGTCCAAACAAAGCGCATACTGTATTTGTCTGAATTTTATTTGATAGTCAGGAACAGTAGTCATTGTTATAAAATTTGCATTATAATTTACAGGCAAACATGGATATATCCACATATAAATTGGACATTCAGAACTAAGGCCATCCAATTAATTTATAAATGCAGACGAAACTCCAGTATATATATATATATATATATATATATATATATATATATATATATATATATATATATATACTGTGACGTACCTGGGAAGCGGTACTTTCACGATTATGAATTGTAAAGGGGACAGGTGTTTTCTCCTGAATGGGTCTCTAGGGTTTTGGCATAACATGGGAAGAGAAATTTTGTTATAGATTCTTTTACACAACTAAACGTTTTATTGATCATATCATACATCTGTGAAACGTTATTTACAGTCCGTACAACCTCTGTTTTGATATCAAACATGCGGATTAGCTCAAATGTATATGATACCTCGGCCTTTAAAATCATCTGTCCCTCCTGACATTTCTTTGGGCGGTCTTGGCCATGGCGGCAGCGGCGGCGGCGGCGGAGTCGGCAGGCTTCGGCTCACTTCGGAGCCCGTCGGAGATGCGCCCTCCCTCGGCGACCGGTCCCTCCAGCCCCGCGCGACGGTTGATGACTTCGCCTGGGCGCCGTCTCAGCCGTTATGAAGATGACACGCAGATATGGGACCGAATGGCGCAGGATCGATGTCCGTCGGGCTTTCCTGCTCCTTTCGGTTATCCTCCTCAGCTTCGCTTGAGTCCGTTCGGCACTGTTCCCTACTATGTTTATTTGAGCACGGATTTACTGCACTAACCAAAACCGGCCACGCGGTTCACGATTTTCAATGATCTTCCTCAGTTTCAACACGCAATCTTAATTCCACCAATTGTCCAACTGCTGACAAGTCCTAAGTACACTTGATTCTACCCTCGAACTTCATTTACTCTAAACTGCACTGAAAAAATGGCTGATTAATCATCGGGCGCGTCACTGCCCCCATCCGTACCCCGTCAATCGCCGCCTCGCACTGCCGACCGTTGCTCGCCTCACCGGTTCCCTCGATTTTTCCGTTGGCGGCGGCGGCGGCCGCGGCGTTACTACGCTGATCAAAATGTGTTTTATTTTAATTTAGAATTTGTGACTTTTAATATTTCTTACTACAGTATATATACATACATACACACACACACTCACACTAGAGATAACAAAGAGACTCTCCTATAGTCAAAAGAATCTGATTTTTGTTGCTTCACAAAAAGCAGCAACATAGTAGCTATTACAATTTTTGTTGAGTAAAAATCTCGCGACACAATCGTTCATTTAACCGTCGCCACAACGCGCTTCGATATAGCAAGTCAGGCTAACAGCGAGCACCGGGCACGTCCGCACAGCACGGCGACTACTTTCTGATGCTCTTAAAGTACAGTAAATAAATATACAGTCGATCATGTGCAACCGTAACGTCTGATCAATCAAAATAGCTTGAAAATTAGTTCTTTCATCATTCTTGAGCAGTTCTGAAATAACCTCAAATGACAGTCTCGCCACGACATTAGACGTCGCGGCGGGGAGAAGAAGAAAAAAAGTTGAACAAACTATCGATATAGTTTGCTTCCCCTTTTACTTTCCCACATACATACGTGTATACGTACATACGTATATACGTACATACGTATATACGGAGTAATACTTGTTTATTTCAAATATTGTATATATTTTACAAACAATGTGATCGCTCATGACCTTGAAGCTTATGTGACCATAATAAATAAAGCGAAAAAAATGAAATTCCTTTTGAAGCAAGCAAGAACACATTTTTTCCGAATAGTATTCACAATATTAGAATTTTTCGTTCTTTATAGTAAGTAGCTCGACCGAACATTTCAGTGGCTGATTGCTGGAAGCAGCCTACTAATACTACACGCTTTCACTTGTTATTCCATTTCTGTACCTGGGAAAACGAAAATATTTCATTAGAAACGAAACGACACTTATAACAAATAGTATTCACAATATCAAAATTTTTCTTCCTTTATAGTAACTCGATCGAACATTTCAGTGACTCAATTTCTGGAAGCAGCCTACTACACGCTTTCACTTGTTATTTCATTTTTGTACCTGGGAAACGAAAATATTATTCGGGCGAACAAGAATACACTATTCCTGAATAGCATTCAGAAAATTATAGTTTTTCTTTAGCACAGGAAGTGGCCGAACCGATCACAGCAGCGACTGTGTTGCCAGGAATCCACTCTGAATACTCTGCTTTACTAATACTTTGCATTTAAATTTATGTAGGTTTTTAACCAAATCAGCACTGGATAATGTAACCTCTGGCCTATGAATCAAGGGAATAATTGTTCACTTAGAACATTTTTATGTTTACAAATTTTCAGCAAAAATATTGGAAGTGAATGGAAAAATTTGTATATTATTGGAGTAATTTTAAAAAAGCGAATAAATTTGCAACCGGAATTTTGTCTAATCGTTAACTTGTAACATTGTAGTTACTTTACGTTAAATAACAATGATACGTAGCATACCTATTCGAGATTTCACTCAAAGTAAATTAAAAAATTGTAAATTTACACAAATTTTGAATTCAATATCAAAAACAATAATTAAAATTCGATTAATACGCCCAAACTGTGGTATAAATTTCAACTTTGAAATTTGACTCAACATGTGTTTAATATATCCGACATTTATGCCTAAAGTGCTTATTGGCACCCGTTTTTTAATAGTTTACATTTGAGTGCAAGCTTATTTATTTTGTTAGAGAAATAGTACATAATTTGTAGAAGATGGTAGGATAGCTGATTTTGAATTTCTGAGAAGGGGGTGCGGTGGCGGACACTTCTGTTTTTAACTCCTCGCAATCTTTCGCGTTTGTAGACTGTAATATCTCTTATGAGAGACGAAATAAAATTTTAAAATTATTAATTTCAACTTTGTAATTGGACTCAAAACTTGTTTGAAAATTCGGACATTTTCAATATAAGTGTTCATTTGCATCGTTTTTTATAGTTGAGTACATAATTTTTATTTTAGTACACAATTAGTACATAATTAGCAGATTTTAGACTAGTTAATTATTGTTTTCTGAGGAGTGGGGGTGCCCACTTGACGTGAAGCTAGCACCCCCCACTTTTGGATGATTTTATTGTTTATAGTTGAGTACAAACTTTTTATTGTGGTACAAAATTCATGTAAAATTATTACAAGGCTAGTTGATTTCTACCAAGTGGGTGTTGGAGCTTGACAGAGGGGGTTGGCGAGTTGAGCATTGGACCGCCGTTGCGCAGAGGGGGGGAAGCGAGCGAGTGCGCTCGTGCTCGCCAGGAGGCGTCCTGGTCGGGGCTCCTCTACGCAACGTTTTGCTTCCTTCTGCCAGCGTTGCCTGCTCCTGGTGATTTCTTCTGCCTATCTCGATGCAGCATCCCCTTGATAAGGTGGAGATAGCCCCCTTCAGGAGCGGCCAGCCAAGTGACGACCGCCGCCCGGAAGAAGTCCGTGAGGAAACCCGCAGCCCGATAAGCCAAGTCCCTATCTATACGATCATAATTCATCGCCATATCTAAAGGATAAAATGTGTGATTCTCGTGAGTTGTGGCCCACATTATCACTTCAGTGAATAATTCTATAACTCCGGAAAGAAGTACCATTTTAACATATAATTTAATTCTGTAACAAAAGAGAGGGGATATTATTAATTAGAACGCTGATGAGGCAGATACCTTCTAATAAATAAATATGGTAAAATAAAGTCTTGTCTGGTATCAAAAAAATATTTTGTTAATGATCGTTTCGATCGCATAGCGATTATCCTCAGAGCTACAATTAGAATTACCGAAATAAAATTACATTTATACATGAATTATAAAAAAAGTTATAAGTCTTTACAAAATGTTATATACAAAAAGGGGAAATTGTATTCCAGATGCGAAGCAACTGGGTCGTGCATACCTTGCAGCTTCCGTGCCGAAACCAAAGTTCCGCGGTTTTTAGAGTGTGTCTCGTTTAAGAACAGAGCGTCAGTCGGCAGCGGGTGGGGGCGGGAAGAGGGGTGGAGTGCGGGCAAAGGGACGTAACACGCTGAGAGAGGAGATACTATTTGCATTTTATAATATTCTTGGTGTTTTAGGGAATGATAAAATATTGTCTTACGTTTTGGCGTCCACTGTCGTGCCACTCCTGCCTCTGCTCCCTCGAGTCCGTCCACTGCCCGTCGCAGTGTGTGCCGTGGGAGGGTTGTTTCCCTCCGCGTGCCTTTGACCCAGGGGGATCTGGTCCTCCTCTCGGCGAAGGACAGAGTTGCCTTTTTTGAGGTACCGCACCTTCTTCAATGTTAGCGCGATGCTTACTACATTACAAACCATTAGGCAGCATACAGGGCCATAATTGAACAGTGTGGTTCCAGATTTCTTAAAAGGAACTTCTACATTTGGGTCTGAAACATCGAAGTGGTTAGAAAAATATATTGTAGAATTTATTGAAAATCAAAATCCCAGTTCAATAAGTGTGAAGATTATTCTCTAATATTACTTCGATGTTCACAGGGGAAAACTTGATAAGTCTAAATTTTCTAAAAAATCGAATAAATATATTTTATGGTAGATAATAATGATTATCACTTAGTGAAAAAGTTTGCATGCTCTAATCTTAAGCTCTAAGGCGTAAATTCGATGTGCGTTTTTAATCTCTTCGAATTATGTGAAACAAATTTCATAATTAATCATGCTTATTTCTGAAAAATTCGATGTCGTAATCAATATTGAACAAGTTTAATTATTCAATTTGCACATGTATACATGAAACCGAGACGTCTTACCTACGTATCATTCTTGAATTGATTTCCAAAAAATAATCATTTCATTTTATCTAGTTTCTCGACCCAAGATAATTTGAACAAGATCAGTTATCCAATTTGCACATATCAACACACAAAAAAGGTATATCGACGTACCTAAGTAAACTCACAAATACAGATTATAAAAATAGGCAATTTGTTTCAACTTTTTTATGACCACAAAAATCGAGACTTATGCAAAAAATGTCAATAATGTTCTTTTAAGGTAAGGAAATCTCAAATGTTCGTGTGTATGACTAAATTAGAGAATTGGATATTCGGAATAAACTTTTTTTCTTGGTGGAGAGTATGATTATTTAGTATGATAACAATACGAAATTCAACTTGATAAGATTATCTTCTTCAGAGTAGTGAGTACGACTTATCTCATTTCGCTGCGAGCAGTCGCACAGGACAGACCTACGCGCACAGCGCTGCGCCTCGCTTCGTACCTGTGTTCTTTGTTCCAGTGAACGTTTTAGTGCCACAGTAACAGCTATCAACAATTCTCACGAATTGAATGTGTTAATATTCAAACAAATTTGTGCAACGTTTGCATCCGACAACGCTGGCGTTCGCCAGTGTATTGTAGATGTCATCGCTCAGGTCTACCCGACCGAAGGCGAAATGGAGGTCGCTTACCAAGAAGGCGACGCCCGTGAAACAACTTTCCTACTATTTCCAAAGCATCTACTAGAGCAACATCAACTTGTCAGCCGTTACCTCTACCCCCTCCGCATCAGCCTCACATTTTAAGTGGAACTATGCCCCATGACAATGTTAATGGTCAACTAAATAAGGTCAGTAACTATCTGCCGGCCAACGGCTCTGCGAGTTCTTCAAAGTGCAACTGTAATACCAGCGCAATTGGAGAACCAATTTCCAAGAGCCCAGTGGTAAGCGAGGGCATAATGACTCAAATCTAAACAAGCAACCAAACAAAAAAACCTGTTAAGCCATTCTCAAGATCGTGGTTTTCCCCTTAAAATAGATTTGACCCTTTAATAGACCTGCAAGCAAGTGAATCAAGTATCGTATTCTGGTACTTCTCGACCCTGGTCTGCGCAATGAAGTGTGGTGTGCGCAGTGAAGTGTGGTCTGCGCAGGGAATTGTGGCCTGCGCAGTGAATTGTGGTCTGCGCAGGGAATTGTGGTGGCGCAGGGGATCGTGGACAGTGCATAGGATTGTGCGATAGTGTAGATTGTAGAGAACAGTGTAAATAAATAAATAGAAGAAGTGAACTGTGTAAATAAATAATCAAGAGAACGGAGTCGTGTGTAAGAAAAATAATCAAATGAAGAACACAAGGACTGTGTTATATATCTGTAAATATATCAAGTCGTTTTAGGGTATAATTGTTTACGAGTAAACAATTATGTTAATATTACCTGTGAGAGTGTTTTAATTCACCACCGAGAAACGTTACAATATTGTTCTGAGTACCATGATTCAGCACCATGCCCTCAAAAGGACGACCCTCCGAAATGTAAAAACTGTGACGGGGCGCACTGAGCTGATATTCGAACAATAGAATGCTCATATTTTAAAACAATTAAAAAAAACACCAAGCACCCCAAAAGTCGAGAAGTAACAATCAATCCCCCTAATACACTTATCTTTTATCCAACTTACGTAACATGACCCGCATGTAAAGCGTTAAATGACATTCGAACTGGGAGAGGACCCCGTCAATATTTCGGAAGAGGAGATAATCCATACAAAATCAAATATAAGAATCAAAAAACCGACGTAGGTAAATAGTCTTTTGCCAACCGGACAATAACTGACTGGATCAATTTACCTGCTGCAGTACTGGCGTTGCTTCCGGAAACGTCTAGAGAATCGCGTGTGATGCCAAATAACTGTGTATGTTAGATCTTCTTAGACATTCTCCTTAGTTTTACTTTGTTAGTTTTTACTTAGTTGTACTTTCCATATTATATGCATTCCTACATACGTAACATGTAATATCTCTGTATCTTTACTATGTGCTGTAAAACTCTGCCACCGAGCGAAAGCTCATTAGCAGAAAAAATAAATATTATTATTATTATTATTATTATTATTATTATTATTATACCAAACTTCGCCCTTGTATCAGCAACTAACCAGCAATCAAACAACACCATCCGAAACCAATCAGCTGACAACTCCCAAAACTAAATCTAAAACCTTCTTCTTCGTTTTATTTTCCAGGGTATAACGTAGTCAGGCAAGATAGAATACACTCACCAGGCGGCGGCGTTCTCATTTTAATCAAAACTACTCTCCCAAATCACCAAATAAATCAAATGCCTCTAACTGGGCTTGAACTAACGGCAATTTGTCTCCCTTGCATAAATCGAACTACAATTGCAGCTTATAAACCACCCAATACAACGCCTAATTTCGCCAGCTTAAGCAACGTAATCACACCTGTCACCCACTATACTCTTAGGTGACCTCAATGCTGAACACACTTCCTGGGGTGCAGAGCCACCAATGCCGCTGGATCCCAACCGTACAACCACATACGTACTAACAGATTAAGATTAATATCTCCCCCAGAACCCACATACTATCCTCGTGACCCAAACAAGCTTCCCGACATTTTAGATATAGGAATAACCAACTTAAAAGCCCAGTTTTACTCAACACCACACATCGAGCTCGACTCTAACCACATTCTGGTCATTATTTCCACAGACGAGACCCCCCGCCCACCCTGGCCTATACCAGTTCTTAGCACGTATAACTTGCAATACGTATAACTGTCAAATTTAAGAAAATAATTCAACCCCAAACGCCTAAATTTAAAATCCTAAACACCTCGCCTGCAAAGATCAGGCAATAATAAACTTAAACAATGTAATAACAAAAACCGTAAACACACTAAAACCCCAAAATCCCACCACACTACGTAAAAACGCAGCCATTAAACTGATGAAACGCTTGATTAAAATAATTCAAACCAAAAATAAAACGAGAAGACTCTGGCTAGCTCTTAAAGCACCCAGTTTAAATTCAGAACTAAATCTATTAACAAATATCTCCCGAAAAACCATGGAAGATTTTAAACAGACCTAATACAATCTTTAAACACTCAAAACAATTCAACTTGGAATATTACTAAAAGGATACTAAGAGAAAAACCATAATCTCCCCTTTAACTACAACTAATGGTTAAAATTATTCTACAAGTGAGAAAACTGAAGTTTTAGCCGATCATTTTGCCGAGATATTCACCCCCAACATCTCCTTTCCCCATCCAGATCATTCCCAAATCCAAAACCATGCTCACTCTCTTAATTACAATATACCCAAAAAATTAAATACATATCCCCTCAGGAAATTACAAACATCATTAGAACTCTCCCAAATAAAAAAGCACCTGGTAATGACAATGTTAATAATATCATTTTTTTTAAAATTACCCCAAGCCATTATCGCCTATATCACCAATATATTCAACTCATCCCTACGAATGGGATATTATCCTTTAACCTGGAAACATTCCTTAATAAACCGGGTGCAGGAGGTGCAATAATTATCAAGAAAAATATTCATTATATGCAAATCTATGCACCTACTAGTGATCTTGAATTAATAGCACTTAAAGTTAAGTTTTCTATAGGTTCAGTTCATGTAATTCTACAAACCAACCAAAAAATACATGAATCAACTCTTTAAGTCACGAGTTAATGTTAACTCTAAAATACTTATCTATATTTTTTCAACTGCTCCAAATTTTTTATAGAATGATACAAATCTTTTTCAGACTTTTTCACTTTTCTTAAATGTACTGAACTTTTGAAAACTACAGAAGTATAAAATATTTTCGGCGACTCCCCGCAAGTACAATGTAACAAACAGAAACGTTTTTTTTTTTACGAAATCTGTTTTATAAAGTTTAATCTTCATACAATATCAACTTCAATTTAAAAAAACTGAATAATTTTCGTGTAGTTAGGCTTGAAATATAGTTTCAGAAATTTTTTTTTTAAATATTGCTTAAAATTATGTCTATTTTTTCTGGAAGAGAGCAGTTGAGGTTACGAAATATTGCGTAGATGACTTGGGAGAGCATTAGCAGACTCTGCTACAAGAAGTTTTATGTATCGCTCTCTGTGTTCTCATCAGACGACAGAGTTCTGGAAAAACACGACACATAATTGACAAAGATTATTACGTTGCAGTAAGAATCAGTGGGTATTGAAGAGATTATCATGGTTACCTCTGTCTGGTCGAAAATAAACGTTCTCTTTACGAATTTCACGTCCTTCATGCTTTCTGCTTTTTCTCTCCACGTCTGAGAGCGCTGATTCAAAAAACTACGCAATAATTGCTTACTGCTAACGTACCACAAACTTTCATTTCGTCCATATTCGTACTGCTTAGCTCCACGGCACGATCGCTACAAAAATGGTCGCGGCTTCTCTGATTTTCAAACAATGCGAGCTCGTCCCGTCTGATGCGCTGAAAATTGGATTCCAGGAAGTCTGACAGTGGTCAACTCTATAGTCGCGGCCGCCTAGGAGGTTGTGCAACCTATTACTGATTTTTTGAAGCAGTTGAAAATTGATTTCAAAGAGCGTTGTACAAGAACAAGTATTTGGTCAATTGGGAAAGAATTCGTGCGTTTTTTTTAGCAAAAATAGACTTATCTCCAAAGTGACAATCTTTTCTTTTTAAATGCCTTCAAAGAGTAGCGAAACTGAATTGTTCAAAGCGTGGCGCCTAATTTAAATTAATTTGGCGGAGCGTTTACCAACAAGAGCAAACAAAGTCAAAAATTCCCATTTTTGGCGAAACCTCCGTATTTTTGAAAATTACAGAAGATCAACTTCGAAAACTACAGTATTGATGGCAGAGATTTGCACAAACAAAATGATCATTACATTCCTTAAAAATTTCTTGGTGTAGTTTCAAATACCTTTTGCAAATTTTAATTTCTTGCACTTGTAAGAATTTTCAGGATTTATCAGCTCGCCGTGCAATCTCAACGCCGCGAGAGGCCGCTTTCAAATTCTCAGAGGAAGCTCTAAGTTTGGATGGTTTTATGGATTTGAGTTGTGGAATGTGTGTTGACGTTCAAGTTTAAATAAATTACATTTTCACGCCTAATGCGTTACGGTTAGTATCGAGTTTTACCACTGATGGCTGATATTGAATTGCGGTATTATAATTTTACGAAACCGTTACTGATGCGAGAAATATGTTTATTCGAAGCACCACCAGTTAGATTTGTAGACGACAAGATTATAATGGTTAAGTCCGGTATGTTGTGCTCACTACTTTATTAGTAACTTATCTTTATTGGTATTATGATGTACAAGGTCTGTCCCAAAAGTAAGTTGAATAAGTCCAAGAAAAAAGATTTATTGCAGATAAATATACAAGTAACTAAAATTCTTCAAAGTAGCTTCCTTCCGCGTCGGAACACCTGCGCCAGCGTTTTTCCCAGTCGCTGAACGCACCCCGGAAGGCGTCGACGGAGACCTCATTCAAGCACCTCGTCGTTGCTTCTTTGACGGCTTCCAAAGTCGCGAAATGGTGGCCCTTGTGTCCTTCTTGATCCTCGGGAACAAAAAGAAGTCCAGTGGTGCCAAGTCGGAGCTGTACGGCGGCTGGGGCAATGTTGCCACACCGCGTTTGGCTAAGTACTCTCAAATAATGAAGGAGGTGTGCGACGGCGCGTTGTCATGGTGAAGACGCCAAGTGCTGGCGATCTCCTTCCTGACGCGTTTGACTCTGCTTTGGAGCCTTTTCAGGACTTGCAAGTAAAAATGACTGTTCACTGTTTGTCCTTGTGGCACAAACTCTGAGTGGACAATGCCTCTTTTGTCGAAAAACACGATGAGCATGGCCTTTACACGGGACTTGCTCATTCTCGCCTTTTTCGGGCGCGGGGAAGAAGGTGAAGAGTGGCGTGTGCCACTCAGCACTTTGTCTTTTGGTCTCCGGGTCATTCTCGAAAACCCATGTTTCTTCACCCGTAATCACATTATCCAAAAAATTCGGATCATTTTCACACTGCCCCAAGAGGTCACGCGAAATCCTTGCACGAGCAGCCTTTTGTTCATCGGAAAGCACCTTGGGGACCATCTTCGCACAGATCTTCCGCAAGCCCAAATCTGCGGTAACAATGCGTTGCACAGTACTTTTAAGGATATTACACTCATCTGCCAGCATTCTAATATTCAGGCGTCGATTTGAGTTCAGCATGTCCCTCACTTTCTTCACATTTTGATCGGAATGTGACGTTGACGGGCGTCCAGAGCGGTCTTCATCCTCGGCGACCTCTCTGCCTTCTCGAAACATCTTGTGCTAGAGGTAAATCATATTGTTGGACATGGTGCTATCGCCATAAGCTTCCCTTAGCATGGCAACGGTCTCAGCGCCCGTTTTCTTGAGAGCAACACAAAAGTTTATTGCGTACGCTGGTCCTTGAAACGTGGCATCTTAATATTCCGACGCGTCACAAATACAAGGGTTCAAACTAGCAGCGATGCGCACTGTGAAAGAGCCTGCAGACAACTGACGTGTTTGTCCTTAGCTTCCCTAAACCCCACACAACCTTTCACGTCACTTGGCGCACCTTGCTAGTAGCTTGCTTCGGGGGCGTAAGGTCATTCAACATACTTTTGGGACAGACCTTGTATGGTAGTATGATAGGATGGCTCTCTTGAAAGTAGTATATTAGATGCAGTACTCCTCCCCTTGTAAGAAGCACGCTTGTTTTGGTAAGGTTCCAACTGACTGATTCTGGGTCTATGAAGAACCTAAACTCAACTTGGGTGTTATAAGCGGGAATTTTCCTGGATTGTACAAGGCCAGTGTGGCTTGCAAGCCATTATTTTTCTATCCAGAACATTTGTAGTTTTTTGCCAATAGTTTGTGGGTAGAAGAAATGTCCTGATAGTTTCTGGACTAAAATATGCCCTAATGTTTTTGTGGAAAGTATATCCCAATAGTATTGGGGCTAAAAGTATGTTCTAAATGTTTGTGGGCTAAAAGTACAGCCTAATAGATTTGTGGGTGGAAAGAATGCCGTTATTTCTCACAGTTATAGCTATGGATTCAATGGTATTTTTCACTAAGGAAAAAATTTGAGAGTATTGGGAACGTTTATTGCTTCTCCATTTTTTTTGCTAAGCTCACTGACATCATTGAGATCAAATCGATGAGACTTTATTGTAACTTGATTGGTACAGCCGCCCCCGCCCTAACCCCCAGTTATTTGGGGGAAGCTTTGGGCGGGGGCGGCGGCGGCGGAGGAGGAGGAGGAGGCGGCGGCGGCCGCCGCGGAGACGGCTTGTGAACGCCGCCCCCGCCCAAACCCCCAGGTCGTTTGGGGAATTTTCCGGGGCGGGGGCGGCGGCGGCGGCAGGGTCGGTGGAGGCGGCGGCAGCGGCAAGGTTCGTGCGACCTGCGGAGAGAGGTCCTTTGGCGACGCGGAGTGTGGGGTGCTAGGGGGGAAGGGGTGACGCTCTTTCTGATCAGGTGCTTCGGTGGCCGGTCTGGCTAAGTGGAGACCAAAAAGGGGCTGACGAATATACTAGGTGGGGTGTGTGCTTCAGCGCTGGTGAATTAATTAGCGTTGGGGTGGGTGAGGATACTATATTCATTTATAGAACAGTGAAAACTGTTCCATCTACGCACGTTTTCTTCAGCTGCAGATTCTCTTTCCAACATTTTAACTATAAATAGTTGAATGATGAAAAAAAATCCAAAACTCGAGGTTAGCCGCATTAAAAAATACACCTTTTCGCTCCAGAGAATCATTGAACATTGTGATTTGTGAGATTTCACAATACACAGATGTTATACAATTTTGAACGATGCAACCCTTAGTTTTGAATTTACAGATTACCTCAATAATGCCGTTTAAATTATGTTCTCGACTTTCCAACCGAAAATGATCAAGGTGCCTGGACCGGATCTATTTGGAGGGAGAAAACGTTTGTTCCCAACAATAACTCAAAAGTAAATATTTAGAAATACTTTAAACTTGAAAGAGTTTTATTGCGTTGTACAAGACATACTAATTAAATTTTGACTTTTAAATTACTGCAGATCTGTGGACTACTCATCCATCATTCAGATATTCAGAGAGAGGTGAAAATGTTCAATAAAAAAGAGAAAGCTTTTACCTAATCCACTAACGTAGGGTTACTTGGTAAGTGGTATGCTAATTTTCGAATTTAATGAAATAAATTTCCACCAAATGGTTAAATGCAATTTATTGCATATATGTTTGTAATTTTTTGTTCAGGTGCAGTCTATTTCATTTATATATGATAGGTTTAGAAGAGAAGTTAAGGAAGGGCTTCAAATGTGAGTTATTGATTTGAGGTGTTGAGGCTTAAAAGGGAGGGGGCTACGAAAAGCACATAGCAGAAATAGGTGAGAGGTGGGCGATATCTTTAAAACAAGTGTGGGGTATAATTAGGAGAATATGTAAGAATTTTTGCAGAAAGGTCACGAGATTATGTGATAGTATTGTTGGTTTTATTTTGATGAGGGGGCATACATTTAGGGATGGAATGAAAAAAAGGAAAGCAATGAATGAAACAGTTTTAAGATGTATTATAGGGACGGACTATTGCACGCCAGGTTACACGGTATGTTGGGAAACAAAGAGGAGAAAAAATGAAAACAGAGATGGGTAAAATAGCCTGCAAGTTTGAGGAAAGGATTGGGAGAGGGAGGGGAAATGATGCAATAAAGCAAGAGTATTGGGAAATAGATAAAAACATAGGGACTGAGAAGTCTCATTGAGAAAGGGAAAGGGATGTGAATAGTAAAGGTTACTCGTACGGCGGAGGGCACTCTGCGAAGGGCTGCCTCCTGCGCGGGCTGCTGGCCCTGTCGCTGGCGCTGGCGCTGGCGCTGGCCCTCTGCGCCCGCGACGGACACAAAGGCGGCGGCGGTGAGGAGGAGAGCGGAGGCGGAGGGCGAGGCGGGGCCGCCCTGCTCCTGCTCGTCCGCCCACCGGAGCCTCGACGTGCGGGGGGCGGCTGCGGGGGCGGCGGCCAGGGAGGCCATGGATGCGAGGCTCCATGTCTCAGCCTGGAAGAGGTCCATCAAGCCCTCTGCGCGTCCGAGTCCTCCCGTCGGGCGAGGGCGAGCCCCTGCGGGGGCGGCGGGGGGCACCGGGCTGCGCGGGCGGCGAGTGGGCGACGGCGCTCGGTCGCGGTCCTCTGCGCCAGGGACGGGCGCCTGAGCTGCGGAGGTGGCGGCGGCGGAAGCCATCGCGTCTGCTGGCGCTCCGTCCTCCGCTAGCACTTCCCCAACCAGGCATCTCTCACCAGCGGGGCGCCGCCCCAGCCCGCTCTGGCCGCTCCCGAATGAAGACCGCTCTGGACGCCCGTCAACGTCACTTTCCGATCAAAACGTGAAGAAAGTGAGGGACATGCTGAACTCAAATCGACGCCTGAATATTAGAATGCTGGCAGATGAGTGTAATATCCCTAAAAGTACTGTGCAACGCATTGTTACCGCAGATTTGGGCTTGCGGAAGATCTGTGCGAAGATGGTCCCCAAGGTGCTTTCCGATGAACAAAAGGCTGCTCGTGCAAGGATTTCGCGTGACCTCTTGGGGCAGTGTGAAAATGATCCGAATTTTTTGGATAATGTGATTACGGGTGAAGAAACATGGGTTTTCGAGAATGACCCGGAGACCAAAAGACAAAGTGCTGAGTGGAACACGCCAGCTTCCCCGCGCCCGAAAAAGGCGAGAATGAGCAAGTCCCGTGTAAAGGCCATGCTCATCGTGTTTTTCGACAAAAGAGGCATTGTCCACTCAGAGTTTGTGCCACAAGGACAAACAGTGAACAGTCATTTTTACTTGCAAGTCCTGAAAAGGCTCCAAAGCAGAGTCAAACGCGTCAGGAAGGAGATCGCCAGCACTTGGCGTCTTCACCATGACAACGCGCCGTCGCACACCTCCTTCATTATTTGAGAGTACTTAGCCAAACGCGGTGTGGCAACATTGCCCCAGCCGCCGTACAGCTCCGACTTGGCACCACTGGACTTCTTTTTGTTCCCGAGGATCAAGAAGGACACAAGGGCCACCATTTCGCGACTTTGGAAGCCGTCAAAGAAGCAACGACGAGGTGCTTGAATGAGGTCTCCGTCGACGCCTTCCAGGGTGCGTTCAGCGACTGGGAAAAACGCTGGCGCAGGTGTTCCGACGCGGAAGGAAGCTACTTTGAAGAATTTTAGTTACTTGTATATTTATCTGCAATAAATCTTTTTTCTTGGACTTATTCAACTTACTTTTGGGACAGACCTTGTACATCATAATACCAATAAAGATAAGTTACTAATAAAGTAGTGAGCACAATTGGAAAAAGGTGCTATAAGTGTTGAAGTGTCACTGAACCTTGTTGATGTAACTACTGAGAAGGAGTGTTTGAGCGGCAACGAAAAATCGCAGCATTTACTGAACCAGGAAACAAAGAATCGGGCAAGATAGGAAGTGAGGAAGGCAACTGATGAAGCAGATAGTGTTGCAGCTGATTCCGTGCTAGTAATTGGTGATTCCATTGTACGACACGTGGGGAAGGATAACAAAATGACAGTGAAGTGTTTACCGGGTATTCGTGTCGATCAATTAACAAGATATATCGAAAGAAAAGACCTAGGTACAGCTGAAACTGTTGTTCTTCGTGTAGGAACAAACAATTTAAAAGGAAATAGGAAGAACATTATGCGCGATGTGTTCGAACTTGTCGCGGCGGCGCAAAAGAAGTTTCCCGCAGCTAAGATTGTGCTAAGCGGTGTAGTGAGAAGAAAAGACATCTGCTTTATACGAGTGGGTGGCGGAGCGTCTTGATGTGACATTCGTGACGGCCCGCGTGAGGCTTTTGGTCGTCACAGCGATTTTGGCAGAGACGAGCTGCATCTAAATTGGAAGGGTGCAAAAAATCTTGGGAGCCTGTTCTGTAGAGTTTGCGAGGACAAAACCGGCGAGCGGTTGAGGTTCCTCAGAGGTAAATTGTGGGTGGGGTGGAGCAACTGAGACAGTAGCGAGGGAGGACCGAAATGAAGAGATTAGGGCAACTGCGAAAGGAAACAACGGGGAGTATTCGTCAACTCCAGAATTCATCGTCGGAGCAGAGGCTGCGGCAACGGGAGTGAACGAGTCGACTGAGCAGGACTTCAGCGAAACAGAGGCGGTTGCGGTGACAACGACTCGGCAGCGCGGGACAAAGACGACGTTGGGACTACTGCTGAGCACGATGACGTCAGCGAGGCGGCGAGAACGGCACGTGAACACCACGCCGGTGCGGCGCACGGCGGCGACGATGGAGAAAACTCTGAAAGCGGCGGAGACGAGGGACGAGCCTTCTCGAGAATACATTCAGGTGAGGAAAGGGTTTTCAAGGTTGTTGCAGGTAAACTGCCGGAGCATAATCAATAAAGAAATAGAATTTTGGAATCTAGTTGATGCATGTGATCCCGACATAGTGAATGGGACTGAGTCATGGCTAACTGAGGAAATCGGGTCCTCTGAAATTTTTCATTCTCATTACAAGATCTCCAGAAGGAATAGAAATGGTAGAGGAGGCCAAGTTTTTATTTGCGTCAAAGCAGGCATGGATATTAGATTAGATTGGGTCAGTACAGAGTTTGAAATGATGGGAATATAAATTACTTCAGGAACCATATTAGAAATCATTGCATGCTATAGGCCTCCGAGCGACGGTTTCGACATTTTAGATGACATCATTCAGAAAACAAAACGAGAATCGCCATCCCATTGTTGTTGGAGGCGACTTAAATATTCCTAGCGCTGATTGGGAGGGAACCGTGAGCGAGGGGAAAGCCCAGACACTTGTGAGCAGTCTAGTTTGGGACCGTAAATAGCTCCAAAAGCAAATCCATCACTTTTGGCAGGGGGCATAATTACAGAGAAACGAATTACCGTTTAAATAAAGACATTATTCCGATAGTTTCCTCATGCCAGTACCTAGGAATCCATTTCGATAGTAAATTAAACTGGGAAAGTCACGTACATTTTGTTGTAGGGAAAGCATGGAGATCTCTCCACTTCGTAATGCGCACCTTAAAAAAAGAGTACGGCAATCACGAAGGAAATTGCCTATTTATCGCTTGTTAGACCGATAATGGAATATGTAACAATTTGTTGGAATCCGCACAAAATTTTACAGTGTAAAATTTGGAAAGAATTCAGCGTAGAGCAGCTAAATTTACTTTCAGGGACAAGAAATTGGCAAAATGGGAGTCTCTCGAAAATAGGCGATCAATAGCAAGGCTATACGCTTTGTATAAAGCTTATAGCGGTCAACCAGCTTGGAAAGAAATTAATCGGCGGCTGTTCCTACATACATCAGTAGGGGGATCACAGGCACAAAATAAATTTAAGAAAGCAGAGAACAGATGTGGGGAAATTTTCTTTTACAAATCGAACAATAAAAGAATGGAATATATTGCCTGCAAAAACCTTTGAATCCTCTCCTCGTAGCGTACAACAATTTCGGAAGTTAATTTAGGGCATTACTATATAAATGAGGGAATTAGCTGAAAATAGATTATAGAGCGATGCGTCAGTTATATATTGTGAAGTGATGTGTCGTGAAGTGTAGAACAGAGAAATAATGAAAGAAATTATTAAAGGGTCATAGTGAAAAGTATAGTGAAAAGTGTAGTGAAGTGTAGTGAAGTGAAGTGCAGTTAAACAAAGATTCAGTGCGGAGTTTGATAACGTTTTTTTAGGTAATTTTAAATTTTTTATGAATTAGACAGTTTTATATCATTTTTATTTTCATTATTATTTTATTAATATGTTATATTACGTTATATTATTATATTATGTTATATTACGTTATATTATTATATTATGTTATATTATTATAATTATATAATTTGTATGTTAGTTGTATTTTATTTATGTAATTAGCTGCCACCGGGTTATGCCCATTTGCAGTTCAAATAAATTTATCTTTATCTTATAAACTAGGAAAGATATCAAATGTTGCGAAGGAGATTATTTTGAATTATTTGAAATTTGTTAATTTTGGTAGAAGAGGCATTATACCTAGGGCAGGCATATGAAAGAGAAAACCTAATTATGGTTTTATATAACAAATTTTTGTAACTGATCCGTAATATAAAGTTTTATTTATTAAAGGATGTAATAAAAAATATTATTATGAACGATAATGATTTCATGTACAATAACTTCGTAACTTCTGAAGGATTTGATTTTTTATAAGGAAATATCTCACGGAATCAAAAAGCAAGAAAAGTGGAAAAGAATTTATTTCGGAATGACTTGGTTTGACGGTACGGTGGTTTTTGGCCACAGGAGATACATACAGTAATTTGTCATTTGTATTTCTAATTCCCCAGTATATAATTTCCCACAAAGAACAGAAATCCACCGATCACGTTGGAACGCCGCACAGACACAGACAGACAGACGCAGAATGGCTAATCGAGCACGTGAACACTTGCAAGAGAGCAAAAAGTCTTCCAACTCTCTTTGAATACTATTTATCTCCCAGGAGATACGATTCCTCATCGATACCAGAGCCTATACACTGCTCTCTTGCGGAGACTTCGAAAATCTCTTGTGACGTCATGTCTCCAGAGAGAAGATCGCTCTCCTGAGAGTTCACGCGTATCTCGTAACCAGTTCCGGAAAGTTAGGAGAGAAAACTCTCTCCGTGTAAACGCGCCTTGAATGAGAGAAATATGCGACAGCACACTAGGAATGAAATACCAGCACGACCAAGCGAGAAAAGGGAAGTGCACTTGAAAGGTAAAGATGAAAGAAAATTCGCTAGAAACAAGAAAAAGATTACAAAAACTGTTGTACAGGAAAGAAAGAAGGCCAAGAAAGGAGACATGTATGATGCTTATTATTATGCTATTACTTAGAGTAAAGATAATTATTAATATTCCACAATTTTGGGGGCTCGTCCGATTGAATCTTTTCTAATCTGTCTCAGTAATGTTTTTCTTAAATTACTTTAAATATTTATTTTGATGCTTAACCTTTTCACTGCTGTGAGCCACTATATTGTCTACCGCATTCCGTGTTGTCATTGCTATGCGCCACTTAAATGGCTGAGATCGTATAGGTCCCACTCTGCTATGAGCCATTACTGTGGTACGGAGTAAACTTTCCATTTAATGCTAAGCGCCACTATTGTGGATCTTGGTTTTCTTCGCTTCAATTGCTTTAAGCCACAATTATTACCGTGTTTTAGTGACATCTAGTGGCAGTGCAAGTAGTTACTTGCCACTTATGATATTAACCGGCAGGTTTCGCTTGTCTTCAGTGTTGTGCATCCCTGCAGCACTCGATCATGCGATAGACTGTGTGAATCAGTGTTCGTGAACACTGATCTTGGGAAGCAGTTATTGTACGGTGCGAGTGAGTTTGAAAACATGTGATCGTGTATTTACCATAGATGAAGCTAGAGAAATGCTCATGAACAGTGATTTTGAAGAAAATTCATCGGAGAGTGAAGATGAACATGATATCTACGCCCCTTCGACTTCTGCCGCACAACAGCGTGCTCAAGATGCATCCGTAGCTCCAGATCACGATGCAGATGTAAGTAATTCTGAAACTGATGATGGAAGAAACGAGAACCAAGGATTTTTATTGGAAAAGTGCCAACTTGTCTCCTAAAGTTCACCAGTTTGACATCTCAAGCGGTATGAAAGTGTCAATTTCATCAGAAATTTTTTTGTTTCTTCCAGTTATTTTTTGATGAAGAAACCGTTGATTTTATTGTAGAAGAAACCAATAAGTACGCATAATTTCTTCTAAAGGACATTACAAAGGAAAAATCAAGATAACTAAAATAGTTCGAAACTTCCAGAAATTAAATGTACTTATTTTTTGCAGTTGTATTTTTGATGGCCCGTGTGAAGAAAAATTCACTAGAAGAGCAGTGATCAAATGACAGGCTTATAAGTACTTCAATTTTTCAAGATTTTTTTTTCAACAGACAGGTTTCTTCTTTTGCTTCCAGCACTTCATTTTTCTGACAATACTGTGCCCAATAATGGTGACCATTTGGTGAAAGTAAGAAACATTGTGGACAGATTTGGAAACAATTTTAAAACTTACTTTTATCCCTTCCAGAATTTATGTATAGATGGAAGTATTGTGCTCTTCAAAGGCATACTGAGCTTCAATTATAATCCATCTAAGAGGAGTCGTTTTGGGATAAAACTTTTTGTAATGTGCGATTGCACGTCAGGATATGTATTGGACACTATAGTGTACACCGGCATTTCCTTAGATATTGAAGATTATAAACTTGGAATTACTGGCAACATTATTGCAACACTGTTCTAACCATATGTTAACAAGGGAAACAGTATTTTCGTCGACCATTGGTACTCAAGTCCAGTACTTTTCAATTGGCTGCATGTGCACTCTACTAATGCTTGTGGCACTGTTAGGAAAAACAGAAAGTGTATGGCTGTAATTGGAAACAAATTGAAGAAGGGGGAAATATCTTTTAGATCAGTTGATCAAAAGATGAAGATTTGCATTGAAGTGGCAGGATAAAAAAGAGGTGTGGATGGTTTCGACAACGCACACGGTCGATATGGTAGAAACAAAGAGAGTTACAGGAAGAAATAAACCGAATGTTGTACAAGACTACAACGAGCACATGGGCGCAGTAGATCGAAGTGGCATGGTGCTCTGCTGTCTCTTCTTTACGGAAGTCGCTGAAATGGTACAGGAAATTGTTCTTTTATCTTCTAGATTTATCGCTACTCAATGCTCATTCTGCCTACAAAATTGTAACAGGAAATAAGATAACATTAGTAAAATTTCAGTTACAGTTAGTAAGAGAAATGGTAAATAACGTCCATTCAGAAAGGAAAAAAGTAGGCGGAGGAAAAAGAAACTCAGAAGAAATGGAAATTAGATTGACTGGAAAACATTTAATAAACAGACTGGAAGGGAAAACTACAAAAGATTGTGTAGTATGTAAGAAAAAGGGAAAGAGGAAGAGGACCAAATATTTCTGCACAAACTGCAATACACCACTTTGTGTAGACAATTGTTTTGAAATGTACCACACAAGAAAAAATTGAGAGAAATTTATATGTAAAATTTAATAAAATAAACATTATAGAGAGGGAACAGGAAGTTGCTGCCCACCACTGCGTGCAAACAATTGTATTTGGGGTGAAACACTTATTCATTGGGCGAGCGCGCGATATTGGCACAACATAAACAAACTTAGGCTGGGTACATTTTTTCATTGCCCTTCAGCGCACCAGAAACATTTTTTGTTAGTTTTTCTTGGTCAAATGAACCCTTTTGTCAGAAATCAATGTTTTTGGACAGTCTTTCTATATCACAACACTTAATTGGAGCACATTTGTAAGATGAAATGAGAGCAAATGCGAGGTCAAAATCTAAATATTCTGCTTTTGAAATTTTTAGTTTGAAGTTTCTATTGGCTGTGCGACATTCTGGTTTACTACTGGTTGGATGCGAGAATCGATTTCACGGTATCAACTGTGCCCATGGCCCATATGGCGATAATCTTATATCGACTTCGCTCGAATTTCGATTCTTGATTTTGAGTTCAAGTACTGTGATTGGTTCGTTTCGTATGTCTTACTTAAGCATAAGCATAGAAACTTGCAAGATTTTAAGTAAACTCTTACGTGCTGATGCGAAAGCATTGCGTAAGTCCGCTTATGAATGTAGTCTTTGACACCGCTTATGAATGTAGTCTTTGTAGGCATAACTCCATGCTTATGTTTATGTTGTTTATGTTTGCATTGTGAATGGGCCTTTACTGCACGTCGCAGCTAAAAGGCGTGCCGGCATCCCGTGCGCATGCGCATATGAGAAGCAAAGTTTGATTTACGGCTGAACGCCTTCCCACACACGTTGCAACTGTGCGGGCGTTCTCCTGTGTGCGTGCGCATGTGAGTGACGAGGGTTGATTTCTCGCTGAATGCTTTACCGCACACGTTGCAGCTGTGGGGGCGTTCTCCCGTGTGATTGCGCATGTGTGAGGCGAAGTTTGATTTCTGGCCGAATCCCTTACCGCACACGCTGCAATTGTATGAGCATTCTCCCGTGTGAGTGCGGTTGTGAATGAGGAGTTTATATTTCTCGCTAAACGCCTTACCGCAGACGTTGCAACTGTGGGGGCGTTCTCCCGTGTGCGTGCGCATGTGAGAGGCGAGGTGCCGTTTTAGGCTGAATGCTTTACTGCACACGCTGCAACTGTGTGGGCGTTCTCCCGTGTGGGTGAGCATATGTGTCCTGACGTTTGATTTCTTGCTGAATGCCTTATCGCACACGCTGCAGCTGTGCGGGCGTTCTCCCGTGTGCGTGCGCAAATGAGATGCGAGGGTTGATGTTTCGCTGAACGCCTTCCCGCACACGTTGCAACTGTGCGGGCGTTCTCCCGTGTGCGTGCGCATGTGAGAGGCGAGGTGGGGTTTTAGATTGAATGCCTTACCGCACACACTGCAACTGTGCAGACGTTCTCCCGTGTGAGTGCGGTTGTGATTGAGGAGTTTATATTTCTCGCTAAACGCCTTACCGCACACGTTGCAGCTGTGGGGGCGTTCTCCCGTGTGATTGCGCATGTGAGAGGCGAGGTGCTGTTTTTGGCTGAATGCTTTACTGCACACGCTGCAACTGTGTGGGCGTTCTCCTGTGTGCGTGAGCATGTGAGAGGCGAGGTGCGGTTTTTGGCTGAATGCTTTACCGCACACGCTGCAGCTGTGCGGGCGTTCTCCCGTGTGCGCGCGCATATGAGATGCCAGGGTTGATGTGTCGCTGAATGCCTTCCCGCACAAGCTGCAACTGTGCGGTCGTTCTCCCGTGTGCATGCGCATGTGAGAGGCGAGGTGGTGTTTTTGGCTGAATGCTTTACTGCACACGCTGCAACTGTGTGGGCGTTCTCCCGTGTGAGTGCGGTTGTGAGTGAGGAGTTTATATTTCTCGCTAAACGCCTTACCGCACACGTTGCAGCTGTGAGGGCGTTCTCCCGTGTGATTGCGCATGTGAGAGGCGAGGTGCTGTTTTTGGCTGAATGATTTACTGCACACGCTGCAACTGTATGGGCGTTCTCCCGTGTGCGTGCGCATATGAGATGCGAGGGTTGATGTTTCGCTGAACGCCTTCCCGCACACGCTGCAACTGTGCGGGCGTTCTCCCGTGTGCGTGCGCATGTGAGAGGCGAGGTGGTGTTTTAGATTGAATGCCTTCCCGCACACGTCGCAGCTATACTGTCGATCTCCCGTACGAGTGCGGTTGTGAATGAGGAGCTTTGACTTCGATGTGTCTTCCGTGGGCGCGTGCGTGGGATGTTGGAGGCCTTCGGAAGAAGTGAGGGCGGCAGGGCGCTCCTTGGGGGCTTGACTCTCCTGAAGGCCCGCGTGCACCTGCAGCCCCAAGGGCGAAGCGCAAGTCTTCTCCTGCGGTCTCCTCCGCCGCGGCCCGTCGGCGTTCCGCTTCCCCTCGGCCTCCGCGCCTGCACAAACACAAAATTACTTCCCATTGGTAACTAGACCCTCACTATTGCACAGAAGCTACATCAACGTCTGGTTTAATGGCAAGAATCCTGTCTCCGGAAATGAGAAACGATTGCATCTCTTTTTTATATTCTAAAACATTTCGCGTATATATCTGTGAAGTGGGTCTACGCGTAAAGATACATAGAACGCCTACACTTAAACAACGGGTGGTTAACGTGCCTCGCGTTGACAAAGGTTATCTATCTCTTTTGGGGGCAGGGCCGTATCTACGAGACCCAGGCTCCGCCCCATTGCTAACATTTATTAATTAAATATTAATAAGTTGGATATAATTATTCTACTCAATTTATTCAAAGCAATACTACATATTGATAGGCTGACCTCCGAAAGAGTTCTACCGTTATAAATAAACATATTTTTAATTTCAAGTTAACTTTGTTTTGTCTCAAAAATATTCATGGGGCGGGTGACAAAAATGACTGGAATTGCCTGTGTAATACTTATCGGGTCCACCTCTCTTGCAAGGGGCGAAGAGTTTGGCGACATGATCAGGGATATGCACAATATCTGCACATCAGGTTGGCGACACTGCACTTGGTGGGAAAGAGTCGGATGCAGTGTTCTGATGTGCAATTCGAAACAAGTTCCTACGGTTTCATGACGTGGTTACGACGCTTGTCATTTCTTCATCCGGAGTATGGTACATTTCTTTGGATAATTGAGTCGAAAATAAAATTTCTAATGCATTTAAACATGGTTCTACTATTACTACTTATTATAAACTGTTTTTGGTTAAATGAGGAAAAATAGTCTACAATTAAAAAGTCATGTATGACTCCATGTAGTTTGCCGACCATGTAGTCTACGGCACAATTCTGGTATATATTAGGATTAACGCAGCCACCTGAAGAGGATAGTACCTCAACGATTAAATTAAATTAATAAATGAGCGCATTCATTCTACACGCAGCTCATTATGACCACTGTAATTTTGTTTTTACAAATGCCATAAATTACAAACAGTACTAAAAGCGGCTCTTCCAGAGTATGCCTAGTGAGCTAAAAAATCAAATTCTAGCATTGGTGGTATGGGGACTATGATTATAAATCTGTGAATGCAACGAAAAAATACTTTCGTCTGACCAGAACGAACAAAATAACAAAAAGAGCAAGTCGAAAAAACAAAAACGGCAAAAATGAATCAGGACACAAAGGAAATATGGAGAAAAAGTCAGTAAATTTGTCTAAAAAAAGTATGACAAGACGTAGAATGATTATTTTGCAGGTAGGATTGCGCCACTCGGCCTACAGGATTAACACCATTTTTTGTTACAACGGTCCGTCAATTTGTGCTTTTCTGTCGATAATGAACCGTTTTCGGGCGCACGGTTACGTAACTCTCTTCTGAAGAAGTACCATCATAAGGGAGAAGATGTAAAAAACGGTTTATGATACACGCGGTAAAAGTCACTTGTTTTTGCTCGGAAGATAGCGCCACGAGTCCTAACTGCCTCGTGTCGAATCTTTTCCTACTCGTAAACTAGAGGTTACTTTTCCACTTGCATCATAAATGGTATATAGCCACACATAAAATAATTCGAAAGCTCGTTTCCTGCCATGAACTGTTTCTAAAGCGCGCATCCAAACGCTGTGTTGAGTTCGGATTGTCGCTCAGGCACGTTCCGTCGACGCGGCGTTAAATCCAGTGATTCCCCGTGAAGTCTTTCCCTGACCAGCAATTATACATTTATGGGTGCATTAACCACTCAATTTTATTCAATCATAAATAAAAACTCAGGTACAAACTTGGCGAAGTGAACTTTCTACAATTACGAAAAACTGGAACCGGAGTTTGTACAAAGAGAACGTACAGTAGCGGGCAACTCCGGGACTAAACGAGAAGCAACTTTGAAACCTACCACTGATATTTGGCAACTTAAGACTCGATTTCCCATAGCAATCCTTAAAAATCGCCAAAAATCTACAATCTGCCGAAAACAGCAAAAATGTCGAAAAATGTTCAAAATTCCGCCAAGAAATGTGTCACGTTGGAGGCGCCACCTTTCCAGATTGCACAGAAATAATTTCAAAAATTCTGGCTGAAAATTGGATTAACGGGCCTAGAAATGTAATGCCCCGCTCTTGGTTTACGTGGCGCACGCCTGTTCTTTGGCTTTGAAAAATAAACGAAACATTTTCCAGACTCACCTGAGGACCATGAAGCATCCTCCCGTTTGAAGGAAGACTCTTCACAGCACAAACCAAGAGGATCCTGCACCAAAAGACGTTCGTTATCACTTCAGGGCACTGAACAGTTGCGTATCAATGGAGGGGAGGTGTTTCGTTCTCCGCTCCTGGAGGGCAGCACCAAGCAGGCCAGCTGTGACATCACGCGAATTAAATGAGAGGCGCCGAGGTTGCCCACAAACGACACCGTCTCCAGGTGACTTTATTTAAAACATTTTTGATGCTTATGACAATACTTATTAGAACACATTATACAAATCGTACAACTCATATAATGTTTGGGAAGAAAACATCAAACAATGCGACTTTCGCCCATTCACTTTATCCAAATTTGCAAAAATTCGATCATTTAGAATGGGAGGGGGGGGTCCAACTGAAAGTCGAGGAAAATAAATTGTTAGTGTCAGCAGATTCTGTCTCACTTCTGCTACGAGTAGCTCCAACTGATGCTGCAAAAATCACTTCTGGAGTAGACAGATGTTTGAATTAACGGGCAATTGCAACTCTTCGTATCAAATATCTCCAAAGACTGAAATGTTCGTTGGAACATTGTCGTTCAAAAGGATCGAATTGATAAAAATTTTCGAGAGAGTGTCAGGGCGTAAATCGCAATGCTAAAGATTTGGAGTCATCGTTTTCTTTTTCCATCATCATTAGCAGGAGAAGCTGCATGGATTAGGCTAAAGAACCTGTTCCGGCCAAATTGTCCAGTGAAGGCCATCTCTTCTTTGAATTCCCTATGTATCTTTTTCCTTTCGGGAGATGGTAATAGGCCTGCTTGGGCAATCACTCATTGTTCATTCTTTGTAGTCTATCGATTTTCTATATTTATCGTTTCTTGTAAGGTGGTAATTCCCAATTCTCCTTTTATACCTCATTTCTAATACGGTCTATAAATCTGCAACCCTGAACACACCACAGGAATCGCATTCCTTGTGCGTTCATTCGCCTGTTTCCCCGGATGTTACCATGTTTCGATATATTTCATACAAGAGAGGAAGTGTGGCCATTGTTCAGTAAAGCTTAAGTTTGGTTTCTTTTCGTGCTTTCCTTCCAATGTTCTTTAGATCGTGTCGCAGGTAGCCTGAACTTGCTATATTATTTGTCGAACATATATGTCATTAAGATTGATTGAATATGTGATTCCGGGCGTGTAAACGGCTGGTCATAATTCCCGTACGTGTAGTGCATTTATTTCTCAGGAGGTGGCGGTGATTTTTCCCCTCTGTATGGCGAGATCCAACCGGCGGCTAGCGGCTAGCTCTTCACAGTCGCAGGTAGCCTGACATTTATATATTTTTTGTTGAGCATCGATGTCATTCAGATACGTTCCGTTGTATCCTAAATATTGGAAGTTGGATACTTCTTCGATAGTGGTGTTGCTTATAACTATTTTTGTTCGTATGGAATGTTTACCTCTGAAAGACATGGATCAACATAATTAACTTGCCAAGAAAATGGTACAAGTCTTAATTAAAACATGGAACGTAAGAGGCCTTAGTTTTCATACATGTATTTTTTCCCCTTTATTATAATATTCTTACCTTCTCTTCGACACTGCAAAGTGTTTCATGGCCCTCGTCTTGCCTAAGGAACACGCACAATGGACGCTCCAACTCCTGCACAATAAAACAAATAAATATGAAACTCAAAGAGGAAATGTAAAAAAAACTGTTTAAGCGTTCTAAGTAATGACTAAGGAGCTATTCATAAGTACGAAGGAGCGTGTTTATAGCGGATACTTTCACACCATAGCAGCTGATAAAAATATATTGCCTTCGGCTCAGGGATGGTTCAGACGCCTTGGCCAAGTGGTATTCAATGCGACTCGTACGGTACACGCCTGTGCTGATCCGTACACCAGAATTGAGTATGGTATTCAATAACCGGAGGGTCGATGGAGACGCTGACACATAAACAATACACTCATAATCTAAGAAGGGACGGATGGTAGTCCTAAAATGCGCAAAAGACATACTCCGTCTGCGCCCCATGATCTACCTGTAACGGTGCGAAAGAGGTTCAATGGTGACACACTGCGGCTCTTCAGGTTTGGAATGTGCTTTCGCCATGTTAAACTCTTGTCAAATGTCAGGCCAAGGAAAGTGGCAGATTCGACGAACGGAAGTTAATAACCCTCCCAAAAAAGATCACGATGATTATGGAGGAGATATTTTCTACAGAAGTGCATGCAACTGGATTTTGAACTGTGTTGTGTGAAACGTGCATAAAATGTCTGATGTTTTTCGAAAACTACACATTCTTGTAAAAATTAGCTCAAAATTGGGCATTTTCAGGAACGCTCAACCGCCATTTTCTCAAAAACTGTTCCAATCTTTTTCTTTATTTTTTGGTACGGTTGGACAAAATAAAGAATTTGACGTTTTCTTTTTACAAATATTACACAATTGTATTTTCTAAATATCTCAAGCCATTAATTTTTACATTAACAGTGATTTGTTAACATTGTTATTGTGAGTACAATTACTTCATATCATTTCTTACATTTCTCGTAAACTCCAATGTTTAGGGTGAAAATGAGCATTTTCAGAAACGCTGAAACATTTTATTAAAATGTTTCAAATTTTATTAAACATTTTATCAAAATGTTTCATCATTAAAATATTTTATTTTCAGTGTCAAAGTAGATGTCTAATTATTCTGAGAAAATTGTTAAAAAACGAATCAAAAGAAATAGATTTGTGGCATCTACATTCCTTGCCAAGCACTTTCCACACTCTTATGGAATCCTTCTTACCAATAACAATATAAAATATTCTACCTCACCTTTCGCAAGGCAAAATGACTTGTTGACTGCACTATGACTAAATGTACTCTATTAAAAAATCATCAGATCTGGCAGCGCCACACACAGAGGATGAGTTCCAAGAGTATGCAGTGCTTGTACATAATGTCTATAGTTTTCGACATATGATACCACATTTTGAACTCCACAAATTTACCTCTATTTCTTTACACACAACACATATCAGTACTTTTATATTAGACTGATCACCACAAACACATCACATCATAAGAACTCTTTCTTATTGAATAGACAATTAGTTCTCAACCACTCAGGGCCCACCCTTTTAAACTTTGACACTAGAACAACATCCTGTTCTTCCACAAAGGCACCGATTGTAGATTTGAAATGTCATTAATAGCTTCCACATTGCCATGACAATGATATCTACTTTATGACCTACATGTAGTCATGATGATCGCTATCAAATTGGAACATCATCTCTGATAAACGAAGGTACAAAGGGATTACCAAACATTGTGCAACAAAAAATATCCCCTCAAGTTTTGTTGAGCTTTCCTTCTGTTAGATTTGATAAGAGTAGAGCTCAGACTGTGGGTGAAGTGTTTGTTAGCAATATCTTAAAATCATATCTGTGGTTAGTTTACTGATGCTAAAACGTTTTTTATTTCTCAGGAGAAAAAATTAATAATTTACAAATATTGCTAAGTGCATTTTGTTGATACATACTTTTATTTGTTTTTACCTTCTTCGCACTTTTCAACTAAACAGCTCTACTTACTTCGTCTGAATCGTGTTCGTTTTTTACTGAGCATGGGATTGCACTGGATTCAGCTTCTTCCTGTGAATAACAAGTCTTCATTAGAAATGTGAGATGAGAAAAAAAGGTGGGAAATGAGGGATGGGAAAAAAAAAAGATGAGAAATGACTGAAACCATGTATTATGACAAATTTTTAAATTAACAGACAATTATCACATAGTTTTAAAAAAGTCAGCAAAAAAAAAATTTGTATGCATTGAAGAATTTCCATTAAAAATAATGATACATCTCTTTAGACTTAGAATATAGAGAACTTATTCTACAAAACCATAATTTTCTTAAATCTTTATCAGTACAAAACAACATCGAACGTCCACGGGAGAAGTCTTGATCTGGACTTTTCGAGTATGTTTCATGCATTGTGTACTGTAACTGATACAATTAAACAGAAGGTTGTTTACCATGCTTTGTTACATGAACTGAGTGATATTTGTGATAACACTGTTAACAATAGATATTGATTATAATGAAGAAACTGGGTGTATGGCATTAACGCAGATGATTACTACAAGCATAAAATCACAGTTTGCTTAGAAAAACTTCCTTCATATATTTCTCCAAAAGATACTCCATATGTTAATGATAAAAACATTATCTGTTGTAACCTTCATTTATGAATCTAGTCCTTTTTCCAAAAAGAAGGTTAGACAAGACAAAATGTTGTGTTTGGTATTGTGATGAATTAAAAAATCAATTATTTTAAAAATGAAGGCTCATAAAGAGTATAAAATGTAAGATTTGAATTCAGCTTACCTAACATGGCTAAGCAGTGAATTTAAATTCCTATCTAGGATAGATTTGAGATTATTGCTCCAATTGATGTAGTTCATTCGTTGCTAATGCCTTAACTTTTGAAAAAATAATCCTAAAAGATCCGATTAGAAACTCCTAAATTTTGTGCAGTATTCATCTGAATTATTAAACAATGGTAAGTCTCTTGTAAATGCCTTTGCTAGATATATTGTAACATTTTATAGATCAATAAAGTGTTGATACTGTCAATCTCAACATACCGGATGAGACACATAATAATATCTCCTCTCTAAGTTCTGAAACGTTGGCCATCTAGGAGTTTTTCATTTAATGAAAAACGACCATAAACTATTCCTACAATTAATAGTGTGGTTATGAATTCAAGACCTATTCCCTACAAGGTTTTTAGGTGATGTCATATTTTTTAGTATATTCCCCAATGCTTTTATTTTGAAATTTCATTCAAAATATTTAGCCTCCCTTATGACTTAACAGAGGTTCTATTTTTGGAAGTAGAGGTGTAAATCATTAGATACTCTATTATGAATAGAAAAAAAGATTGTTTGATTGCACATGCTATTCTAGGGTCTGTAACACAAGAATTATTTTTCCATGACACGTCCCAATTTTCTCTTAATGAGGAATGCACATGTTGAAGTTAAATGAAAGAAATTGATAACTAAGAATTATATATATTGTACCCCACATCCCATAATTCCTGCAACAAGTGGACTATGAGTAGTTTTACTTCACTGTTAGTTAACAATCTTTTTCATGTATCAACTTTCCCTTATTTGGTAAGTGTTTACACTTCATTTAATAGTACAAATTTGTTTCTTGTAGTCCTGGATTCTAAGTCTTTAGCTGCAATTCCATATCAAGTAATGGTCTTTCGTTTGGTATTATTTGATTAATTGCCTTCTGGGAATTAACTGTAATCCATGGCAGTACATTTATTGTAATATCTAAGAAGTTTTAATCCAATCTCTTTCTCACAGAATGTCAAAAAACCCAATGTTAAAATCTCCACATACAATGGATTCAAAAGGGAAATTATTGACATCATTTTAAGTTACATTTAGTTTTTCTAAGAACATTTGTTATAGTTTATATAGTTTATATATAGTTTGCTTTGTGGAGGTCTGTAGACACAAAACAAGATAATTGGGAGCTGAGGAATATGTTTAATAGATATTTTAAAAATATTTTTAACTGAATAAATTCCTACTTCATTTTTTTTAAATACTTTATTAAGTTAAATTATCAATACAGGTAGCGTCAAAAGAATTTGGAAAGAATTGAAAAGAAAATATTCATTTCTGTATCTCAGAAGTGCAATAGATGGGTTAGCTTATCTTTCCCATTTATTACTATAACAATGTTGATACTTTAAATTTTACTTGAGTTTAGTTCATTTTTTCATTTCTTACTGTAACTAGATGCTGTTACTTTAATTGATTTTACTTACTTAAATCTTTGTTAAATGTTTTGGTCTTTTGTTGGCTTTGTAGAATCAATTCATAAATATATAAAAATAAAATAAATACCACAGTTAAAACCAATAATTTCCTTTTGAATGTCCAGTATATTATCTATAGAAACTTATGGTGCAGAAAATGTTTTACTTTACACCAACTCATATACATATTGTAAATGTTTTAAAAAAATGAAATGCATTGTAAAAAGGGCACATTTATTACATGTTAATTATTATTAGTTAGCCATTTAAAAGACACTTGATGATAAATATGATTCCTTCACAAAATGTTATAGATATATATTCAGCAGGTTTGGATAAAATATATTCCCCCATTGAAGAAGTCTTTTTCGATCAAACCACTGATTTTGTAAGAAAGGGACAAAGCAATTGTGGAATTCTTAGGATGATAAAACCACGCTTACAAAAATCAGGAGGTTGGAACTTCATTTGTATGTCTTCAATTACCTTCTGTAACCATGTCTGGAAGCTACAGGATTAATTTCACATGGATATAAACATTCACTAAAATATACCGAAGATTATAAAGATGTATCGCAGGGTTGCTTAAACCTAGGAGTGCCCACAACAGGTGCTGAATGTAATATTATCTTTGATGACCCAGGAGTGACTAAGCAATGCAGCATTAAACTTTACACATAACAATAGATAAGTTAGCTCATTTTCTTTTCCATTTATTACTGTAATACGATGTCAATGCTTATAATCTTAGATGAGTTTAGTGAATTTTTTCAATTTATTATTGTAACTAGATGCTTTATTTTAGTTGATAGCACATGCTTAAATCTTTGTTAAATGTTTTGATCTTTGTAAAATATAAGCTTACCATTGGGTACATCCCATTGGCCTTGTAGAATAAATAAATATATAAAAATTAATTAAATATCACAGTTCAAACAAATATTGTTTTTCTCTTTGATGCCCAGTATAGTTTCTATACAAACTTCTATGGCAGAAAATCTTTAACATAACACTAAATCGCAAATATATTGAATATTTTAATTGTTTAAAAATAAAGTGTGTTTTAAAAATTGCAAAATTTTTATAGTTATAAAAAGACAACAGTTAGGATGAAAATATATTCCCCGCATTAAGAAGTCAATTTTCACAAAATGTATGTACGGTATGTAAAAAAGAGGCAAGGCAATTGTGGAACACAAAGCACGATATAAACAGGCTTACAAAAATCACGAGCTTGGAACTTCATTTTTATGTCTTCAATTACCTAAAAGGATGAATTTTCCAGAATAAAATGTCGTAGCTCAGGTGGGAATGAACTTTCACTAAAATATACTGAAGATTATAAAGATGGATCGCAGGATTGCTTAAACCTAGGAGTGCCCACAACAGGTACACTCATGTCTGTGCTAGCAATGCATCTCTCAGATATAGCTGCACCTTTTTGTGAGTGCAAATGAACTGAAGTGCTATTTACATAAATGTGTGTTTTATTTAGGTTGTACATGTCCCCCAATGCTATTGTTAATGAATCCTACACAGCAGAAACCTGGTCTGAATACTTACGAAGAGAAAGCTAAAAATTGACAAACTACCTGCAATTATCACTTAACATATCATCTTATTAAATAATATGACATGCAATTTCCACAAATGGTTTTTGTTCTAAAAAAAATACATTTTTCACAACAATATGTAGAGTTTGTCTGTTTTTTTTTTTAATCTGAAGGTTCTCTTATTATCATTATTATCATACAGACGTCACCTGCACATCTTCCTCTTTGTGAAGAAATTGTGATAGATGATTGTAGATAGGACAAAAGATTACATTTTCTGAATTAGCACTTATCAAAAACCCGACTGAAAATAATACCATACTAAGTATAACTTAGGCCAGGAGATACACAGCCAATGAACACAATGTATCTGACAGATAATATGCAGCGGAGAGATCAAGTTCTCACATGCACACGGGAAATGATTCGGCAAAACAATAAAAATAAAGGGCCAGGCATACACAGAAACATACAATGGCAGAATACATAAAATATCAGACTAACGTATAGTAATAAGTTAGAACATTTAATTGCTGTAGCTTGGATCTCACAGATTCATTGCAAGCACTCCTGGGAAAATATGGCATTTTAAATCTTTTTTAAAGATGCAAATTAAGTTTCACTCTTTTATGCTTGCAAAACGAAGTAATTTAAATTGCTTTTACTGGTTGCCTTTTTCTATCCAAGACACCTAGAATTTGTCACAAAAGACAACATCACATTTGTTGACAAACTAAACACTAAATGAAACTATACATTGGAACTTACAAGACAATTCCAGTTGTATTCCTCCTTAATTACGACTTGTTCTTCTTTAACCTAGAAAAGAGTAAAACAAGCAGTACTAACAATGAAAGGAAACGCGTTATTTTAACACCCGAATCATTATATGTAGCAACACAAGTCATTGAACACATTAAAATTTAAACTTCGTTAAATCAAATTGTACTTTGTAGATATTGAACATAATTTGTCTAATTTTATTCGTCACTTAGACTATACATAAACGATCCCACCAGCCACGTTAATAGCAAATTAAATTTTGAGAATCTACTTACATCTTCGACTTTTATGACATTCTCCGCCAAGATACAAATCCCTTCCATTTCAAATCAACAAATAACGAACAATTTGTAACAATTAACTAAAAATCAGGAACGCGGACTGCTTTATGGCGAGTATGGGCACTTCACCTAACTATATTACGGTTTTTTATTTTTTCGCGCAAGAGGATCAGTCCAGGGCCGGTTCACTCAAAGAGTATATATCAGAGACGGCACTCAATGTTAAAAGGAAAAGTTTTATTTGCCCAACTTCCGGTGCCGCCACATTGTTCTGTATAATTTCTATTGGGTAAACGAACAGCCAACAGCGACGCGGGAACTTTAAAATATCACTCCCTTACTTTCCACGCCTTAATTTATTAAAAAATTCACAATAATAATTATAAGGATTTTATGGAAGAAAAACTGTCAAATTAGGGTAATAAAATGTAGTATTTATTGACCATACTGATATTATACAATTTCGTAATTTCATTAGTAATAAGAATTTTGAATTACAGAAAGTAATAAACAGTACACCTGCATAATTGCAACTTTAGTATTTGCTTGTAGATATGCCAAATTAATACTATGGAATACTACATTATTACAAGCATTATAAATAAACAATAAGAACAGAATTGAAAAGAAACAAATGAAAATACTACCGCACATTTGCCCAGGTAAAAGAAATAGTTATGATACAAGGGGTAAAAGTGCCATTTTATTTTGCGAATGACTTAAGCCATTAAGAACACGAATTACATAATTATGTACTCTTACATTAAGATCAATATTATCTGATTAGGTCACATGAACATATTTTGTTTTCTTTGTTGCTTTCAAAGTTTTATCAAAACATTTGAGCATTTAGCAGTAGTGCAAGAAATTGAGCTTTTAGCATGCTCTGCATGCATTAGTCAATAAATATTTGACAAAATTATTTTATTTACCCATGCTAATCTCACACATGCACAGTTCAGAGCCTGGCTTTTTTATAATGGGATCCACTGTGAAAGTACATTCACCTTTAAAACAATGATTAACAAATAGTGGAATTCCATCAATGCTTATGCACTACAATTTAATTCTGAAAATGGATTGTCAAAGTGCAAATATTTGATTGCACCAGGAGCCAAGCCTGGGACCTTCTGATAACTGGGCAGATGTCCTAATAACTGAGCTATTGAATCAAGCATTGCATTCACGACTCACAACAATTCACAATCCAATAAGGATCAGCATTCAAATCCAGAATGTAATTGGCATGACGATGAACAAAACACAATGATACAGGCATAGTAGAATACAAATTGAATCAAGATTGTGTTTGTCATGAGAAACTATTATTGTCAGAACAGTATAACAATACATAAGAACTTATATCAATACTAATAATAAAAATTAATACTAATAAGAAACAAATTGCAGACTAGATAATAGACATTAAAGAAATTCTAAAATTGCATGAAAATAGCCTCTAAAACAGAAACTCAAAACCTTTGTATTCATAATATTCAAATGAAGTGTCTTAACATAGCAAGAGGCATTCCAAAATTGAGAAAATGATCATGCTTTACAGAATTAATTTTATCTTTAAATTTTATTTAATTAGAACTTTCCAAATCAGATGTGGGAAATACAGTTTATATAATGGATCTGTACCCAATGACAGAATACACACTGATTTTAAAACTCTCGTGTTCATACCTTTATAAACTGACAGCGTAAAAGAAATATGTTCAGAAACTTTGTGCACAATGAAGCCAGTTATTCACTGCATATAACAATAATTCTTAAAAATTATCTCTCTGAGTTCTGACTCCTCAAAGTGAACATTAATTTAAAGCCACTTAGGGTCAAACTCGCAGGGTCTAGTATGCATGCTTCAGAAGCCATCTCTGGAAGAGGATCTGAAAAGCAAAATATGCCGTTAAGAAAGGTACTATGTCCTCAAATGAATACTATGTCTGAAAACAAAATCTATATCAAAAAGAATGATGTTTCTTTTAATTCACCATCTAGAATTACGAAATTAGAAAGCACAGGAATATCTTGCACTTACCACACACCGAAGGCGCAGATTCATCTCCCAGAATGGCTTCTTGCACCTGTCCAGAAGTACAAGGATCTGTAATCACCAAAAAAATAGTTTTTTTTATTTACAATGATTTGCCCTCAATTGGCACTAATAACTGTATATTGAAAGGAACATACCATGAGAAACGTCCATAAAAACTTGAGGTGACACCTCACATGGGTGAAAAAGATCTGAAAATGGAGACAAACTTGAAATCTATCCCATCTTCAATAAATGCAACAAAGTAATAATTGAGATTCTTAAAGATTATAGCAAATATTTACCTTTCACAAGGCTAGAATAAGCATCTGCTGCACTTGCTGTAGCAGCATGTTCAACAGCACTAGAACCTGTATTAATCAACAACAAATTATTGCCAATACATTATGCTTTCACTAGCATGCTTCCTTTTGCATTTTACAAACATACAAGAGACTTACCATTTTCAGTTTGAAAAGCTGCCTGTGTACAAGGATATCTGAAAATTAAAAAATGCGGGTATCATAGCCTCCCATCAAACTATATATTCTACTAAAACTATAAAAATATATTCTATTAAAACTATATTCCAGTAATATTCTATTAAAAAAGTCTTACCAATTACACCCATAGCTGCAGTGGGTGTCACCTCGCTTGGTCCAAACAAGGGATCTGCAACTGAACATGAACATTAAAAAAATTTGTTACGCACTCATCATTTTCTCGAAGCCAAAATGCACGCTTCGGACGTCAAACAGCAGTAAACCATTACATTTCTCTAATTCACTGACTGCGATATGGCGTTAACAGCCCTACGAACAGCATGTGAATATACAACGATTGGTCGACGAGGAAGGAATCCAACGGTGACCAACCTGCTCGTTTGCGTAAAAATTTCAAAATGAATAAGTAGTTCCCATATTCTCCGCTTGAGCGAGTTGGTGATGTACAGATGTATATGGCGTCGCTCTGAACTCTGATTGGCTACCGTATGGAATTTGAATATGGACCGGATGTGCCCTATCTAGTGTCACACCACTGCCGAGTACTAACTTTTTCGTGAACCGGCAGCAGCAGTTCTAGCGTGAACATACAGTATGTTAAGAGACCAAAAACTGCGCGTTTACAATTTTTGAAAAAGTGATGAAATGAAAATACACGAATGACGTTGAATAAAACTATTGTTTTGCATTTTGTAAGTATGTTTTTCCATTATGATGTAAGATATATTGTAACTAATGTATGGTATTTGTTTAATGCATGAAGTAATACCTCCTTAGTCTATGGCCAAGTGTACACTGAGAAAAAGCGAACCTGTTTCCTCCACTCAATATTTTCTGTTATATTCAATGTTATTAGAGTAATTTTTCTTTTCTGTTATTATAAAAGCGAACCTGTTGTTTTAATCATAATGTAGGTAGCATTATCAAAAAAGTTACAGAGTTTTTTGAATAACAACAGTTTTTATTACAAATGTGTAATAAATAACTAAATAAATGCACGGAATTGTTGCAGCCATTTTCACATTATCTCTTTGAGCGCCTGCCTGCTACCTGCACGTAACGAAAAACAAACACCGCCTACATTGCCAGCTTTTTGAATTGCATGACGTCACACGTTTAGTTCGGCTCACTATGGACCTGCTGCAGACGGCAAAGAAATCATTACCCCGTTTTGACCGCCAAGTTTCACGCCCCCTGCCAGCTGCGCACGTACGATAATGCGTGGCTGCGTACGCGTGGCTGCGCACGTCACCGTGGCCGACGACGCCCCCGCCTCTCCACCCGCCGCCCCCTCCCGCCCCTCCCAACCCACGCAACAAGGGCCTCCTTCGCCATCTACGGAACGGCCGCCCGCGAGACGACGGGGGTACAGAAGAGAGGAAGAGATGAACTTCCCGCCTTCCTACACATTGGAAGAGCAGACGAAGTTCATGCACGACGTCGCCGAGTATCTCGCCCTTAATAACGTGGATCCTATAATGACAATCCCCGCTATCACCCGCACCATCACCGGACGCTCCCCGAGCGACTGGCCGCAGCTGATGCTGCAGGTGGTCACGGAGCTGCTGCTCCGGCACGCACATGACCGCGCGGTTGAGGCCGGCGCAGCGCTCGAGGGAGCGGCCGCCTCCGCCCCCGCCTCCTCCTCCCCGTGATGGCTGCCACGGCCATCAATAATAATAATAATAAAAATCCCAATTCCCTTTCAGCAGCTCCAGCTCGCCTCACGCTCGCCTTTTGGAACTGCAACAGTATCGTAAGCAGGAACAAACAGGCGGAGCTAGCCGCATTCGCCGCAAAGCATCATATAGCAATTCTGATGCTAGGTGATACGCACTTACAACCTAAGCATCGTTTCTCTCTCCCTGGCTACTTTTGTTACAGGTCAGACAGATCAGCACGGCTCCCGAATGCAAACCCGGGCGGCGGAACGGCAGTTTTAGTGCGGCGCGACATCGCGCATCACGAATTAGCTCTGCCGCCGCTTCAGTACATCGAGGCCACGGCGGTTGCGGTCCGGACGAAGAAGGGCCTGCTGCGCATCATCTCGGCCTACCTCCCACCGGCGAAAAGTGCGTCTCTAGAACAGAGCGATCTCAACGCTCTTCTGGAGCCGCTCGCCCGCACCCCTACCCTCCTGGCGGGTGATTTCAACGCGAAACATCCGTCTTGGAATTCCCGCATCACCTCGCCTCGTGGCCGAAGGCTGAAAAACTATGCGGAAACGCACGTCTACGAGGTGATAGGCCCGATGCAACCCACGTGCTTCCCTGCCAACGCAAGACGGCCTGACGTTTTGGACATCGCCGTCATCCGCGATCTTGGCGCCCCTATTCACCTCACCACAGCCTGCGAGCTCTCCTCCGATCACCTCCCAGTCATTGCCGAAATAGGACGCAGCGATTTGCAAACTTCCCTAGCGCTTCCACCCGCCCGCAAACGCACTAATTGGCCTGTTTCAGAAGGAACTGGAGAAACGTCTCCCGGAAGCAGAGCCCATCTCAGACCCGCAGCAGATCGAGCCAGGGGCAAAGCAGCTTGCGGAGGCAATCACAGATAGCCTGAATGCGGCCGCCTTCGCAGGGCGAAACGAGCAGCGAGCCACGGAGCTACCCCCTAGGTTAATCGCGCTGATCCAGCGCAAAAACATGGCGCGACGGGAATGGCAGCGCACGCGTCACCCGGCAGACAAGCTTGCTCTGAATCAGCTAAGGCGGCGTGTAGACGACGCCTTGACTGAATACAGAAACTCGAAGTGGGGAAACCCACTGAAAAAGCTAAAGCCGGAGGATAGTTCACTATGGCAATTAACGCGAGCTTTAACAAAATCTTCTGTTTCAGTCCCGCCGCTGCGCAACGCGAACGGCGACAAAGTGGAGGCGAACGAGGCGAAAGCGGAGCTTTTCGCTGACTCCCTCGAATCGCAATTCCAGCCGGTCGAGGAGCAGCCGCCTGCGGAGCACGCCGAAAGCGTGCATAGCACGGTCGCAGCGGCCCTGCACGCCCCCGCCGACGAGCCGGAGCTAACGGACGTCGCCGAAGTAGCCGACGCCATCGCAGCCCTACGGAGCGGAAAAGCCCCGGGACCAGACGGGATCAGAAACGAAGTTCTCAAAAGGCTTCCGCAAAGTGCCATAAACTATATTGTGTGCTTGTTTAACGCAATTTTCATCTTTCAGCTATTTCCGGCGCAATGGACACACGCGCACGTGCTAAACTTTCCTAAACCCGGAAAGAATAAGAGTTTGCCGCAGTCGTACAGACCAATCAGTCTTCTTAACACGCTCGGCAAACTCTTCGAGAAAATTCTCCTTAAGAGAATTTTAAAATTTACCGAAAAGCACGGCCTAATTAATAATGAGCAATTTGGTTTTAGGGCGCACCACAGCACCACCCATCAGCTAGTGTGCATAGTAGACAGAATTCGGCGCAACTTTAACGAGCGGCGATTCACTGGCGGAGTTTTCCTGGACGTCGCCAGCGCTTTTGATAAGGTTTGGCACGACGGCCTCCTCGCCAAACTCATCGAAGCCAACTTACCTTCCTATATTGTACGCTTAGTACACTCCTTCCTCGCGAACAGATCGTTCCAAGTGACGGTTCTGCACGCGAAATCTACCACCCGCCGCATACGGGCGGGCGTGCCTCAGGGGAGCATCATCTCCCCTGTGCTCTGCCTGTATGTGCGCGATATGCCTACCTCGATCCAAACCGAGCTCGCCAGTACGCAGACGACACGGGACGACACGGCAGTAACTGCCACGTCCAAAAGAATCGATCTGCTTGTTAAATATTTGGATTTACATTTGTTACAGATCCAGGAGTGGCTGCAGCGCTGGCGTATCAAAATCAACGTGGAAAAGAGCACGTCAGTGCTCTTCACACGCAGATACAAATACGACCAGCCGCGGCCGCTCGCGCTATGCAATTCAAACATTGAATGGCGCGCCAGCACAAAGTACCTCGGCATCACGCTCGATCGCGCTTTAACTTTCCGCGAGCACGCGGACGCGGTCTCTAGCAAAGCCTGGCAACGCCTGGGCATGTTGCGAAGCTTATTACATAAGCGAAGCAAACTGTCCACAGCGAATGCTCTGCTCATATATAAAGCCATGATTAGGCCCATTATGGACTACGCCTGCCCAAGTTGGGGAATAGCGGCGCATGCGCACTTAAATAAGTTGCAAATAGTTCAAAATGCGTGCCTTCGTAGAATACTGTGCGCGCCAATGTATATTAGAATCGCAGATTTACACGCTGCATTAAAACTACCGCTCCTAGAAGAGCACTTTAAAAACTTAGCTAAAAATTTCTTTTCAAAAATAAATGCGTCAAATAATGACATAATAATAAATTTATCTTTGTACGAGCCGGATCCCACGGCTACGTACAAGCGTCCGAGAGATATGCTACAATAGGCGAGACGCCAATACTTGCATGAAAATTGCGGTTAACAACGCCAAAAGCGCGCCAAACGGCTATTGTCTTTCCTGACCTATGTTTTCTCTCTATTTTCAGATCAGTCATAGATGTCCGAAAGGATAGGGATGGCTACAAAGCAGGGAAGTGTGGCAGCATTGCACTACTGCGGCCACACGGAACTGCGCTGCAAAGCGTTCGGTTTTCACGCCCCTGGGCATTCTGCACTTCAGAGCCTTCGTCGGGAAAGCTTAAGCTCACTGCTGTTTGCACACAGTTCCCCCACCATCAGTCTAGCCTAACGGTGACGTCACGGCTGGGTGTTTGCTATTGGCCAGCCCAGTGGTGTGACACTTGGTAGGACACATCCGGTCCTTATTCAAATTCCATACGGTAGCCAATCAGAGTTCACAGCGACGCCATATACATCTGTACATCACCAACTCGCTCAAGCGGAGAATATGGGAACTACTTATTCATTTTGAAATTGTTTCGCAAACGAGCCGGTTGGTTACCGTTGGATTCCTTCCTCGTCGACCTATCGTTGTATATTCACATGCTGTTCGTAGGGCTGTTAACGCCATATCGCAGTCAGTGAATTAGAGAAATGTAATGGTTTACTGCTGTTTGACGTCCGAAGCGTGCATTTTGGCTTCGAGAAGATGATGAGTGCGTAACAAATAGTGGAATTTTTTAATGTTGATGTTCAGTTGCAAAACCCTTGTTTGGACCAAGCGAGGTGACACCCACTGCAGCTATGGGTGTAATTGGTAAGACTTTTTTAATAGAATATTACTAGAATATAGTTTTAATAGAATATATTTTTATAGTTTTAGTAGAATATATAGTTTGATGGGAGGCTATGATACCCGCATTTTTTAATTTTCAGATATCCTTGTACACAGGCAGCTTTTCAAACTGAAAATGGTAAGTCTCTTGTATGTTTGTAAAATGCAAAAAGAAGCATGCTAGTGAAAGCATAATGTATTGGCAATAATTTGTTGTTGATTAATACAGGTTCTAGTGCTGTTGAACATGCTGCTACAGCAAGTGCAGCAGATGCTTATTCTAGCCTTGTGAAAGGTAAATATTTGCTATAATCTTTAAGAATCTCAATTATTACTTTGTTGCATTTATTGAAGATGGGATAGATTTCAAGTTTGTCTCCATTTTCAGATCTTTTTCACCCATGTGAGGTGTCACCTCAAGTTTTTATGGACGTTTCTCATGGTATGTTCCTTTCAATATACAGTTATTAGTGCCAATTGAGGGCAAATCATTGTAAATAAAAAAACTACTTTTTTGGTGATTACAGATCCTTGTACTTCTGGACAGGTGCAAGAAGCCATTCTGGGAGATGAATCTGCGCCTTCGGTGTGTGGTAAGTGCAAGATATTCCTGTGCTTTCTAATTTCGTAATTCTAGATGGTGAATTAAAAGAAACATCATTCTTTTTGATATAGATTTTGTTTTCAGACATAGTATTCATTTGAGGACATAGTACCTTTCTTAACGGCATATTTTGCTTTTCAGATCCTCTTCCAGAGATGGCTTCTGAAGCATGCATACTAGACCCTGCGAGTTTGACCCTAAGTGGCTTTAAATTAATGTTCACTTTGAGGAGTCAGAACTCAGAGAGATAATTTTTAAGAATTATTGTTATATGCAGTGAATAACTGGCTTCATTGTGCACAAAGTTTCTGAACATATTTCTTTTACGCTGTCAGTTTATAAAGGTATGAACACGAGAGTTTTAAAATCAGTGTGTATTCTGTCATTGGGTACAGATCCATTATATAAACTGTATTTCCCACATCTGATTTGGAAAGTTCTAATTAAATAAAATTTAAAGATAAAATTAATTCTGTAAAGCATGATCATTTTCTCAATTTTGGAATGCCTCTTGCTATGTTAAGACACTTCATTTGAATATTATGAATACAAAGGTTTTGAGTTTCTGTTTTAGAGGCTATTTTCATGCAATTTTAGAATTTCTTTAATGTCTATTATCTAGTCTGCAATTTGTTTCTTATTAGTATTAATTTTTATTATTAGTATTGATATAAGTTCTTATGTATTGTTATACTGTTCTGACAATAATAGTTTCTCATGACAAACACAATCTTGATTCAATTTGTATTCTACTATGCCTGTATCATTGTGTTTTGTTCATCGTCATGCCAATTACATTCTGGATTTGAATGCTGATCCTTATTGGATTGTGAATTGTTGTGAGTCGTGAATGCAATGCTTGATTCAATAGCTCAGTTATTAGGACATCTGCCCAGTTATCAGAAGGTCCCAGGCTTGGCTCCTGGTGCAATCAAATATTTGCACTTTGACAATCCATTTTCAGAATTAAATTGTAGTGCATAAGCATTGATGGAATTCCACTATTTGTTAATCATTGTTTTAAAGGTGAATGTACTTTCACAGTGGATCCCATTATAAAAAAGCCAGGCTCTGAACTGTGCATGTGTGAGATTAGCATGGGTAAATAAAATAATTTTGTCAAATATTTATTGACTAATGAAAAAAATTTTTAGGTTGCAACTAGTAAAAGCGGTTCTTTCAAGGCATGCAGAGCATGCTAAATCTCATTTTCTTGCACTACTGCTAAATGCTCAAATGTTTTGATAAAACTTTGAAAGCAACAAAGAAAACAAAATACGTTCATGTGACCTAATCAGATAATATTGATCTTAATGTAACAGTACATAATTATGTAATTCGTGTTCTTAATGGCTTAAGTAATTCGCAAAATAAAATGGCACTTTTACCCCTTGTATCATAACTATTTCTTTTACCCGGGCAAATGTGCGGTAGTATTTTCATTTGTTTCTTTTCAATTCTGTTCTTATTGTTTATTCATAATGCTCGTAATAATGTAGTATTCCATAGTATTAATTTGGCTTATCTACAAGCAAATACTAAAGCTGCAATTATGCAGGTGTACTGTTTATTACTTTCTGTAATTCAAAATTCTTATGTAATTTGAATTTCTTATGTAATTTGAATGAAATTACGAAATTGTATAATATCAATATGGTCAATAAATACTAGATTTTTCTACCCTAATTTGACTTTTTTCTTCCATAAGTCCTTATAATTATTATTGTGAATTTTTTAATAAATTAAGGCGTGGGAAGTATGGGAGAGAAATTTTAAAGTTCCCGCGTCGCTGGTTTATTTCAAATTTACCGGTTACTTCTTCGCTATTGGCTGTCCGTTTACCCAATAGAAATTATACAGAACAATGTGGCGGCACCTGAAGTTGGGTAAATAAGGCTTTTCCTTTTAACATTGAGTGCCGTCTCTGATATATACTCTTTGTTCCAACGTTCTCTACTACCTTGTAGCGCGAACTTCAGTATAGCGCGGTGTAGCGAACGCTTTGTGTGTTTTTTTGTTGTTTGACGAATTTCTGTTCTTTTTTTTCAGTGTTGTTGTAAGATTTGGCAATCTGTATTAATCGTGAATGCTAAGACACGATTTAATAAGTATTTAAGGTTTATTCAATGCTCATGATTTTGGCACGTGGTAACAAAGGCTTCTTCTTCACGTGGTAACAAACCGTTCTTCTGTAGAAATATGGCTATTTCTCTCGAGGAAATTATGCAGAGGAGACTGAAGGACTACTTGCAATCCTCTGGAACTATTTCTAGTTACGCGGAAGATTTTTAAAATCAGATGGTGAGCGAGCCTGAAGTTGACGAGATGGTGAGAGACACCGCAGTTCCTGCCTACGGCCTGAAAAGACTGCAAGACTTACGAGAGAGCGCTAGAAAGATAATTTATATGTCGTATCTTACACCAGTGGATGAGGTCTCCAAAATAGAAAGTGCCATTGAGGCTTGTAATTCAATTTGTTCAAATTTAGCAACAACAATACCCTCTAGTAGTGGACTGCCTTTAATCCCTTCAGATGGTCAGAAAACTGGGGGAAATTACAAACACTTGCCTCCAAGACGTAAGAGGCAAAAGAAGCAAAATGTTGCAATTGTAGAGTAATATGGTATGAAGACTGTCGTAATGAGAGCACTGCTTTTTATTCTGATGCTATGATCTTTGTAGGAGAAACAAAATTGGTTCTGGCTTTAGGTAGAGTATTTACTATTATGCTTATGAAATACGCGGATGTGTTGGGCTGCCTTTTTTGTTTGTGATTGATTTTTGGGGGGTTCATTTTTTCTATGTGAAATATTAATATTAATCTTTCTTGTCCTTCTGTCTAGTTAAATATTAAGATAGTTTGTTTTGAAATGTTGCTAATTTAATTGTTTTCTTGCAGGTTAGAAGAAGGTTTTATAGAAAATGTATTTGGAAGCTTTAATAAACAACAAATTGTAAGATGTTTTTGTTTTTATTATATTTTGTTTCCCTATTTGGTTTTCCTTTACATTAATCCTGGTCCAAGACAACTGAATCTGGAATAGGCAAATGATGACTCCACAAGAAATTATTTTGCATTTATGCATTTGCTTGTTCATAAATCCTATTCAAGATTAATCATTCATAAACAATAGGTGAAATTTAATTAGAACGTTACTCATGTATTACCTATTTTCTTTAGAATATCCTGCTCCTATAAACTATTTGTATTTTGCGGGTTTTATGACATCTTTGGTCACCACGCTCTAGTTATTCGCAAGAACCTGGGAATGCTGTTCAGTGTTCTATTCTAAATCCTTCAACACAAAACTGAGTGAAGTTAATATTACTGAGAAACCTCTTTGTATTTGTATTCATGGAGAAAAAAATGTTAATGATAAATGTACCCCTTCTTTCATACGAAACAATACCAGTAGAACTCACACATCACTCCCAACATATCTTATCACAGGTAGACATTACAACCATAGAAATATTTCGTATAATGCCCCAATCGTGATATTCTATTTTCATTTCAACCAGAGCAATTCAAAGCAACAAATCTATAAAGCAATGCAAAAAGGATTTTAAAGGACAAAAACAACTTCTTTTGCATGAAAATCTCGACATTTATGTGTATTATCTTGCAAAATGCTTCCTAAGAAAGTGCTTAAGGTGGAAGAAAAAAATTCTGAAAATGTAAATAAAGAAAATGCATGCCATTGGGGGGTGAGAATCTAATTCAGACCTATTTAGCTTCTGGACATAAATGTAGCTTCACTACGTACAGTTTGTTGAACTCTTTTTGCTTGAGGTAGGAGTAGAGCTGGATGTGAGTTACTATTATGTTTGTAGCAACAAAATTAAAAAGCAATACAATCATTGAAAGGAGAAGCCACAGACCCTTGAAATCAAAAAACCTTCAAAATATTTACATAAACCCTTATGGTAATAAATACCAATAAAATTCAATCAAACTGATATCTAATCTTTTTTCATCATTCGATCAAACACAAACATGTTTAACCTTATAAACTGATAAGAACCCTTCTAGGACTAATAATCATCCCATCGATTAGGAATTAATTAGTAATAAAAAGACTAGTAATTTGAAACTTATTAATCAATAAATTATATTCCGAATTTAAGACACTGCTAATCGAAAACAAATATAGGAAGATCTTTTTTATTCATTTCCATATTCTCAATTATTTTATTCAATCATTTCCTAGGACTATTTCCATACATTTTCACAAGATCAAGTCACTTAACATTCACACTATCTTTAGCATTACCATTCTGATTAACATTTATATTATACAAGTGAATTAATAATACTCAGCATTTATTTGCCCACTTAGTTCCTCAAGGAACCCCACATACTTTAATACCCTTCATAGTGTGTATTGAAACAATCAGAAATGTAATTCATCCATTAACACTATCCGTTCGATTAGCCGCAAATATGATTGCAGGTCACCTCTTATTAACCTTATTAGGTAATACAGGACGTATAATTATAAATTCAACTATTTTAATCCAAATCATCATCCTATCACAAATTCTATTATTAATTCTTGAATTAGCAGTTTCAATTATTCAATCATATGTATTTGCTGTATTAACTACATTATATTCAAGAGAAGTAAATTAATGTTAACACATCAAAATCATCCATTTCATCTAGGAAATGGCAGACCATGACCCATTACAGGAGCCATTGGAGCTATAACAATAGCAGCAGGATTAATCAGTATATTTCATCAATACAGATTCATTATTATTTCAATTGAAACTTTAATTACTTTACCAACTATAATTCAATGATGACGAGATATTACACGAGAAGGAACATATCAAGGTATACATACATCCGTTGTTAATCTAGGACTACGTTGAGGAATAATTCTATTTATTGTATCAGAAGTATTTTTTTTTAATTTCATTCTTCTGAGCATTCTTTCATAGAACAACATTGATTTAGGTATAATTTGACCACATATAGGAATTACACCATTCAATCCTATACAAATCCCCCTTCTAAATACAGCTATCTTACTAGCATCAGGAGTTACAGTTTCATGAGCTCATCATAGTCTAATAGAAAATAATTATAGACAAACCACACAAGGATATTATTATAATAATAATAATAAATATTCAAAACATGAAACTCAATAAATAATACTTAAAATAATTAAACTGATACTCTTGATTAAAAACTCTTATCTTATATAAAAATATAAATAACCCTTGACCTCCAAATTCTTCTCTTCAACCACAATCAATCAAACGAGCAATATTTAAACCTGCATATAAAGGATATGATCTAATTATATAAGTCGACATATAGGGTATAAATCATATCGATCCTAAAAACCCCTACAAAATAATAATTTATTAAGCTAAATCTACAATAATTTATCAATATCGATAGATCAAAACCAATTCAACTACCAATAAAACTAACAACCAACGCCAAAATCTTTATATATAATAGCAAACAAATTAAACTAGGAGCATTAAATATTACTCAAGATAATAATGAACCACCAATTACAGACATAAATACTAATATAAACATAGGACCAATAAATCCGTAACTTTCATCACCCAAACAATGTATTCTTTTAAAATTAAATTCACCCACCATTACATAATAAAGTAAACGAAAAGTCTAACAAACAGTTAATCCAGTAGAAAGAAAAAATAATATAAAAATTAATAAATTAAAATTTCTTATTAATCTTAACTCCAAAATTAAATCCTTTGAATAAAAACCAGATAAAAAAGGCATACCACATGAAGCTAAATTTGAAATTAAAAAACAAACAGAAGTTAAAGCCATCTGATTCACAATTCCACCTATTCCACGAATATCTTGAAGATTATTCATCCCATGAATAATAACACCAGCACATATAAATAATAAAGCCTTAAATAATGCACGAGTGAATAATGAAAAAAAAGCAAATCATAATAACCTAATCCAATAGTTCTCATTATCAGACCTAATTGACTTAAGGTAGATAAAGCAATAATCCTCTTCAATTCAAATTCAAAATTAGCACCTAAACCAGACATAAATATAGTTAAACAACCAATAAATTACATAAAATCATTCATTGAATGCATTTAAATAATTATACCAAATCGGATAAGTAAATATACCCCAGCCGTAACTAAAGTTGATGAATGAACCAAAGCAGAAACAGGTGTAGGGGCAGCTATAGCTGCCGGAAGTCAAGAAGAAACTGGAATTTGAGCTCTCCTAGTCAGAGCTGCTAAAATAACTAAGACAATTAAATATCACATTTCAACATCCAAATTCCCAAAATTATTTACTCATAAATAATTTCAACTACCATATCTTATTATTCAAGCAATCGATAATAATAATGCTGCATCACCAATACGGTTAGATAAAGCTGTAATTATACCAGCATTATAAGACTTTACATTCTGATAATAAATTACTAAACAATACGAAACTAATCCTAAACCATCTCATCCCAACAAAATTCTAAATAAATTAGGACTAATTATTAAAAATATTATAGATAACACAAATATCAATACCAAAATAACAAAACAAGATAGATTATGATCACCCATCATATATCTATCTCTATAATAAATTACTAAAGAAGAAATATATATTACAAATCTCATAAACAGTAATGATTTATAATCGAAAAGAACTCTTATGATAATATTACAAGAATTTAAAGTTACAATATTTCAATCCAAAAAATCACATAATCATTAACACAAACAACCAACCCCAAAAAAATATTACTATTGACATTGAAAATAAAACAACAAAAGAATTTACAAATAAAATTATTATAATTAATAGCCTAATAAACTAACTATCGTATACCTTTGATTCCACAAATCAACATTCTTATTAAACTAATAAAGCTAAATACAACTAAAAAAATAATCCCCACGCAAAATCATAATATTTAAAGGAAATCAATGCAAAAATAATAATAAATATTCACGAAAATAACCATTTACATAACTAAATGAACCAGAAAAGTTCATACCATGTTGACTATAAGAAAATAAGAATAATCTATAAGCAGCTCCCAAAAAAGATATTAAAGCAATTAAAAATATTCTTAATCAATTTCATGACATAATTCTATTAATTAATCTAATTTCTGCCTATAAATTTAAAGGAGGAGGAGCCGCTATATTAGATGATCTTAATAAAAATCATCATAATGTTATTCTAGCTATTAAACATATTAATCCCTTATTAATAATCAATCTACGACTCCCTAATCGCTCATAAATAATATTTGATAAACAAAATAAACCAGAAGAACATAATCCATGCCCAATTATTATTAAATAACAACCACAAAAGCCCCAAGAATTCAAAGTCATTAAACCACTTAAAACTATACCTATATGTACAATATGAATAAGCAATTAATGATTTTAAATCCACCTGACGTAAACATACTAATCCCATTAAAAAGCCTCCAATTAATCTAATACCAATTCAAATAAAATTATATTTTAAACAACAAAATTCTATAATTCCAAAAACACGGGTGGTTAATCCATAACCACCCAACTTTAATAACACACCTGCGAACACTAAAGAACCAGAAATAGGAGCTTCAACATGGGCTTTAGGTAATCATAAATGAACCATAAATATAGGTATTTTAACTAAAAACGCTATATATATTACTGACTTCATCACCTCAAAATCCATAAAAATATTAAGATCCATTTATCTTATAAAAATTTAATAAACCAATCAATAAAGGTAAAGAAGCCAACAATGTATAAAACAATAAATAAATACCAGCCTGAACACGTTCAGGCTGATAACCCCACCCTAAAATTAAAAACAATGTGGGAATTAATCTACTAAATATATAAAAAAAATATAAAAAGAGAATATATCAGTTCTCGAAAAAGCACACATTAATATCAATATTAAAAAAATAATTATAAAACCAAATAATTTCAATAACAATGATATTGACAGATAGAAACTCTTGCCATAATTATTAAACCACAAATTCAAAATCTCAATAAAATTAAACCATAAGATAATAAATCATATCCAAACATGTAACTTAAACCTTCAATATTTCCACTTAAGTTAATAGATAACATAAATAAAAAAGCTATCAAAAAAAATAAAAACCGAACCACTCATCAAAACATTCCATTTAAAAAAGAAAGGAATCATAAACAAAAATGTTATAATCAATTTTAACATCGCAATACTATAAAAGACTGAAAAAATCATTCCCACGAGAACGAACTATAGAAATTAAAATCCCCAGCCCCAAAGAACCTTCACAAACCGCAAATACCAGATGAATTATTGAAAAATATAATTCATTCTGAAACTCTCCTAGTCAAAACATCAATAAAAAAAAGTAAATAATACTATATATTCTAAACTTAATAAAATAATTAATATATGTTTTCTCTTAGAACAATAAATCCAGATACCACTATAATAACAAAACCTTACTACTACTAAACAAAAAAATGCAAACATTGAGTTTTAATAGTTTAATGTAAAACATTAGTCTTGTAAACCAAAATTAAGAACATCTTTTAAAACTTCAGAGAAAGATAATTTATCTATCACCAATCCCCAAAATTAGTATTTTAATTAAACTATTCTCTGATATTTATATACTCATATTTACTATAATAATATTAACAATCAACACTTTTTTCATTATAATAAATCATCCTCTAACCATTACCCTACTTATTATTGTCCAAACACTAATAATTTGTATTATTACAGGATCAATCTTCTACTCATTTTGATTCTTTTACATCTTATTTTTAATCTTCCTAGGAGGAATACTAGTATTATTCATTTACATTACAAGACTAGCATCAAATGAAATATTTCAATTACCCATTAAAACCATAATTATAAATTTCATAATATCCACCATTATTATCCTAATTATAAATAATATATACAAACATATATTATCATTTCATATACATAAAAATTACTCCTTCATAAACAAAATTGTTAATATTACAATAGAAAATAATAACTTAAATCAACTCTACAATTATCCAAACTTCATCCTAACAATTATTACAATCACCTATCTCCTAATTACATTAATTATCATTGTAAAAATTACATCCCTCCAAGAGGGACCATTACGACACTCAAATTTATAACTAATGAATAAACCTCTACGAACATACTACCCATTATTTAAAATTATTAACAATTCATTAATTGATTTACCAACTCCATCTAATATCTCAACATGATGAAACTTCGGATCCCTATTAGGATTATGTTTAGTAATTCAAATCATAAGAGGCATCTTCTTAGCCATGCATTACACTGTCAACATCAATATAGTATTTAATAGAGTCAGTCACATCTGTTGATATGTAAATTTTGGTTGACTTTTACGAACAATCCATGCTAATGGAGCATCATTCTTCGTCATCTGCCTCTATACTCATGTAGGACGTGGAATATATTATGGATCTTACAATTTAATATTCACTTGAATAACAGGAACCCTTATCTTATTCTTAGTTATAGCTGCAGATTTTATAGGATATGTATTACCGTGAGGACAAATATCATTTTGAGGAGCTACCGGAATTACCAATCTTTTATCAGCAATCCCATACTTAGGAGCTGATTTAGTTCAATGAGTATGAGGTGGATTTGCATTTGACAATGCTACACTAACTCGAATTTTTACATTTCATTTCATAATCCCATTTATTGTCGCAGCATTCGTAATAATCCATCTACTTTTTCTTCACCAAACAGGATCAAATAATCCTATAGGAATTAATAGAAACTTAGATGAAATTCCATTCCATCCATACTTCACCTTTAAGGACATTATAGAATTTTTAATTATATTAATATCATTAACTATTCTATCACTTACAAATCCTTATCTATTAGGATATCCAGACAATTTTACTCCTGCTAACCCCTTAGTAACACCAGTACATATTCAACCAGAAAGATACTTCCTATTTGCCTACGCCATTTTACAATCAATTCCTAACAAATTAGGAGGAGTAATAGCTCTAATCGCATCCATTGCCATTTTATTTACTTTACCTTTCATATCAAACAATAAATTCCGAAGAATACAATTTTATCCAATTAATCAAATACTATTCTGAACTTACTCATCTATTGTTATTTTACTAACTTGAATTGGCGCCCGGCCAGTTGAAGAACCATATATCTTAACAGGACAAATTTTAACCATTAGATATTTTATATACTCCATCATCAATCCCATAATATTTTAATTATGAGACCAATTTATTAATTAAGTTAATAAGCTTAAAGCATTTGTTTTGAAAACAAAAGATAGACCTTCTGTTTCATATGAACTGTTTCAAGCTGAAAATGATCCTGTGAAATAGAAGAAGAAAAAAACTGGTCAAAACTTGCCTCCTCACCATTTCAAGTTATAAATATAGAATGTACTACTATTGTAAAAGTTGGTGTAGTTGCAAACATAATTGATATGTATTATTAATGTAATTATTATTGTTAATGTAATTATTATTATTAATGTTAATTATTAGCAGATAATTTATCTACTGTATAATATATTAATCTAACTGTAACAAGTATTGTATTTCTAGGCCAATGACCCCATCTCGATCAGGTTTTGTTCAGTTTCCCTGGTCTTTTGAGCAAATGCTGAGATGGTCCCTTGTTTGCTCCTGAACAGTAATATAACTTCGCTCTCTCCACCCAAGGCATCATATTGACTCGTCATACACGATTGTAATTGTATATGTGACTCAATAAATATTATTATTATTATTATTATTATTATTATTATTATTATTATTATTATTATTATTATTATTATTATTATTATTATTATTATTATTTTGTTAGTTTGAAGGCTTGGCATCTAAGGCCTTTAGCCTTTTTACTGATTGATGTTATGATTAATCATATATTAAATCTAAATTTTGAAGAAAAGATTGGCTTCTTTCAAGAACTGTATTGTTTTGTCAGTTGCTGTCTTGTCGGTGCCGAGATCTATCTTCATGTTGCCTCTCATGCCGCATCTGTGTCTAAGTCTTGAGAGATCTACGCAGTCTGTCAGAATATGTTTCACTGTCAGTAGTCTTCCGCAGCTGCAGATGGGTTGTTCTTCATTTCTTAACATGTATGAAGAAGTCATTCTTGCATGGCCTATTCTTAGTCGGGTTATGCACACTTGTTCTCGTCGAGGGTAGCTGACCATTTACTGATATTTTGTTTAATGGGGTGTAGTTTCGTGTGAAGACTGTTCCACGTGGTCTGCCATTCTTTGAGGATGTACTTCGAGACAGCATTTCTTGCATCCTGAGGTCGTATTTCAATATCCATTTCTGATTGGATGTTCCCGGCATTTCGTGCTGCAGAATCGGCTTCTTCATTGCCTAGGATACCCACGTGTCCAGGGCACCAGATAAACGTAACTGATGCTCCTCGCTGCTCTGATTTATGGCATGCTATTAGAATCATTTGTAGCAGTGGATCTACAGTTTGGCGCCTGTCTATTGCAGTGAGAAGACTTAGAGAGTCTGTGCAGATGACGAACCTTCCTGAATTGAGAGTTTCACAGTGTCGCAAAGACTGCAATACTGCATATAATTCGGCAGTGTACACACTTGCTTCAGGTGGAAGCGCCCAAGCCCTCGACAAGTTCTCAGTTACAAATGCGCTTCCAACCTGATGTTTTGTTTTTGAACCATCTGTGTAGATTATGATGTGATTTGCCATGTATTCTTCGAGAACTGATTGAAATCTAACTTTTAAATCTATGGGAAGGCATTCTGTTTTCTTTACACTGGTAGTATCGAGTCTTACTTCTGGCATTTTCAACATCCAAACTGGAATTTCATATGGTTCGTGTTTCAAAACTGGTGGTAGGACGATGTTGTAGCATTTGGCTATTTCGATTGCGCGGATGTTGGCTGGACGAGTAGCTGAAGGTCTTCGATTGTAAATATTTACTAGCTTAGGTCGAATCATCAATGAGTGGTTTAAATGTTTCGGTAGAGACAGCAGTTTTGATCTATAGTTGAGTAGCATTGTTTGTCGTCTGTGATGTAGCGACATGGTGCTGGTTTCACAGTAGAGGCTTGAGGAAGGACTAGTGCGGAACGCGCCAGATGCATATCGGAGGCCTGCATTGTGAACGGGGTCTAGTTTCCTTAAACTTGATTTTCTGGCTGAGGAGTACACTGCACATCCATAATCTATTTTGGACATCACCATGGATTTGTACAGGCGGAGTAAGATGTCTCTATCTGCTCCCCAATTTATATGGGAAAAATGTCAGTTGAACACCATTCAGCGTCAGCTCTGGATCTCTGTAACTTTTTCTTTTCCTACTGAAGTGAACGCATTTCGTTTTGGCTGCTGTAAATGAGAAACCAATGTTTTTTGCGTTCTGTACTAATTTATTGATGGCATTTTGCATTTTGAATTTGACCATTCCCAGTGATTTGGCTGAGTAAAATATAGCAATGTCATCTACATACATGCATTTTCCTATTGACGCTTCTATGCCGTCAAACATCCCGTTAATCGCTATGATAAAGAGCGTGCCACTCAATGGAGAGCCTTGCGGTACACCGTTCTCTAGTACGTAGCTTTCTGAGATAGACTGCCCAACGCGAACTTTGAAAGATCTGGTACTAAGGAAGCTGGATATAAATTTTGGTAGATATCCTCTTATTTGCCAGTTATATAGTTGTCTCAGAATGTTATGTCGCCAGGTCTTATCGAAAGCTTTTTCCAGGTCAAAGAATACGGTAACCATATGTTTTCTTTTGTTGAAGGTATTCTGAATTGCATTTTCTAGATATATTAGCTGATCGATTGTAGAGTGATGTTGTCTGTATCCGCACTGGTATATGTTTAGGAGGTTGTTTCTTTCGAGACACCATGTTAGCCGGGTGTTGACCATTTTTTCCAAGATTTTTCCTAGACAGCATGTCAGCGATACCGGGCGATAGTTTTCAGGATTTAATGGATCCTTGCCTGCCTTTAAAATCGGAATTACTATCGCTTCTTTCCAGACTTTGGGGTAATTACTTTGTGTCCAAATGTTATTGTATATATTTAGCAGAGTGGACAGTATTTTCTTCGGTAATCGACGTAGTATGCTGTAAGGGATATTGTCTGATCCTGCTGCGGTGTCTCCAGCTGCATTTATGGCGTCTTGCAATTCTCTCCATGTGAAAAGAGCGTTATATGGCTTATCTATATTGGTTGTAAAGTCAAGTACTTGTTGTTCTTCTTCTTTCTTTTTGTCGAGAAAGTCTTTAGGATAGCTATTTGTGCCACTGGCTTTGGAGTATTGGGTCGCTAATGTATTGGCTATTTCGTCAGGGTTGCATATTAGTTGTCCTTCGTGTTCAATGCATGTTATTGGACTGAAAACATTTTTCCCAGCTATTGACCGGATTTTCTGCCATATTTCTGTGACTTTGGTCGTCCGAGTTATGGTGGTTACGTACTTTTCCCAGCTTGATCGTTTTGCTGTTAGTATTTTTCTGCGAGCGAGCGCACGCAGACGCTTGAAAGCAATAAGATTGTCTTGGGTTGGTGCACGTCTATATCTATTGAGGGCTTTTCTTTTTTCCCTTATTGCTTCTTTGGTCTCCGTATTCCACCATGGTACTGGAATCCTAGATGAGCGGCCACTGGTCTGTGGAATGTATTGTACAGCGGAAGATATGACAGTGTTGGTAAAATCGGTAACGTCTTCCTCGGAGTTTCCACTGACATTTATTGGTGGTATATGTCTGGTGAAGCTGGACCAGTCTGCGCGGTTGGTACACCAACGTTTTGGTAAGTGTACTGTGTTCTTTGGCATGTTTGATGATATCAACAGAGGAAAGTGATCGCTCTGATGAAGATCTGGCAGTGGTTTCCACGTCAGCCGAGTTGCAAGATTTGGACTACATATTGAGAGATCTATGGCTGAAAATGAGCCATTTCTAGCATTAAAATGAGTGCTTGCTCCCGTGTTTAAAAGTACGTATTCGTTGTTAAGTAGCAGGTCATCGATTCTGCGACCGGAGTCATTTGTCCTAGAACAGCCCCATGTGGTACTGTGAGCATTGAAGTCGCCTAGAATTAGAAATGGAGTCTGTAGTTGATCGATCAGGTCTTGTAGATCTTCATTTCGCCATGAGGCATCGGGTAAGTATATGCAACATACCGTCATCTTCAATGGCTTGTACAGGGTTACAGCTACTGCTTGTAGAGGTGTGTTGAGATCAAGACGACTAGCAGGATGAGTATTGCTGATCAATATGGCAACACCACCTCTAGCTCGTCTATCAGGTTCTACGTCACTGCGAAAGGTTTTATATCCTCTAAAATTGAAACGGTCTTCTGGTTTAAAATGAGTTTCTTGCAAGCACACACACATTGGTGTGTGATTGGCCAGTAGCAATTTCAGCTCACAGTAATGCGAGATACAGCCGTTGATATTCCATTGAATTATATTTTCCATGGTTGGAATGGGGTTTTTCTGCTGTAGGATGCGTAGATCTTGCTTATTTTCTTGGTTTTCCTTTTGGCCATCCTTTCTTCTTTCTCTTCTTACGCGGGGTTTTGCATAGATCGGTGGATTGGTAGTCGTTATTTTCAGCACTTACCATCGAACTTGTCTCAGAGCCAGTGGTCGTGTCTTGATCATTGGTCATTGATTTCATTTTTTGTTTGAGGAAGTTGTCCTCGGTGTGCTTAGGAGAACGAGGCGATCGACTTCGATAGCCTGTTGTCGATACTTCTCTGCTGGGTATGTCTGCAGGCGCAGCTACTGGATTTCTGTCTGCCTCATTTGGTGGGGGTCTTGAAGATTCTTTTTCATTTACCTTTTCGCTTTGAGTGTTTGTGGTTAAGTCTTCTGTGTTGATTTTGTTATTGTGAATTTCGTTGAAGTACTTTTCTATGCATCGGGTTATTGCAGGCATTAGTTCTTTCACTACTAAAGAAGGTAAATTTGTGTTTTTAGTAACTGCTTCCACGTATGTAATATTTCCTTTATTTTCGGGACACACAAGTTTTTTTGCTTCAGGATAGCTGATCTTCTGTCTGGCTTTAACTTGTTGTATTGCTGCCTCCTGCTTATATACAGGGCAGTCTCTTGACCTCGATGAATGTTGTCCACTGCAATTAATGCATTTGATAGGATCTAGGCATGGATCATCACTATGAACTGGCTTACCACAATGGCATACTTTGATTCTCGCACATCTAGATGCTGGGTGTCCAAATCGTAAACATTGGAAACACTGCATTGGTTGAGGAATGAACATTCGTACGGTTAGACGATGAATGCCTGCTTTAATCTTCTCTGGTAACGTACAACGCTTGAACGTCAGGACATGGGACGCAGAAGGTCTGTCCATCCCGCCTCATTGTTAGCCTACGACAGGCAATGACTCCTTGAGAAGCTAGTTCTTGAACTATTTCCTCTTCACTGCAGTTTAGTAAGTCACTACACACTACAACACCTTTGCAGGTATTCAGTGTGCCGGGAGCACTTACTTTAACATCTATAGTGCCTATTTTCAATTCTAGTAACTTTTTACCTTGATTGTCATTAACTGTTTCTACCAAGAGTCCAGATGAAGTTTTCTGTATATCTTTTACGGCAGATCCAGCGCAGGTGCTAATACTCCTCTCTATTATAAACGGGCTCACTTTATCAAAATTTCCTTCAGTTCTTTTTACTGTAAGGTACTTTAGTACTGCTGCGGTGTTCTTGAACAGGTCATCATAGTTTGTTGATTTTCCAACTTTCATTCTTTTGGCATGAAACTGTAGCCTTTTGAAGGGTATGGTAGAATCTGATGGTATCATCGGAATACGTGGCAGCAGGACCACTTTTCCTTTAAACTTCCCAGCCAAAATGGTTGCTTCAAGAATGTTTCCGGTGATCTTTTTGATGACCAAACGCGTACCGTTACATAATTGAGGTGGATTCAAATTACGGAGGAGAATAATAGGGGAACCAATCTTTAATCGAAGATTATGTGGTGCCATTCAATATCTAATGAATTTAAAAATTCAATCGGAAAATTTACACTTTCATTTTCATCAACAACAGTATCGATTGATTTAAAAGACATCAGATCGCCTGGTAACAACTGTTGTATCTGGAAGTTAATTTCGTCAACATCAACGTTTTTGGCTGCCAAAATCGCCCGTTGACTAAGCCATTCATGATTCAAATAATTATTCTGTATATCCGGGAAAATACTCTGAATCAATTCATTTTTATCCTGAACAACAGTGCAAAAATTGTCTGGTAGTTTAATGCATTGCGTATTTGGTTGCAGTTCTATTTTACCGTTCCCAATATCTAGTAGTTGTTCGGAAAATATTTGTGCTGATGGATCATTTTGCAATTGTACTCGCATATTTATGGTCAATCGAAGTGTTTCAACACTTCGCCATAAGAATGATTGTTTCAAACATGCATTAATCTCATCCGCGAAAGTAGAGCGAGGTATAACCGGTAAGGTCTGCCGGAAGTCACCAGACAAAAGTAAGATAGCACCACCGAAAAGTTTATTATTGCTGTTTAAATCTTGCATAGTTCTGTTTAATGCTTCAAGTGAATATTTGTGTGCCATTGTGCACTCATCCCAAATTATTATAGAACTCTTCCGCAACACTGCAGCTATTCCACTATTCTTTTTGATGTTACACATTGCATCTGGTTTATTATGAACGTCCAATGGCAGCTTGAATGTTGAATGTGCTGTTCGCCCACCATCCAGTAAAGTAGCCGCAATGCCTGACGATGCTACTGCTAATGCGATTTTTTGTTGCGACCGTATTTTGGCAAGAATCAACGATATTAAAAATGTCTTACCGGTTCCACCGGGTGCATCCAAGAAAAAAAAACGCCTTGTTCAGCAGCAACAGCCAGCATAATCCGATCATAAATAATTTTTTGTTCTACTGTCAGTAATGGTTCACTGTTCATGATAATTGTTGCTAAACTTTCATGGTCATATTGATTTTCTCGTTGTAAATCGGTATTGACTAAGTCGGTGGCTGGACGATTAGGTGATGGCATACCATAATGATTAAGTGGTAAATTTGAAATAAGAACACATAAATCCTCGATCAAGACCAATGCTTCATTGTACATCTCTGGTGTATAATCTATGTTTTGGCATTGATTTGTTTGTCTAATTCGGTGCAATATGTCTTCTGTAATACAATTTTTATATTTTTCCCACAAAGTTTGTGCTTGCGAGGGATAACATGTCGTCAAAATAATTGCAAACAACTGACGAATGTTATTCGGTGTTGATGTCAACGCAGCATCAGCAAGCGTTAAGTCCCAATGGTTATCGTCTTCTAGCAATTGCAGTTCACGACATGCATCCTGGTATGTATTGAATACTCGACCATTAACTGTTCGTAAAAATTCAAAAGACGTTGGTCCGGGAACATTCACCAATAACAAACGTAAATAGAAGCACTCACGTTGCTTTGGATGTACCGTGTAAAGTCTCCCCAATGTCTTAACTTTGAATATGCCTGTAATGGAAGGATGTGGTTTTCCTTGTTTCCGTGGCTCCCATTTTTTACTGGATTTGTTCCATGTGAAATAACGTGGAACATCACCAAACACCAATGTCTTCGCGAATTGGCCAAAAACATCAGGTTTTTGACACAATGTAAAAAATTCAGTTAGAGTCGTTTTCGGAGCTTCGAACGCTCTTTGGAGAACATTTTCTTCAGTGAAGTATACACGTTGACCGTTTTCAAGATGTATTGCCAGATGTTGGACAGCAGGATCTCTTTCGTGGATGGGAAAGCTGAGAATATGCCAAATAGCTTCATTGCTGCTAATGTATCTGCCCATTTGGTATCGTGCTATTTCGTCATTTTTATTTATGTTTTGTACTTCAAATATGGCCAAATCACTGCCTTTGTTTACATATTTACAAATATACTTAATTGATTTAACAGAACTGCAAAGCTCAACATTGATATGAGCTTTGTAAGTTTTTGAAAGTAGTGGTGAGTATGGTACCACCCACTGATTATCAAACTCAACTGATTTGGAAAGTTCGGCAGTCGCATTGTAAATGTGTGGCCACCATTCTCAGTACTTCTGCGGCGATACATTGGATAACCATCAATATCCGTGATCGTGTCATTCGTATGCGGCTTTGGGAATTTTTTTTTACATTTTCCATTTTCCATGCACGGTGACGTCATGTTGAAAGCACCGCATGGCCCATGGATCATGTGTTTGGTGACAATATCAAATAATTCTTGATCAATTAATGGGTCTGGAATTTCGGCTGAAATTATTTGATCGATTTCTTCAGGACGGATTCTATCTTTAAGCCAAACCAAAATGTGGGCATGAGGCAAACCTCGCTTTTGCCACTCTATCGTATACAGCCAACAACGTGTGATACCAAAAATTGAATATTTAACAATAAAATCAATTAAGGATTTCAATTTTTGTTTAAACACACGTGCAGTTAAATCATGACGATGAATGGCTTGTTGTCCTGGCAATAGTAAAGTTTGTATCTCTTCCCAATTCGGATTACATGTGAATGTAATAAATAAATCCGGTCGGCCGTAATGACGTATGTAAGTCATCGCATCTTGTATGTATTCCTGCATGTTCCGTGGACTGCCGATGTAGCTTGAAGGTAAAATGAAAGCATTACCGATGTCAATGGGATTTAAATTTCCATCGATGTTTCCAGCAACAGCATCTCGTAAGTGAATATATTCTTCCGATCGTAGTTTTGCCTGGTTGAATCGAAGGAATCGCAAGCGTTCGCTTTCGACCTTAGCATACATATCAACAATGTATTGATGGAACAGCTGACGATATCGAAGGATATAATTGTCTTGATGTTGTCTAACCATTATTCGGTGTGCGTAGTAGTTCATTGAGCTAACTTTATTATTTCTGTAATCACCTAAAAAAATAAAAAATAAAATGCAAAACGAAATTAAAATCTATACATACAGTAAGAAAGTAAATAGATAATTGTCAAATTTACCGGTATTTGGATCATACTGTTTGATATTAAGGTGATATTCATCTTGTCCTTGCCAAAATATCAATGGATATTGTAGTGCGTCATATGAACGGTGTAGATCCGAAATCGTACTGACAGTGTTGTCTCGCCGTGTAATTTTTATAGATCTTTTGTCAACTGGATCACCAACCTTGATAACAGCAACCTCATCAACAGTTGGAGCGTTGAATCTATCAGCATGTTCACCTAATGGTACTTTGTCGGCTTTTATGACGATTTGATAATTGTCATTTTGCAGTCGTGGCGAAACTCTTTTGATCAATTGAATTAGTTGATTGTGATCTTCTAAAAAATTTTCCAATAATATCACAATTGCTTTTTCCTCTGCTTGTTCAATAAAATTATACAGGCACCGAGTCGTCACGCGCTCTTCACAATCGCCCATAAAATAAATTTGAAGAAATTTCGGATTGTTATCAGGCATTGGCATCAGTGATCCGATTTTATGGTACACCTGGCCTTGAATTTTGAATGTAGTTTCAAAATTACGTCCATCGGATGCACGATCGCAAATTTTAGTTGCCCCAAATGACGTCATTTGGAAGCAAGAATTAAATTTGCGTATCTTACGCAAAAATAATTTGGAATCATCTGAATTGCCAGTAAGAAGGGATAATAAAGGCTCCGGCGGAGCGGGTAGAGGTGACAGCACAACTTTTCCTGATGCGCAGCACATGCCGGCTGCTTCATTCCGAAATTTCAATGCCTGACAATATTGATATACTTTATCCATTCCACCGATAGCAATTTTTGAATGCGCTGAGTAGTTAATATCTGGTGCATATTCAAAGGCAAGCCGAACGAATGATGCACGTGTTAATGAGCGGCTGATCCGTTGCCTTTGTCGATCTAGTACTCGTACTGTAGCTATGTTTCGTTCTCGTGCCGCTCTTGTTCTCGTAATATTCTGTTGCAGACGTTCGTCACGCTGTTCTTGAGATTCTTGTGCACGACTTTCTGCAATCCTGATTCTTTGAGCTGCATTTCTTGTTTCGATTTGTTCTGGTAATTGCTGAGCTCTTTCAACACGTTTGCGTCGTGACCCTTTGCTGCTCGCGTTGTTGAGGTTAGATTTTTTCGGTGGCATTTGACTGAAAATAATAATTTAATCGTTTAAATATTAGAAAGAGGAACTGAAAAACATGTTATCATAGCACATTGAAATAATAAGTGCAAAATAATTTTCAATGGAGGTTAAATAAAAATAATATAAAAATTTTTGTACAATTATTGAAAAAGTGTGGGAAGCTTTGTGCCATTTTCTCATTGATATATTAATTAACTTTTATAAAACTATGTGATATTACTTACATGTATAAATTGAAATTATTGTTCCTGTGCTCCTACTGTGGCTATGTCTCGTTCTCCTGCTGCTCTTGTTCTTATGATATTCTCTTGAAGACGTTCGTTACACTGTTCTTGAGATTCTTGTGCATGACCTTCTGCTGTCCTGATTCTTTGAGCTAGATTTCTTGATTCAATTTGTTCTGCCAACTGATGGGCTCTTTTAATACGTTTGCGTCGTGCCTCTCTGGTGCTCGCGTTGTTGAGGTTAGATTTTTTCCGTGGCATTTGACTGAAAATAATAAATTAATCGTTTAAATATGAGAAAAAAATTGAAAATCATTCTAATTAACTTTTATAATTATGTGATAATACTGACATGTACATATTTAAATTATAGAGTTTAAATAATAATTTCAATAAGAATTGAAATACTAATTTAATCGTTTAAATATAAGAAAAAAAATCTGAAAAACTTATCATAGCACATTGAAATAATAAGTGCTAAATATTTTTTAATAGAGGTTAAATAAAAACAATAAAAAAAATATTTGTACAACTATTGAAAAAGTGTAGGAAATTGTGTATCATTTTTGCATTGACATTTTAATTAAATTTTATAATTATGTGATAATACTTACATACATATATTCAAATTAAATTATAAAGTTTTGATCAATGAAGCACAAATAAGTAAAAAACAGGATTAATTTCACTGTATTATCTTCATTATAATATGAATTCAATTTACACTTCAGTCTAAGTAACACGTGGCCGGCTATGCTAACACCAAAAATTTAAAAAGTGGAAATAATTGAATTATACGCTATTTCGTTCACTACAAAATAAATTTAATTAATTTTATAGCGTCAACAACACGTGGTAATTATGCTGTTAAAATGTAGCTTATATGACACGTTCGTAGATTTACCATAGCAGCGCCATCTATTGATTACTTACTCAACCCAGTCGAAAGGTATCGACATCTGTTAGAATCATTTGGAGTTAACAGATAATTGTGACTGTCAAATAATAACAGACAAATAATTAGCAATAAATTAAAATTGCGACTATAATTTGAGATTTAAACTATCCTATCTCTCAAGTTGGATCGAACTGCACATGGTGTGCGAATTTTATTATAATCGGTTAAGTGGTTTAAGAGTCCATTGAGGACAAACATTGTGACACGAGATTTATATATATATACTAGCTGACCCGGCCACGCGTTGCTGTGGCTAAAGTTTTTGTTATATTACATTATAGTAAACAATCTAAGAGGAACAATAAGAGAACATCAGTCACGGAGTCCACTATGCTTTTTTACACAGATGGTATTTGTAAAAAAATATGGTGATCTCCTTATTTGACTTTCTACTACTATAACCCTTTAGTACAATGAAATTATTTACCAATAAAGACGAAAATATTGATGTTGGTATACAAATTCACTGGATTGAGATTTGAAGGGGAAGTACGTTGAACACAATTAATTAAAATGTTCTTACACTTGATATTAAGCAGAAATCAATAGGTACAAAATAAAAATTTATCAGATTTATTATTTCCATTTAATTTGTATAACAAATATAAGTACTATTCAATTATAAATACTTTCAAATTCAATTTAATTTAACACCAATCGGTGCACAATGTTTTTGGTTAACCTGTCTTTAGCTAACACAAATATATTAGACGGTTTCCCAACACGTGAACACGCAACATATAGTTGCCCATGAGAAAAACATGGATTTTCCAAATCTAAACCACAAATGGACATTGTTTGACCTTGAGATTTATTTATAGAAATGGCGAAAGCTAAACGAATTGGAAACTGTAGCCTTTTGAAGGGTATGGTAGAATCTGATGGTATCATCGGAATACGTGGCAGCAGGACCACTTTTCCTTTAAACTTCCCAGCCAAAATGGTTGCTTCAAGAATGTTTCCGGTGATCTTTTTGATGACCAAACGCGTACCGTTACATAATTGAGGTGGATTCAAATTACGGAGGAGAATAATAGTGGAACCAATCTTTAATCGAAGATTATGTGGTGGCATTCCAGGGATATCTAATGAATTTAAAAATTCAATCGGAAAATTTACACTTTCATTTTCATCAACAACAGTATCGATTGATTTAAAAGACATCATATCGCCTGGTAATAACTGTAGTATCTGGAAGTTAATTTCGTCAACATCAACGTTTTTGGCTGCCAAAATCGCCCGTTGACTAAGCCATTCATGATTCAAATAATTATTCTGTATATCCGGGAAAATACTCTGAATCAATTCATTTTTATCCTGAACAACAGTGCAAAAATTGTCTGGTAGTTTAATGCATTGCGTATTTGGTTGCAGTTCTATTTTACCGTTCCCAATATCTGCAGTCCTGATTCTTTGAGCTGCATTTCTTGTTTCGATTTGTTCTGGTAATTGCTGAGCTCTTTCAACACGTTTGCGTCGTGACCCTTTGCTGCTCGCGTTGTTGAGGTTAGATTTTTTCGGTGGCATTTGACTGAAAATAATAATAATAGTTTAAATATTAGAAAGAGGAACTGAAAAACATGTTATCATAGCACATTGAAATAATAAGTGCAAAATAATTTTAAATGGAGGTTAAATAATCTTAATATATATAAATCTCGTGTCACAGTGTTCTTATGATATTCTCTTGAATACGTTCGTTACACTGTTATTGAGATTCTTGTGCATGACCTTCTGCTGTCCTGATTCTTGGAGCTGATTTTTTACCATAGCAGCGCCATCTATTGATTACTTACTCAACCCAGTCGAAAGGTGTCGACATCTGTTAGAATCATTTGGAGTTAACAGATAATTGCTTCATTGTACATCTCTGGTGTATAATCTATGTTTTGGCATTGATTTGTTTGTCTAATTCGGTGCAATATGTCTTCTGTCATACAATTTTTATATTTTTCCCACAAAGTTTGTGCTTGCGAAAGTTTGTGCTTGAAATTATTTACCAATAAAGACGAAAATATTGATGTTGGTATACAAATTCACTGGATTGAGATTTGAAGGGGAAGTACGTTGAACACAATTAATTAAAATGTTCTTACACTTGATATTAAGCAGAAATCAATAGGTACAAAATAAAAATTTATCAGATTTATTATTTCCATTTAATTTGTATAACAAATATAAGTACTATTCAATTATAAATACTTTCGAATTCAATTTAATTTAACACCAATCGGTGCACAATGTTTTTTGGTTAACCTGTCTTTAGCTAACACAAATAGATTAGACGTTTTCCCAACACGTGAACACGCAACATATAGTTGCCCATGAGAAAAACATGGATTTTCCAAATCTAAACCACAAATGGACATTGTTTGACCTTGAGATTTATTTATAGAAATGACGAAAGCTAAACGAATTGGAAACTGTAGCCTTTTGAAGGGTATGGTAGAATCTGATGGTATCATCGGAATACGTGGCAGCAGGACCACTTTTCCTTTAAACTTCCCAGCCAAAATGGTTGCTTCAAGAATGTTTCCGGTGATCTTTTTGATGACCAAACGCGTACCGTTACATAATTGAGGTGGATTCAAATTACGGAGGAGAATAATAGGGGAACCAATCTTTAATCGAAGATTATGTGGTGGCATTCCAGGGATATCTAATGAATTTAAAAATTCAATCGGAAAATTTACACTTTCATTTTCATCAACAACAGTAACGATTGATTTAAAAGACATCATATCGCCTGGTAATAACTGTTGTATCTGGAAGTTAATTTCGTCAACATCAACGATTTTGGCTGCCAAAATCGCCCGTTGACTAAGCCATTCATGATTCAAATAATTATTCTGTATATCCGGGAAAATACTCTGAATCAATTCATTTTTATCCTGAACAACAGTGCAAAAATTGTCTGGTAGTTTAATGCATTGCGTATTTGGTTGCAGTTCTATTTTACCGTTCCCAATATCTAGTAGTTGTTCGGAAAATATTTGTGCTGATGGATCATTTTGCAATTGTACTCGCATATTTATGGTCAATCGAAGTGTTTCAACACTTCGCCATAAGAATGATTGTTTCAAACATGCATTAATCTCATCCGCGAAAGTAGAGCGAGGTATAACCGGTAAGGTCTGCCGGAAGTCACCAGACAAAAGTAAGATAGCACCACCGAAAAGTTTATTATTGCTGTTTAAATCTTGCATAGTTCTGTTTAATGCTTCAAGTGAATATTTGTGTGCCATTGTGCACTCATCCCAAATTATTATAGAACTCTTCCGCAACACTGCAGCTATTCCACTATTCTTTTTGATGTTACACATTGCATCTGGTTTATTATGAACGTCCAATGGCAGCTTGAATGGTGAATGTGCTGTTCGCCCACCATCCAGTAAAGTAGCCGCAATGCCTGACGATGCTACTGCTAATGCGATTTTTTGTTGCGACCGTATTTTGGCAAGAATCAACGATATTAAAAATGTCTTACCGGTTCCACCGGGTGCATCCAAGAAAAAAAAAACGCCTTGTTCAGCAGCAACAGCCAGCGTAATCCGATCATAAATAATTTTTTGTTCTGCTGCCAGTAATGGTTCACTGTTCATGATAATTGTTGCTAAACTTTCATGGTCATATTGATTTTCTCGTTGTAAATCGGTATTGACTAAGTAGGTGGCTGGACGATTAGGTGATGGCATACCATAATGATTAATTGGTAAATTTGAAATAAGAACACATAAATCCTCGATCAAGACCAATGCTTCATTGTACATCTCTGGTGTATAATCTATGTTTTGCCATTGATTTGTTTGTCTAATTCGGTGCAATATGTCTTCTGTCATACAATTTTTATATTTTTCCCACAAAGTTTGTGCTTGCGAGGGATAACATGTCGTCAAAATAATTGCAAACAACTGACGAATGTTATTCGGTGTTGATGTCAACGCAGCATCAGCAAGCGTTAAGTCCCAATGGTTATCGTCTTCTAGCAATTTCAGTTCACGACATGCATCCTGGTATGTATTGAATACTCGACCATTAACTGTTCGTAAAAATTCAAAAGACGTTGGTCCGGAAACATTCACCAATAACAAACGTAAATAGAAGCACTCACGTTGCTTTGGATGTACCGTGTAAAGTCTCCCCAATGTCTTAGCTTTGAATATGCCTGTAATGGAAGGATGTGGTTTTCCTTGTTTCCGTGGCAGCACAACGCGAGCAACGCGTGGCCGGGTCAGCTAGCTGATTGTTGTATTCTTAATATATATAAATCTCGTCTCGTGTCACAATTTTTGTCCTCAATGGACTCCTAAACCACTTAACCGATTATAATAAAATTCGCACACCATGTGCAGTTCGATCCAACTTGAAAGATAGGATAGTTTAAATCTCAAATTATAGTCGCAATTTTAATTTATTGCTAATTATTTGTCTGTTATTATTTGACAGTCACAATTATCTACAATTATTACAACAATCAAATTTGTAATAAATTAGCAATAAATTAAAATTGCGACTATAATTTGAGATTTAAACTATCCTATCTTTCAAGTTGGATCGAACTGCACATGGTGTGCGAATTTTATTATAATCGGTTAAGTGGTTTAGGAGTTCTTTGAGGACAAACATTGTGACACGAGATTTATATATATTAAGATATATATATATATATATATATATATATATATATATATATATATATACAGAGAGAGATGTGTGTGTGTGTGGTGTTTTCAGATGCTGTTACTAGAATAATGCCTGGGAAAAATATTATGTAACGTTGAGAATTTCGGGAAGAAAATATTAAAAATGTCATCTCGTGGCTCAAGAACGAAATCGCTCGCCTTTCACGAAGGAAGTGAAATTTGTTCCAACAATACGAGGTTGGCTGTTTTCAAGGATTAGTCTAACCCCTGTGAAGTGTCTTAAACTCTACCCCTATCCCAATCTCATCTCGATCAAGTTTTTGTCCACTTTCCCTGATCCATTGAGCATATGCTGAGATGACCCTTTGTTTTGCTTCTGGACGTAAATGTAGCTTCACTATGCGCACGTTATGTTGAACTCTCCTTTTGCTTGAAATGGTAGGAATAGAGGTAAGGGCGAGTTACTATTTTGTAAGGATTGCAGAAAAATCATATTTGCAATTCGTTTACCGATGCAAATAAGTTTTATATAACTGGGACACGAAAATGCCTATTTTTTCGAATATTGCTAATCTTGCCCTTTTGTAAATTTTATTTTTATTTATTTACTTATCCTTTAACTTTTACTCATCTTTCAACTATTTATAGTTGAAATGACGGAAAGGGATTCTGGGACTCAAGAAAACGTGCGCAGATAATCTTCTCCCCCATACAGTTTTTACTGTTTCTTGACTAAATAAATCTAAAATCTAAATCTAAAAACCTAATTCATTTCTAATTCTGGCCACTCGGTAGTGACGCAGAAGCGCGTGGTAGGAGGCGCGTACGCGGAGACAACTGACTGCGACGAGACGTGACGGATATGACATATTAATGGAAGATTACTCCCGCGCTGATATTAATGGAGGACTCCTAAAGCGCAAAGCGCTCTGTATCCTTCAAGGAGCTTGGAGTCGCTCTGCGTCTATGTAGGTGCAACAAATTAAAAAGAAAAGAACAGAAGAGACTAATTCTTGCGAATTTAAATAAAATATTTACAGATTTTCAATCTCCACAACTAGATCTGAAAATTGGCTCTTCAAAGTTTGCATCTCTTCGGCGAAAACACTGCATTTTTGCTGGCTTAAGTGAAACAAACACTGTGCTCTATATCAGAACGTAAAGCTTATTCCCGATGCTCTTAAGTTACCAACATTATTACAATATTCTAAGAGTTAAATGTGTCAGACAAAAAACATGCTGATGTGCATATTATACAATCCACCCAAAATTTTTGCTTTTTTGGTGAGTGCTCTGGATGAACCAGGATCAGGGCCGGATTTACCTACAAACAAAACAAGCAGTTGCTTGGGGGCCCCCATTCACCAGGGGCCCCGCGTTTCGGAAAAATACGCATACCATATTTTTTGGTCTGTGAAATAATTGTTAATCAAGTACTCTACTGTGTAACAAAATGTACAATTTCAAAACATAAGCTGAGAAATTTTCGTTTTGAAGACATCATCGACCAATTTTCTGCAGTCAAGAGCAGAAAAAAAATATGAAAAATGTATTAATGTAAAAAAATGTAACACAAGTAAAAATTTCTATAAAAAATTATCAGTTTTCATTTGTATCTGTACAGAAAGTACTTGTACTATAATACATTTTTTATTTAATAAAGATGGAGTTATTTTTTCGGGGGGGGGGGGGGCAACACAATTTTGTGCTTGGGGCCTCGCACTACTTAAATCTGGCCCTGACCAGGATTTCGACGATTAAAAATATTTTGGAATAAACAATGGAAGAAAATTTCTTCGAAACAATTTCGTTCAACCAGTGGGTGAGAACTGACTGATCAAATTTAAAGGCAATCGTGAAGTCCAAAGAATAGTTTATTGATTGTTTAATGGCGAAACTTTGTGAATTGTCGACACATTCATTCATCTCTTCAGAACAAAATAAATACCTACGAAATACGATATTGTAAAATATAGCTTCATCCTGGAGAATGCATAGCTCTGTGCGATGTTTCTGAAAACTATTCTATTTTAAAAAAATGAAGTGCAAGGATTTTATAGGAATAATGCCCAGGCCACGCTGTATCATTTTGCTGACTAATTTAGATTAACTTGTTCGAATGAATTGTTCACTGACAACTTAATTATTGTTTGACTGATTGTTACAAGAATCAGTTTCTGGGGCATTTTTCCAGAGATTACTGATTAACATTACGAAGACTTAAACTACAATAGTTACTTTTGCAACAAGGCCATCATGAGGATCCGAGCGACGACAAAATGCCTTGCTTATTTTTTATATATTTTTATTGATTCAGATTTACTTATTTACAAATTAACTAGATGTTAAATTGACTTGTATTTTTATATTTCCCTCCATAAGAGAGCATATAGCATCATTGAACTGTTTTCATGTCGCTGCCTTCTTCAGGGCTGTAGGGCGCCAGTCGGTCCCTACGCAGCACAGTTCCCTATGGCCGCGAGTGCAATGCTGACACCTTCCCTATCCTTTCGGACATCTATGGCTGATCTGTAACACACAAAATGAACAACGCCAGGAAAGACAATAGCGCTTTTGGCCTACCTCAGGGGATCGGACGGCATGGGGCGGTACGGGCGGGCGGCCTCCCGCGCCCCGTTAATGATGCGAGGCTGTTAGGCTTCTTTGATCCGTCTCTTCGAAAAGGAAGTCGTGGCCAGTTTACCACGCGTGGAGAGCTACGACGGTGCGATTTTCATTTTTGAATTTGAAGTCCTGAATGTGCTCGCGGTCCTTCACATTTCCTCGATGTGTACGTTTGGCAGCTGCAAGGGATATAATATACTCCGGCGGCTCGGAGCCGTGGAAGCTGGTCTTTGTCGATTGTTCTCGGTGACGTGTGCTTCCATAGACGCAGGCGGGTCGTGAGTGAGTTGACTCGCGTTGAGCGGGGCGCTGGCCTGGCAAGTGTTTTCAGGATGCCACTCCTCGTCGCTGGGCGGCGGTGCGATTCGGCATCCAGGTGACCAATCGTTGTTGTACAAGACATTCGTTAGACCTAACCTCGAGTGCAACAGTATTATTTGGAAACACTTATGACAGACTACAGATCATACTTTGTTCAGCACATGTTTGCGAGAATTATGCATGTATTCCCATGACTATCTGATTACAGGGTTAATCTTGAGAGGATGTGCTTGGTAACCTTAGGCGAAAGAAGGCAGATTGCTTGTCCTTGTATTATAGAAGCACGTTTCTTGAGTCCCGGAATACCTACCCCCACTCCTTTAAAACAGTTGAATTAAGAATAATCGATAGCAACGAGTGTAGTAGACCAAATCTGGTAACCATAAATGTTCGCTCCCGTGTAATAGAATTTATTATGCAATTATTTTGCATTGTAAACAGCTACATATTTTTGATGTAATATTCCTGTCGTCAAAATAACTAATCCCCTCTCGTCTCGCATCTGGCGAAACAAGGGCTCAAGAAAACGTGCGCGGATAATTCAAGCTAATCCGTAATGAGAACAACTGCCCTGAAATGTTGTCTTCCATCTCCTACAGGGTTCTTGGATTGAGCGCGAGGGCTCGCTATGGGACTACAGTACCGGCTGCGTGTAAGTGACTGACAATTCTCTCGTCGCGTGGTAGTGCGTCATGAACGTGCTCTGGAGCAATCAGCTTGCGAGGAGTTTTACACTTTCTCACAGCCAGCCTTTAGCTTTGCTGTTCATCTGACTCACACGAAGTTCCGGAGGCGATAAGGTTCGGCTTTGGCGAAAGTTATGAAGCCGGCTTATGAAGCCAGCCAGATTATGTCCCAGCCGGGACGAGCTCTGAGCTCCCGACCGGTCTCCCGGCATGCGTGATGGTGCAGTTCATGTTAGTGTAAGTAAGGGGAGGACAGATCACGAGCGGTGCGTGGCCCGTTTAAGGCACAACTGCTCCGTCATTCGCCTGGTGTTGATGGGAGAAACCACGGAAAACTACAGATAAGAGCAGAAATCTCCTGCCGACAGTAACTGAATTCGACCTAGCCGAAAACACTGCAACCGTCGGGACTCGAACCTAGGACCTCTTGGTCGGAGGGACTGCAGTGACATCAGTTCATGCTGAGCCGTCTCTCCTGGTCCTGGTAACGAAAAAGGGGATGCATCTAGTTGCTCAATTTAGGAAAAAAATCCTCCAGCACGTGTAGCCAAAATACATGTTCTGTGGATCCTTGATACCGTAAAATCGAATGACTGCAAAACATCTGCCGGTCAGTGAGCAACTTCCATATTGATCTCGCTTATGTCGCGGCCCCTTGAATTTGAACCCGATATTTTAATTGTTTTGGAGGGCGGGGTGCTTTACGTGAAGCCTCTGGGGCAAATTAAAAAAACAAACAAACTAGAAAAAGGCACCATTGACTTTGATTAAATTTTGTTGTTGATATTGTAAAGGACGTTTAACAGAATGGTGTAAATCTCATGTTTGTTGAAAACCCTGATTTTTCGAAATTTGCAAAAGTTTCTTTATTAAAAATTAATAGATATTTTAATTTTTTCCCCATTGTCTTCCTACAACTATTATATTATAGAGATTTTTCCCTTCTGTTCCTTTCAGATCAATTTTGAAATAAGGTCATGTACAATTTTTCGATAATTTGAGTGTAATGTTGCGTGAAAGTACAGGGGTAGAAAGTATATGCTGTTTTAGCATTAGTTAATACTTTGCATAAATTTTATATTTCTCATGCATATATATTTTCGTTATCTTATTTTGATTCTCACGCTTTTCTCTTTTTAATTTTTTGTAACGTATGTTACAATTTCTTTTATTGTATTATTCATTGTTGTGCTAAAGATAAAAAGCATATATCCTGTAAATAAAATATAATTATAATATAAAGATCATGATTTGATCAATACTTCACACATTCCTAATATTTCTTGCAAGTGCAATGAAATTTAAAAAAATTATACTTGTTTGAAATTCACCACAATTTGATTGAAGAATGTGTGTGGTTTTCACAAGCAGTTACTGTTAAAAATGTTACTTTTTGCGATTTTGCCAGAAGGTGCAGCAGTAAGTTGAGTGGACCATATGGAAAGCAACAGAGAACATTTATTACCGTTTTGTCTTTTCTTAAAACTACTTTGTTAAGCATAATTTTTGGCTTCACTACTTTAGTATTATTTTTGGACATTTCAGAAAAAAATTGTCTATAAAAATATCCATGTCCCACTTCAATTCTAAAAACAGTCATAGAGAGTCCTCCAGGTCAACCTCCAACATTGAGACACTTCAGACAATGTGTTTTGCACGTACACCTAAAATATGGAATAATATTCTGAAGAAATGCCCCTGAAAGCACTTGCACGCTTATTACCCAAGAAAAGAATACTGCAAACAATGACCATCGCTCATAAGCTGGAGCCTTGCAAACCCTTGTTCAATAAACTCAGGATTCTTCCTCTACCATGCATGTGTACATTTGATATAGCCACAGGTCTTGACAAAGAAGATTCTCATTCAACAGAGATTCTATGTAGCAATAATTTTCACTTAAAAGAACTTATGAAATTGGTAATCTCATTTTTTTGCCATAAGGAACTAAATCTGCTTGATGATGTGATCGCTATGCTACATTGCATTTTCTAGTAACCCTATATTTGTATTTGTATATGAATGGTACATTTTTTAAGGTTAATATATATTTCGTATAGAAAGAGAATAGGGCCTAAAATCACAAATTTTCGTTAAGTTAAAAGTAACATCTTTTCTGTTGCATAACTGTTTCTATACAATTAGAGACTACACTGACCATCAAAATGAAAAATAATGTTTTTTTTTAACAAAACAGTGATATAATGAATTAATTTTCATTTGTATTGTATAATTTTTTTTAAAAGGACTTAATATGCTTGTAACAAATAGTGTACTTCAGCTTCCACGTCAATGACCCCCATCTCGATCAGGTTTTTGTCCAGTTTCCCTGATCCATTGAGAAAATGCTGAGATGGCCCCTTGTTTTTCTTCTGGACGTAAATGTAGCTTCACTATGCGCACGTTTCGTTGAATTCTTCTTTTGCTTGTAGTGGTAAGAGCAGAGGTAAGGGTGAGTTACTATTTTGTTAGCGATGCAGAAAAATCAAAGCTGGAGTTCGTTTACCGTTACAAACAAGTTTTCTATAACTTTGGAACGAAAATGTCTATTTTTTCAAATGTTGCTAATTTCGCACTTTTTTCAATTTAATTTTTATTACTTTCACTTTTATTAAATCTTTCAACTATTTATAGTTGAAACGTTGGGAAGGGATTCGGGAACTCAAGAAAACGTGCGCAGATCTCCCCAATACGCCCCATACTGTTTTTTGACTCAATAAATCAAATATTATCTGTATAACATCTATTTATCCATCCGTCCATGTCCATCAACGTTAACGCCTTAACCGTTCAGCCAATTTTCTCAAAATTTAATGTTCCTCAATCGATGGAAATGAACTCGATGCTCTCAAGAGTTAAACACTGAAATTTTGATTTTCAGGGTAATTGAAACGAAGCCTGAGAGTTTAAAAAATTTTCGCGAAAATGGCTGTTCTCGGATAGCGGACGCATGGAAATATAAATGTCACATTTTCGTTAAAATTCCTAATTTTTCGAAAATTGCAAAAGCTTAATTTTTTTTCGAGGTCTTCCTACAATTACAATATTGAAGATAGAGACTTTTCCTAAATGTAATCTGTTCTTTAAAGGCAGATATTGAATTAGTCATGTACAATTTTTTTAAATTATGAGTACTACCTACATAGTTTTCGCCGAATTTTAAGTGAAATTTAGGATTTGATTTAGCAAAACGGCTCCAAATTTTTTTTAACAAAATTCTTTTTGCTCATATGTATCAAAAGACAGGAAAAAATTGGTGCTAGGCTCATTTCAGGTGAATTTTATGTTTTCGAAAATAATAATTAAACAGTTAAAAACTACTATATATATATATATATATATATATATATATATATATATATATATATATATATATTTGAAAAACAACAAATAATGCAGAGAAATTCGAGCTGTTGAAGTGCCAATAGTTTAATAAGCTATGCGCCTTTTCAGAAACAATTTCATGGATGTTTCAAACTGAGGGAAGTAGATATAACAGATGTGACAGACAAAAACAAACTGGACACCTTGGTGTGTATTAATGGCATTCGTGGGTCCCTCACCGAATTGGGCAGGTTACTAATTATAAGTAAATACGTGTTATCTAATAGTTTGCATTGGTCTAGTATTTATTAAACATTTTATTCCATAACTACACAACCTGTGCAGATTTATGAAATGCAGAAATAGTTACATAATGCTGCAAATAATCAATGTTGAGATTTTAATTTCAATGCACTTTTTGGGAGGGTTCAAATAATGGAAAAAAGGTTTTTTTAAACTTGTCTTTCCATTGGTAAACTAATACATTACACACACATGCTGCAGTTTCCCAAAAAATAATACTCTCAAATTGAGCTGGCTCGACAGAGCCCTACATATTCGAAATAAAACTTAATTTTGGGGTACCTACTTTAAAATGAAACCCCATTGAAATTTCAAAATTTTCAGAAAAGTGGCTTGAAAACAATCAATTTTTTTCTGTACAATTTTTAAATAAGGATATTTTATCCTGTTTATTTAAAAGTCTATTGTTCATATTGACAATTACCCTCTGAATTAGCTGTACTCTTCGTAGTTTCATAGGACTCTTGTTAGATTCAAATGTAAAGTCTAAAAGATTCTGTTTTCATAGCCTTAGGAAGAAACTTTTCATATTTATACTGCAGAAGACTTTAGTGCCCTAGTACACATTCTATACTTGAATTTTTATTTCTTGGCGTGTATGCCGCTGATGACTTGAGCAGTGCTGCCCAGAGAGTATATATGCTGGCAATTGTGCGACATGACCGAGAGATGCGAAACACTGTGAGATATTCTACCAAGTAAAGCATTGGGGCATCAGATGAAGGGGAAATGGTTCTTATTGGTACTTTGGTATTCTGGTGATATGATGTGCGTTAATCTTTATTATCTCTGAAAATATTTGACGGGGCGGGATAATATAAATGAGGAACATTTTCCAATATAAGAACTGGTAAACAGCAAAAAGCATTTTTTCCCCAAACATTTATTTACATGAAGGTTGAAAAGATAATTTTTATTCAGCAACCTGAATCATCTTTATCAAAAATAAATACATACAAATTTGATTTGCTTCCAGTTGCACACATTCATCTTGGATTTCTATCTCCAATAACTTTTATGAAACTACTATCGATACATACATGAAAAATGAAAATGAATTCCTACAAAAATTACATTGTCTTATATTCTCTGCAATGATGACTTACAAAGAAACAGTCGCAAAAAAGACCAAAGTCCGTGAAACTTATAAAGAAGTCAGATCAGGAACGTAAGTAATTACGAATATACAAAAATTCAATATTTAATACAATCAATAATTAAAGCAGATTTAAAAGCGTTGAGCCAATTAAAATTAACTTTGACTTAACTACATTACAGTGAAATCAACTAAAAAGTAGGTAGGATTAACTTGACATATTGAATCAAAACGTTAGAGTTAAAACTATCAAGTATGTTAACGGTCAGTGATAACTTATAGATTTCGCTACTACTGATAAAATTAAGAAACGTGTAAGTTAGGACAATTTCAATTTTCTTTTGTCAAAATGTGAGTGACTTACGTACCAACTTCAAATGTTTAGAAAAGTTTAGTTTTATATTAAAAGAATTGTTTTTACTGAACTAGGTTGGTCCTGGATATATTGAATACTGAATTTAAGTAATTATATAATTTAAACAAATGATCGGAATGTAGATAATAGTTCTTGTCCTAGAGGAAGGGGTGCTTTTATTGGTGTGAAGAATGAGTATAAAAATTCTAAACTGAAATTTTTTTGATGATGAGGCACATCTGTTGGTCTTAAGACTGTGAGGTCAAGATGTGATTCTTCCAGATGTCTATTTCTCTCCTTCAGAGAATGAAAATTAGTGTTTGGGGGTGAATTGATGACGTATGGTGGCTCTAATTTGTTCAGTGCGAAACGAATGTTGGAACCTTCACAGGCTACCTAGTTTTTAGGTTGGTGTTGTTTTGTGACAACCAAAACCTGCTCTAAAACATTGACTGATCAATGTCTATAAAGTTAAATAAAAAAAATAAGAGTATATACAAATTTTGCTCACCCAGCATCTACTTTTGTTGTTGTCCTTTTTTAATTGCATTAAATCTTTCAATCAGTAAATCTAGAGATGGCCTTCCACTTTTCTTTGCAACTTCTGGCTTTCTTTGAGACTTCTGCTGTGAATCATATATTTTTGATATTTCTTTGTCACTTAAAAAGATATCTAGTTGTTCTTTTTCATCCAAATCTTGAGAGTTTGGACATTCATCCTCACATATACTGTTAATTAGAGCAGAAAGTTCTCCATCATCTTCAATTACTTCTGATAATATGGGATGTTCCAGAAGGGGCGCAGTATGCTCTGCTTGAGCACTTGACAGACCCGTTTTATGATTACTATTAATCTGTATTGGGAATTCATTTCCAGCACAGGGATATTGTATGCGTTCTACACCACTCAATGATAAGTCCAAGTCATCTGAAGACACAAAAACAAAACGTTAATCAAATTAAGTAATGAAACAAAAAAAATGCTCATTGTGATCAAATGTGAAAGAATATCCAAAATATAGAGCTAAGTTTCCTTTATTACTATGTACAAATCAAAGCAGACACTTTCCTCCAAACTTCAGGTAACATCTTTTACAAGCAATTGTGAAATTGTATCATTTATTATAGCTGCTGCAACATTTCAGAGCTAAGATTGCAAAAATGGTGGGTTAATACCACTAGCCTGCGAATTTAAACTTTTTGTTTGTTGCCCAAAGTAAAAAATGTGATTTTATATAATGTTGATGTGCTGAATCCAAATTTTTGTTCTGTTTACTTCAATCAGTTAAGGTTTTCTAGCGTGTGTATTACTACAATACATGTCATGTGTATTGTATAATAATGCGATTTTCATCACAAATGTTTTCATAATACATTTTAAAGAATAAACAATATTTAATACACACATTTTTAACACAATATACATTATGCACATTAATATATACATATTTAACTTTCTGAAATTAACATGTATGGCTATTAATACATGCCACTAGTGTTTTTGCATTATTTTATCTTGTTTACTTCGCCACTGGAAAGTTTTACACATTTTACACCCTCACTTCTTATCTGAGAAAGTCTTCCTGTTCCATTTTCTTTTATGTTTGTCTTATTAAGGAATTTAACACTAATCTGCAGTCCCACTAACATCCAACAATAATCTGCAGCAATAAAGTGGCTAATGAAGCAACTTTTTTACAACAATGGACAAGAGTGTGAAGGGAGTTCTCTCCAATATTAACTATATATTAAAAATATGGTTAAGAAACAGTGGAATGAAAAATGGCTGACTACCTTCTCCTAACTTCACCTCGTAAGGAAATCCGTTATTGAACCCGCCCTTCTGAAACTCAAATTCACTACATTCCAACAAGTCCAAATTACTAGACTACGTATTGGCCACTTTAATCTCTCACACATTCACCTAATAGCAAAAGCTGACCCATTACCCTGTCCTAAATGTGGATCCCTAGTATCTACATCCCATTTTATTCTGGAGTGCCCTGAACTAGCCCATATAAGACAGTCCTTAAATTTAAAAGACTATATAATTCCTTCTCCTCCCAGAAGAATGTATAAAAGTCTTACGTTTAAAAACATCAAAAATTGATACCTTAATATAAAGACCCTCCTTTACCAATATCTCATATACAATAATTCTTCAAACATGTTGTTAATACCAAAAACTCGTGTAATGTAAATAAATAAGTGTATTCATCCCAATTATGTAAGTACCCAGAATATTAACACATTTTGACCATTTATATGCTTATTATAAATTGATGCTCATGGTCGCTTATGACCCAGTTGTTGAAAAGAGACTGTAAACCAACTAAAAATATACACGCGTGCACACAGATATATAAATAAAATCTGCAGCACACTGATGCTCTAACTTCCCTGGTACCTTCTTTCGAACTCCAGCATTTTCTTGCAAAATCATTTGCCTTGTTATTTGCTTAAAAATTCTTATATTTTCAGGGAAATAATCTAGGTGAGGAATGAGGAATTGAATTTTCATACTTATGTTACAACAAAGTATGTGCTTGTATGCTTCAAGCATATTAGCCACAAAGTTTCAACAATTGGGATCCTTGTTACCGAAAAAGTTTGAAACTTCACAGAAAGATACCCATGCTGCTTTCTACTTTTCATCTGTAGTGTTTTTAAAAGGAGGCATTTAACATCAATTTTCGTATATCATTACCATTACTTTTTTAAAATATTACTTCAAATAGCATTAAGAATTTCTCACATATGTACTTGTAACCTCTTTCCAAACGTAAAGCCTTTACAAATTGTTCCTGTGTTCTGTTTCAGATGCATCGCTATTTGGGGCGTACATACCTATAAAATCCTTCTCTATTCCTTTCACATTAAAATCTACGGTTAAAATATTTTCATTGACTCATCCAGCTCTTAAAACAATAATCTTTTTAATATGGCGATGGAGACTTCTCTCTTTGCTCTAATTTCTTTGTTCACTCCACTAAATATATGAATATAGTATTTAAAACCCTCTTCTCCCCCCCCCTCTCTTACAAGACAGCAATTTCCACATCCCATTTCCTTCACTTTTTCCAATACTTCTACTCTTTTCAAATTAAGACGCTGTACGTTCCATTCATAAACCTTTTCAGTTTGCATTGTCGTTTCCTGACATTCCTATTACATTTTTTCTGTGACATTTAGCAAACCAGCATTTTTAAACAGGGTAGGGGTGCTGGCCCTACGCTCCAAGCCCCAACCTGGAGGACCAGAGATTTCTTCTTTGGGGTTACCTGCCCATAGACAGGCTGACTTCCCTCCCGCCTACAGAGTCCTGCCCATTTTTCCCCCAAGAGAAGGGAGGGATGAATTTAGGAGCAGGTGGGAAGGGTAAAGGAATGGGAATATGCACGAGGGGCCTGATGGGTCGTTGAGGTATACCTTCGTCTCACTTCTCCACTAGAGTCAATTATATTAAGAGATTATCATATCGAAGAGAATATGCCTCAAATAAATCAATTAACTTTTACTCTCTGAACTACTGTACTTACAACTTCTATGCGTAATTCTCTTTTACTCGCTCTGAAGCTGTAGCAGGTGTTTCATACTCTTTTAGCAATTAGCTTTTTTGTATATTTATTATTTGCATTATGGCATGTAACCTGTTTCAGGTATTTGCTTTGCATATTTATTTGTAATTCTCTATATAGATCTACTTTCACCCCATACCCCTCCTCCTTATATTCAGGACAATATAATACTATTGTTCTGGCTTTTGAAGTGTATAGTAAAATAGAAATTCTGTTCCAGTATGCTTCTATTATTCTGATTTTCTATAGACTTGTGTCTGAGAAAGGGCACTTTCTGCATTCAAAAACATTTTTTCAGACAAAAAGAATCCAAATCAAGCAAATACGAAAAAATCATTGATTTCACTAATAAAAAGGAAAAAATATGTAAAATCGATACTAAAATTTGTTGGTTTAATTGACTGTTGCCCTTCATCATGCATATTCAGTTATTAGATGGCAGATATTTTGCAAGCCGATTTTAAAATTTGATAATGCATGAATATCTTGTCTTTACTCATCATTCAGACGATGAATATTATAAAACTCACATTTGTAAGATTTAAATACAGTCGGGAACAGACTTGATTGCGAAGCTGAGCAATGCGCTCGGTGTTCTTGAAAGCTGCCCCCCCCCCAGTTCGCAACAATTACCTATCCCAGTATAATGCTCCAAGTGACCATAGGCAAAAGTTAAAACTGCAAACGATAATAAGTAAAACAAACAAGTCAAAAACACTAGCTCTCCCCACACACAAACAAGTCAGCTCCCGACTATAATTGTTGTGAACCTTACCTGCGAGACTGTCTGAATCAAAACTTTCGTTATTTTTGTCTTCCACCAATTGCTGAACAAGCTTTAAAAATAAAATTGAAAAGAATTCATACAAAATTCAAAAGTAATCACTAATACAATACACACATGTATATACAAACAATAAATCAAATACTAATTTGCATTTCATCTTTTCTATATTTTAAATAGCCCTTATCACAGCAAATCAAAATCAGATATAATCAAATCTTTATTCATACTAACCTTATCTAAAATCTTGTCTACATTAGTTCCAGTTACAGACTTAGGTTTTTCAGAAGTGGTAGGAGGTTTCATTTTAGTCAAGGGCGTACAAGCCAACTGCCTTCGAACCAAGCAATTTGCCGGTTTTGCAAAACCCATACTCTGTCTTCTACCAGTAGTGTGAGACAAAATTGGTACTTGACTTTTTGAGACTGGTGTACTATTCTCAAATTTTAAGGCTGACGTTGGGTAATGTAAAGGAGGGCCTGCAATGAATCACCTAATCAAATGTCCATAATTTGACAAAGAAATCCCAACATCACACCACCTGCTGGAAAAGTTATATGAAGGAAATAAACAATTGGCTTTGAGACAAAGAGTCTGGACTTCGAAGGCTTCATTCTCCCCTCAGAAATCAAGTGAGTAATGACATTTACAAAAACTATTGTAAGCCATTCAAGTTTGATGAAGAGGAAGAGATGGGAGTGTTCTTTCAAGCGCCAATTGGGAAGCAGAGGGGAGAGCGAGGAAGACACGAGAAAAAGAGAAAGTAAAGAGTAGGAAAAGGAAAATTTGAGGAATGCGACAGATTGGGCAAGGAGATGGATTTCACTTATTTATTTACTATATGGACTCTTTTTCTGTCCAAATATGGAAGATAAACAAAAATTTATAAAAAATGTAGCACACAAAATTGCAGCATAAATAAGGCACAAAAATACAGGTTTAGGAAACTTGCAGATCAGAAAGCAATTTATGGAGTATGCTCTCAAACAGTCAAACATTAAACTGATTAGTACACTCAGGTAAAGAGCTAGAGGACAGAGAAAAAGAAAAACGAGAGAGAGAAAGAGAGAGAAAGAAGAGGTGAGAGAGAGAGAGAGAGAGAGAGAGAGAGAGAGAAAGAAAGAAGAGGTGAGAGAGAGACAGAGAGAGAGAAAGAAAGAAGAGGTGAGAGAGAGAGAGAGAGAGAGAGAAAGAAAGAAGAGGTGAGAGAGAGAGAGAGAGAAAGAAGAGGTGAGGGGGAAAGGAAGAGTGGGGGGGGGAGAAAAGAAGGGGAAAAAATAGAGAGAGGAAGAAGTCTGGAGATGTCAGAGAAGGGGAATTGTGTGCACTTGTGTCATATTAGAGACAGAAAAAGTGGAGTATACTGTAATTTAAAATTTCTGTAAAATCTCTGAGAAAACTGTAATTTAACATCTCTTAATTGTTTTATAAAATACTGAAAAATATTTATTTCCTTCACAATCAAATTTATATTCTTTCATATCAGAAAACTGGTTGTCAATGGAAAATTAGAAACTTCTGTAAGGTAAAATATTTTAATTATGAATCAATTGCCAATATTTCAGAAATTTCACATATTACAACTTACATTAATATTATGCATTTTTATTTTTGTTTCCACAGTAAATTTTTAATGAATACTCACCAGTAGTTGAACAAAACGATGGGAAAGAAGTCTTTAAGTCAGGTGAATTGAATCTATGTGTTGCAAATTTGCTTGGTGTTTCTGCCATTCGAGAACGCATTCTTTCAACTACTGCCATTATAGTTTCATTCGATTTTGGCTTCTCAAACTGATCACTCACGATTTGGGTTGGGATAATACGAACTGGAGAAGCACAAACCTTGGCAGGCGCAACGCATTCTGCTAAAGACTCAAGATCCATTTTCACAGGTTTTTTCTTAAGTTTCATCCAATCACGGGCTGCAAAATACATTTAAAAAAAATAGAAAAGGAAATATGATTAAAAATAAACAGAAGTAATTCAAGACAACTCGAAATTAACCTCAGGCATCTTTGAAAACAAAACATTTTAAAACTTACCAATTGGTGTGACGTGTGTAATAGGGGTGAAACCAAGGGAAGCATCTTCTGCTGGAGAATTCATGTCCACCACAAGCGGAGAAGATCCCAGCAATGTGTTTATATCAACTGATGTATTTTCATCGACATCAGCTGAAACTGCAAGAACACATTGTTTATTATTTATAAGTACAAATTTAGTATTTAATAGTACTAAGACTGGTATTTAAATCAAACGATTTTTTAAAAAAGATCTATTATTTAAATCAATATTTATTTGCAAATATATTTCCATTTTAAATATTTGTAAAATAAAAATTACTCAGACAAATCAATTACAAAGTTGATGTAAAGAATATATTATTTTCCTCATGAACTTTTTCACATAACTGAACTATTTTCAGAAAATAAAATACAATAAAATGAACAATTACATAATGAACAATACAACTTATGAAACAAAGAACAATGAACAATTTGTAGTGGAGTTATATACAAATAGATTTAGATTATCAATTAGTTTTTATCAGCACTTAATTGTCTGTAGGTAAAAACTAATTTAGCAGCAATATAGCCTTATCACATGAGATAGTTTCAAGAAAAACACATTTAAAGCATCAACAGGGCCCCTAATTCTAGGTTTTAATTAAAATGCTCGCTAAAGCGACTTAAAGTACATCTTTAAGTTGATGAGTATTAATAAAAATGGAATTTTATTATTCCTCATTAAAAAAAAAAAAATAATATTGTTAAAACTAATGAAAAAAGTAGTTAATCTAACTAGTTTTATAATCTTAACCTTTTCCTTTATGTGTATATTGATAAAATTCCATAGTACCTTCCCACTGACCATTATTATACCCCAATAAGAAGTTAATATTTCAAAATCTGTCTAAAATTCTTATAAGTTTTTTGATGAATACAGTGGTTTTCAACATAAGTGTTTTTTGATGAGGGCGGTATTGCAACAACAACAAGGAGGTAAAATTTCCTGTAAGGAAGAAAGCCCTTTTTCGAATCTTGCTAATGGATGCACAAGCTTATTTGGTAATGTGAACACAAGAGTGTTTGAAGAGCACACAGCTATATGTAAATCAAATTTGAAGATTTTGTGGTAAGGGGGGAATTGCACTGGACCCATCATATTTACAGTATCTATTAAAAAAAATAAACTACTATTAATAATAATACAAAAACTGATGATTTAATAAAATTTTCTCTGCTTTTAAAGTAATTACGAATAAATAAATCACTTAACAATTTTGGTTTAAGGGAAAAATATTTAATAGTTTTTTTTAAAATTTAAATCTAAAGAAGTTCTCAATGTAAGCTTATCCGCCACTTTCAGACCTTTTTCACGAAACAACACGCCACTCACAGGGATGTTCGAAGCACGTGCTGTCTAGAACCATTTCTTGAGGATTTCCTACAGCTCCAAATACTTCGAATAGCTAGCATACTTCCTCTTCTTGCAACAATGTCCACTTTCATTTACACTTAATACAATTGAATCTTTGTTTCATTCTGTCGTGTTCAGAGTGGATACAGATATCCCCAACTTTCGAGCTAACGCAACACACGTTTCTTTATGGATTTCAACTTCCTCTAGAAGTTTAGATTTTTTTCTTTTCCCCCAATAAAAGGACTGATTCTCTTTCTTTTTAAATCCATTACAGGGCAAAATTAACAACTATTAAAATTAAAAGTTTCTTAAAAGTTTTTAACAAAACTACAATACCCAATACGTTAGCTTCGATACTCGTCTGATGCTATAATGACGAGCACACTACACTATAATTGTACCAGAGTGAATGAATGAGCAAAAAGAGACCTCTTTCCACCATGAATGAACTCCAGACAAGAATTCGAAGCAAAAATATCATGAAAAAAAATGGCACATCACAGGTCTGTGATGGCTTTAAAATGTGCAAACAGTAGGATAAATTTGATTTCAAATGTGTAAAAGTGGGGATAATTTAACATTATGAACATAGGAAAATTGAAGGGACCGGAAAAAATCGATGTAAACTGCGTGAAAACGTAAATTCCAGGAATGTAAAAGCAGTGTTGTACTGCATTATTAAATGTCAACTATTTTGTAAGAGATATGTGTACATTAGCTTGTTACTGCTTCCATGTAAATAAATAAGTAAGTTTAAATTTCTCACCGAGTTCCTCCAATTTCTCAATAAGGGCAGATGGAACATGTTCATCAAATTGGACATTTGGATCAATGCTTTTAGCATATTTTAACTTCAGTATTTTCACTGCCGAAATCAATTTCAATTGCATGATGTCAACACATATGCGATTCTGCAAAGAATATTATTATAAATACCATCATTAAGATTTTTCAGTCATCATATCAAACACAGAACATACCCTATCAACTTCGCAAAGAAAGTCGCTGATTTTGGAAACCTTTTCATCTGGAAGATTGAGTACTGGTTGACATGCACAGTCTACTTTGTTATAAATATGATATACATGGACAAAATAAGGTTGTAGTTTTTCTTTTAAGTATTTCAGTTCATTTAATGAATTATCCTTCTTTTTAATCATTTCTGAAACCAATAATGTAAAAATAATTACAATGTTACATCATATCACATAAATGCAGTAGCAACAATAATCATAACAACAAAAACTGCTTTAACTCAGTTACATAAATTCATTAAATCCACTCTACGATAAAAGCTTTGAGACACTTGTGTTGCCCAGTGGAATACAGGCATGGGCCACAGAACACTGTTTTTACAGGAGAGAAGGATTTCTGAAAGCCTATTTGTTGTGGAACACTGAAACCTTATACTAATTTTTTGAACTGGATCATGACTTTAATGACTTATTGGATATGTTAATAAATTATTGTGTGAAATACTCTTTTTACTTAACGTTTTAATCAAAAAGAAAGGAAATATATACAAACAAAACAGTGGCAAAGACCTCAAATAATAAAACTCTATATAAAATAATATGTAATTTAAGTTATCAGCAACTTTTGAAATGAAGATTCTAATACAGTTTGCATGATTGCATTAATAATTAACACCATAGAAATAATAAACCATTATATTACATTTCCTTTATAAAGTCTTTTAGTTCCCGTCTTCAAATTCAATCTTATACATAGTGCCATTACTTCTTCAATTATTATAGAAATACGCATAAATTGATAGTATTATACACACGTTTTCCAAAACCCTGAAATACCAACCACCACTTCTTCGCTGATTCTTTCAATCTGCATAAGCACAGCTAGCCAAAAACTAAACAAAAGCTAAACAAAAACACAGGGCAAAAGAAGTGTAGGTGTTAGCAGTGAAAACAGCTCACTTGGCAAGTAGTGACCATGAAGGAGATGGCAGGGAAGCAAGAGGGATGGCACCAGTACAAGGCATGGTAGTGGAAAATGTAGCAACAAGACAGTGGTGACGGAGAGAAGTGTTGGTAACATGATTAATAGTGGCAGATGCAGGAATTCCCAAGGCCTGATTGTAGTAACAGAATTTTGTTGGTTCAAACAACAAAAGTGACCATTCCTAAACTATATCAAATGAACAAAGGAAGGGAACAATGGCTAAAATCAATGCAGCATTTCAAGATGATTGATATTCCCAATACATTTTTATCTAAGTAATACTATCCAGAGCAGATCTTCACCATTTTGCATTGTTGACGCAATGCAACGCAATTGTTGCATTACGTTGATAAATATATATCGGATCAATAGCAAAAGGATAAAAATCACCTGCAATTATATTTTTGTCACTTATATCAAGAAATCTTCTCTTTATGTCTTCATTCCAATAGCCTGCTGACACAACAAGCTGCAGAACTTCCATCTGATGGGCAACTGCTTGCTCATTTTCCTCTCTCTTTTGCTGAATTTGTTTTCTGCACACAAATAACAAACAAATCAATTATAATGTTTTTCAATTGAATATCATTTGAACTTTTGCAAAGACAACCGTTTTCAAATGTCATTTTTTTCTTCTTTTCTCCCCTTCTTACTTTTTTTCAGCTTTATAAACTTTCATTTAGAAAAGATTTGTAGAGGACATAGGACAAAAAGGGATTTTTTACATTGCTCAGAACAGAGCTTTGAGTTTTGATACTCAAACATGGATTTTAAAGCTAAAATACACTGATTATTATTATCACCTAATGATCTTTTTTGCTATGACCTCACAACAACTGTAAAGAAATGAATGTTAAAAATAACTATTTTTCAGGAGTTTCAATTAATTGATCCAAACATATCAATAGGGTTGGAGTTTTCACCATACAATGTAATAGTTTACTGCTGGGATTGAGGGCTTTCTACACATTTTTTGATATTATGACACTTTAGTAACAAACAATTCTAAAAATTTGTTTTTCTGGGTTCTAATTTCAGCTCTGATATCACTGTAATACATTACACACACACACACACAAAATGAAAATAGAAATTGAGCAAAAAATAATGCTGTAATTTTTTTTAGTAATAATATCTGGTTTTATAAACATCTCAAAATTTTCTTACTTCTGATTCTTCAACAAATTCCCAGATTTTCCTCTGACTTTTCCATAGCAATTAAATTTCGATTTTTTACCAGTTTTCCGGAAACTGACAACCCGGCCTCAACTCAAATAAGATTGCCTTCTCTATTTGCCTCATTGGCTATGAGAAACTATGAACATGTAAGCCTGGTAACTCAGTGGTGTTGGTTTGAGACTCAATATACAGAGCCGTCCTTAAATTACATAACGCAAATTTGGACTATTTTGAATACTTCCTCTCCCCCCTGTAACGTATACTTGAACCCCGTCCCCCAAATAATTACGTAAAGCTTGTGACACCTCCCCCCTCGTTTACAGTAAATAAAAATAAATTACCATAGAACTAAACACCATATGTATTAATTTTGTTTTTGTTAAAAATTAACATTTATGATGAAGTTAGAACTAGTTGGTGATGCTGACCAGACCTAAGAAATTTACTGAACATTTTTGAGAGAAGGAATGATGCATGACAATTTCTAACAAGATGTGCACGTGCCATCGTGGATCATACATGGGCGACAGACTATTGTGCCAACTTAATTGAATTCTAGAATATATTAGAGATCAGTTTCAATATTTTCTTTGTAATCTACCAGATTCAATCAATATACCATTGATAAAAAATTATTTCCATTAATTGTAACTATTTCCTTATAATTTCTTTAAATAAAAAAAATAATATTTTGTTAATATCTAAATCTATTAGTATGAGACTGAATAAAAGGGATTATTTCAGAAAAAGTTAGGGGAAAAAAAAAAAAATCACTGTAAAGTAACACAGTTTATACCCGCTATCCCTATGCAAGACAGAGTAACACTGCTTCAACCCCCCCCCCCCTCTCTAAAGAGGCTTGACATAGTCCGTGGATGACCCCTATGTAGTAAATACAGGATTAGGATGAAGATAGCAGGAATAGAAGGTAAACCTTTTTCCACATATACAAAATGACTCAATGTAGTTTCAAGTACAATTGCATAATCATTTGCCATGCTCTCATTTTCAGTAAACAAATGTTCAGTAATTTTTATGATATAGTATTATATACATAAAATAGTAAAAATTCTGCTTTATGTCTATATCATTCAATACCCACAAAATTTTATAGAAATTGTGTACATCTTTTGTGGAGTTAGTGAAATACAAAGATACAATAAAAAAACTCTTTTACTCACTTTCTAAGATAACGCAAAGTAATACAAAAAGAGAAATGGTTGGTTTAAAACAAATATTTTAGTAATTGGCTTTCTACAGTGATCTATAACATGTTATGAGGAAGTTTTAAAAATGCCAAATTGGAGGGAAAGAATGCAAAATTCTCCATCTAATTCTCATAATCTAATCTATAAAATTATTTGAAAGTATTTAATAAATTTAAACCTTGAACAAATCTGAAAATGATCCTTTATTATCACAAATGAATATTACCTCAGATTATCACACTCCTTGGTAAGGTCTTTGAATTCTTGCAATATATCTTTGTCTATCTCTTCATCTGGCTCTGTAAATTTAGACAGGAAATAATTACCATTCTCAAGTTTAAAAATACTATTAGTGAAACTTACAAGGAAAAGTCATAACCAACTTACGATATTTCTCTTTTCTCATGATAAAAAGCATGAGACATGTTGTTATCTTTAACAAATGCTCTCTGCATCTCTGACCATGAAAACAAATCAAACTAGATGGGGTCAATAGCGGAAGGCCAACTTCTGGGAATTCCTACAACCGAAATCATTGTAAGCCCTAGTTTTCTGTTACTTACTCAATTGATATGGCTTACTTATTACCTTGCGCAGAGCTTTGAAATGATCACAAAGCATGTTATTAAACTGTCTTTCATCCTGTGGTGTAATAAAGCGACTTGAAATCTCAGAACGCCAACTTGGTTTGAGGATATCAAAAACGAACTTCATTACATTCTGAAATGTTCGCTTATCTGGTAAGGACAGCATATTCTGGAATATAAAAAGTAAGAAACGACAGAGTTCGCAACAGGTGTCATAATTATGTTACATTACCAAACTAATTTCATCAAGACCATAAAGTCGTTACCTCTTTAACAACAGACGCACAATCGTCATTTGGATAAAACTGCAACAAAAGTTGGAAATTTTCAACAAGTTCCTCTCCAAGAGAAGAACGGGATGTCATCTTGAGGGGTAAGTAAGAACTGCCCGATAATAATATGTGCCACTTATTAGTATACACACGTTACTTCAACTACTTTACCACGATCAACACGATGGACACGGGACGACACAAAACACTTCGGAACACGCTGGGAACACGTCTGTTGTAAAATTACTCGGAACTGTTAAGAGTGTGTTTTTCGAGGGCAGGACAGGGTTAGGACTTTTCGCGGGCTTATCGTACCAACGTTCACAAATACTATTCACACAGCTTATGTTGGCAATTCTTTAATAACATGCCACCACGCAGATATATACTCTTTGGCGTGAAAAAATAAAAACCCAAATATAATTAATGAAGTTATGTGAAGTGCCCTTCGTCGCCGTAATGTAGTTCGCGTTTCTGATTTTTAGTTGATTGTTACAAATTGTTCGTAATTTGTTGATTTCCAAATGGAAGGGATTTGTATCTTGGCGGAAAATGTCATAAAGGTCGAAGATGTAAGTAGATTCTCAAAATTTAATTTGCTATTAACGTGGCTGGTGAGATTGTTTATGAATAGTCTTAAGTGACGAATAAAATTAGACAAATTATGTTCAATTTCTACAAAGTACAATTTTATTTAACAGAGTTTAATTTTTTATGTGTTCAATGGGTTGTGTTGCTGCTAATAATGATTCGGGTGTTAAATTAACGCGTTTCGTTTCATTGTTAGTACTGGTTGGTTTTCTCTTTTCTAGGTTAAAGAAGAAAAAGTCGTAATTAAGGAGGAATACAAGTGGAATTGTGTTGTAAGTTCCAATGTATAGTTTCATTTAGTGTTTAGTTTGTCAAGAAATGTGATGTTGTCTTTTGTGACAAATTCTAGGTGTCTTGGATAGAAAAAGGCAACCAGTAAAAGCAATTTAAATTACTTCGTTTTGCAAGCATAAAAGAGTGAAACTTAATTTGCATCTTTAAAAAAGATTTAAAATGCCATATTTAACCCAGGAGTGCCTGCAATGAATCTGTGAGATCCAAGTTATACAGCAATTAAATGTTCCTAACTTATTACTATGCATTAGTCTGATATTTTATATATTTTGGCCTTGTTTGTTTCTGTGTATGCCGGGCCTTTTATTTTTATTGTTTTGCCGAATCATTTCCTGTGTGCATGTGAGAACATGATCTCTCTGCTGCATATTATCTGTCAGATACATTGTGTTCATTGGCTGTGTATTGGGAGCTCCTGGCCTAAGTTATACTTAGTATGGTATTACTTTCAGTCGTGTTTTTGAGAAGTGCCTATTCAGAAAATGTAATCTTTTGTCCTATCTACAATCGTCTATCACAATTTCCTCACAAAGATGAAGATGTGCAGGTGATGTCTGTAGGGAAATGATCATATGCAAACCTTCAGTTAAAAACTAAAAAAAAGAGACAAACTACATGTTTTTGTGATGTATGTTTTGTTTGTGATGATATTTTTGTGATGTGTTTTTTAGAACAAAACCATTTGTGGAAATTGCATGTCATATTATTTAATAAGATAATGATGTGTTAAGTGATAATTGCAGGTAGTTTGTCAATTTTTAGCTTTCTCTTCGTAAGTATTCAGACCAGGTTTCTGCTGAGTAGGATTCATTAACAATAGCATTGGGGGACATGTACAACCTAAATAAAACACACATTTATGTAAATAGCGCTTCAGTTCATTTGCACTCACAAAAAGGTGCAGCTATATCTGAGAGATGCATTGCTAGCACAGACATGAGTGTACCTGTTGTGGGCACTCCTAGGTTTAAGCAATCCTGCGATCCATCTTTATAATCGTCGGTATATTTTAGTGAAAGTTCATTCCCACCTGAGCTACGACATTTTATTCTGGGAAATTCATCCTTTGGCTTCCAGACTTTAGGTAATTGAAGACATAAAAATGAAGTTCCAAGCTCGTGATTTTTGTAAGCCTGTTTTTATCGTGCTGTGTGTTTCACAATTGCCTTGCCTCTTTTTTACATACCAGTTGTTTTGTGAAAATTGACTTCTTTTAAGGGGGGGATATATTTTCATCTTAATTGTTGTCTTTTTATGACTATAACATTTTTGCATTCTTTAAAACACACTTTATTTTTAAACAATTAAAATATTCAATATATTTGCGACTTTGTGTTATGTTAAAGATTTTCTGCTATAAAAGTTTCTATAGAAACTATACTGGGCATCAAAGAGAAAAACAATATTTGTTTGACCTGTGATATTTAATTTATTTTTATTTATTTATTTATTCTACAAAGGCAATGGGATGTACCCATTGGTAAGCTTATATTTTACAAAGATCGAAACATTTAACAAAGATTTAAGCTTGTGCTATCAACTAAAATAAAGCATCTAGTTACAATAATAAATTGAAAAAATTCACTAAACTCAACTAAGATTAAAAGTATTGACGTTGTGTTACAGTAATAAATGGAAAAGAAAATGAGCTAACTTATCTATTGTTATGTGTAAAGTTTATTGCCTCATTCCTTTAAGTCTCTCCTGGGTCATCAAAGATAATATTACATTCAGTACCTGTTGTGGGCACTCCTAGGTTTAAGCAACCCTGCGATCAATCTTTATAATCTTCGGTATATTTTAGTGAATGTTCATATCCATGTGAAATTAATCCTATAGCTTCTAGACATGAGGTTAAAGAAGGTAATTGAAGACATGCAAATGAAGTTCCAACCTCCTAATTTTTTTTTTTGTAAGCCTGTTTTTATTATTCTAAGAATTCCACAATTGCCTTGTCCCTTTCTTACGAAACAGTGGTTTGATCGAAAAAGACTTCTTCAATGGGGGAATATATTTTATCCAAACCTGCTGAATATATCTATAACATTTTGTGAAGGAATCATATTTATCATCAAGTGTCTTTTAAATCGCTAACTAATAATAATTAACATGTAATAAATGTGCCTTTTTTTACAATGCATTTCATTTTTTAAAACAATTACAATATGTATACGAGTTAGTGTGAAGTAAAACATTTTCTGCACCATAAGTTTCTATAGATAATATACTGGACATCCAAAAGGAAATTATTGGTTTTAACAGTGGTATTTATTTTATTTTTATATATTTATGAATTTATTCTACAAAGCCAACAAAAGACCGAAACATTCAACAAAGATTTAAGTAAGTAATATCAATTAAAATAACAGCAACTAGTTTCAATAAGAAATGAAAAAATGAACTAAACTCAAGTAAAATTTAAATTATTAACATTGTTATAGTAATAAATGGAAAAGATGAGCTAACGCATCTATTGCACTTCTAGGATACAGAAATGAATATTTTCTTTTCAATTCTTTCCAAATTCTTTTGTGGCAACCTGTATTGATAATTTAACTTAATAAAGTATATGAAAAAATGAAGTAGGAATTTACTCAGTTAAAAATATTTTTAAAACATCTATTAAACATATTCCTCAGCTCCAAATTATCTTGTTTTGTGTCTACAGACCTCCACAAAGCAAACTATAGATTATTAAAAGTTCTTAGAAAAACTAAATGTAACTTAAATCAATGTCAATATTTTCCCTTTTGAATCCATTGTGTGTGGAGATTTTAATATTGGGTTTTTTGACATTCTGTGAGAAAGAGATGAATCTCCATTGAATTAAAACTTCTTAGATATTACAATAAATGCCATGAATTACAGTTAATTCCCAGAAGGTAATTAATCAAATAATATCAAACAAAAAACCATTACTTGATATGGAATTGCAGCTAAAGACTTAGAATCCAGGAGCACAAGAAACAAATTTGTACAATTAAATAAAGTGTGAACACTTAGCGAATAAGGGAAAGTTGATACATGAAAAAGATTGTTAACTAAAAGTAAAATAAAACTACTCATAGTGTATTTGTTGCGGGAATTATGGGATGTGGGGTACAATATATATAAATCATAGTTATCAATTGCTTTCATTTTACTTCAACATATGCATTCCTCATTAAGAGAAAATTGGGACGTGTCATGGAAAAACAATTCTTGTGTTACAGACACTAGAATAGCATGTGCAATCAAACAATCTTTTTTTCTATGCATAATAGAGTATCTAATGATTTACACCTCTACTTCCAAAAATACAACCTCTGTTAAGTCATAAGGGAGGCTAAATATTTTGAATGAAATTTCAAAATAAAAGCATTGGGGAATATACTAAAAAATATGACATCACCTACAAAGCTTGTAGGGAATAGGTCTTGAATTCATAACCATACTATTAATTGTAGGAATAGTTTATGGTTGTTTATCATTAAATGAAAATCTCCTAGATGGCCAACGTTTCAGAACTTAGAGAGGAGATATTATTGTGTCTCAGCCGGTATGTTGAGATTGACAGTATCAACACTTTATTGATCTACAAAATGTTGCAATGTATCTAGCAAAGGCATTTACGAGAGACATACCATTGTTTAATAGTTCAGATGAATACTGCACAAAATTTAGGTGTTTCTAATCGGAAATTTTAGGAATATTTTTTCAAAAGTTTTTGCATTGGCAACGAATGAACTACATCAATTGGAGCAATAATCTCTCAAATCTATCCTAGATAGGAATTTAAATTCACTGCTTACACATGTTAGGTAAGCTGAATTCAAATCTTACATTTTATACTCTTTATGAGCCTTCATTTTTAAAATAATTGATTTTTTAATTCATCACAGTACCAAACACAACATTTTGACTTGTCTAACCTTCTTTTTGGAAAAAGGACTAGGTTCATAAATGAAGGTTACAACAGATAACGTTTTTATCATTAACATATGGAGTATCTTTTGGAGAAATATATGAAGGAAGTTTTTCTAAGCAAACTGTGATTTTATACTCGTAGTAATAATCTGCATTTATGCCATACACCCAGTTTCTTCATTATAATCAATATCTATTGTTAACAGTGTTATCACAAATATCACTCGGTACATGTAACAAAGCATGGTAAACAACCTTTTGTTTAATTGTATCGGTTACAGTACACAATGCATGAAACATACTCGAAAAGTCCAGATCAAGACTTCTCCCATGGACGTTCGATGTTGTTTTGTACTGATAAAGATTTAAGAAAATTATGGTTTTGTAGAATAAGTTCTCTATATTCTAAGTCCAAAGAGATGTACCATTATTATTAATGGAAATTATTTCAATGCATACAAATTTTTTTTGCTGACTTCTTTTTAAAGCTGTATGTGATAATTGTCTGTTAATTTAAAAATTTGTCATAAGACATGGTTTTATATTTAGGTCCCACATTTCTAATGAAGACTTGTTATTCATAGGAAGAAGCTGAATCCAGTGCAATCCCATGCTCAGTAAAAAACGAACACGATTCAGACGAAGTAAGTACAGCTAGTTGAAAAGTGCGAAGAAGGTAATAACAAATGAAAGTATGTATCAACAAAATACACTTAGCAATCTTTCTAAATTATTAATTTTCTTTCCTTAAAAATAGAAAACGTTTTAACATCAGGAAACTAACCACAGATATATTTTAAGATACTGCTAACAAACACTTCACCCACAGTCTGAGCTCTATTCTTATCAAATCTAACAGAAGGAGAGCTCAACAAAACTTGAGGGGATTGTATTTGTTGCACGATGATTGGTAATCCCTTTGTACCTTCGTTTATCAGAGATGATGTTCCAATTTGGTAGCGATCATCATGACTACATGTAGGTCATAAAGTAGATATCGTCATGGCAATGTGGAAGCTATGAATGACATTTCAAATCGACACTCAGTGCCTTTGTGGGAGAACAGGATGTTGTTCTAGTCTCAAAGTTTGAAAGGGTGGGCCCTGAGTAGTTGTGAACTACTTGTCTATTCAATAAGAAAGATCTCTGATGATGTGATGTGTTTGTGGTGATCAGTCTAATATAAAAGTACTGAAATGTGTTGTGTGTAAAGAAATAGAGGTAAATTTGTGGAGTTCAAAATGTCGTATCAAATGTCAAAAACTATAGACATTATGTACAAGCACTGCATACTCTTCGAACTCTTCCTCTCTGTGTGTGCTGCCAGATCTGAGGTTTTTTTAATAGAGTGCATTTAGTCATAGTGCAGTCAACAAGTCATTTTGCCTTGCGAAAGGTGAGGTAGAAGATTTTATATTGTTATTAGTAAGGAGGATTCCCTAAGTGTGTAGAAAATGCTTGGCAAGGAATGTAGATGCCACAAATCTGTTTCACTTGATTCATTTTTTAACAATTTTCTCAGAATAATTAGACATTTATCTTGACACTGATAATAAAATATTTTAATGATGAACCATTTTGATAAAATGTTTCTGCGTTTATGAAAATGCTCATTTTCACCCAAAATGTTGGAGTTTATGAGAAATGAAGGAAATTTGAAGTAATTGAAGGATTTGAAGTAATTGTATTCACAATAACATTTTCACCCAAAAGGGAGTTTTCGAGAAATATAAGAAATGATTTGAATACTTGTACTCACAATAACAATGCTTACAAATCACCATTAATGTAAAAATTAACGGCATGAGATATTTAGAAAATACAATTGTGTAATATTTGTAAAAAGAAAACGTCAAATACTTTATTTTGTCCATTTTGTCCAACCGTAAAAAAAATAAAGAAAAAGATTGGAACAGGTTTTGAGAAAATGGCAGTTGAGCATTCCTGAAAATGCCCAATTTTGAGCTACTTTTTACAAAAATGTGTAGTTTACAAAAAGTCTCAGACATTTTAAGCACATTGCACACAACACAGTTCAAAATCCAGTTGCATGCACTCTTGTAGAAAATATCTCCTCCATAATCATCGTCATCTTTTTTGGGAGGGTTATGAACTTCCGTTCGTCGAATCTGCCACTTTCCTTGGCCTGACATTTGACAAGAGTTTAACATGGTGAAAGCACATTCCAAACCTGAAGAGCCGCAGTGTGTCACCATTGAACCTCCTTCGCACCGTTACAGGTAGATCATGGGGCGCAGACGGAGTATGTCTTTTGCGCATTTTAGGACTACCATCCGTCCCTTCTTAGATTATGAGTGTATTGTTTATGTGTCAGCGTCTCCATCGACCCTCCGGTTATTGAATACCATACTCAATTCTGGTGTACGGATCAGCACAGGCGTGTACCGCACGAGTCGCATTGAATACCACTTGGCCAAGGCGTCTGAACCATCCCTGAGCCGAAGGCAATATATTTTTATCAGCTGCTATGGTGTGAAAGTATCCGCTATAAACACGCTCCTTCGTACTTATGAATAGCTCCTTAGTCATTACTTAGAACGCTTAAACAGTTTTTTTACATTTCCTCTTTAAGTTCCATATTTATTTGTTTTATTGTGCAGGAGTTGGAGCGTCCATTGTGCGTGTTCCTTAGGCAGGACGAGGGCCATGAAACACTTTGCAGTGTCGAAGAGAAGGTAAGAATATTATAATAAAGGGGAAAAAATACATGTATGAAAACTAAGGCCTCTTACGTTCCATGTTTTACTTAAGACTTGTACCATTTTCTTGGCAAGTTAACTATGTTGATCCATGTCCTTCAGAGGTAAACATTCCATACGAACAAAACTAGTTATGAACACCACCACAATCGAGGAAGTATCCAACTTCCAATATTTAGGATACAACGGAACGTATCTGAATGACATCGATGCTCAACAAAAAATATATAAACGTCAGGCTACCTGCGACTGTGGAAAGCTAGCCGCTAGCCGACGGTTGGATCTCGCCATACAGAGGGGAAAGATCTCCGCCACCTCCTGAGAAATAAATGCACTACACGTACGGGAATTATGACCAGCCGCTTACACGCCCGGAACGCACAAGGAATGCGATTCCTGTGGTGTGTTCAGGGTTGCAGATTTATGGACCGTATTAGAAATGAGGTGTAAAAGGAGAATTGGGAATTACCACCTTACAAGAAACGATAAATATAGAAAATCGATAGACTAGAAGAATGAACAATGAGTGATTGCCCAAGCAGGCCTATTACCATCTCCCGAAAGGAAAAAGATACGTAGGAAGATCAAAGAAGAGTTGGCCTTCACTAGACAGTTTGGCCGGAACAGGTTCTTTAGCCTAATCCATGCAGCTGCTCCTGCTAATGATGATGGAAAAAGAAAAACGCTGACTCCAAATCTTTAGCATTGCGATTTACGCCCTGACACTCTCTTGAAAATTTTTATCAATTCGATCCATTTGAACGACAAGGTTCCAAAGAACATTTCAGTGTTTGGAGATAATTGATACGAAGAGTTGAAATTGCTCGTTAATTCAAACATCTCTCTACTCCAGAAGTGATTTTTGCAGCATGAGTTGGAGCTACTCGTAGCAGAAGTGAATGATCGAATTTTTGCAAATTTGGATAAAGTGAATGGGCGAAAGTCGCATTGTTTGATGTTTTCTTCCCAAACATTATATGAGTTGTACGATTTGTATAATGTGTTCTAATAAGTATTGTCATAAGCATCAAAAATGTTTTAAATAAAGTCACCTGGAGACGGTGTCGTTTGTGGACAACCTCAGCGCCTTGCATTTAATTCGCGTGATGTCACAGTTGGCCTGCTTGGTGCTGCCCTCCAGGAGCGGAGAACGAAACACCTCCCCTCCATTGATATGCAACTGATCAGTGCCCTGAAGTGATAACGAAGGTCTTTTGTTGCAGGATCCTCTTGGTTTGTGCTTTGAAGAGTCTTCCATCAAACGGGAGGATGCTTCATGGTTCTCAGGTGAGTCTGGAAAATGTTTCGTTTATTTTGCAAAGCCAAAGAACAGGCGTGCGCCACGTAAACCAAGAGCGGGGCATTACATTTCTAGGCCCGTTAATCCAATTTTCAGCCAGAATTTCTGAAATTATTTCTGTGCAATCTGGAAAGGTGGCGCCTCCAACGTGACACATTTCTTGGCGGAATTTTGAACATTTTTCGACATTTTTGCTGTTTTCGCCAGATAGTAGATTTTTGGCGATTTTTAAGGATTGCTATGGAAAATCGAGTCTTAAGTTGCCGAATATCAGTGGTAGGTTCCAATGTTGCTTCTCGTTTAGTCCCGGAGTTGCCCGTTACTGTACGTTCTCTTTGTACAAACTCCGGTTCCAGTTTTTCGTAATTGTAGAAAGTTCAAAATTTCTTCGCCAAGTTTGTATCTGAGTTTTTAATTATGATTTGATAAAATTCAATGGTTAATGCACCCATAAATGTATAATTGCTGGTTAGGGAAAGACTTCACGGGGAATCACTGGATTTAATGCCGCGTCGACGGAACGTGCCTGAGCGACAATCGGGACTCAACACAGCGTTTGGATGCGCGCTTTAGAAACAGTTCATGGCAGGAAACGAGCTTTCGAATTATTTTATGTGTGGCTATATACCATTTATGATGCATGTGGAAAAGTAACCTCTAGTTTACGAGTAGGAAAAGATTCGACACGAGGCCGATAGGACTCGTGGCGCTATCTTCCGAGCAAAAACAAGTCACTTTTACCGCGTGTATCATAAACCGTTTTTTACATCTCCCTTATGATGGTACTTCTTCAGAAGAGAGTTATGTAACCGTGTGCCCGAAAACGGTTCATTATCGACAGAAAAGCACAAATTGACGGACCGTTGTAACAAAAAATTGTGTTAATCCTGTAGGCCAAGTGGCGCAATCTTACCTGCAAAATAATCATTCTACCACGTGTCATACTGTTTTTAGACAACCATACTGACTTTTTCTCCATATTTCCTTTGTGTCCTGATTAATTTTTGCCGTTTTTGTGTTTTGGACTTGCTCTATTTGTTATTTTGTTCGTTTTGGTCAGACGAAAGTATTTTTTCTTTGTTGCATTCAAAGATTTATAATCATAGTCCCCTTACCACCAATGCTAGAATTTGATTTTTTAGCTCACTAGGCATACTCTGGAAGAGCCGCTTTTAGTACTGTTTGTAATTTATGGCATTTGTAAAAACAAAATAACAGTGGTCATAATGAGCTGCGTGTAGAATGAATGCGCTCATTTATTAATTTAATTTAATCGTTGAGGTACTATCCTCTTCAGGTGGCTGTGTTAATCCTAATATATACCAGAATTGTGCCGTAGACTACATGGTCGGCAAACTACATGGAGTCATACATGACTTTTTAATTGTAGACTATTTTTCCTCATTTAACCCAAAACAGTTTATAAGTAGTAATAGTAGAACCATGTTTAAATGCATTAGAAATTTTATTTTCGACTCAATTAACCAAAGAAATGTACCATACTCCGGATGAAGAAATGACAAGCGTCGTAACCACGTCATGAAACCAGTAGGAACTTGTTTCGAATTGCACATCAGAACACTGCATCGGACTTTTTCCCACCACGTGCAGTGTCGCCAACCTGATGCGCAGATATTGTGCAGATCCCTGACCATATCGCCAAACTCTTCACCCCCCGCAAGAGAGGTAGACCCGATAAGTAGTACACAGGCAATTCCAGTCATTTCTGTCACCCGCCCCATGAATATTTTTGAGACAAAACTAAGTTAACTTGAAATTAAAAAAAAAAAGTTTATAACGGTAGAACCCCTTCGGAGGTCATCTATTCAATATGTGGTATTGCTTTGGATAAATTGAGTAGAATAATTATATCAAACTTATTAATATTTAATTAATAAATGTTAGCAATGGGGCGGAGTCTGGCTCTCGTATATGCGGCCCTGCCCCCCAAAAATGATAGATAACCTTTGTCAACGCGAGGCACGTTAACCACGCGTTGTTTAAGTGTAGGCGTTGACTATCTTTACGCGTAGACCCACTTCACAGATAAATACGCGAAATGTTTTAGAATATAAGAAAGAGATGCAATCGTTTCTCATTTCCGGAGATGCGGTTTCCTGCCATAACAGCAGAAATTGATGTAGCTTCTGTGGAGTAGTGAGGATCTAGTGACCAATGGGAAGTAATTTTGTGTTTGTGCAGGCGCGGAGGCTGAGGGGAAGCGTAACGCCGACGAGCCGCGGCGGAGGAGACCGCAGGAGAAGACTTGCGCTTCGCCCTCGGGGCTGCAGGTGCAGGCGGGCCTTCTGGAGAGTCAAGTCCCCAAGGAGCGCCCTGCCGCCCTCACTTCTTCCGAAGGCCTCCAACATCCTTCGCACGCGCCCACGGGAGACACATCGAAGTCAAAGCTCCTCATTCACAACCGCACTCACACCGGAGAACGCCCGCATAGTTGCAGCGTGTGCGGGAAGGCATTCAGCGAGAAACATAAACTCCTCATTCACAACCGCACTCACACGGGAGAACGCCCACACAGTTGCAGCGTGTGCGGTAAGCAATTCAGCAAGAAATCATCCCTCGCTACTCATATGCGCACGCACACGGGAGAACGCCCACACAGTTGCAGCGTGTGCGGTAAGGGATTTAGCGAGAAGTCTACACTCCTCATTCACAACCGCACTCACACCGGAGAACGCCCACACATTTGCAGCGTGTGCGGGAAGGGATTCAACCAGAGAGCAAGCCTGGCCACCCATATGCGCACGCACACGGGAGAACGCCCACACAGTTGCAGCGTGTGCGGTAAGGGATTTAGCGAGAAATCTAAACTCCTCATTCACAACCGCACTCACACGGGAGAACGCCCACACATTTGCAGCGTGTGCGGTAAGGGATTTAGCGAGAAGTCTACACTCCTCATCCACAACCGCACTCACACCGGAGAACGCCCACACAGTTGCAGCGTGTGCGGGAAGGGATTCAACCAGAGAGCAAACCTCGCCACCCATATGCGCACGCACACGGGAGAACGCCCACACAGTTGCAGCGTGTGCAGGAAGGGATTCAACCAGAGAGCAAACCTCGCCACCCATATGCGCACGCACACGGGAGAACGCCCACACAGTTGCAGCGTGTGCGGTAAGGCATTCAGCAAAAAACTCAACCTCGCCTCTCACATGCGCACGCACACGGGAGAACGCCCACACAGTTGCAGCGTGTGCGGTAAGGGATTTAGCGAGAAGTCTAAACTCCTAATTCACAACCGCACTCACACGGGAGAACGCCCACACAGTTGCAGCGTGTGCGGGAAGGGATTCAGGCAGAAATCATCCCTCGCTACTCATATGCGCACGCACACGGGAGAACGCCCACACAGTTGCAGCGTGTGCGGTAAGGGATTTAGCGAGAAGTCTAAACTCCTCATTCACAACCGCACTCACACGGGAGAACGCCCACACAGTTGCAGCGTGTGCGGTAAGGGATTCAGCCATAAATCAAGTCTCGTCTCACATTTGCGGACGCACACGGGAGAACCCCAGCACAGTTTCAGCGTATGCGGGATGGCATTCAGCGTGAAGTCGAAATTCCTTATTCACAACCGCACACACACGGGAGAACGACCGTACAGCTGCGACGTGTGCGGGAAGGCATTCAATCTAAAACACCACCTCGCCTCTCATATGCGCACGCACACGGGAGAACGCCCGCACAGTTGCAGCGTGTGCGGTAAGGCATTCAGCAAAAAACTCAACCTCGCCTCTAACATGCGCACGCACACGGGAGAACGCCCACACAGTTGCAGCGTGTGCAGTAAAGCATTCAGCCAAAAACAGCACCTCGCCTCTCACATGCGCACGCACACGGGAGAACGCCCACACAGTTGCAGCGTGTGCAGTAAAGCATTCAGCCAAAAAGCGCACCTCGCCTCTCACATGCGCACGCACACGGGCGAACGCCCACACAGTTGCAGCGTGTGCGGTAAGACATTCAGCGAGAAATATAAACTCCTCATTCACAACCGCACTCACACGGGATAACGCTCATACAATTGCAGCGTGTGCGGTAAGGGATTCGGCCAGAAATCAAACCTCGCCTCTCACATGCGCACGCACACGGGAGAACGCCCACACATTTGCGGCGTGTGCGGTAAAGCATTCAGCGAGAAATCAAACATCGCTTCTCATATGTGCATGCACACGGTATGCCGGCACGCATTTTAGCTGCGACGTGCTGTAAAGGCCCATTCACAATGCAAACGTAAACAACATAAACATAAGCATGGAGTTAACATCAAAGTTAGACTACGTCCATAAGCGGACGTATGCAATGCTTTCGCATCAGCACGTAAGAGTTTACTTAAAATCTTGCAAGCTTCTGTGCTTATGCTTAAGTAAGACATACGAAACGAACCAATCACAGTACTTCAACTCAAAATCAAGAATCGAAATTGGAGCGAAGTCGATAGAAGATTAACGCCATATGGGCCATGGGCACAATTGATACCGTGAAATCGGTTCTCGCATCCAACCAATAGTAAACCAGAATGTCACACAGCCAATAGAAACTTTTTGCTTACGTTTATGTTAGACATTGTGAATACTTCAGTTTATCACTTTCGTTAATGGATGTACACCTGCCAAACTTTCACTGCTAATTGACTACAGGAGGAGAATGTAATTAAGCAAAGACTCGTAGTCCTCTTTCGTGCAAAAAAAGGAAATAATATAAGTTAAAAAACTTTGTATATAGAAATATAGGAAAGTAATTTAATACACATTTGTCAAATTGCCCGTGGAAATTCAGAAATTGGAAACAGCAGGTGGGGAAGTCATTGAAAATTGATATTAGTGTTTGAACCTGTGAGTGTGACTACTGAGTGAAAATTACATGAAGCAATAAATACAAATCTTGATGAATCTTCTCCAAAATGGAAAAAAATGTATTTCAAAAGCAGAAAATGTAGATATTGACATCGCATTTCCTCTCATTTCATCTTACAAATATGCTACAATTATGTGTTGTGATATAGAAAGACTGTCCAAAAAACATTGGTTTCTGAGAAAAGGGTTCATTGGACCTAGAAAAACTAAAAACAATGTTTCTGGTGCGCTGAAGGGCAATGAAAAATGTTCCAAGCCTAAATTTGTTTGTGCATGTTGTGCCAATATCGCGTGCTCGCCCAATGAATAAGTGTTTCACTCCAAATACAATTGTATGCACTCAGTGGTGGGCAGCAACTTCCTGTTCCCTCTCTCCCCTCCACGAAGCATAGCGCGGACCTCGAGCTGGTTCCATTTCGAACGCAGTCCATCCTTGAATATTTATATTGAAATGTGCAACTGTTAGGATAGCCAGGTCTGCTTCGAAAAAATAGCGATCAAGTGGGGGAGGGGGATAGTAATTTTAAAAAATTGCAATTAAATTAAATATATTCTTACATGCATTTTAACACATTAAAATAATCACTTCAAAGCTACTTCACGTTCGATGCATAAAAATATATGTAAAATATTTAATTACATTGCTTTTATGTGCATTTTTTATTTACTGCTCAGCATTGTTTAATTCTTTGTGTAAAGATTATTTTTTTTAATTTTAGTACTTCGTCGAGAATATAAAAATATGTAAATGCGAGTTAAGACAAATAGTATGTATATAATATTGAATACGTTTATTAAATGTTGTGAAACAATTGAGTGTGATTAATACTTTTTTCGGACAATCGACACGTTCCCTGTGCCTATAAACACATCAAAATATTTTTGCACGTTTAAATGACTTAATCATTTAATTGTCTTTTTTTTCAGAATATTTTCCGTACTTTCGGGTCTATTTTAAAATTCTAGGACCGTCCCAACCAGGTCAATTCAAAATTTTTGTAGCTACGGCAAGTTCCATGGAAATGCGTGCTGTAGAAATTGTAAATGTCTGTGACCCACGTGGGTTCACGGACGTATTAAAACCATCGCCTTATGTTTGTCATGGCTCAAAGGACGATAAACGTGTCAATGGAGGCCTCATTCTAACTTACGACAAAAAAGACAAAACGCTATTCTCCTACTGTATTCTCTTAGAGCGTACAGCTTTAGATTTCGTACCATTTATCATAAAATGAATAAATGAAAATTGTAGTAAAAAAATACCCCGTTTTTTTGTTCCACAAAACACTGAATATAATGTGGAAAAAGCGGACTGACCATTAAAATAGTGGACACTTGGGAAACCTAGTAGAGAGCGATTTATATTAGAATGGGATGATTTGACAGCTAGTGCTGTCAACACAACTGAAGGTTCTGTTGTGTCCTTGAACCTATTAGACTCCTTTCTCCATTCGTTCGTTTGCAGTTGGCTAACTTGTAAATGGCTTCGACTCTTCTTTTTGTGATGTCCTCGTCTGTCGAAACTAGTGCGCCACCAGTAATAATTGAAATTAGGACGTGCAGAGCTACGTGCTCTTCTGTAAAATTTCTTTTTTATAAACATTACATTGAATTTAGTTTTTTGTGATATTATGTTTGTTTTAGAATAGAGTCTTGAATGCGAGGGCGCACTGGTGACGGTGCACGTGTTTCCGGCTTTGCGCTGTGAGGCGACTGGCGAGCTGTGTTCGGGAGCGTCCCGTTTATTCCTTTTAACATCATAGAGATATGTTGTATTGAGAATTAGTATTTAAAATATTCATTTGACAAGTGAATACTTCAAAAGGAAAAATTCTGAAGAAAATTTAGTAAAGCCTTTAGTTGTTTATGCAAGAATAGTCTTTAGATGTTTTAATTGGTGAGATTGAATATAAAGAATGTGCCTATTATTCATCCAAGAAATAGATGAAAATAGACATACTAGATAGATATAGGAATCTATTGAAATGCATAACATTAGTGAAATATGAATCAATTATTAAAACACATGAGTTATGAGAGATTACTGCCAAGTTTTGATAGTGTAGGTGTTATAAATAAACCACCCCGTTCCCTACAAAATATGCATGAACCATTCACTGTTAAACGTTCACAAAAAGTCTCGAAAAATCATTTTTCTTTCTATTCACATTCGTAGTAGTTTTCTTTTACTCAATGTGAGAGCATGTTAAGACATTTTTCCACATTGGTAAATAAATTTCAATATTTCCCGGACTCGCGTACGTGTATTTATACGTTCTAACTAAGCGAAACTCAGACATCTCTATAGTGACGTCTTTGCCTGAGCCGTAAACAAACACTACGAAGAGGCGTAGATAAACAGCTGACGCTGCGGAGGGATACTTCTCTGAGTTACACGTGATGTTCACTTGTTTCGTGAACTGTCACTTTAGCCCTTTATTATAAAAATCGCTCTCTAACATAATAGATGGATAATATAATTTTTAAAGTTTATCTCAAACTTTTTTCCCGTTTTGAGCAAGAATGACAGGTATTTTCTTTGTTTAAAGTCATAATTACAGTATACAATGTATAACAGAAATAATGTGATATATATTGTGACCGTGCCCTCCCTTTGATGAGGGACAGTCGGCATTTTTCGCTCCTATTCGTACGGCGTTCGATGCTCTCCTCAGTGAGAGGGGGGGACGTAGATTTTCCCGAGCGACATCGTGCCGGCCACAATCTTCCGTCGTAGTGAGCGATGATTGAGAGAAATAAAAAGCTACCTACCCACTTTACGATTTGATAACATACGATTAATAATGTATTAAGGATGGTATTGTCAGTTTATTTAAAAGATTAGATTCAGTACCATGCATTCGCTCGTAGAGCGTTCCACACACAAATGTAAACGTCGTTTCTTTAGACGACAACCCCCCCCCCCCCCAAAGAATCAAAGTATTTCATTGTAATAGAGGCGTGAAATCGCAGATAATGTAAAATTTTCGATTCACCCAAACTGAACATAACCTCTCACAAGGCGATATTTCAATTCACATGTCATTTAATTAGGAAGTAGATACGAATTATCGAATGATCCATAACAAATTTTCTATTCACCAAAACTTAAGATGATTTCACACAAAGTGATGTTTGAATTCACAAACCATTTAAGTACAATGTGGATGTGAATTTTCAAATAATTACCATAATTTCTAGTGACTCGAAATAAATATGTTAATGTGATGAGTGAACGTTAATGTGATATGTCTCACGAGGTTATATTTGAATTCACAACCCTTTTAATCACTATGAAGATTACTAAATAATTCACCCATGTAGGCGGAGTTGTCCATAAATCGGCCGTTAAATTTACCTTCTTTAGTTCCACTTACTTGGTCGACAGGGCGTCGATATACTCCGTGGAACCTGATCATGGTGTGAACCGGATCCCCAAGATTACCCTACTCTACGTCGCGGCGCCGGCCACATCCACCCTGTCTGAGTGAATACGTGTTTCTCCACCGCGTGGCGCCTTTAGCTCGACCACACTGCCATGACGCTCTCTCATCAAATAACCAAGCTTACTCCTTCCCAATCCGCGGAGGAGTCTTCTGTGTCGGGAAAGCCGTATACCCTTTGGGGAAAGCTTGAATTCACTGCTGTTTTCACAGAGTTCCCCCACCATCAGACTAGCCTAACGATGACGTCACGGCTGGGTGTTTGCTATTGGCCAGCCAAGACTAGCATCGACGTCACTCTTGACCTGCGACTCATCGTGCGACTTTTCCAACGTTCTCTACTGGGTCGGTTGCCCTGACAGAGCAATGCCACCTAAAAAATTAGTGACTAGGTGGCATCATGACAGATCCTAGGGTAGGGAAACTTGGCGGTCAAAACGGGGTAATGATTTTTGCGTCATCTACAACAGATCCGTAGTGAGCCGAACTAAACGTGTGACGTCATGCAATTCAAAAAGCTGGCAACGTAGGCGTTGTTTTTTTTTTTCGTTACGTGCAGGCTGCAAGCGGATAGGTGCTCTTTTTTATGGAATTTGTTCAGCATTTTGTTAGTATTTAGAATGTCGTGCATTGTAAGTAGAGTGAATTGCGTCGCGATATTTATTTGCCGTGTCTAAAACTTTGTTTTCAGTATTTTGGAAGATGATGTTATGAAAAATGGTGATAGACAAGAACATTGCTAGGAATTTCGCCCTACCAGCAGCGGAGGTATTTATAATTCATTTTGGAATCTTGTTGCATAATTATAATTTATTATTTCATTTGGGAACATTTACACCATGCATAATATTCTTAAAAATTCGTAAATCCATGTAGTATAACCTAACATGTACTTGTCATTTATTCTGTTCTATTTGTTTGACAGTATTGTAATTATATTATTTCATATGGTATTGGACAAGTTTTGTAATATGTCCATTGTGTATATCCATTGTTTGCAATACCCTGATATTCAAAATGTCTCATTTTCAAATGTACATAATTCTTTATTGTTTACATTTCTAGAACTGGTACACTATCATTAGTGTATGATGAAAATGTAATTAATTTTATTTGCTTAGGTGTACGAGTTATGTTTCCATTCTGGAGGTGATCTTCGAGTTGCAGTATGATAACTGGCAAGATATAAACGAATTTGACTTCACTAACATTAGAAGATGGAATTGTATGAACAGTATTTCCTACAAGCTCAGCTCTCTTATCTTCTCAAAGAACATTTCAAGAAAATCTTATTATGAAGTGTGCCAGTGAATTTTTTTTTCCCTTGATGCTGCAAGTGCTGCTAGTCTTGATGATATTATAGACAAATATATTATATCAGCAAATAATAAGTGCCTTGTTTAGAAAAACTTGCCTAACAAGCACTGGAAATATATTAATAAATAATCAAAATAATTTTGAATGTGAACAATTAAAAATCTTTTGTTTTGAAATGTGTAATAAAAGAACTGTGTGTAATAAATAATATACTCTGAATATCTAAAGTTTATTTTAAAAATTTCAAATTATTAAGTTAGATATAATACTTTTTTTGGATATTTCACATACTTCAGTGGTACAAATGGTGGTTGATCCGGAGAGGGTGTCGTTCACTGACCTTTGGTTCCTTTGGTTCACTGATTCGGTTCACTAATCTCGTGATTCACAAGGTTATAGATTCACGGTTCACTTCTATCACTGGAGAAAAATCTTGATGGCATTGATTCAAAGCATAAGTATATACACAATTTGGTTGATCACAATTTAACTATGTCACTTTTCAAAATTAAGTTATACGTTTTTCCAATTACGAAACATTTTTTCTTCATGACGATACAATTCACTTCTAAAATTTCACTTCACAACACTCTTTTAAATCACAAAATTAAGACTTTAGCTTGCATGGTTGCTTGATTTACTAATAAAACAGCCTCCTAACAACACATTTAGTTGTTACTATGACTACATAATTATTTACTTCGTATTTTGACGAATTGTCATATAGCAAATTGGATATACCAGTTACAGTTATTGGAATTGAATTTGTCATTTTCAAACGAATTTTGTGGCGTGGATTTGTGTGTTTTTTTTGTTATTTCAAGTCCTTTTTTAATTGTTTTGGGTGTCTACCGAGATGGAAGGTATGAATTCAGAATTTATTTATGATTTGCGCCGAAAGGGAAGTTTGAATGTGATTCAGTTGTGTCAGAAAGTGGGTTTGCTTGCGTCTCGACGTGTATGTAATGTATGCCAGAAAGAAATGAAGTTTATTGAGAGAAAGGATATAACAGATGGGTTTGAGTGGATTTGTAGAGAAAGATGCCAGAATTTTCATTGTGTGAAAATGTCTGTACGAAAGGATTCGTGGTTTGAGAGGCGACTTATTAATTTACTGAACTTTAGTTCATAAGAAGTAAAGAGTGTTTATTTTTTCAGATATAAGCAGATTTGGTGATACGTTGATGAATCATTGAAGTTTTTCGTGTTATAAGGATGTTCTACGTAATTAGTGCAGATATGTTACACTCATTTTACTACCATAGTATTTTTAATACTCTAAAAATTCTATAATTTCAGCGATTATGTGAGTTGATTTTTTATATTTTTTCTAATAAAATACTGCTATCTTTGACATATAGTATTTGTTTGAAAAAATAGTGTGGTTGATTTTATATTATTAAAATGGGGGGTTTGGGGGGCGATAGCCCCCCAATAATAAAAATGTTTAAATAGAAAGTGTTAGTGAAATATACATAAAAAAAATATGTTACACTCATTTTACTACCATAGTATTTTTAATACTCTAAAAATTCTATAATTTCAGCGATTATGTGAGTTGATTTTTTATATTTTTTCTAATAAAATACTGCTATCTTTGCCATATAGTATTTGTTTGAAAAAATAGTGTGGTTGATTTTATATTATTAAAATGGGGGGTTTGGGGGGCGATAGCCCCCCAATAATAAAAATGTTTAAATAGAAAGTGTTAGTGAAATATACATAAAAAAAATATGTTACACTCATTTTACTACCATAGTATTTTTAATACTCTAAAAATTCTATAATTTCAGCGATTATGTGAGTTGATTTTTTATATTTTTTCTAATAAAATACTGCTATCTTTGCCATATAGTATTTGTTTGAAAAAATAGTGTGGTTGATTTTATATTATTAAAATGGGGGGTTTGGGGGGCGATAGCCCCCCAATAATAAAAATGTTTAAATAGAAAGTGTTAGTGAAATATACTGCGAATTCTAGAGCATATAAAAAAAATGTAAGTAGAAAAGATGCTGTTTTGGTAATTAAATTTTGGCTTTGAGTAGTAATGATAGTTTAAGTAGTATGTGAGTGTTAAATAGAAAAATTTATATTTAAAAATCTACAAATATGTGAGTTTTTATTATTTTATTGCGCATTCTAGAGCGTATAAAAAAGTGTTAAGTAGATAAGATGCTTTTTGTGGTAATTAAATTTTGGCTTTGAGCAGTAATGGTAGTTTAAGTAGCATGTGAGTGTTAAATAGAAATTATAATTCTTGCGATAACATAGTGACCATTACAACACGTGATCAATAAAGAAAGATTCGGTTCAGTGAGTCGATTCCCCTCTAGTGAACCGGTTTAGTGAACGACACCCTCTCCTCCGGATTAACCCAATAAATCCTGTAATAATATTATTGATAGTTATTGTAAATTGTATTATTGATAGTTATAGTAAAAATCTAATCCAATTTTTCTACATACATCGTCAAAATTCTGTCATCGGTAACAATTCGGGGTTGTTCTGCCCATGTGTTGGTTTCAGTGAGAATAGTTTGTGTGTGGACTTTGTGGAAATATTGTCATGGTGTGCAGTAACCAATCAGATAGCTATAGAAAATGAAAAATCTTGTATTGCAGCCTAAACAGAAATCTGTGCCAATTGTTTATTTTAAAGTTAATATTGTCTAAAACTTGTGAGAAACAGGCCAAATTAAAATTGTTATATCTTCCACAAATTTTCATTTCCAAAAAGATTTTTTTGTAAACAATGCAAATTCCCTCTTTAATTCCAGAACACTAAGCATATTTAGTGGTATGTTATTACTAACTACAAGACAAATCAACTTGCCAAACTTAAAACTAGTGTAATTTATACATGTTTCATTTTCCTTGTTTTTCATAGACTTACTTAAAATAGTCACTGAGCTGATGATTGATATTGTATCAAAATTACAACTCTGTTTTTGGCTAAAAAATGTCTTTCAAAAATTAAGGCTGGTATGATTTCGATCATGATTTAAATCAAATGATAATTTTTAAAAAATCAATGATTTAAGTTAATATTTATTATTTGTAATATTTGAAAAAATAAGTTATAGAGATGAAGACTTAAATCAATTACACAGTTTATACAAAGAATATCATATTTCATATACATTAAAATGAGCATGCTTATGAAATGAACAATCAACAATTTGTAGTAGTTATTTACTAATGGACTTGGATGATATAATGGTTTTTATCCAGCATTTCAATGTCTGTAGATAATAGCAAAAGGAACAATACACACAGAGCTAGTTTCAAGAAAAACACATTAAATCTTCAAGCATATTTGTAATTCTAGATTTGGGGTAGAATGTTTGCTAATGCCACATAAAGTATAACATCTTAGAGAAGATGAGCATTAATAAAAATGGAATTTTATTGATACTCACTTAAGAATAAAATGAATATTTTTAAACTTATAAAATTGGTATTTAATCTTACTAATTTTAATAATATTAACCTTTTTCCTTGTGTATATTGTTAAATACCATTTAAGTGGTAAGGAACAGGACAACTATTAAATAGAATTTAATATTTCAAAAACTGTCTAATATTGTTTTAAGTTTTTAAATGAAATCAGTTGTTTTCAACAGTAAGAGATTTTTTGATTCAGGTAATATTACAGAAAAGATGGTAAAATTTTTTTGATGTAGAATGCCTTTTTTCTGAACCATGCTAACAGGTGTTGCCACAAACTTATTCGATAATGTGAACACATGAGAAGTGATGAAACTATAAGTACTCAAATTTAAAGATTTTGTGGGTTAGGGCGGTATTGCACCAGACATCTCAAATGTATAGTATCTAATGTGAAAAAAAAAACAACTAAAACAAACAATAAGGAAATGATCCATTTAAAACTTAATGTTTTCACTTTTTTCTGCTTTTAAAGTAATTAAGGATAAATAAATCACGTCACAATTTTTAAGTAAACACATATAATACAATATTTCAAAATATTATTTAAATCAAGTTAATCTGAATCATAAGAAAAGCAGATAATACTCTTGAATTTTACCTACAGGCACCACAATCAATTCGCACAACCTTACTTTGAAAATGCGCGCCAAAACGCAACAGTTGCGCTATCTGCACCAGGCCCGTGACTGAGGAATCAAACTTGGTCCCCTGCCTTTCAACATTGAGTGAACTGGCCCTGGTGGGATCTTACACATTCTTTGCCCTTGCGCTGCAGCGTTTGGTCTCACGTTGGATTTTAACTTTCTCAACAACAGGAATATTGCTCAGCGTTTTGTGATCTTTGTTAGTGATGGAAGAGATTAATATTTTATCAGAAAGCATTATTAAAATAGAATCAGTAAGCATTTTCTGATTATTGGACATGTTAGAATGTGATTTTTCAATTGTTACCAGCACTTATTGAAGCTCAAACCGTATTGTAGTATATACATTTTAATTGTGTCATAGGTTAATGTTATGATTGCTTCTAAACGATTGTTTTTCTGTTACCTCTAGGTTAAAGAAGAACCGGTGGATGTGACTGACGATGATTGCTGTAATGACTATGTAAGTAATATTAGTGTTAGTGTCATAGTCTAATCAGTGTTTGGTGGTAAACGAAACGTAATTGATGATTTAACGTGGATGTGAATGACGATGATTGCTGGAATGACTATGTAAGTAATATTAGTGTCATAGTCTAATCAGTGTTTGGTGGTAAACGAAACGTAATTGATGATTTAACGTGGATGTGAATGACGATGATTGCTGGAATGACTATGTAAGTAATATTAGTGTCATAGTCTAATCAGTGTTTGGTGGTAAACGAAACGTAATTGATGATTTAACGTTTCGGGGATTAGAAGAAGAAGCCACAATTATGAAGGTGCAGGCTATTTCAGTATTGAAGAGTGCTGAGTGAGAGAGAGTGAGAGTGTCTTAGATTTCAGTGCCCAAGTACCCAGGTTGGCTTCCCAATTGGAGTAAGAGAAAATTGAAGGTTCCACAGAAATGCTTAATTTGTTGTTTCAAAAGGAGAACTGTGGATATTATGGTGAATCTGATTTAATAGTGTTTATGCTTTGGAATGTGATGCTGGAGGGGCTTGTTGTAAATAATTGCGTTGTAAAGAAATCAAACGCTATCAACATTACTGCCTTACAGTTATCTTGGATATAATGCTAATTGTGGGTGTGGGAATTAAATAGAAAGGAAAGGTGTTACCATCACTGGAGAGATGTCACAAGATTTTTAAAATTATTGTGAAAACATCTTCATTATCCTCAATTATCTTGAATTTATTTTCAAATTGAATGTTTTTTACAGCTCCATCAAAATGGTATATTCTATCACTAATTCGAAACCCAAGTAACTTCAAATTATTAGAACTTGTTTGGAGAAAAAAAAGACAACTAGAATATATTTTCTCATATGGTTGCAAATCTTCAGTTAATTTGTTCAATAGATAGTCCAATCAATGATGGTGCACAATGTTTTAACCGTAAATGTGTAATATTCTTAACTAATAAAAGCGGGAGATATTTTTACAAAATTGGTGTAAATGAAATTAGGTTTACATTAATTTTATTTTCATTTATAATACGAAATAAAATGGGTATATTTGAGTTTGTTAGTTATATTCCTTGTAAATCCTAATTAAATATTTAATTTCTGGGGGGGTGGGGGTGGAAGGAATGGAGCAAGATAAAATTGTATGATACAGGGCAGAGCAATCCACGGGTAAGAGGGCAGTGAATGCTAGGTCATGAATTATAGAAATGATTTCTCTTGGGTAATAAAGGATTGTAAAGAAGAATGTTGGTAATGTATTTGATTTAAGCTAATTAATTTACGTGTAGGTGTTAATACAAATAAAACAATTTACATAAAGTAGTAAAGTTTTATTGATTCTGAGAAACCCTAGTTGCATGAAAGATAAGCAGGGAGCTTTCAATATGAGGATGTGTTTTTATTATGTGTAATTGCAGTTTCTAAGAATAAAGACTTAGTATGTAATTTTTTTATGTATATTTTTTTTTTTTGAGTTAGAAGTGGAATATTTGTGTAACCAATTGTCATTGGATCTCACCTTTCCTTTCATTCATATAGCTTCACCATGTTTTATTTTGTGCACACATACATAAGCATAATGTAATTGAAGAGGGGGAAATAAATGTTTGAACGTATGTGAAAATGTGGTAAAGATTTGTGACCTCCAAACCCAGAATGAAGATAACTATTCCTAAGATGTGGAAAAATGGGCACGTGAACTAAGCTGAAGTGAAATTAAATTCAATGTTGCAAAATTGTACTATATTGTAAAAATAAAATTAAAAAGTAAAAAAGATTGGAAAATTTTTTGGATAACCTGCAGGTACAAACAAATTGCTTGGTCAATAGTTACCCATTGCAAATAACATGTCAAGCAAAAATATTCAGAAATACTTAATTCTATTTTTTGTGCAGAAGAAAGCTCTATGATATCGTAAAGAATTGTTGGTCTAATGTTTAAATAATATTAGTACATTTGTCACATAAATAAAGCATAAGCCATGTAGGACAAGTCACATATGTACATAATCATACAGTGTACAATACAGGTATTTCTAAAAATTTAATTCAATACAGAAATTAAAATTGAATTTAATGTTCTTACTAAATACAATGCTAATGAATTTTGTAACTGGTAGTGTAAGAAGACTAAAATTGAAAAACTGTAATTATAGGAGACTGATGCCAGGGCTGTATGGTTTAACGGGAAAGCTTTCAGCTTATTGTTGAATGTGTGTATTGAGATTGAGCTTTTAAATTCGCTAGGGAGTTTGTTATATAGTGTAATGCCTTATAAGTGTACATTTTGAAAGAGTGAAGTTTCGCTGTTTAAAAAATGCATATTCTTTTTTGTCTAGTATCATTGTTACGAACTTCTGTGTTTAGAGTAACAGAATCCTTGTTTCCCATAAGTGTCTTCTTTGTGAAGATTAATATATCAAATATGTTCATACATGGGAGTACTAGGATTTGTAATTTTTTAAACAGTGGTTAGCAGGACTCTTGCTTTTAGTTGTTTGTCATTTTTCTCAACATTCGCGTTTGGATGATGAAAGTGTGAATACATTTTTCGGGAATTTTCCAGAATAATTTTGTATTTTGGGTGCAAGTGACCATTTGCAAAGTACACTGTTCATAGCATATCTAAGTTAGAATTTTAATTATGGATGAAGACGGCATAACATGATTTGTCAAGGTTGCTGTTTAGATGCGTGATGTGGGCGTTTGATTTTAGATCATCTTGAATAGTTTATCCCAGGAATGTTATTTTTTGGGGTCTATTTTTACAGGCATGTTTATCATCAGTTGTGTTGGAGGCTTTTCTTTAGAGAGTTGATTCCAAAAGTTTAGTGAGACAGTAATTCTTGTTAGTAGGAGAAGTAAATAATTATCCACAAAAATGTAATAATTTTATTCATTATTACCGTGAGTTAACTTATGGGAAAACTCTTTTCCTGTCCTCAGTGGGTCTCTAGCAAGGAGGAGAAAATTGAAAAATTAATATAAAGGGAGCGAAAAGAAATAGTGAATTATGTGAAAAATATAATTAACAAATAATATGAAATAAATAATAAATAAATACAATAAAAATACTTACTGCCCTAGCAACGTGGATCACTTACAGATGTACACAACATGGTCTGAAGAATACAAAAACCGAAAAAGACTTTTGTGTGTGTGGGGTGGGGGTGAACCAGAAGAGTAGAAGGGATAGTCATAAACAGAATTAAAATTGACTGCTAAAATTGAAAAGTTCTGGACTTTTAAATTACAAAAAGGGCATATTTTAAACAAGTTGACTAGGTGAAGAAATTTTCAAAAAATGAAGGCTAAAAGAATTATCTTAGTCAGATTGTAGGGGCTAATCATTAAAAAGATTAGAAATGGGACTGCTTTTGTTTAAAGAATGTTCTTTCAAGATTGAAAAATTAGTATTTTTGAAAATTTTTAAATTATCTATTTCCCCAAAATGTGCATTTTTTTGCATTGGTTGAGTAAGAGAATGATTTTGAAGTTATAATTCGGGTCAAAGGAATAATTAAATTGAATCAAATGATTGGCAAAGGTGGAAGGGTCTACATTTTGTTTCTAACATCTAATATGTTCATTAATTCTAACTGAAAATTTTCTGCATGTTTGTCCTGCATCACAGTTATTGTACTGAAGGTGATAAATATCACTTCTTTCAATTGGGGGGGGTGTGATTTGGAACTAGGCAATAAATATTGTAGAGAGCTTAAAGTTTTATAAGCTAGTTAAGTATTGTGTTTCGTGAAGCATTGCAGTGTTTAGATACTGGACCTATGTAGGGGATGCAAATAAATTTCTAAAGTTCAACATTGCAGGGCAATGTTGAGGAAAATGTTTTATTCAAATCATTTATACACCTTTTTGGTAGATAAGTTGATGGACAGAGGATCATAACCATTATTTAATGCAATGGTTAGAATGGTTATGACTCCATTATTGAAACGCATGGGGATTTGTTTCTGATCTAGAGCAACAAGTATGTCATTTAGAAAAGTGAAGATCGCTGTGCCTGTAGAACTACCATTTCTAAATCCATGTTGGGCCTCTGTCGATATGTTACTTGAATTGAGAAAATTTTTTAGTCTATCATTAGAAACTTTGAGAATCCATATAGTAAGGATATTGGTCTGTAATTCATGAGATCGTGAGTGTGTTTTTTTTTTAATAGTGGTTTAATTTATGTTTTTTTGAGAATTTCTGGGAAGATAACTGTCAGTAAGGAGTGGTTTCAAACATGAGTGAGCGATTCTATTATGTTTCTTGCAGTATGTTTAGTGAGGGTGTCAGGGATTTTATCCAGTCCTGTAGAGAATTTATTTTTCATTTGATTTATGATTTTTTGTATTTCTGCAGGTGATGTATTACAGATACAATGGAGTTTACATTTGATGAGGGGGGATATTTGACTGTATAATTGTATTATTTAAGGAGTTGTCATGAATTAATTGTTCTCCAATTTCTGAGAAATGTCTATTGAATGTGTTTTCCACTGCTTGTGAGTTGCGCAGAACATTATTTTTGTCATGAAGTTCAATATTCTTAGTGTTTCTGTTTTTAGAGTATTTTTAACAAAGTTCCACATTGCTTTTGTTTTGTTTTGTGCTTTGGCAATAGATTGATCATTCATTAACAGTTTGGCCTGTTTAATTACTTTCTTCAAGATACTTTCGGATGTTTTGTAATAAGCAATGAAATCTGAGCTACATTTGTGGTGAAGGATTGTCTAATGCATGATTCGTTTCCTCTCACATGATGTTTTGATTCCTTTTGTTATCCATCATTTGTGGTTTTTGCGTTTTATTTTTTTGAAATAACTTTGTAATATGCTTATGAATAAGTTTAATTTGGTATTTGTGTCTGTTGCTTTGTACACCTCCCAGTTTTCTGAACTAAGACAAAGTTAACTCTTTAATAAGTTTTCCTGAGAGAAGTTTCGGTCTGTATAAAGTGTTTTTGATGGGTAATTTTTCACATTTGTTTTATGTAAGGTTTTAGTAATGAAATTCCTCATTTGATGAAAGTTGGTTTAAATTCGTCATATTTATATTATAATTAGAGTTCACAGTTAGCAACGAAATGTGAAGATTATTTTCATAAGAATAGTATTTTTTTTTCTACATTATCAGGGTTAGCTTTTGCCTTTTTGTGATAGGATTTTTAATCTACCCCTTTTTATTTTACTTCTCGAGAAATTTCGTTTACTAGGTTTGTTTTTAGATTATGTTTGTTTAGGGTCATTTCACATTGTTTCATTTAGATCAAGAAAATGTCAGCATATGTCACAGATTTTTATAAAAACTCTTCAGATTGTTACCAGCAAATATATGACTGGTAAAATTGGTAAAGTTTTAATTGATTGTGCTAATTGGTTGCAAAGGAAATTTGAATTGACGTTACAGGCTTGGGTATGATAACTTTTGCACTCATATTCACAAAATATATCATATTGTCGATCCTCTTTAAGATACAAGTTTAGATACGTATTGTTAAATTGCATGTAGTTGAACATGCTTCGTCTACAATGTGCCTAATAAGCTAGTTGAACTTAAATATTATTTATTAAACCACTTTATATTATTTTAATGATTAAAATTGAAGTTTGTTTTTTTTTGTCCATGTTGCCACACCTTCAAATTTCATTAACCCTTCAGGTAACAAGTATTCTTTATTTAATAATAATAACAATAATAATAATAATAGTAATAATAAGAATAAGAATAATTTATTTCCAAAAGAATTACATTGACAGTGTACAAAAACCATCACCATAAAAAAAACAATAAGAAAGAATAACAATTTTGTTTGACTACTTTACATACATTATACATCCTGTTTAACCTTTCATTATAAATTCTGGTCTTATCAGGTTTAAATTTAAATATATTTATTACATTTATTTTATCTTATTCAGTACACTTCAAACCCTCTCTAAGTATTAATTGGATTGTTGGTGATGTAGATACCTTTTTATATGATAAATGACTGAAGATATTGTCTGGTATCAATTTTAATCAACTTATGATCATTTCGATCGCGTTGCGATCATCATCAGAGCGTGCAGCTTCTGGGCCGAAAAAGGCCCGGTTTTCGGCCCAGAAGCTGCACGCTCTGATGATGATCGCAACGCGATCGAAATGATCATAAGTTGATTAAAATTGACACCAGACAATATCTTTAGTCATTTACCTCTCTAAGTACTTTATGTTCTTGTCAGAGAGGGGTGTGTTACATTGTACGCTTGTTTTGTTCTGTTTTTTTCTTTTTATCTTTTTTGTATTACCGTTGTTGATTATAGTTCACTCATTATCAGTACTGTTTGACATGAATTGTTTTCATTGGAATTTAGATTTTTTCCTAGAAAACTCAACAGGCAGAAAGAAATCAAAATCATCCAATTATCTAGAATAACAAATAAATTGTAAATAAATAAAAAGATATGTTAGTTGGCAACTGGTTATTATGAAAACTAAGTTATACTTAATTACCATTTTGAAAATTTGTAATGACAAATCAACATGCAAAACGAAATAAAATTATTATCTAAATTAACAAATGGCAGCTGACATTAACTTGAGTTAAATTGTCCAATTATAAATCATTGGAAATTAAATAATTGGACTCAAAAACAAAAATTGGTCCATACCGTGAACCATTAACGAAACTGAATGAGAGTAACAGGAGCATTATACAATTTTTACAAATTATTATCTTGTGTTAACCGCTGTTTATAATATGAAGATTTATAATAATTAACAACATATATAATTAACAACATAAGATCTTGTAATGACAAAACTCAACAGGCAAAACGAAAACAAATTATCCACTTATTCTCTAACCTAACAAATGGATTGTAAATAAATAAAACTAGATGGCAGTTGGCAACAGGCAAAAATGTGTATTAAGATGTACTTAATTAGCATGTTGAAGACTTATAGTGACAAATCAAATCAACAAATAATAGGACACACAAACGAAGTGTGGTCTATACAGAGATCAATTAACAATTGACATAATTACTTGTAGACAAATTACAATCAAAATATTATGTAAAATATAACAAAAACAAACAAACAAATAATGAAACTGAGAGTAAAAGATACATTATTTTCAAATTATCATCTTGCGATAACTGCTGTTTACTATATGAAGATTTAGTTGTACATAATTCACAACATAAAATCTTGCATTGACGAAATTCAACACGCAAAAGAAATCACAATCATCCAATTATTATCTTAACTACAAATTAATTGTAAAGCAAAAAATAAATTAAATAACTAAATTAAAACCAAATAACTGAATGAGTGTAACAGGAACATTATACATTTCTTACAAATTTGAATCTTGTGATGAGGTAGTGTACTGTATCAGTGAAGATTTAGTTGTACATAATTAACAAAATAAAATCTTGTAAAGGCAGTATAGCAGTTAATAACTGGCATGACGAGTTATGTTTTACTTAATTTACATCTTACAAGCTTGTGAATACATATCAAAAACATAAAAAAAAAAAAAATTAAATTCCCTCCCCTCCCAAATACATATACTTTTTAAATTAACAAATAAATTGTAAATAAAACAAAATGGCAATGGGCTACAAGCTAAAGAGATAACTCCTGAGCTATCTATTTTCATGTTATGCCTAGTATCTTGTGTACCATTCTTTTAATTTTTTTTTCAATTCCCTTTTAGATGTAACTTCTAATATTTCATCCGGCATTGAATTCAGCAGTTTTGGAATGGCTGTGTTAAGCATCCTCTCTCCAAATTTATTAAAAGTGTCTGGAAGTATGAAATTGTGTTTTTTCCTAGTTTCATTGCTGTGCCCACTGATTTTTCATTGAAAAAGTTTTTTTGCAGAATTTGAAATTCATACAGTTTTTTAACGGTCATGATTCCATGCATTGCTGCACTCACTTCCAGGGTTAGGTTTGTTCTGCTTATTTTTTCATTAAGGCTTTTAATGCATTTATTTTGCAGGTTCTGAATAATATCAACATGCGATTTTGCTGCAGCTCCCCATACTCCAATTCCATACCTGATCAGAGACTCAATTAATGAGAAGTAAACCAGTTTGAAAATTTTATAAGCTACGAAATCTTTAATTCTCATTAGTTTCCAAACACATGTTCTGATTTTTTTGCTTAATTCCAAGATGTGGTCCCTCCAGCTCAGATTTTGATCAAAAGTTACACCTAAATACTCCAGTTTGCTTACAGAATTAATTATATTATTACGTCGACAGTTCTTAAAGTCTTTGTGTATGCAGTCAGCTTTGTGAAAGAATATTTTAACTTGTGCTCTTGCAATTTTTGGAGCTGTAATATGCAGTATTCTGGTCTTTTTCTTATTTATTATTAAACCTTTATCATGGCACCATTTTTGAAATATTCCAAATTTCTCCTGTAACTCCATTTCTGCCTTCTTTTGGTCTCTGTTTATAGGTAATAGCATCTTGTCATCCGCATACATATAATAGGAACCATTTTCTAGATAATTTTTTAAGTCGTTCACAAATATTAGATAAAGTATGGGGCCTAGGAAACTTCCTTGTGGAATTCCCCTTTTCACAGTTTTTATTTCACTATAAGTATTATCTATTTTTACCCTAAATGATCTTCCTTCTAGATAGTTTTTAAATAACTGTAAAACTTTGCCTCTAACCCCTACGCTTTCCAGTGCATCTAACATCTTTTCATGGCTTATTACATCGTAAGCTTTTGACAAGTCGATGCTCAATGCTATCACATGCAATCCCTTGTGTAATTTTTCATTTAATACTTCTCCTAGGTTTTCCAATAAGTCTGTGGTGCTTTTGTTTTTTTGATATGCAAATTTGATTTTTATATATTATTTTATATTTTTCCAGGTAGTTGGTCAGTCTTTGAAATATGTATTTTTCGAATATTTTACTTATTGTGTTTAATATGGAAATTGGCCTATAGTTTTCATAGCTTGAAAGACTGTCTCCTTTATGTATTGGTCTGATAATGGATACTTTTAATTCATCTGGAAAAGTTCCCTCATTAATGCTTAAGTTGATAATTTTCGTTATAATTGGTGTTATTGAGTTGCTGTTCATTTTTATATCTCTTATAGCTATTTTGTCAATTCCTGGAGCTTTATTACAGTCCATCCCTTTAATTAAAGAACTAGTTTCCTCTAATGTGATATCAGGCAAGTAAAATGAGTTACTTTGTGTTATTACTTTTTTTGGCAGGTCTGCTAGGTTACATTTATGTACAATGTCTTCTGTTTGTTGTTGATAAGTGATAGCAAATCTTTCTACTATTTGTTCGATTGAGTTACTATTCCCTAAATTTCTTATTATGACTTCATCTAAAGATTTTTTCTCTGGTACACCAAGTAGTTTATTTATTGTTTTCCAAGTGTTTTTCATGTTGTTTCTGCTATTTTCAAATAGTTTGTTAAAATATTTTTTCTTTTGCTGCTGGATTTTTTTTGTTATGTCATTTCTGATTTTTTTATAATTAATTCTTAGTGTGTCTTTTAATTCTTTATTTTTGACTGAAGTCCTTTTCCATTTTTTGAACAAGTTATCTCTTTGTTTGATCAGTTCATTAATATCTAAGTTTATCCAGGGTTTCAATATTACCTTTCTTCTGCTATTGTTAGATTCTTTAGAGACTAACGCTTTATCATATAAATTTTTTATTACTTTGTACAATTCATTAGCTGTTAAGTTTTGAAGATTAAAATAGTAATAGCAGTGATAATAGTAATAGCAGTGATAATAGTAATAGCAGTGATAATAGTAATAGCAGTGATAATAGTAATAGCAGTGATAATAGTAATAGCCGTGATAATAGTAATAGCCGTGATAATAGTAATAGCAGTGATAATAGTAATAGTAGTAATAATAGTAATTTGTAATTTTATTAACTTCTTTAGTTTAGGGTCCAGATAAGTCAGAGACTTATCATGTGGTTTTTCATATAAAACATTTTAACAACAAATTAATACAATTATACAATAATTAATAATATTTTACATGTTTTATATTTGTACTTTATGATTGAACATAACATAGTTATTTGTATATGATGCAAATTAATACATAGTTGCATCACATTTTGCAATAACATTACATCGTATTCGTTTTGTACACACCTTATGAACATTCTTAATTTCACAGAAAATATTCCATGGTTACTCAATTTTGTTTATGAATTTCAATCTAGTCTCTTTCTTTTATTGACAAAAGTGTCCTGTACACTGTTGTTGGTTGTCACACTGCAGGTTTGTTTATTTGCAGCCATGATTTAATTTTGTTGTTAAAGTCTTTGTGGTTGGTTTTTGGGTATTTAATGTCTTTGGGTATCTGATTGTATAGTTTAGGTATCAGGTACTTAAGAGTTCTTTTTCCGTAACTGTTGTATGTTAATGGTATTTGGTACTATGGATTTCTTGTTTTGTACCCATTTGGTGCATCAATTTTGAATTTATTAGCATTATTGTTCCGAATTATGTTGAGGTACATGTAGAATCCTTTTGGTGTTAGTGTTGTAGCAATCTGGCAGGTCACACTGGCTGAGATTTCTCTTCTTGGCCATGATTTTTAATACTTTAGCCTGTATATTTTCCAATTTGCTTAAGTATGTTTGGCATGCACCACCCCAGGCTTGCACACCATATCTCAGTAATGATTTAATTAGAGAGGTATATATAATTTTCAAAATTTGTTCATTTACAAAAGTCTGAATTGAATACATACAGCCAGCCATCATTTTTACCTTGTTGAACAGGTAATTTGTGTGCAAGTTATATCTCAGGTACTCATCCGAAACAACTCCTAGATATGAGTAATGTGTTACGTAGTCAATCTTGATACATTTATCACTACATCCAATGGTTGTGCATTGATAATTATGCAGAGTTAATTTTTCTAATTATAAGTTTTTACGTTTTTTCCGAGTTTTGAAATGAATTACTTTGGTTTTCACAGGATTAGCATACAAGTTGTTTTCATATGACCAGTTAACAATGTTGTTAAATTCTGTTTGTATTTGGTCTTTACATTTGTTTATGTCGCTATTAGAGTACAAAAGAGCAGCATCATCTGCATACATGTAAAGTTTGCAATTTTCTATGTTTTTAAATTTGTTGGCATATATTAAAAATAGCACTGGCCCTAAGCAACTTCCTTGCGGTACTCCATGTTTGATAGTTTTGGGATGATTTAAGATATTGTTTATTTTGACTAATATTTTTCTATTCTCTAGATAGCTTTTAAACAGTCTTAAAAACCGATCTTCAATGCCTATTTCTTGCAGTCTCTTCAGCAGAATTGTGTGACTAACAGTGTCAAATGCCTTGGAGTAGTCAATGAATATTGCCATTACATCCTTTCCTTTATCAAGATTATTATTTATGTAATCTGTGACTTGGATCAGAGCTTCTTCTGTTCCCTTCCCTTTCTGGAATCCATATTGGTTTGTATGTATTATATGATTATATTTCATATATTGATTGAGTTTTTGTATTATGTATTTCTCAAATATTTTTTCGAACACAGGGAGGATAGATATAGGTCTATAGTTATTGAGATCACTCATATCTCCGCTTTTGTAAATGGGCGTAATAATGGAGCTTTTTAATCCTTCTGGGAATATTCCATTTCTAATGCAGTTGTTTATTAGATTGCTTAATATTCCACTTAGTACATCTTCATTGTTCGTAATATCTGTTGTTCTTATTCCATCATTCCGTGGAGCTTTTTTGATACTAGTTTTCTTTTTTATAATTTTGGTAAGTCTTTTTCATTTGTGCAAGGTAAATAAAAGCTGCAGTCAGTTGTTTGTTCATGATAATCCATCACTTTGTTATTGTTGCTAGGGTTAACCGTTGCATTGCTTTCTGTTATGTTTTCTACTTGAATGAAATGGTCAGCAAACTTATTTACAAGTATATCAGTTCTGAGGCGGCTCCCAAATGCCATCAGCAATTTGTCATCAATATTTTTATATGTCTTCCTATTTAGCATGTTGTTCACCTCCTTCCATATTCCTTGGTAATCGTTTTCTTTGTTTGTAATGTATCGGTCATGATATTCTTTCTTAGCATTTCTGATTTCATTGTTAACTTTGTTCCTGTATTGTTTATAGACTCTTTTATACGTTTAATTGTTGGGGTTAGATTTCCATTTCTTGAATAATCTGTCTGTTTTAGAATATTTATTAGTTAATCTGTCACCCATTTTTTATTGATGTTCCTATTTGTAGAGTTATTACGAAGCCTTTTTTGTATTGTTTTGGTATAATTCCTATATGTTGTTTTAAAGATGTTCACAATATTCTCTATGAACTTATCTGCATTTGCATCTTCACATTCATTCCAATTATGGTTCCTGATGCAATCGATTGATTTATCATGTATTTTAACAGTTGTGTTCTTGATGTCTCTACTCATTTTTACGATGTTTATTTCTTTGGGCTTATATTGAATGGCTATTGGGTAATGATCAGAAATTTTGTATTTAAGAGTGGCAGACCAAATTTCCTTAGCTTGCAATCTTACAAAGATGTGGTCGATTATGGAGCTGCGTACTATTCCTTCTCTGATTTTCTCTCTTCTGAAGTCTTCTATAGCATTCACAAACCCATTACTATACAGAAGTAGCCCATATTCATTTACTGTTTTGTTTCTTTCTATTATATTGATATTGGTGTCGCCAATAATGAGTGCAGGATGATCGTTGAATTCTTCCACTAAAGTTTTAAATTTTTAAGAAAGGATATGTTGTTTGTGTTGGGTGGTTTGTAGATTATAATTATTTCTGTAATAATTAGTTTTTTTTTCGATTTTAATGGTGCCAGTTATGGCTTCAAATGGATCTGCAATACAGTTTACATGATCAAATATTAGATTGCTTCTATAAAATACTAGTATTCCCCCTCCTGATTTAATTTCTCGGAGCGAGTAGCTTCTTTTATAGCCTGCTATGAAGTAGAGTTCATCTTGTTTTTTTAGATTAGCTTCTGTTACACTAATAATATCAAAGGAGCTATTGTTTAAGATGACCAAAAGCTCATTCCAGTGCTTTTTTAATGACCGAATGTTGATATGGAAAACAGACAATTTACCTTGAGTAGGATGAATTTCACCAGATTTTATGACAAATTCTTGCCACTGATCAATGTTATCACACGCTTTAAAGTTCACTTGATTTCTTACGTCACTAGTGTTCCAATCCATTGTGAAGTAGTCGAAGTAGTTTATCCAAGTCTAACAAAAATTTAGCATTTGTCTAAGTCCTTGACACTAGTAGCTGCAATTACGTTGCCATTGTCTTCTTTTCTCACTAATATTGTGCCATTTTTCACCCACACATATTTAATGTTTTTTAGCCTGGCTTGTATCCTCAGTTCTTTTAGTAGATTTCTGTTTTCTGGTGTCAAGGCTTCATTGAAGTATAGGCGATCCTCAATTAACTTTTGCTCCTTGTTCATATTATTCCACCATTTACTACCGTTCTTCCTAAAAACATTCCTCTGATTTTCTCCCTTAAACTTTACAACTAATATTGTGTTGCTCTTTATTGGTATTATTTGTGCTTGCGTCGCTTCACAATCCTCATCGGCACCTATTTTTTTTAGCAAATTCTCTATACTCTTCCATGGGAGAGGTGTTTTCGGTTGTTTTTAGTCCGTGAATTTCCACATATTTTCTTTTCTTACATTGTTCTATTTTGTTTAGTTTGGTTGCAAGATTGGCTATTTCCGTGTCTTTTTTTTTGACACGTTTCCCTTCAGAATGTTCACTTCTTGTTTCAGAAGTTTGCTTTCTTTGATATTTTCATGTAGCTTTTTGGCCATCTCGTCGAATTTCTCCGATATATGCTGGACGGATTTGATTAATTCTTGTATTAGTTTCTTCATACTCTGTGACAAATCGTGGTCCAGGTTTAAGAGGTTATTTTCTAGATTCCTCTCTTCATTTCTAGGGTGAGAATTTGATGAGCATCCTTGTTCGGATTAGTTTTCTCTGCATTTTATTCACCGCCATTTTGATTTTGCATCACTATACCCTGAGCATCAGTCTCATGAGGTCACATCATTTGCTTCTACTAATTAGTCAACGTGTTATGGTTTTGAAATATAATAATTGAATAAAACCAATAAAGTGACTAAAACTAACCTTTGCATGTATAATACGTTTAGTAACATTGAATCTACGTATCTGAATTATACTGATAACCTCTCTATAGCAGGAGTGCAAACAATCTTATTTTAGCACTAAAATCTAGCAACAAAGCACTTAATGAACAATTTTCTCAAAATTGGTTAACTACAGAAATCACTGAACATTAAACTTACAGCATATATAAGTTATGAAAATGGTTTAGCCTACTACCAATATTGACTTTGAGGAAATTGTGTTTAACAGGAAAAAAAAACAACTAAATTTCTTTACATTTTCTGCATTTCTGTCCTCCCAGTCATTTCATGAAAATTCAGCTTAAAGAATATGATAGAAGAGTAAAACCAACAGGCAAAATTCCATTCCAAAATTTGGAATAGTTTTTGATAAAATATAAATTTTAGCATTCCTGAAAATGGACAATTTTCACAGAAAAGTTTTCAAGAAACTTCATTAGACATCATTTGAAGCACTTGTACTCATAAATGCGATAAGGTGTAAAGAACATCTGCAATGTAAATATTATCAACTCAAGATACACTACATGACAAATAACATTTTTATGTTCTTTTGATAATTTTCAAAAATTTCACAATTTTTTTTATTTTAAAAAAGTTACACTTGTGAAATGTTTGGAAAATCAAAAGAATCTATCAAAATGCTATTTGTTATTTTATGTTGTGCATTTAGCATCATCCATGCAGAAAATTGAATGAAAAAATTACCAGTCATTTGTGAGAAAAGTGTTGTGTATTGTCTATATTTCACTCAAAATTTGCGCAAAATCTACCAACACTTAAAAAATGCACATGATATTAATTAAAGACTCGATACTACCAGTGTAAAGAAAGCAGAATGCCTTCCAATAGCTTTAAAAGTCAGATTTCGATCAGTTCTCGTAGAATACATGGCAAATCACATCACATTATTGTTTATAGTGATTATTTATCTTTGACATGCTCGAAGCAAACTAAGTTAATAATTATTGTAGACGAGGCAGCTTACCTCTATCATCATCGCCACAGCCAGGATATCAAACTGAGCAATTCTTTCTTCTCTTCGTGAATATTTTTTACTTCTCTCACTTTCTACAATTCTCCTTAGCACATTCATTGGCTTTCCGTCAAATCACGATGCATCGATGAAAATGCCAAGCAAAATATAAAATAACAATACATTTCCAAAGCAAACCACAATTGAATTCGCTTGCAGAACAAAAACTTCGAAATAAGTACGCGCTAGCATCAGCTAGCAACATCATTTTATGTACCGATTCATATACGTAAAAACTTAACTTCATATAACTGAAAAACTTCTTTCTTGTAAAAAAATTAAAACTATACAATAATTACTAAAAAAATTTAAGAAAAAAATAAGTTAACATGTGCAGACATAATGAAGTGTCTAGTTATATCTTCTGAAAAGTACACCTTTAAAAACACCTACCCATACGGAAGGCAATAAGCTACATTACTTCTGGGAAGCAAGCAAAGGAGCATTTATTTGAAAGGTATATTTACTTCAGCCAAAATCAGCTTAAAAACAATAAAAATTCACTATTTCACCTGGAATGTAACCACTTACTTGCCCTCGATGGAATAATACAAACTTTTAATTCTGCGCCTGAGAAGAACAAGGGTTATGTCAAATATTTTTTAAACCTATGAAATATACTGCATTAAACATGTAAATATACTGACCATATCTCTCTTAAGTAGAGACACCAGAGCCCAGGCATGGGAACAGCACGAGAAACGTTATCATCAGAGTCATCCTAAATATTTACTATGACAGAAATCCCTGAAGCATCCTGCCTAACTTCTACTTTCCAATCTTCTATAATTTTCTTTGTGTGTGTCATATAATTCTTCCAACTAAAGCAATGTGCAGAATGAAAAAGTACTTTATATTAACAAATTTTCTGCAAAAAAATCCCAAGACAATATTTTGTTTCTTCAATCATTTCATCTACAACATATCTGCACCCACATCAACTGATATGATTTTTCAAATCATGAAAACATTGGCCATCACATTGTATCAAAATCATGCAGAAAATAAAACTGCCTTATTCTAGGATTAATTCAACAAAACTTATGTTTAAGAGTACCTTTCCTGAACAATTACTTCAGAAGTTTTGAAAAGAAGACTCTTAAAGGTATGCTCAGGTCTTAAAGGTATGTAGTGCTGAGATAGAAAATGCTGCAGGTCACCCTTTCTCCATTTTGATGAAGGCCTTTTCACTTTCTATAAAATTGGAAATGACGAAAGGATGTTTAAATATTTCAGTTATATTCAAAGACAACATGCATTTCTTTTCATCTCTCTATAAATACATATAAAACATTCTACTGGCGAAGTTGATGTTCTCTAAGAAAAATTGTATTACTGATATAATTGAAATCACTGAACACCATTGAATGTAATAAATTTTCTATTCCATGCTTTTAAGTGAAACATCAATTTTCACCACTGTGTAGTTTTAATACTCGCTTTATAATCGGGTATTTTTATAAATGAATAAATGTATTATTTGAATGAATATTTTTCACATTTCTAAAAAAACAATTGATGAAATGGTACTCACCAACACAGATTGAACAGGTGCATTGTCCATTACAATAACTGATGGTTCTGCTAATCAAGGTAATTATTCTTCTTTCATCCACTTTTGGAACATCTCTGCTGTCATAGTTCTATGATATTCATCTACTTCTTTTGTCTTTGACGGAAACAATAGTTCTGCATCTTCGATGAAACCATTTGCACCTCCTGCATGTATGACTGTATATCTTTTACCTTCATCTAAATTTTTGCTTGAGCAACTTTCATTTTTATCTTGCCATGATGAGAGGTATAACCTAAAGGATAGATTGTTAAAAACAATTAGTAAAGATCTACTGAAATAAAATCATATTGAACCACTATGTAGGTGCTTCAAACTGGACAAACTATATTCATCATACACATAAGTCATTACACACACTGCTATTTTTCAAAAGATGCATTTCATTACAATGAAATCATGCCTTCTTCATTCACTTATATCTAAAATTTCATAATTTTCAACACTGCAAAATTTAGTAGATTTTTTGCTTGCCTTTTGAATAAAACCAAGTTTCATCCATAACCACAAATTAATAACCTTCAGCCTTCAGTTACATATATTCCATCAAAAAGTCAGATCTTTCAATAACTATTATCATTTCTTTCCATGCAAATATAAATAAATTACTTACCATTCTTATACATTAAATAAATAATGTGCTTAATCAAGCCTTTCCACAATCATCCACTACACATGTTTTGCTCCCTTCTATTCCTGGACACTCCTTTCTAGATTCTGAGCAGTATCAGGGTCTTGCTTCCAATATCTGTAAAATTAAATTCAACATTATCCAAAACAATTTCACCTGACACTTTATTGACATTTTATTGACTTTGATATGACACTATATTATGATTTTACTTTCAACGATGTTTTATCACTATAATAAAATATTTTTCATTGAACTTTCTCCTTTGTCGGAATGACAATACATTAAGTTGTGCCATAGCGCCACGACATGTTAGCCAACGTTCGTGAAATGAAATCGAATCATTTCTGCATGTTAATCACTGGGTTACGCCTCCAGGCATGATGCATGTGGTATGGCATCAGTGGCTATCAAAAAAACCGGTCACATGACTGAACGACCTGTATTAGCAGATCCTTTTGTAGAGTGGGAAGCTTAGTGGAGGGATGTGTGCTCTCGTGGTTCCGAGTGGTGGAATGCATTAAGAGAAGAGGAACTGGGACTTATTCTTTGGAGCAGTAACCTTCAGGTACTACCTCTAGACACCCTAATTATTTGTTCGAAAGGCATAGACATATTTACGCGGATTCTCAGCCTATAAGATGTACTGTTGTAATGTATTAAGAATGTATACGTGACCGGTTTAACCAACCCTGTATGAAATAACTTTGAAACAAGCTTCGAATGAAGGAATTAAAAAACGCTTGCTATATTGCTTCAAAACTACTAAAATTTTAGAAAAAGTTTCCATTGTGTAGATGTTGGAACACGGCGAACAAATATATTTTTGCAGTTTTCAAAAATTAAAAGTTAGTCAGAATCGGACTCGAGCCGTATTGATAAATATATCCGCTTACAAATAATTAAAACATTTGAATCCATTTTTGAGAGAATTCTGAAAATGTGCGAGAGTCTTCGTGTAAAGTATCTCCGAATACTAAAAATATTGAAAATCGAAGAGCCTCGACTGGAGCCAGATCGACAGGGGAGCAATCAGTTTGGGAAAAAAAGCTACAAATGGTTTCGGCGCTTTGTTGGTCAGATACGACAGACGTTTTGCGAAAAAAGAAACCACTTCGGTATCGAGAGAACCCAGAACTTGCATTTCTTTTTAAATCTTGAAATTGTTTTTTTTTTTTTTTTTTTTTTTTTTTTTTTTTTTTTTTTTTTTTTTTTTTTTTTTTTCAACATTACATTACATTACTTTTTATACACTACGTGTATTTCTCAGTATTTACGTACGTATGGGCGAAAATAAATTAGTCTTTGAAGAAATGTCAAGTAAAATGTTTTTAAAAAACGTGTAATTTCTATTTGATATTAATGCAATTTGTAAAGAGAATCATTTTCTCAAGAAACTCTACTTTTTCCCCACGCATAACTAGTGTCGCTTTAAGGCACGGCGCCATCTCAATTTCGATGATCTCTTCGAATTCTCAAAAATTGCGTGATGGGAATAGTGGGAGAGAATTGGGTTTTTGATCGTCGGTCTAAGAGCGCGTCAGAGACTGCGAGGTGTGGCGGTGAGGTGTGCGGTGCGTTAACCCTATGGATCTGAATTCGAGTGTCTGCGCGGACAAAAATTGCTTGTTGGAATCACTTTTGCAGGTTCGTGTTGTATAATGTTGTGGAGTCGTTACAGCTAATGCTATAAAGGGATTGATGTATCTCCACTAGGTTTGTTTTGTCATGTTCTTCTTTTGTACAGGAGGAGTTGGAGCCTCCAATGGCTGTGTTTATTAAGCAAGAAACGTCACGTACTGACGACGAGAAGGTAAGAAATAGAAAACGCGTTCGCAGTTCCCATTTTGGCGTCTGAGATCTTGTGGTGGTTGCTGGTCCATAGTCTCTCGTGATTGCGAGAGCTGTCATGATTGTGACTAGGAGAGTCTATCACCAGACGTAACGTTTCTAGATCATGTGCCTTCTTGACATTGCCTGGAAGAATGACAATTTATTTTGTAGATCCTGCCAGCTAACTTCTTAGAAGTGTTTAATTCGCAGTTATTATTACTATTTTATCTGTTGGATTCGAATCCGCTGCGGAGAGTAACGAGCGTTTCTTTGTTTGTGCGCTTCCGGTCTGTCACTGCGTGACAATGGAGCAACGCGTGGCCACCTACTTTTGTCTCAGAAGGGAAAACCGTGTCGGAAACTTTTGACGTGGTCAAAGCAGCTTTCCCAGTCGACCGTGTATGAGTGGTTGAAGCGATGCCGGGAGGGGCGACGGTCGTTAAATGAAGTCCCAAGGAGTGTACTGGTCTCAGATCGACGTGTGACATGTCGAATGATAGCAAACGAGTTGAATATAAACAAAAGTGTGGTTCCCACAATCTTGCGTGAAGTGCTTGGGAAAGATTTTCTCTCTGAGGAGCAGAGGGAAGTGCGGTCGAAACGCCTGACATGTGAGTGCACGAGTCCCGAGAATCCGAAGCCCCCAAGGCGCTGCCTTCAAGTCGAACGCCTAAACGCTCAAGTCGTTTCCTGCGACTCCGCCGGTGTCACCCGTTCCGCCTGGAGGGCAGACGGGAAGTGTGGAGGACGCGCTTTTGAAAAGAATCCGGCGCGAGCACCCACCGCTCTACAGATGCAAAGGCAGCTTCCTGCTGCACCATAACGATTGTGCGTTTCCGAGTGCAAATCAGGTGACAAGAAATTCAAGAGGCAGTGACAGCCCGTCTAAGACACATTCCGAAGACTTCTGGAAGGAACCCGTCTCTGTGTTGAAAGAGGAGGAGGGAATACAATTGAAATTGTATCAAAAATTGATTTTTTTATTATTGATATTTATTTTATTTTTGACAAAGTCTGAATACACGTTTTGTATCATCAGCGTGTACCATTCTCGATGATTTTCTGCGTTTGGGATCCCGTCCCGTGGTCAGGGTTCCTTTCCTCGGCATCCTATTACATCCTCTACCTATCGAACTGAAATATTATTTACTTCATACATCTATCATCAATATTATAAATCAGTAACATTAGCCAACATGTACAGCAATACATCTTGCTGAAAACATCGAATTATCTGACATCTTAGTTTTGAAACCTGCGAATGGGATCTAATTCTAAACAAATATAGTTGCAGACATTGTACAAGCCTTGAGTGTACATCAGAAATTTGGACACCTTCTCTGGGAATGATTTAAATAATAATTTAGAATGTACATGGATATGCACAGTGTGCAATAACAGAGCGAAATGCACCGTTTTATTACATAACGTTGTGTAGAAACTGTACCACAGAAATTACAGTATTTCCATGAATATTCACATGTTTTATATTTACCAATCGCCTTACACATATATACGTAGATATTGTGTTGGCATACAACAGCAATTTGTCCACAATTACATCTTACCTGCCTATCGAATGTGACTTATACTAAACAAATATACTGAGAAGTATCTCCTACGTTCTTGTGGCATGTACAGAAATTTAGAAATGGCTTCATCAAGCGATGAAGATGCGAGCTACGGCAGAAGTCTGACACCGCCCAGGAAGAAATCCAAATTCCGAAAGCGAAAAGGTTGAAAAAACTCGCACACAGCTATCAAATCCAACGAAAAATCAATTTATAAGTGGATAGGAAAAGCAGAAAATATGAATTAACAGCGAGCCGCAAATTCATGCGGAGGAAAGTTTCTGTGTAAAAGGTTTTAGATGTTTTACATTTTTATTTCTTGTCATTTAGATATACCTGATTTACTTATTACATGGAGAAAATTAGAAACTAATGTATTTTGAATTATATTTTCATATAGACGACGGTCTATACTGCCTCGACGACACGCAAGTGTCAAGAATGATAACAAGATAAATATAATTTTATAATAATGCGTATTATTTGGTCATCTGCAGGGCTTAATGCGAATTGCGAATTGAGTTCGAAAATGCGGTACCTCTGGCAACACTGTTCTCGTACCTCGGAAACAAAATAGCAACTAGTGGTAATACAAAATGGCACAGACTTTCCTGTATTAATTTTCTATTTCCTACGGTCTGAGGCATGGAAATTGGGATGCGGAAAACGGCCAAGGCTGCACTGATAACAAAACTATATGACAGTTTCCATTCGTTCGCGTTAATATAAGCTAATAATTTTATTTATGGCTAAAATACGCATCGGGCTTCTTTGGTACATTTATATAGAACGTGAAAACACTGAATTCAATGGTAGAAAGCTCTTTTCGTTTAAATGTGTGAATTAGAAAAATATATCACAGACAAGTAATGTGCTGGATAATAATTGAGCCAAATATGTTTATATACAGTGGAGTTTTGTTCACATTTATTTCCATTATTATACTATTTACAATACGTTGTTCTTACCTTAAACAGAGAAACGACAATTAAAGTTTACTACCACTTCCGTATTTACACCACTTATTTTAATTACGATTGATCTTTCTTATAAAAAAATGTTTTTTAGTATTTATCTTATCTGTAAACATATCTAAATTCCTTAGTCAAAATACGCGCCAAGCGTGGGAAGCGCGGCATATTCAAATTGAAGAAAATATATTGTTCTTACATATATTTATGTCACGCTTCGTTTAATAATTTCTGAAATGGTAGTTTAGGTGCAAGACAAATTGTCATATAATATTACTTAGCCATTAACAATATCGCGAGGAAGTACGTGCTGTTGTACCACCCCCAGATTTTGTTTTGTGTGCCTGTGTGCAGCAATAGAAATCAGTAAAGGTGAACGTGGGTAACTACAATTATTCAAAATTACATTAACCCTTCGAAATGAAATTTCAAGCTTCCGAGCGCAATATCTTACTGTCTGGAGGGATTATTCATTAGGTTCTTTTCTTCAGGATCCTCTCTCATCCTGCTGTGGCAGTGCCTCTATTGATGCAATAAAGCACGAGTTTGCTTCATTTTCCTCAGGTAAGTGAATGATATATCTTTTTATTTATTTTGTGAACAGAGGTTTCAAACCATTCGGATCGTGAGTGCAGCATTTGGTAGAAATTTTGTCGGAGTTGTACTCAAAGAAATGTGTAATTTCCCTATCGCTCTTAAAAGACAGCTGTCCCCGAAGCTCCACCAATATGAGGGTCTGACTACGCCCCTGAAACACCCAAAATCACTCAAATTACCAGCGAAATTACAAATTCGGGTCTCATTAGAGATCATGGGGGCTCACATTCCTCACATTGTGATGACGCACAAAATTATTTGCCAGATTTCCAATTTATTTGGCAACATCTGTTTGATTTACTTTTTCCTGGAAACTGATCGCGTCATCAGCTGCACGTGGACTATTGAATTGGAAGACCCATTTTCCATTATGTTTCTTCCTCTTGTGTTTTCTCTCTAATCTTTGTATGAAATGACAGTGCCATAGCAGTTTTCATGAATTCAATTGAAATTCCGAATTTTTTTCTATAAATACTCAGTGTACTTTATTATCCTATGAATTCATCGGTCACTGGTGGAATATTACCCTCACATAAGACACTTCGAATATGTTACTCTCTGTTCAGAGCACAGTGGTTTATTACATTCTTCACACTTAGTCCTTGTCTTTCTTTTCTTCGTTTGCGTTTTGCAGGTAAAACAGTCGCCAATTGCAATTCTTCCAGATGCACCTCCGTTTCCTGGGAATTTTTTGGGCAGCAGGTACCAGCGATCTTTCACGCAAGGATTCATTTCCAGTTTTAACAAAGAATACGTGTTAGCGCTCATTACATTCTTTATAATTAAAAAGCTATCTCCAGGATCAAAAAATAATTTGTCCGATACTACATGTTCCAAATTTTTGTGTTAATTTAATTGGATGGGTTCCGATTATATTATCATTTTTTCTAATACTTAACATGAAAGAAAATGGAAAAAGTAAAAATTGGGTACCATAAATTTGTAGGATCGTTTAAATTTAATTGTGTATCACCACCGCGTGCCGCCTTGGGAAACAATAGAGCAATATACATTTGAGAGTTCATTTTTGAAGGCGACATGGAAAATGAAGTGCAGAATTCTTTTGAATTCTTCTTCATTGAACATTAACATAGAAGCTCGATGAGACTTGGTTTCGTTAACTAATTGATTCTTACTTTCTCGCACTTCCAGTACTAACGTAAGAAAAGGAAGTATTGTAATCGTGAACCGGAAAACGGCGATTTTTTGACTCAAACTCTTATTGCCGGGCCCTGGAAAGGAAAAAGTCGATAAATCCAGTTGCTAAATATAGAAAAAATTCTCTAATACGTGGTGTAGACAGAATCCATGTTTTGTGGGTATCTCCATGCTGATAAATCGATTGCAAAACGTCTGTTCGTCTGTGCACAACGTTAGGGCGTAAATTGTCCAGCCGATTTTCTCCGATCACCAGTCGTTGTAGCTGATGTATTGACCTTTGGATTTTTAAACCAATATTTTAATTTTTGGGGCGATTTACATGAAGCCCCTCGGAAAATTTTCAAAAGAAAAGTTCAAAATGTTTTGATTAAATTTGGTTGTTGAGTAGTACAACGGATGTTTAAGGAAATGGTGCAGGTCGCATATTCGTTGGCTTCCCTGTTGTTTTCGAAAATTAGGGGAAACATTTAACTTCAAAATTGGAGATAGACTTTTCTCTCAGACAGTCTGATGTACAGAATTAGCTCTCTAAAAAGGGTCATGTAAATTTTTTTGAAAAAAATGACTCGCGTTGTTTCTTGTTGAAATATACACAGGTTTCACACTAACTACGGCCGCCAATAATAATGAATGATGTGAAAATAATTTCATTTTAATCATAATTTCCCAAAACCAATATTAATTCAATTTTTGCTCTCTCGCACTTTTACTTTACTTAATTCTACAATTCGTATTCTCAATGTATTGATGTATTAATACATAAAGATTACGGTCTGCAGACATAATAGCTTTCGAGGTAAATAATTCTTACAGAGCTGTGTTATTTAAGCGATCATTAATAAAATTATAATGTTGTCCAATTTAAGATGTACAACTGTGGAGTGCAAGCAACACCACCTAGAAACTATATCTGAGTGACAGTATATCCAGGTGATTAATTATGTATTAATATATTTAATTAATAATATGGTAAATAATTAAATGATTTGTTCCAGAAGTATTATCCGAGTGATTAATTTGAGCGTTTCTTGCAGCAGGGCCTGTATATCATTCTAATTTGTAAGATTTATCTTGTGGGATACGCGCGCGTGTTGCCGACTTGTCTTTCCATGTTCACCACACTTGGACCCACTGGGAGTAATTGCGCCTCAAAGGCATCTTACTGCGCGCACAGTTTCCAGTTTGTCTGTTGCGTCAGAACGAAAAATTGCGAGTCAATAATTAAATAACAAATTTGAAAGAATTGAAGCTGGTGGCATTCTTGGTTTACGTGTAATGTTTTTCGAGTATTCAATTGTTTTTGTATTTAAAGAATGTAATGCTACAGGACGAAGATACTATACGACAGACAATACGTAAAAATTAATTGTTGAAGCGATGTTAAAATAACATATTTCTGTAAGGTTGTAAATTCGTTGTTTCGAATGCATTCACAATGGGATTTATTGGATGGCACATATTTGTGGATGTTCCTTTTCTTTGTGAAATTATCCTTGCCTGTATGTATTTCAAACAAGCAATAGTGTTCCATAAAGAACGCCTTAGATGAACTTTCACAAAACCACAACAATGAAAACTGATAACAGCTCTATTTATGAAAAATTGTGCTCTTAGCAGCCCTGTACGACCAATACATTATTTTTTTTAATACAGCAAGTGTACAAATATAATTTTATCATGGTTATTTCATTTCAGAAGCACTTTATATTACACGGAGGGGCCAATAGTTTCCACTTTGCTTAGGAAGGGTCAAAAAATTATCTCTTTTATTTCCTTTTCAAACGTTTCCAATGTTCTGTTTACCTATTTTGAAATGGGTGGCTGAAGGTATTCGAGAAATTCTGTTTTTTTAATTTTGCGGATATATGGAAGAAACGTACAGTGCTGGGGGTGATATCGAGTTCTTCAAGTGTATAGTTAGGGATAAACCGGGGTACGTTTGTTCGTTTGTACGTACGTTTGTTAGGAATTTATTTTGGAACGTTTGGATTTTGTGAATATTGGTTTTGGATGCTGCGGCTTTTTTGGAAGAGATGAAAGGAAGTTTGTAATTGAGTGGGGATATAACTGATGTGTTTTTCTAGTAGCTGATGGAATTCCGTGCATGACATTTGATTTCCATGTGAGGCGTCTGTCAAATAATACGTTAGGTATTTTGCCGTGGCGTCCACGGTAATCCTCGCAATGTTACGGTTGTTATAGGCGAGTGTGGGCGGGTCGATGGGTCTTTGAATAGTGAATTTTTTTTTAAAAATCTTGCTTGCGTTTATCTGAATATGGCATTATGTGCTCAATCGAAAATACGTTGAGATCTTGTATATCCTCTAGGGGTGTTTCTTTGCCTTGGTCTGTTGAGTAGATTGCTGTGTCATATGTTAAGATTGCAATGGATGTTTGTACGTGTTTGTTTTGTACGTGTATATATATAATAGGGTTGGGGAGAGACTCGAACCCTATGGGACTCCTGATTTTATGGGATATGGTGTTGAGAGTGCACCAAGAAGTCGCACTACGTTCACTAAGGAAGCCTTCCGTTATGCGTGAAAGATAATGGGGAGTGCCAATGTTCGGGAGTTTGTATATCATCCCTGATTGCTATACTGTATCAGAGAATATTGCTACTGTATGAAAGTCATGAAAATCTTCGATAATATCCGCTGTCAAATGTAATGTTTGGTCGTATGTAGAAAGCGGAGGTTAGAAGCAAAACTGATGTAGAGGTATTACAGTTGCTGAGGTGAGGTGAGTATTACGTCTGGTGAGCATGCATTTTTCGAGTAATTTTCTCATGGATGACAACAGGCTGATTAGACGGTAGCTTGCTTGGTGATTTAGTTTTCCTTGCTTGTATTTGGAATGATATATGTGCATATTTCCATTTATGGAGTATGATATTCTCAGAGCTGCATTGAATATCGCAAGCAATTATTGAATGAGGGAGAAATGATAAGAAAATATGTGCCCATTGTTCGCTGCGCCCAGCGCTGCGTGCACGCTTTGTTGGCAGCGCTAATATTTGAGATGTGTTGATATAAACAGACGTGCGTATAATATTACATGACCGTTACTAAGGTGTGAGAAAGTATGTGCTCTTGCAGCACAAGTTAATTTGACGTCAAAAGATGAGATCGAAATTCTTCGATTAGTAATGAATTTGGGGATTTTGTTTGTCTGTAAAAACGTATAGAGCATTTAGCATTACTTGTTTAGGCATGTAACGAGTAAAGATTTCAAGTAAAAATAGATTTGGAGAATATTACAATACTATAGTATTTAACTATTACTATTATTTACTTTCCAGTTATATTTCACCGCCTCTGCCATGTCTTCCAATTGATCGTATTATTTATTAAGTTTTCATCATTTTACTTTTTTGTGTTGTGCTTACGGAGAATTTTTAAAAGGTAAAATATTTTTTGGATATGTTTGTGAATACAATGAAATCAATACCAGAACATTTTTTAACCTGAATTTTGTACAAAAATTTATTTTTTGTCACACATCCTTTCATTACATGATATTCTGAAATGAAGAACAAAACGGTAGAAATTAAGATATTACGATAACATAATGCGGGAAAGAATGTGCTTTGCAAGCACCACTAGTTTCACAGAAAAGTTTTTAGGGAACATTACAGAAAACATTTCAAAAGTACAAAATTGACATATTTTTGCTTTTAACAGAGGTAAAAAATAATATAATCTTAAAAATGGTCAAGTATAATTTTTAATTATAAATATTACAACTTTTTAAAACTTACAATTTTCAGAAATATAAAAAGTTTCAACTCGTTTTGAGACAGTGTGGCTACATTTCCCTCCCGGATTTTTTCACTCACGTTGCATGTTAATTGTTCGAACAAATGGTCCATTGTTGTTAAGCATCAATTGTTTGTTGTTGCTAGTCAGCTCAGTTTGTCTGATGCAATCGTTTTTGTTAACAGATGGCGAAAGTTTTGCAGCAGAAAGAGCCAGCACACTCCGGACACGACAGAGCAAAAGTACCGACTCTGATTTATTCCCTAACAGTAGTTACAGCAAAAATAACCAGACCATGCACCTTCCTCACGCGGACACAAACATGGTCATCCACACAGAAAAACGCTTTACATGTTCCATTTGCAAGAAGATGTTCAGTAGAAGGGGGACGTTGCATGGGCACGTGCGCACCCACACTGGTGAGAGACCTTTCCACTGTTCTATCTGCGGGAAGACCTTCACTGAAAAAAGGTACTTGGATGGGCACATGCGTACTCACACTGGTGAGAAACCTTTCCGGTGTTCTACCTGTGAGAAGTCCTTCACTGAGAAAAGTAACTTGGATAAGCACATGCGCATCCACACTGGTGAGAAACCTTTTCAGTGTTCCACCTGTGAGAAGACCTTCACCCAGAAAAGTAAATTGGGTGAGCACATGCGCACCCACACTGGTGAGAAACCTTTCCAGTGTTACGTCTGTGCAAAGGCCTTCACTCAGAAAGGAGCCTTGGATAGCCACATGCGCACCCACACTGGAGAGAAACCTTTCCAGTGTTCCATCTGTGAGAAGACCTTCTCATGGAAAGAAACATTGGATAGGCACATGCGCACTCACACGGGTGAAAAACCTTTCGAGTGTTCCATCTGTGAGAAGACTTTCACTGGAAGAAGTAACTTGGATAGGCACATGCGCACCCACACTGGTGAGAAACCTTTCCAATGTTCCACATGTTACAAGACCTTCACTGAGAGAAGTAACTTGGATAAGCACATGCGCATCCACACTGGTGAGAAACCTTTCCAGTGTTCCTCCTGTGAAAAGACCTTCACACATAAAAGTCAATTGGGTGAGCACGTGCGCACCCACACAGGAGAGAAACCATTCCAGTGTTCCATCTGTGAGAAGAACTTTACTCAGAAAGCAACATTGGATAGCCACATGCGCACCCACACTGGTGTGAAACCTTTCCAGTGTTCCGTCTGTGAGAAGACTTTCTCTTGGAAAGAAACCTTGGCTAGGCACATGCGCACCCACATTGGCATGTAAATTTTCCATGTGTAATCTATGAGAAAAACTGCACTTAAAATGAGACTTTTGATGGCACATGCAGACCAACATTTGTGAAAGTATTTGCGGTTATCCACTTATCAGAAGCCATTTGCCAAAAATGTACATGCACTACCTCTTTAGCACATACATAAGCAAAGGTATATTCACTGGCGTTTTAGACTAACTTATTTAGAAAATCTTAATCTACGGAAACTGCCATTTTTCTTTTCTTAAAGATGTTGCTTCATCAATGGACCAAAATGAAGCCCCCAGTGGAATATTTTCACATCTTTTGAAAGCTCTGCGTTATTGACCATATCATGTTGCTATCAAAATTACCTTATAAAATTCGTGGTAACGTCCTAGATTGGATTACCTTGTACCCTATGCATCGATCTGAAAGAGTAGAAAATACGTACTGGCATGAAAGGACTTATTTACTAATCTATCCAATTCTTTACCAATTGAATATGGGGTTCCGCAAGCTCGCTCTTACTATTCTGTAGTTACTATTCTCTTTCTGTTATACGCAAACGATATGCCCTCGTCTATCAAAAACGGAAGAACGTTTCTATTTGCCGTTGACACAGATGTTGTTTGCAAAAAATAAAAATAATAATAATAGTTCTGTCACGGAAATGATTTCTCTGCTTTCCGAAATTGTGAGTTTCGTGTCACGTGCGCCGAGGGCAGGGTGGGCAGTAGGGCTCGTGGATCGGCAGACAACAGGATGTCTTCGCAGCTCACACAGTGGTAATGCGGAGAAGCAGTAGGCCTTCAGCCTTATTTTTATCATGTGCACATGTAATCGCGCTAGAGCTACCTAATAAACTGGGTTAAGTCAAAGTGTGCGTGTGTATTTCCCCTGTACGCCAAGCCCCAAGGAAATATCTTCCTGTAGGGCGTAGGCAGTTCCGGATCCCTGTCAGCGAGTCGCTCCCCCATCCTTTCCCGAGCCTATCTCAGAAGCCCTCGGCTATGCCACCCCGTCAACCCATGGCAGTACTATTTTGGAAGTTTCTAATTGTTTTTGTAATAGAGAATTGGATGTGATGTATTAAAATTTTCTAGTCTAAAGAAATGTCTAAGTAAAAAAATATTTATCATTAATTCTTGTAAAAAGAGAAATGATTTATAATAGAAACATTTGAATTTTTTTGGTTTTACTTTAACAAAGGTGCACTTTTCTTGAAAACCAATTACATCAACATGAAATTTTCCAGAACTATTCCTGAAATACACTAAGTGTAAGGAAAATTCTGCATTATAGTTTTTTTTAAATATTTATTGATTTCGAGTCATATTAGATGCAAAAAATGTGAGTTAAATAAATCGTAATGAATCTAATCATGGTCATAAAATACGTACACATAAATTTTTGTCTGTTATCTGCAACTATGCGTAAAATGTGAAAATTGCATGTCAATTGTTTTTTCAGGAAAAGGTCCATTTATCTGAAAATATCAAAGGAAATTGCTTGTAAACATTGACGAGCAGTTTTTGGAATCTTTACATATGCTCACCAATGATATGTAAAATACAGGTTGCTCTTTAATGGACAGACATTACGAAATTAACAAAGATGTAAGCATTCCAAAGATGTATGGGAGAAATCTTATGTTTGCACTAAGTGGATTGTAATGGAGAATGTTTGTTGATTTGGTTTAGTAATTTATGTCAAGTTGTTTGTATTGAAATCATTATGTTGTGGCTTGAAAAACAGTTTTGAAATGTTTATTAGAAGATTGGCAACATTATCTTTTTTAGGTATGATGGTGAAACTATATTAAGGACCACTGTTTTTGGTTATTCAAAATGAACTTTTGAATTGAAAAAAATCCTTACATTTAAAGCCATGAAATATATCTTCATTTAAGCTACAATATATAGAAAGATATCAAATAAATGTCATATTTTGACAATTTTTTCAATGGAACATTATATTTTCCAAGAGACTTAAAACATTTTGTAATCATACGGAGGGTAGTTCATTGAAAGATACTAAAATGTGTATGGGAAAAATAAAGAAATATTTTAATTATTAGAAAACTTGTAGTGGTGGTTGTATCTTGTAGTTCATCCGTTTTGAAATGCGTAAGTTCCTGCAGCACATTATAATCAATGTATATTTTGCTACATTTTTTCAAATTATGATATTGAAATATAGTTGTTAAAGTGTAATATTTTTCTGTAGTAAATAAAGTTGCTTTTAAATAAGCTTTTTTTGCTGCAGAATCCTTGGAATTGTTCCGAAAACGTGTGTAATGGTTTGAGCAAGAAATCTAACATCTACTCATAAAATATTATTTATGGTTATAGATTTGATTTTGTTTGTTCTTCGAGTGGCTGAAAATTACTTTTGAATAACAATATTTTAAATTTAAAAATAAATTGCAATGAATTGATCTATGGTTTATCAAGCCAATGGTCGAGCTTGAACATGAACTTGGGACAAAATTAATGAGTTGAAACACTGGAAATTATCTCTAAAATTACTTTTCATAAAGTAATAAAAGGCATTGAAAGATATAAATTCAAGAACTTTGTGTTCTAGATTTGCTTTCATTTTATTAAATATTCAAGACACGATAAGGTTTTTTAGTTTTCTAAAATCGAAAAGCCTATATCATTATTACATAACGAATACTAAGACGCGAAAAAGTTTGTGCTGTTTTTGAAAAAGTATTCACTCGTTAATTAAACGTGAAAAGATGAAAACGGAATGTCTGTTCTTCGATTACTAATGTGAATTTGGGAGTTTTTTTTAGGTGTGAGCGTATGGAACATTTTCTGATCATGATCTGACGTGTAACGTAATTCGAGTAAAACAAGCAGATTTTGAGAATATTACAATTCTGTAGTATTTAACAGACTATTATATACTTTTCGAGTTATTTCGCCGCCGCTGCCTCCGCCGCCGATGGATCGTGTTATTTATTAACTTGTCATTATTTTTTTTCGCCTAGTGCTTACGCAGAATATTTAAAAGCTAAACTCTTCATTGGTGCATACAATGAATTGAATGTCAGAAATATATTTTAATCTAAAATCTATCTTTGAAAAAAAATTATTATTCTATTACCTTTATTTACGTGATAAACTAATAATTGAAGTACTAAAAGGCAGAAATCAACAATAACATAATGTTGCGAGAACAAATGTGTTTCTGTAGCACCGCTAGTTTCAGAGTAAGCTTTTGGGGGTTTCGAAAAATATCATTGAAAGTCATGTAAAGCACTTCCACTCGTAAATGCAGTAATGTTTGTAAATTGCTTTAAATGTCTATATTAATACCGCGAGACATTTCATAAAAATTTGCGTAATGTTTACTTTTTCGCTACGGAGTAAAGTGAAACTTTTGTAATCCTGCGCTAATTTTCGGCAGAAAACTTATTGCCTGGTAATGAAAAAGTGGATAAATCCATGTGCTAAATTTTAAAAGAATTCTCTACTACGTGGTGTAGCCAGAGCTCATATTTTGTGGGTAATAATGACAAAACATCTGGTAGTGCATTGTAAAGTATCGTACATGTATTGTATGTGGATATCTGATAGTGAGCTTTTAATACTGACACTTGATGGACGTGTTTTCTACGACGTGTGTTGTAATTATAAATTTCAGTCTTGTATGAGAATGTGTTCGCACCGTTAAGTAAGTCAGTTATGACAAATATCAAAGATTCGTAAATAAATAGGCAAGGCAGTGGTAAGATTCCAAGCTCAATGAAGAGAGGCTATAATAGATCACGCGAACGGCATTTTTTCGTTATTCGAATAATTTTCTTTCGCAATCTAAAAGTCTGACTATTACTCGCGAAACTTTTATTGAAGGATAACCTTGCTTTCCCTTCTCTGACTCAATGAACAGTTGAAGACAAGCCTGCTGCTTGCACTGATTACAACATTCCAAACAAGTTTTCACGGGCGCGACAAACTATTTTCTGTTGAAGACGAGAGCTTCTGTCTGCGATTTTTTCCAAAAAATGTAAAGAAATGACCGAATCAGGTGAAGATACATCACAGGAGATACTTCGAACTTCTGAAAAAGTTAGAACGCAAATTGTTGAGAAAGTTGCGAAGGCATGACTGATACTCCAGAGATTGGCATTCCTTTATAAAATCTTGTGGCTGATTATGTAACTAATACCCCCACTCTACCCGCATTTCTTCAATCCATCGTTCAAGAAAAGTTGCGCGAGTAATACTACATGATGAGTTTTTCCAGAATATTATGACATATCTCAGGCGCTAATGTAGTACATGTGCAAAATACACGCTACGAGCTGCATGAAGGCTGACAGAATTGGAAAGAATTCTGAATGTGTAACATAATGAACTTAATTTAGTGTTTAATTCTGTTATATGTGCATTCCATTTTAGGTTTGAATGAATTGAGAGACCTAGAAATTTTGTTACCTTATCATCAGCTAATTGCGTGTTGTTAATTTTCAATGGAGCATGCAATTGCTTATTTCAATTGCAAAAATGCATTGAAACTGTTTTACCTTCGTTAACTATTAATTTGTTATTACAAAACCAATTTGAAATTTCTAACATAGTACTATTAATAGTTTTTTTGCTAAGAACATTGGTGTCATCAGCAAACAATAGTCTTATACATTATTGTAATAATTTACTCCTGTAAGAAGTTTTGCTATTGTTTACTTCTGCTATTATTGTGAGTTAATCTTTATTGTAATTCAAGTAGTATTATAAAGTTGTGTGGGCCTGAAACCACATATGTAATTCCATAAGCAGTTACTATATACTTTTATTTTTATATAGGTTTTCTAAATGGTTCACAGACCCTCTAGCTCGCTAATATCTTTCAGCCAATTTAAAGCAAAAAGAACAAGGCATTATGTTTACGCAAAATCTTGTATGCCACATAATTTTAAAACAATTAAAATATATCAAATTCCATTCATTGTAATGATAAATTATAAAACTAACGTCATAAAATCCATAATCTAACTTGAAACTCTAAAAGCTTATCCAGATTTTTTTACTTCTGTAAACTTTAGTTCTTATTACTACATTCTGCAGTTTTATGAGTGACATGTTGAATCTCTGATGTTTAGAAAAATAATATATATACATATACACACATATATATATATACATACACATACATACATACATACATATATATATATATATATATATATATATATATATATATATATATATATATATATATATATACATATATATATATACATGGTCTGTGCCAATAGTTTAATAAGCTATGCGCCTTTTCAGAAACAATTTCATGGATGTTTCAAACCGAGGGAAGTAGATATAACAGATGTGACAGACAAAAACAAACTGGACACCTTGGTGTGTATTAATGGCATTCGTGGGTCCCTCACCGAATTGGGCAGTTTGCATTGTTCTTGTATTTATTAAACATTTTATTCCATAACTACACAACCTGTGCAGATTTATGAAGTGCAGAAATAGTTACATAATGCTGCAAATAATCAATGTTGAGATTTTAATTTCAATGCACTTTTTGGGAGGGTTCAAATAATGGAAAAAAGGTTTTTTTATACTTGTCTTTCCATTGGTAAACTTATACATTACACACACATGCTGCAGTTTCCCAAAAAATAATACTCTCAAATTGAGCTGGCTCGACAGAGCCCTACATATTCGAAATAAAACTTTTAATTTTGGGGTACCTACTTTAAAATGAAACCCCATTGAAATTTCAAAATTTTCAGAAAAGTGGCTTGAAAACAATCAATTTTTTTCTGTACAATTTTTAAATAAGGATATTTGATCCTGTTTATTTAAAAGTCTAATGTTCATATTGACAATTACCCTCTGAATTAGCTGTACTCTTGGTAGTTTCATAGGACTCTTGTTAGATTCAAATGTAGAGTCTAAAAGACTCTGTTTTCATAGCCTTAGGAAGAAACTTTTCATATTTATAATGCAGAAGACATTAGTGCCCTAGTACACATTCTATACTTGAATTTTTATTTCTTGGCGTGTATGCCGCTGATGACTTGAGCAGTGCTGGCCAGAGAGTATATATGCTGGCAATTGTGCGACATGACAGAGATGCAAAACACTGTGAGATATTCTACCAAGTAAAGCATTGGGGCATCAGATGAAGGGAAATGGTTCTTATTGGTACTTTGGTATTCTGGTGATATGATGTGCGTTAATCTTTATTAGCTCTGAAAATATTTGACGGGGCGGGATAATATAAATGAGGAACATTTTCCAATATAAGAACTGGTAAACAGCAAAAAGCATTTTTTCCCCAAACATTTATTTACATGAAGGTTGAAAAGATAATTTTTATTCAGCAACCTGAATCATCTTTATCAAAAATAAATACATACAAATGTGATTTGTTTCCAGTTGCACACATTCATCTTGGATTTCTATCTCCAATAACTTTCATAAAACTACTATCGATACATACATGAAAAATGAAAATGAATTCCTACAAAAATTACATTGTCTTATATTCTCTGCAATGATGACTTACAAAGAAACAGTCGCAAAAAAGACCAAAGTCCGTGAAACTTATAAAGAAGTCAGATCAGAAACGTAAGTAATTACGAATATACAAAAATTCAATATTTAATAAAATCCATAATTAAAGCAGATTTAAAAGCGTTGAGTCAATTAAAATTAACTTTGACTTAACTACATTACAGTGAAATCAACTAAAAAGTAGGTAGGATTAACTTGACATATTGAATAAAAACGTTAGAGTTAAAACTATCGAGTATGTTAATGGTCAGTGATAACTTATTGATTTCGCTACTACTGATAAAATTAAGAAACGTGTAAGTTAGGACAATTTCAATTTTCTTTTGTCAAAATGAGAGTGACTTACATACCAACTTCAAATGTTTAGAAAAGTTTAGTTTTATATTAAAAGAATTGTTTTTACTGAACTAGGTTGGTCCTGGATATATTGAATACTGAATTTAAGTAATTATATAATTTAAACATATGATCGGAATGTAGATAATAGTTCTTGTCCTAGAGGAAGGGGTGCTTCTATTGGTGTGAAGAATGAGTATAAAAATTCTAAACTGAAATTTTTTGATGATGAGGCACATCTGTTGGTCTTAAGACTGTGAGGTCAAGATGTGATTCTTCCAGATGTCTATTTCTCTCCTTCAAAGAATGAAAATTAGTGTTTGGGGGTGAATTGATGACGTATGGTGGCTCTAATTTGTTCAGTGCGAAACGAATGTTGGAACCTTCACAGGCTACCTAGTTTTTAGGTTGGTGTTGTTTTGTGACAACCAAAACCTGCTCTAAAACAGTGACTGATCAATGTCTATAAAGTTAAATAAAAAAAATAAGAGTATATACAAATTTTGCTCACCCAGCATCTACTTTTGTTGTTGTCCTTTTTTAATTGCATTAAATCTTTCAATCAGTAAATCTAGAGACGGCCTTCCACTTTTCTTTGCAACTTCTGGCTTTCTTTGCGACTTCTGCTGTGAATCATATATTTTTGATATTTCTTTGTCACTTAAAAAGATATCTAGTTGTTCTTTTTCATCCAAATCTTGAGAGTTTGGACATTCATCCTCACATATACTGTTAATTAGAGCAGAAAGTTCTCTATCATCTTCAATTACTTCTGATAATATGGGATGGTCCAGAAGGGGCGCAGTATGTTCTGCTTGAGTACTTGACAGACCCGTTTTATGATTACTATTAATCTGTATTGGGAATTCATTTCCAGCACAGGGATATTGTATGCGTTCTACACCACTCAATGATAAGTCCAAGTCATCTGAAGACACAAAAACAAAACGTTAATCAAATTAAGTAATAAAACAAAAAAAAAATGCTCATTGTGATCAAATGTGAAAGAATATCCAAAATATAGAGCTAAGTTTCCTTTATTACTATGTACAAATCAAAGCAGACACTTTCCTCCAAACTTCAGGTAACATCTTTTACAAGCAATTGTGAAATTGTATCATTTATTATAGCTGCTGCAACATTTCAGAGCTAAGATTGCAAAAATGGTGGGTTAATACCACTAGCCTGCGAATTTAAACTTTTTGTTTGTTGCCCAAAGTAAAAAATGTGATTTTATATAATGTTGATGTGCTGAATCCAAATTTTTGTTCTGTTTACTTCAATCAGTTAAGGTTTTCTAGCGTGTGTATTACTACAATACATTGTATAATAATGCGATTTTCATCACAAATGTTTTCATTATACATTTTAAAGAATAAACAATATTTAATACACACATTTTTAACACAATATACATTATGCACATTAATATATACATATTTAACTTTCTGAAATTAACATGTATGGCTATTAATACATGCCACTAGTGTTTTTGCATTATTTTATCTTGTTTACTTCGCCACTGGAAAGTTTTACACATTTTACACCCTCACTTCTTATCTGAGAAAGTCTTCCTGTTCCTTTTTCTTGAATGTTTGTCTTATTAAGGCATTTAACACTAATCTGCAGTCCAACTAACATCCAACAATAATCTGCAGCAATAAAGTGGCTAATGAAGCAACTATTTTACAACAATGGACAAGAGTGTGAAGGGAGTTCTCTCCAATATTAACTATATATTAAAAATATGGTTAAGAAACAATGGAATGAAAAATGGCTGACTACCTTCTCCTAACTTCACCTCGTAAGGAAATCTCTTATTGAACCCACCCTCCTGAAACTCCAATTCACTACATTCCAACAAGTCCAAATTACTAGACTACGTATCGGCCACTTTAATCTCTCACACATTCACCTAAAAGCAAAAGCTGACCCATTACCCTGTCCTAAATGTGGATCCCTAGTATCTCTACATCCCATTTTATTCTGGAGTGCCCTGAACTAGCCCGTATAAGACAGTCCTTAAATTTAAAAGATTATATAATTCCTTCTCCTCCCCAGAAGAATGTATAAAAGTCTTACGTTTAAAAACATCAAAAATTGATACCTTAATATAAAGACCCTTCTTTACCTATATCTCGTATACAATAATTCTTCAAACATGTTGTTAATACCAAAAACTCGTGTAATGTAAATAAATATGTGTATTCATCCCAATTATGTAAGTACCCAGAATATTAATACATTTTGACCATTTATATGCTTATTATAAATTTAAATTATAAATTGATGCTCATGGTCGCTTATGACCCAGTTGTTGAAAAGAGACCGTAAACCAACTAAAAAATACACGCGTGCACACGCACACAGATATATAAATAAAATCTGCAGCACACTGATGCTCTAACTTCCATGGTACCTTCTTTCGAACTCCAGCACTTTCTTGCAAAATCATTTGCCTTGTTATTTGCTTAAAAATTCTTATATTTTCAGGGAAATAATCTAGGTGAGGAATGAGGAATTGAATTTTCATACTTATGTTACAACAAAGTATGTGCTTGTATGCTTCAAGCATATTAGCCACTAAGTTTGAACAATTGGGATCCATGTTACCGAAAAAGTTTGAAACTTCACAGAATGATACCCATGCTGCTTTCTACTTTTCATCTGTAGTGTTTTTAAAAGGAGGCATTTAACATCAATTTTCTTATATCATTACCATTACTTTTTTAAAATATTACTTCAAATAGCATTAAGAATTTCTCACATATGTACTTGTAACCTCTTTCCAAACATAAAGCCTTTACAAATTGTTCCTGTGTTCTGTTTCAGAAGCATCGCTATTTGGGGCGTACATACTTATAAAATCCTTCTCTATTCCTTTCACATTAAAATCTACGGTTCCAATATTTTCATTGACTCATCCAGCTCTTAAAACAATAATCTTTTTAATATGGCGATGGAGACTTCTCTCTTTGCTCTAATTTCTTTGTTCACTCCACTAAATATATGAATATAGTATTTAAAACCCTCTTCCCCCCCCCCCCCTCTCTTACAAGACAGCAATTTCCACATCCCATTTCCTTAGCTTTTTCCAATACTACTACTCTTTTCAAATTAAGACGCTGTACGTTCCATTCATAAACCTTTTCAGTTTGCATTGTCATTTCCTGACATTCCTGTCACATTTTTTCTGTGACATTTAGCAAACCAGCATTTTTAAACAGGGTAGGGGTGCTGGCCCTACACTCCAAGCCCCAACCTGGAGGACCAGAGATTTCTTCTTTGGGGTTACCTGCCCGTAGACAGGCTGGCTTCCCTCCCGCCTACAGAGCCCTGCCCATCTTTCCCCAAGAGAAGGGAGGGGTGAATTTAGGAGCAGGTGGGAAGGGTAAAGGAATGGGAATATGCACGAGTGGCCTGATGGGTCGTTGAGGTATACCTTCGTCTCACTTCTCCACTAGAGTCAATTATATTAAGAGATTATCATATCGAAGAGAATATCCCTCAAATAAATTAATTAACTTTTACTCTCTGAACTACTGTACTTACAACTTCTATGCGTAATTCTCTTTTACTCGCTCTGAAGCTGTAGCAGGTGTTTCATACTCTTTTAGCAATTAGCTTTTTTGTATATTTATTATTTGCATTATGGCATGTAACCTGTTTCAGGTATTTGCTTTGCATATTTATTTGTAATTCTGAATATAGATCTACTTTCACCCCATACCCCTCCTCCTTATATTCAGGACAATATAATACAATTGTTCTGGCTTCTGAAGTGCATAGTAAAATAGAAATTCTGTTCCAGTATGCTTCTATTATTCTGATTTTCTATAGACTTGTGTCTGAGAAAGGGCATTTTCTGCATTCAAAAACATTTTTTCAGACAAAAAGAATCCAAATCCAGCAATACGAAAAAAATCATTGATTTCACTAATAAAAAGGAAAAAATATGTAAAATTGATACTAAAATTTGTTGGTTTAATTGACTGTTGCCCTTCATCATGCATATTCAGTTATTAGATGGCAGATATTTTGCAAGCCGATTTTAAAATTTGATAATGCATGAATATCTTGTCTTTACTCATCATTCAGACGATGAATATTATAAAACTCACATTTGTAAGATTTAAATACATTCGGGAACAGACTTGATTGCGAAGCTGAGCAATGCGCTCGGTGTTCTTGAAAGCTGCCCCCCCGCCCCCCAGTTCGCAACAATTACCTATCCCAGTATAATGCTCCAAGTGACCAAAGGCAAAAGTTAAAACTGCAAACGATAATAAGTAAAACAAACAAGTCAAAAACACTAGCTCTCCCGCACACAAACAAGTCAGCTCCCGACTATAATTGTTGTGAACCTTACCTGCGAGACTGTCTGAATCAAAACTTTCGTTATTTTTGTCTTCCACCAATTGCTGAACAAGCTTTAAAAATAAAATTGAAAAGAATTCATACAAAATTCAAAAGTAATCACTAATACAATACACACATGTATATACAAACAATAAATCAAATACTAATTTGCATTTCATCTTTTCTATATTTTAAATAGCCCTTATCACAGCAAATCAAAATCAGATATAATCAAATCTTTATTCATACTAACCTTATCTAAAATCTTGTCTACATTAGTTCCAGTTACAGACTTAGGTTTTTCAGAAGTGGTAGGAGGTTTCATTTTAGTCAAGGGCATACAAGCCAACTGCCTTCGAACCAAGCAATTTGCCGGTTTTGCAAAACCCATACTTTGTCTTCTACCAGTAGTGCGAGACAAAATTGGTACTTGACTTTTTGAGACTGGTGTACTATTCTCAAATTTTAAGGCTGACATTGGGTAATGTAAAGGAGGGCCTGCAATGAATCACCTAATCAAATGTCCATAATTTGACAAAGAAATCCCAACATCACACCACCTGCTGGAAACGTTATATGAAGGAAATAAACAATTGGCTTTGAGACAAAGAGTCTGGACTTCGAAGGCTTCATTCTCTCCTCAGAAATCAAGTGAGTAATGACATTTAAAAAAATTATTGTAAGCCATTTAAGTATGATGAAGAGGAAGAGATGGGAGTGTTCTTTCAAGTGCAAATTGGGAAGCAGAGGGGAGAGCGAGGAAGACACGAGAAAAAGAGAAAGTAAAGAGTATGTAAGGGAAAAATTGAGGAATGCGACAGATTGGGCAAGGAGATGGATTTCACTTATTTATTTACTATATGGACTCTTTTTCTGTCCAAATATGGAAGATAAACAAAAATTTATAAAAAAAATGTAGCACACAAAATTGCAGCATAAATAAGGCACAAAAATATAGGTTTAGGAAACTTGCAGATCAGAAAGCAATTTATGGAGTATGCTCTCCAACAGTCAAACATTAAACTGATTAGTACGCTCAGGTGAAGAGCTAGAGGACAGAGAAAAAGAAAAACGAGAGAGAGAGAGAGAGAAAGAAGAGGTGAGAGAGAGAGAGAAAGAAGAGGTGAGAGAGAGAGAAAGAAGAGGAGAGAGAGAGAAAGAAAGAAGAGGAGAGAGAGAGAAAGAAAGAAGAGAGAGAGAGAAAGAAAGAAGAGGAGAGAGAGAGAAAAAAAGAAGAGGAGAGAGAGAGAAAGAAAGAAGAGGAGAGAAGAGGTGTGTGTGAGAGAGAGAGAGAGAAAGAAGAGGGGAGGGGGAAAAGAAGGGAAAAAAATAGAGAGAGGAAGAAGTCTGGAGACGTCAGAGAAGGGGAATTGTGTGCACTTGTGTCATATTAGAGACAGAAAAAGTGGAGTATACTGTAATTTAAAATTTCTGTAAAATCTCTGAGAAAACTGTAATTTAAAATTTCTGTAAAATCTCTGTAATTTCTGTAATTTAACATGTCTTAATTGTTTTATAAAATACTGAAAAATATTTACTTCCTTCACAATCAAATTTATATTTATATTCTTTCATATCAGAAAACTGGTTGTCAATGGAAAATTAGAAACTTCTGTAAGGTAAAATATTTTAATTATGAATCAATTGCCAATATTTCAGAAATTTCACATTTTACAACTTACATTAATATTATGCATTTTTATTTTTGTTTCCACAGTAAATTTTTAATGAATACTCACCAGTAGTTGAACAAAACGATGGGAAAGAAGTCTTTAAGTCAGATGAATTGAATCTGTGTTGCAAATTTGCTTGGTGTTTCTGCCATTCGAGAACTCATTCTTTCAACTACTGTCATTATAGTTTCATTCGATTTAGGCTTCTCAAACTGATCACTCACGATTTGGGTTGGGACAATACGAACTGGAGAAGCACAAACCTTGGCAGGCACAACGCATTCTGCTAAAGACTCAAGATCCATTTTCACAGGTTTTTTCTTAAGTTTCATCCAATCACGGGCTGCAAAATACATTTAAAAAATAGAAAACGGAAATATGATTAAAAATAAACAGAAGTAATTCAAGACAACTCGAAATTAACCTCGGGCATCTTTGAAAACAAAACATTTTAAAACTTACCAATTGTTGTGACGTGTGTAATAGGGGTGAAACCAAGGGAAGCATCTTCTGCTGGAGAATTCATGTCCACCACAAGCGGAGAAGATCCCAGCAATGTGTTTATATCAACTGATGTATTTTCATCGACATCAGCTGAAACTGCAAGAACACATTGTTTATTATTTATAAGTACAAATTTAGTATTTAATAGTACTAAGACTGGTATTTAAATCAAACGATTTTTTAAAAAAGATCTATTATTTAAATCAATATTTATTTGCAAATATATTTCCATTTTAAATATTTGTAAAATAAAAATTACTCAGACAAATCAATTACAAAGTTGATGTAAAGAATATATTATTTTCCTTATGAACTTTTTCACATAACTGAACTATTTTCAGAAAATAAAATACAATAAAATGAACAATTACACAATGAACAATACAACTTATGAAACAAAGAACAATGAACAATTTGTAGTGGAGTTATATACAAATACATTTAGATTATCGATTAGTTTTTATCAGCACTTAATTGTCTGTAGGTAAAAACTAATTTAGCAGCAATATAGCCCTATCACATGAGATAGTTTCAAGAAAAACACATTTAAAGCATCAACAGGGCCCATAATTCTAGGTTTTAATTAAAATGCTCGCTAAAGTGACTTAAAGTACATCTTTAAGATGATGAGTATTAATAAAAATGGAATTTTATAATTGCTCATTTAAAAAAAAAATTAATATTGTTAAAACGAATGAAAAAAGTAGTTAATCTTACTAGTTTTAATAATCTTAACCTTTTCCTTTATGCGTATATTGATAAAATTCCATAGTACCTTCCCACTGACCGTTATTATACCCCAATAAGAAGTTAATATTTCAAAATCTGTCTAAAATTCTTATTAGTTTTTTGATGAATACAGTGGTTTTCAACAGTAAGTGTTTTTTGATGAGGGCGGTATTGCAACAACAACAAAAAGGTAAAATTTCCTGGAAGGAAGAAAGCCCTTTTTCGAATCTTGCTAATGGATGCACAAGCTTATTTGGTAATGTGAACACAAGAGTGTTTGAAGAGCACACAGCCATATGTAAATCAAATTTGAAGATTTTGTGGTAAGGGGGGAATTGCACTGGACCCATCATATTTACAGTATCTATTAAAAAAAATAAAACTATTAATAATAAATACAAAAACTGATAATTTAATAAAATTTTCTCTGCTTTTAAAGTAATTACGAATAAATAAATCACTTAACGTTTTTGGTTTAAGGAAAAAATATTTAATAATTTTTTAAAAAAATTTAAATCAAAAGAAGTTCTCAATGTAAGCTTATCTGCCACTTTCAGACCTTTTTCACGAAACAACACGCCACTCACAAGGATGTTCGAAGCATGTGCTGTCTAGAACCAGTTCTTGAGGATTTCCTACAGCTCCAAATACTTCGAATAGCTAGCATACTTCCTCTTCTTGCAACAATGTCCACTTTCATTTACACTTAATACAATTGAATCTTTGTTTCATTCTGTCGTGTTCAGAGTGGATACAGATATCCCCAACTTTCGAGCTAACGCAACACACGTTTCTTTATGGATTTCAACTTCCTCTAGAAGTTTAGATTTTTTTTCTTTTCCCCCAATAAAAGGACTGATTCTCTTTCTTTTTAAATCCATTACAGGGCAAAATTAACAACTATCAAAATTAAGTTTCTTAAAAGTTTTTAACAAAACTACAATACCCAATACGTTAGCTTCGATACTCGTCTGATGCTATAATGACGAGCACACTACACTATAACTGTACCAGAGTGAATGAATGAGCAAAAAGAGACCTCTTTCCACCATGAATGAACTCCAGACAAGAATTTGAAGCAAAAATATCATGAAAAAAAATGGCACATCACAGGTCTGTGATGGCTTCAAAATGTGCAAACAGTAGGAAAAATTTGATTTCAAATGTGTAAAAGTGGGGATAATTTAACATTATGAACATAGGAAAATTGAAGGGACCGGAAAAAAATCGGTGTAAACTGCGTGAAAACGTAAATTCCAGGAATGTAAAAGCAGTGTTGTACTGCATTATTAAATGTCAACTATTTTGTAAGAGATATGTGTACATTAGCTTGTTACTGCTTCCATGTAAATAAATAAGTAAGTTTAAATTTCTCACCGAGTTCCTCCAATTTCACAATAAGGGCAGATGGAACATGTTCATCAAATTGGACATTTGGATCAATGCTTTTAGCATATTTTATCTTCAGTATTTTCACTGCCGAAATCAATTTCAATTGCATGATGTCAACACATATGCGATTCTGCAAAGAATATTATAAATACCATCATTAAGATTTTTCAGTCATCATATCAAACACAGAACATACCCTATCAACTTCGCAAAGAAAGTCGCTGATTTTGGAAACCTTTTCATCTGGAAGATTGAATACTGGTTGACATGCACAGTCTACTTTCTTATAAATATGATATACATGGACAAAATAAGGTTGTAGTTTTTCTTTTAAGTATTTCAGTTCATTTAATGAATTATCCTTCTTTTTAATCATTTCTGAAACCAATAATGTAAAAATAATTACAATGTTACATCATATCACATAAATGCAGTAGCAACAATAATCATAACAACAAAAACTGCTTTAACTCAGTTACATAAATTCATTAAATCCACTCTACGATAAAAGCTTCGACACACTTGTGTTGCCCAGTGGAATACAGGCATGTGCCACAGAACACTGTTTTTACAGGAGAGAAGGATTTCTAAAAGCCTATTTGTTGTGGAACACTGAAACCTTATACTAATTGAAATGATGATTCTAATAGTTTGCATGATTGCATTAATAATTAACACCATAGAAATAATAAACCCTTATATTACATTTCCTTTATAAAGTCTTTTAGTTCCCGTCTTCAAATTCAATCTTATACATAGTGCCATTACATCAATTATTATAGAAATACGCATAAATTGATAGTATTATACACACGTTTTCCTAAACCCTGAAATACCAACCACCACTTCTTCGCTGATTCTTTCAATCTGCATAAGCACAGCTAGCCAAAAACTAAACAAAAGCTAAACAAAAACACAGGGCAAAAGAAGTGTAGGTGTTAGCAGTGAAAACAGCTCACTTGGCAAGTAGTGACCATGAAGGAGATGGCAGGGAAGCAAGAGGGATGGCACCAGTACAAGGAGTGGTAGTGGAAAAAGTAGCAACAAGACAGTGGTGATGGAGAGAAGTGTTGGTAACATGATTAATAGTGGCAGATGCAGGAATTCCCAAGGCCTGATTGTAGTAACAGAATTTTGTTGGTTCAAACAACAAAAGTGACCATTCCTAAACTATATCAAATGAACAAAGGAAGGGAACAATGGCTAAAATCAATGCAGCATTTCAAGATGATTGATTTTCCCAATACATTTTTATCTAAGTAATACTATTCAGAGCAGATCTTCACCATTTTGTGTTACTGCAAAATAGTTAACAATTGTTGCATTACGTTGATAAATATAAATTGGATCAATAGCAAAAGGATAAAAATCACCTGCAATTATATTTTTGTCACTTATATCAAGAAATCTTCTCTTTATGTCTTCATTCCAATAGCCTGCTGACACAACAAGCTGCAGAACTTCCATCTGATGGGCAACCGCTTGCTCATTTTCCTCTCTCCTTTGCTGAATTTGTTTTCTGCACACAAATAACAAACAATTCAATTATAATGTTTTTCAATTGAATATCATTTGTACTTTTGCAAAGACAACCGTTTTTAAATGTCATTTTTTTCTTCTTTTCTCCCCTTCTTCCTTTTTTCAGCTGTGTAAACTTTCATTTAGAAAAGATTTGTAGGGGACATAGGACAAAAAGGGATCTTTTACATTGCTCAGAACAGAGCTTTGAGTTTTGATACTCAAACATGGATTTTAAAGCTAAAATACACTGATTATTATTATCACCTAATGATCTTTTTTGCTATGACCTCACAACAACTGTAAAGAAATGAATGTTAAAAATAACTATTTTTCAGGAGTTTCAATTAATTGATCCAAACATATCAATAGGGTTGGAGTTTTCACCATAAAATGTAATAGTTTACTGCTGGGATTGAGGGCTTTCTACACATTTTTTGATATTATGACACTTTAGTAACAACAATTCTAAAAATTTGTTTTTCTGGGTTCTAATTTCAGCTCTGATATCACTGTGATACATTACACACACACACACAATGAAAATAGCAATTGAGCAAAAAATAATGCTGTAATTTTTTTAAAGTAATAATATCTGGTTTTATAAACATCTCAAAATTTTCTTACTTCTGATTCTTCAACAAATTCCCGGATTTTCCTCTGACTTTTCCAGAGCAATGAAATTCCCTGATTTTTTACCAGTTTTCCGGAAACTGACAACCCAGCCTCGACTCAAATAAGATTGCCTTCTCTATTTGCCTCATTGGCTATGAGAAACTAACAAAACATGTAAGCCTGGTAACTCAGTGGTGTTGGTTTGAGACTCAATATACTGAGCCGTCCTTAAATTACATAACGCAAATTTGGACTATTTTGAATACTTCCTCTCCCCCCTGTAACGTATGCTTGAACCCCGTCCCCCAAATAATTACATAAAGCTTGTGACACCTCCCCCCTCGTTTACAGTAAATAAAAATAAATTATCATAGAACTAAAAACCATTTGTATTAATTTTGTTTTTGTTAAAAATTAACATTTATGATGAAGTTAGAACTAGTTGGTGATGCTGACCAGACCTAAGAAATTTACTGAAAATTTTTGAGAGAAGGAATGATGCATGACAATTTCTAACAAGATGTGCACGTGCCATCGTGAATCATACATAGGCGACAGACTATTGTGCCAACTTAATTGAATTCTAGAACATATTACAGATCAGTTTCAATATTTTCTTTATAATCTAACAGATTCAATCAATATATCGTTGATAAAAAAATTATTTCCATTAATTGTAACTATTTCCTTATAATTTCTTTTAATAAAAAAAAAATAATATTTTGTTAATATCTAACCCTTTTAGTATGAGACTGAATAAAAGGGATTATTTCAGAAAAAGTTGGAAAAAAAATCACTGTAAAGTAACACTGAGTTTATACCCGCTATCCCTATGCAAGACAGAGTAACACTGCTTCAACTCCCCCCCCCCCCCCCCCCCTTTAAAGAGGCTTGACAAAGTCAGTGGATGACCCCTATGTAGTAAATACAGGATAAGGATGAAGATAGCAGAAATAGAAGGTAAACCTTTTATCACATATACAAAATGCCTCAATGTAGTTTCAAGTACAATTTCATTATCATTTGCCTTGCTCTCATTTTCAGTAAACAAATGTTCAGTAATTTTTATGATATAGTATTACATACATAAAATAGTAAAAATTCTGCTTTATGTCTATATCATTCAATATCCACAAAAATGTTATAGAAATTGTGTACATCTTTTGTGGAGTTAGTGAAATACAAAGATACAATAAAAAAACTCTTTTACTCACTTTCTAAGATAACGCAAAGTAATACAAAAAGAGAAATGGTTGGTTTAAAACAAATATTTTAGTAATTGGCTTTCTACAGTGATCTATAACATGTTATGGGGAAGTTTTAAAAATGCCAAATTGGAGGGAAAGAATGCAAAATTCTCCATCTAATTCTCATAATCTAATCTATAAAATTATTTAATAAATTTAAACCTTGAACAAATCTGAAAATGATCTTTTATTATCACAAATGAATATTACCTCAGATTATCACACTCCTAGGTAAGGTCTTTAAATTCTTGCAATATATCTTTGTCTATCTCTTAATCTGGCTCTGTAAATTTAGACAGGAAATAATTACCATTCTCAAGTTTAAAAATACTATTAGTGAAACTTACAAGGAAAAGTCATAACCAACTTACGATATTTCTCTTTTCTCATGATAAAAAGCATGAGACATGTTGTTATCTTTAACAAATGCTCTCTGCATCTCTGACCATGAAAACAAATCAAACTAGATGGGGTCAATAGCGGAAGGCCAACTTCTGGGAAGTCCTACAACCAAAATCATTGTAAGCCCTAGTTTTCTGTTACTTACTCAATTCATATGGCTTACTTATTACCTTGCGCAGAGCTTTGAAATGATCACAAAGCATGTTATTAAACTGTCTTTCATCCTGTGGTGTAATAAAGCGACTTGAAATCTCAGAACGCCAACTTGGTTTGAGGATATCAAAAACGAACTTCATTACATTCTGAAATGTTCGCTTATCTGGTAAGGACAGCATATTCTGGAATATAAAACGTAAGAAACGACAGAGTTCGCAACAGGTGTCATAATTATGTTACATTACCAAACTAATTTCATCAAGACCATAAAGTCGTTACCTCTTTAACAACAGACGCACAATCGTCATTTGGATAAAACTGCAACAAAAGGTGGAAATTTTCAACAAGTTCCTCTCCAAGAGAAGAACGGGATGTCATCTTGAGGGGTAAGTAAGAACTGCCCGATAATAATATGTGCCACTTATTAGTATACACACGTTACTTCAACTACTTTACCACGATCAACACGATGGACACGGGACGACACAAAACACTTCGGAACACCTCTGTTGTAATATTACTCCGAACTGTTAAGTGTGTGTTTTTCGCCGGCAGGACAGGGTTAAGATTTTTCGCGGGCTTATCGTACCAACGTTCACAAATACTATTCACACAGCTTATGTTGGCAATTCTTTAATAACATGCCACCACGCAGATATATACTCTTTGGCGTGAAAAAATAAAAACCCAAATATAGTTAATAAAGTTATGTGAAGTGCCCTTCGTCGCCGTAATGTAGTTCGCGTTTCTGATTTTTAGTTGATTGTTACAAATTGTTCGTAATTTGTTGATTTCCAAATGGAAGGGATTTGTATCTTGGCGGAAAATGTCATAAAGGTCGAAGACGTAAGTAGATTCACAAAATTTAATTTGCTATTAACGTGGCTGGTGAGATTGTTTATGAATAGTCTTAAGTGACGAAATTTTCATTTTCAATTTCTGCAAAGTACAATTTGATTTAACAAAGTTTAAATTTTTATGTGTTCAATGAGTTGTGTTGCTGCTAATAATGATTCGGGTGTTAAATTAACGCGTTTCGTTTCATTGTTAGTACTGGTTGGTTTTCTCTTTTCTAGGTTAAAGAAGAAATAGTCGTAATTAAGGAGGAATACAACTGGAATTGTGTTGTAAGTTCCAATGTATAGTTTCATTTAGTGTTTAGTTTGTCAAGAAATGTGATGTTGTCTTTTGTGACAAATTATAGGTGTCTTGGATAGAAAAAGGCAACCAGTAAAAGCAATTTAAATTACTTCGTTTTGCAAGCATAAAAGAGTGAAACTTAATTTGCATCTTGAAAAAAGACTTAAAATGCCATATTAACTCTGGAGTGCCTGCAATGAATATGTGAGATCCAAGTTATACATTAATTAAATGTTCCTAACTTATTACTATGCATTAGTCTGATATTTTATATATTTTGGCATTGTTTGTTTCTGTGGATGCTGGGCCTTTTATTTTTATTGTTTTGCCGAATCATTTCCAGTGTGCATGTGAGAACATGATCTCTCTGCTGCATATTATCTGTCAGATACATTGTGTTCATTGGTTGTGTATTGGGAGCTCCTGGTGTAAGTTATACTTAGTATGGTATTACTTTCAGTCATGTTTTTGAGAAGTGCCTATTCAGAAAATGTAATCTTTTGTCCTATCTACAATCGTCTATCACAATTTTCTCACAAAGATGAAGATGTGCAGGCGATGTCTGTAGGGAAATGATCATATGCAAACCTTCAGTTAAAAACTTAAAAAAAGAGACCAACTCTACATGTTTTTGTGATGATATTTTTGTGATGTATGTTTTTTAGAACAAAACCATTTGTGGAAATTGCATGTCATATTATGTAATAAGATAATGATATGTTAAGTGATAATTGCAGGTAGTTTGTCAATTTTTAGCTTTCTCTTCGTAAGTATTCAGACCAGGTTTCTGCTGTGTAGGATTCATTAACAATAGCATTGGGGGACATGTACAACCTAAATAAAACTCACATTTATGTAAATAGCGCTTCAGTTCATTTGCACTCACAAAAAGGTGCAGCAATATCTGAGAGATGCATTGCTAGCACAGACATGAGTGTATCTGTTGTGGGCACTCCTAGATTTAAGCAATCCTGCGATCCATCTTTATAATCGTCGGTATATTTTAGTGAAAGTTCATTCCCACCTGAGCTACGACATTTTATTCTGGGAAATTCATCCTTTGGCTTCCAGACTTTAGGTAATTGAAGACATAAAAATGAAGTTCCAAGCTCGTGATTTTGGTAAGCCTGTTTATATCGTGCTTTGTGTTCCACAATTGCCTTGCCTCTTTTTTACATACCAGTTGTTTTGTGAAAATTGACTCCTTCATGGGGGAATATATTTTCATCTTAACTGTTGTCTTTTTATAACTATAACATTTTTGCATTCTTTAAAACACACTTTATTTTTAAACAATTAAAATATTCAATATATTTGCGACTTAGTGTCATGTTAAAGATTTTCTGCTATAAAAGTGTCTATAGAAACTATACTGGGCATCAAAGAGGAAAACAATATTTGTTTGACCTGTAATATTTAATTTATTTTTATTTATTTATTCTACAAAGCCAATGGGATGTACCCAATGGTAAGCTTATATTTTACAAAGATCAAAACATTTAACAAAGATTTAAGCTTGTGCTATCAACTAAAATAAAGCATCTAGTTACAATAATAAATTGAAAAAATTCACTAAACGCAACTAAGATTATAAGTATTGACGTGTTACAGTAATAAATGGAAAAGAAAATGAGCTAACTTGTCTATTGTTATGTGTAAAGTTTATTGCCGCGTTGCTTAAAGTCACTCCTGGGTCATCAAAGATAATATTACATTCAGTACCTGTTGTGGGCACTCCTAGGTTTAAGCAACCCTGCGATCAATCTTTATAATCTTCGGTATATTTTAGTGAATGTTCATATCCATGTGAAATTAATCCTTTAGCTTCTAGACATGAGGTTAAAGAAAGTAATTGAAGACATGCAAATGAAGTTCCAACCTCCTGATCTTTTTTTTTGTAAGCCTGTTTTTATTATCCTAAGAATTCCACAATTGCCTTGTCCCTTTCTTACGAAACAGTGGTTTGATCGAAAAATACTTCTTCAGTGGGGGAATATATTTTATCCAAACCTTCTGAATATATCTATAACATTTTGTGGAGGAATCATATTTATCATCAAGTGTCTTTTAAATGGCTAACTAATAATAATTAACATGTAATAAATGTGCCTTTTTTACAATGCATTTCATTTTTTAAAACAATTACAATATGTATATGAGTTAGTGTGAAGTAAAACATTTTTGCACCATAAGTTTCTATAGATAATACACTGGACATCCAAAAGAAAATTATTCGTTTTAACAGTGGTATTTATTTTATTTTTATATATTTATGAATTTATTCTACAAAGCCAACAAATGACCAAAACATCCAATAAAGATTTAAGTAAGTAATATCAATTAAAATAACAGCAACTAGTTACAATAAGAAATGAAAAAATGAACTAAACTCAAGTAAAATTTAAATTATTAACATTATTAATTGGATTGTTGGTGATGTAGATACCTTTTTATATGATAAATGACTGAAGATATTGTCTGGTATCAATTTTAATCAACTTATGATCATTTCGATCGCGTTGCGATCATCATCAGAGCTAAAATGTAATACAGATATTATTAAATACAAATATTATTAAATACAAATATTATTAAATACAAATATTATTAAATACAAATATTATTAAATACAATTATTATTAACAGGTTGTAGGTAAGAAGTTATTGTATGTAAGATACGTAAGCAAACTGGGTCGTACATACCTAGCAGCTTCTGGGCCGAAAACAAAGTTCTGCGAATTTTTTTGGGCGTGCGTCTCGTTTAAGAACACCGCCGGTCGTCGCTGGGAGGGGGCGGGAAGAGGGGTAGGGTGCGGATGTAGGGTCGTAAACCGCGGGGCTGCTGGTGGAGGCTGAGAGACGGTCGGGCGGGCGAAGATGAGTGGAGGGGGAGGGCTGGGGGTGGGTTAGGGGTGTACACTTTGTGCTAATTTTAGCAGAGGTGACGAGAGTTCAGGTATTTGCTGATTGAGACATGTCATGTTCTGTTTTTTGAGGGCGTTGTGTATGTGTATGGTTTCTAATTTTATTCTGTTCCAGTATCTGTTTTCAATTTCTAGAATTCGGAAATTTATGTGTTTATCAAATGTGTGTTTGTTTAAATTTAGGTGATCCGCAAAGTGTGAGACTGTGGTAGTGTTATTTTTCCATGCTTGTTCGTGTTCTTTGATTCTCTGTGTGAATTTACGGCCTGTTTGTCCTATGTATATGGCATTGCAATTGTTGCACGTGAGAGCATAGACTCCGCATAAGGATGTAGGTGGGATTGGGTCTTTAGTGTTCGATAGTGTTTTATATAATGTATGAGTATTGTTGAAAGAAGTTTTTAGACCGAATTTATTGAGTGTGGAGGCTATTTTGAGAGAAAGGGGTCCTACATAAGGGATTGTGTGGTACGTGGCTGTAGTGCTTCTGTCAATTGGTGTGAGGGTAGTGTGTTTGCGGATATTGAGTGTATTTGCTTTTTTGGCTATGAATTTGTCAATCATGTTGCAGTCGTATCCATTTATTCTGGCTATATGTTTTATGGTGTTTATTTCTTTTTTTGTGTTTTCTGGGGACATAGGTATGGAAATTAATCGATGCACCATCGCATGGAAGGCTGCGTGTTTGTGTGTGGGGGGGTGTTGTGAAGAGTTGTGTATGATTGTGTCCGTGTGTGTGGGTTTTCTGAATATGTTAAATTCATGATGGTCCTGTGCTAGTGTGATGGTGAGATCAAGGAAGTTTAAAGATTTTTGTTCATTTTCTATCTCCGTGGTGAATTTTATGTTGGGATGTAGGGAGTTGATGTACTGTGTAAAAATGTAAAGTTGTCTGGTGGTGCCTGTCCATAGTGCTAACACGTCGTCTACGTATCTGTGCCAGTACAGGAGATTTTTTAGAAGTGGATGACCAGAAGTAAACAATATGTTTTCCCAGTTATCCATAAATATATCAGCTAATAAAGGTGAGAGGGGTGAACCCATGGGTAGTCCAGAATCTTGGGTGTAGAATTTGTCATTATATTTGAAGTAGTTGGCATCTATGCAACAGGAAATTAGATTGTACAGTTCAGTTTTGATGGGAACGGCACATTGGGATCTGTCAATTTTGTCTTTAAGAATATTTCCAATGTTCCAATGTGCCCAATTCCCAATGTGACAAATTCTACACCCAAGATTCTGGACTACCCATGGGTTCACCCCTCTCACCTTTATTAGCTGATATATTTATGGATAACTGGGAAAACATATTGTTTACTTCTGGTCATCCACTTCTAAAAAATCTCCTGTACTGGCACAGATACGTAGACGACGTGTTAGCACTATGGACAGGCACCACCAGACAACTTTACATTTTTACACAGTACATCAACTCCCTACATCCCAACATAAAATTCACCACGGAGATAGAAAATGAACAAAAATCTTTAAACTTCCTTGATCTCACCATCACACTAGCACAGGACCATCATGAATTTAACATATTCAGAAAACCCACACACACGGACACAATCATACACAACTCTTCACAACACCCCCCCACACACAAACACGCAGCCTTCCATGCGATGGTGCATCGATTAATTTCCATACCTATGTCCCCAGAAAACACAAAAAAAGAAATAAACACCATAAAACATATAGCCAGAATAAATGGATACGACTGCAACATGATTGACAAATTCATAGCCAAAAAAGCAAATACACTCAATATCCGCAAACACACTACCCTCACACCAATTGACAGAAGCACTACAGCCACGTACCACACAATCCCTTATGTAGGACCCCTTTCTCTCAAAATAGCCTCCACACTCAATAAATTCGGTCTAAAAACTTCTTTCAACAATACTCATACATTATATAAAACACTATCGAACACTAAAGACCCAATCCCACCTACATCCTTATGCGGAGTCTATGCTCTCACGTGCAACAATTGCAATGCCATATACATAGGACAAACAGGCCGTAAATTCACACAGAGAATCAAAGAACACGAACAAGCATGGAAAAATAACACTACCACAGTCTCACACTTTGCGGATCACCTAAATTTAAACAAACACACATTTGATAAACACATAAATTTCCGAATTCTAGAAATTGAAAACAGATACTGGAACAGAATAAAATTAGAAACCATACACATACACAACGCCCTCAAAAAACAGAACATGACATGTCTCAATCAGCAAATACCTGAACTCTCGTCACCTCTGCTAAAATTAGCACAAAGTGTACACCCCTAACCCACCCCCAGCCCTCCCCCTCCACTCATCTTCGCCCGCCCGACCGTCTCTCAGCCTCCACCAGCAGCCCCGCGGTTTACGACCCTACATCCGCACCCTACCCCTCTTCCCGCCCCCTCCCAGCGACGACCGGCGGTGTTCTTAAACGAGACGCACGCCCAAAAAATTCGCAGAACTTTGTTTTCGGCCCAGAAGCTGCTAGGTATGTACGACCCAGTTTGCTTACGTATCTTACATACAATAACTTCTTACCTACAACCTGTTAATAATAATTGTATTTAATAATATTTGTATTTAATAATATTTGTATTTAATAATATTTGTATTTAATAATATTTGTATTTAATAATATCTGTATTACATTTTAGCTCTGATGATGATCGCAACGCGATCGAAATGATCATAAGTTGATTAAAATTGATACCAGACAATATCTTCAGTCATTTATCATTTATTATTAACATTGTTATAGTAATAAATGAAAAAGATGAGCTAACGCATCTATTGCACTTCTAGGATACAGAAATGAATATTTTCTTTTCAATTCTTTCCAAATTCTTTTGTGGCAACCTGTATTGATAATTTAACTTAATAAAGTATATGAAAAAATGAAGTAGGAATTTACTCAGTTAAAAATATTTTTAAAACATCTATTAAACATATTCCTCAGCTCCAAATTATCTTGTTTTGTGTCTACAGACCTCCACAAACCAAACTATATATTATTAAAAGTTCTTAGAAAAACTAAATGTAACTTCAATCAATGTCAATAATTTCCCTTTTGAATTCATTGTGTATGGAGATTTTGACATTCTGTGAGAATTGAATTAAAACTTCTTAGATATTACAATAAATGCCATGAATTACAGTTAATTCCCAGAAGGTAATTAATCAAATAATACCAAACAAAAAACCATTACTTGATATGGAATTGCAGCTAAAGACTTAGAATCCAGGAGCACAAGAAACAAATTTGTACAATTAAATAAAGTGTGAACACTTACCGAATAAGGGAAAGTTGATACATGAAAAAGATTGTTAACTAAAAGTAAAATAAAACTACTCATAGTGTATTTGTTGCGGGAATTATGGGATGTGGGGTACAATATATATAAATCATAGTTATCAATTGCTTTCATTATACTTCAACATATGCATTCCTCATTAAGAGAAAATTGGGACGTGTCATGGAAAAACAATTCTTGTGTTACAGACACTAGAATAGCATGTGCAATCAAACAATCTTGTTTGCTATGCATAATAGAGTATCTAATGATTTACACCTCTTCTTCCAAAAATACAACCTCTGTTAAGTCATAAGGGAGGCTAAATATTTTGAATGAAATTACAAAATAAAAGCATTGGGGAATATACTAAAAAATATGACATCACCTACAAAGCTTGTAGGGAATAGGTCTTGAATTCATAACCACACTATCAATTGTAGGAATAGTTTATGGTTGTTTATCATTAAATGAAAATCTCCTAGATGGCCAACGTTTCAGAACTTAGAGAGGAGATATTATTGTGTCTCAGCCGGTATGTTGAGATTGACAGTATCAACACTTTATTGATCTACAAAATGTTGCAATGTATCTAGCAAAGGCATTTACAAGAGACATACCATTGTTTAATAGTTCAGATGAATAGTGCACAAAATTTAGGTGTTTCTAATCGGAACTTTTAGGAATATTTTTTCAAAAGTTTTGGCATTGGCAACGAATGAACTACATCAATTGGAGCAATAATCTCTCAAATCTATCCTAGATAGGAATTTAAATTCACTGCTTACACATGTTAGGTAAGCTGAATTCAAATCTTACATTTTATACTCTTTATGAGCCTTCATTTTTAAAATAATTGATTTTTTAATTCATCACAGTACCAAACACAACATTTTGACTTGTCTAACCTTCTTTTTGGAAAAAGGACTAGGTTCATAAATGAAGGTTACAACAGATAACGTTTTTATCATTAACATACGGAGTATCTTTTGGAGAAATATATGAAGGAAGTTTTTCTAAGCAAACTGTGATTATATACTCGTAGTAATAATCTGCATTTATGCCATACACCCAGTTTCTTCATTATGATCAATATCTATTGTTAACAGTGTTATCACAAATATCACTCGGTACATGTAACTAAGCATGGTAAACAACCTTTTGTTTAATTGTATCGTTTACAGTACACAATGTATGAAACATACTCAAAAAGTCCTGATCAAGATTTCTCCCGTGGACGTTCGATGTTGTTTTGTACTGATAAAGATTTAAGAAAATTATTGTTTTGTAGAATGTTCTCTATATTCTAAGTCTAAAGAGATGTATCATTATTATTAATGGAAATTCTTCAATGCATACAAATTTTTTTTGCTGACTTTTTTTAAAAACTGTATGTGATAATTGTCTGTTAATTTAAAAATTTGTCATAAGACATGGTTTTATATTTAGGTCCCACATTTCTAATGAAGACTTGTTATTCATAGGAAGAAGCTGAATCCAGTGCAATCCCATGCTCGGTAAAAAACGAACACGATTCAGACGAAGTAAGTACAGCTGTTTAGTTGAAAAGTGCGAAGAAGGTAAAATCAAATAAAAGTATGTATCAACAAAATACACTTAGCTATATTTCTAAATTATGAATTTCCTCTCCTTAAAAATAGAAAACGTTTTAGTATCAGTAAACTAACCACAGATATGATTTTAAGATATTGCTAACAAACATTTCACCCACAGTCCGAGCTCTACTCTTATCAAATCTAACAGAAGGAGAGCTCAACCAAACTTGAGGGGATTGTATTTGTTGCACAATGTTTGGTAATCCCTTTGTACCTTCGTTTATCAGAGATGATGTTCCAATTTGATAGCGATCATCATGAGTACATGTAGGTCATAAAGTAGATATCGTCATGGCAATGTGGAAGCTATGAATGACATTTCAAATCGACAATCGGTGCCTTTGTGGAAGAACAGGAGGTTGTTCTAGTGTCAAAGTTTAAAAGGGTGGGCCCTGAGTGGTTGTGAACTACTTGTCTATTCAATAAGAAAGAGTTCTGATGATGTGATGTGTTTGTAGTGATCAGTCTAATATAAAAGTACTGAAATGTGTTGTGTGTAAAGAAATGGAGGTAAATTTGTGGAGTTCAAAATGTGGTATCAAATGTCAAAACCTATAGACATTATGTACAAGCACTGCATACTCTTCGAACTCTTCCTCTCTGTGTGTGCTGCCAGATCTGAGTTTTTTTTAATAGAGTGCATTTAGTCATAGTGCAGTCAACAAGTCATTTTGCCTTGCGAAAGGTGAGGTAGAAGATTTTATATTGTTATTAGTAAGGAGGATTCCCTAAGTGTATGGAAAATGCTTGGCAAGGAATGTAGATGCCTCAAATCTATTTCACTTGATTCATTTTTTAACAATTTTCTCAGAATAATTAGACATTTATCTTGACACTGATAATAAAATATTTTAATGATGAAACATTTTGATAAAATATTTCTGCGTTTCTGAAAATGCTCATTTTCACCCAAAATGTTGGAGTTTATGAGAAATGAAAGAAATGATGTCAGAGCAAGCTATTTTTTATTCTTATAATTATATTTTTTATACATTTATAAAGACGTACATCTTTTGAAGCTCTTACACGATGGTGCAACTCTTTGAAGTTCTAAAACAATGGTGCAACTCCTCGCAATCATGCTTCGTGTAAGTTTTCAGATAGCCACGTGCGCCAGTGTCTCAATTCTTGGAATTCCGCTTACGCCACAAGGATGCAAGCTGGCGCAAGGAGGCGCGCAGCTGCACGCCTTGGGATTCCTAGAATCTTACAGCGTCATATTGCGCAGCATGCAGAAATCATTTCTTGTAAGACGCGCTAGCGCCCAACGACTGCGAGCGGACCCGGCCTCCCCGCCGCCCCTCCGCCCGTTATGCTTCGTATTAATTCCTCCTCCTGTCACCAGAGCGCACTACCTTACAGCATTCGCCTGCTCTCGCATGCCGCTGGTGATACCATCGCCACCGCACGGCTGCGCTGCCCGCGCGCTCACGCCGCCGCCAGCGCCCCCCTCCCTGCTACGTGTTCCCGGAGGGTGGGGGCTGGCCCCACTCCCGGTGCCTGAGAACAACCAGCAGCCTGCTTTCCCTTGTGTGGGCTTCGAGAAACTTCGCCCGCCATGCGCCCAAGGCGCCCCCCCACCACTGCCAGAGTTTCCGTTGTGCTGGAATTCTCTGGAAATCCAACCGACGCCTCGCCATCCGCCGAGTCGTCGAACCGCCAAATCAGTTCTCCTCTGGTCTTCATGCCGGTCGGATGTGCTCCGCGCCGCGCTCCTCGCGGCGTGTAATTAGTATTTGCTCTGCCGCTAAGATGGGCAGACGTGTTTCACGCCGCTCTCCACCCAAGTCGGGCGGACATGTCGCGCACTTGTAACTCTTTCTTTTGTGTAATGTCCAAGTTAAACGGACACGTTGCGCGTTGCTCCGCGACGTGCATAAGGCACCCATGGGTATGGACGCCTTTCTACAATGGTGCTTCGCCGTCTATACGTGTGACTGGCCCCTGCCGCACACGTTCAGTGCCCGTGCTGGTAACATTAGTGCAACTTACTAACGCTCACGCCATGTGGGCAAACAGTGCATTGTAACCATGTTCATATGTGTTATTTCCATGTTACGTGTATTAGTTACTACTTAACAAGCTAATGCACAATGCCACGTGCGCTAATTACTTTCACATGTGTTAATTCCACGCTACGTGTAATTAGTTACTACTTAACAAGCTAATGCACAATGCCACGTGCGCTAATTACTTTCATATGTGTTAATTCCACGCTACGTGTAATTAGTTACTACTTAACAAGCTAATGCACAATGCCACGTGCGCTAATTACTTTCATATGTGTTAATTCCACGCTACGTGTAATTAGTTACTACTTAACAAGCTAATGCACAATGCCACGTGCGCTAATTACTTTCATATGTGTTATTTTCATGCTACGTGTAATTGGCTACTACTTAACAAGCTAATGCACAATGCCACGTGCGCTAATTACTTTCATATGTGTTATTTTCATGCTACGTGTAATTGGCTACTACTTAACAAGCTAATGCACAACGCCACGTGTGCAAATTGTTCTCATCATGCATTAATCTCATGTCAAATATGTAACTTAGTTCATAGGTTAAGTTGTATCTTTATCATAGGTCAAATATGTATCTTTAATTTATAATATACGCTTATATGTTTTGTATTCTATCGTCTCATGGTAACAAGCACCCTATCAACTCCCCATCCTTGCAGTCCCAGACCTGCAAGGGTAGATATAACCTGTTTTCTCTTCACAGGAGTCTGGGTGGTCCTTCGAAGTCAATCTAATTAATCTAATTAATGGGCTATGGTTGGAATGTTTGGGAGGAGTCGAAGTTTCATTATTTCACAAACCAGTCCACTTTGCTCGACTCCCCCATCCAAATGATTTGAAGTAATCGTATTCACAATAACATTTTCACCCAAAAGGGAGTTTTCGAGAAATATAAGAAATGATTTGAATACTTGTACTCACAATAACAATGCTTACAAATCACCATTAATGTAAAAATTAACAGCGTGAGATATTTAGAAAATACAATTGTGTAATATTTGTAAAAAGAAAACGTCAAATACTTTATTTTGTCCAACCGTACCAAAAAATAAAGAAAATGATTGGAACAGTTTTTGAGAAAATGGCAGTTGAGCATTCCTGAAAATGCCCAATTTTCAGCTAATTTTTACAAAAATGTGTAGTTTTCGAAAAACATCAGACATTTTAAGCACGTTTCACACAACACAATTCAAAATCCAGTTGCATGCACTTCTGTAGAAAATATCTCCTCCATAATCATCGTGATCTTTTTTGGGAGGGTTATTAACTTCCGTTCGTCGAATCTGCCACTTTCCTTGGCCTGACATTTGACAAGAGTTTATCATGGTGAAAGCACATTCCAAACCTGAAGAGCCGCAGTGTGTCACCATTGAACCTCCTTCGCACCGTTGCAGGTAGATCATGGGGCGCAGACGGAGTATGTCTTTTGCGAATTTCAGGACTACATCCGTCCCTTCTTAGATTATGAGTGTATTGTTTGTGTCAGCGTCTCCATCGACCTTCCGGTCATTGAATACCATACTCAATTCTGGTGTACGGATCAGCACAGGCGTGTACCCCACGAGTCGCATTGAATACCACTTGGCCAAGGCGGCTGAACCATCCCTGAGCCGAAGGCAATATATTTTTATCAGCTGCTATGGTGTGAAAGTATCAGCTATAAACACGCTCCTTCGTACTTATGAATAGCTCCTTATTTATTCATTACTTAGAACGCTTAAACAGTTTTTTTTTACATTTCCTCTGGGTTTCATATTTATTTGTTTTATTGTGCAGGAGTTGGAGCGTCCAGTGTGTGTGTTCCTTAGGCAGGACGAGGGCCATGAAACACTTTGCAGTGTCGAAGAGAAGGTAAGAATATTATAATAAAAGGGAAAAAATACATGTATGAAAACTAAGGCCTCTTACGTTCCATGTTTTAATTAAGACTTGTACCATTTTCTTGGCAAGTTAACTATGTTGATCCATGTCCTTCAGAGGTAAACATTCCATACGAACAAAACTAGTTATGAACACCACCACAATCGAGGAAGTATCCAACTTCCAATATTTAGGATACAACGGAACGTATCTGAATGACATCGATGCTCAACAAAAAATATATAAATGTCAGGCTCCCTGCGACTGTGAAGAGCTAGCCGCTAGCCGCCGGTTGGATCTCGCCATACAGAGGGGAAAGATCACCGCCACCTCCTGAGAAATAAATGCACTACACGTACGGGAATTATGACCAGCCGTTTACACGCCCGGAATCACATATTCAATCAATCTTAATGACATATATGTTCAACAAATAATATAGCAAGTTCAAGCTACCTGCGACACGATCAAAAGAACATTGGAAGGAAAGCACGAAAAGAAACCAAACTTAAGCTTTACTAAACAATGGCCATACCTCCTCTCCTGTATGAAATATATCGAAACATGGTAACATCCGGGGAAGCAGGCGAATGAACGCACAAGGAATGCGTTTCCTGTGGTGTGTTCAGGGCTGCAGATTTATGGACCGTATTAGAAATGAGGTGTAAAAGGAGAATTGGGAATTACCACCTTACAAGAAAAGATAAAAATAGAAAATAGATAGACTACAAAGAATGAACAATGAGTGATTGCCCAAGCAGGCCTATTACCATCTCCCGAAAGGAAAAAGATACATAGGAAGATCTAAGAAGAGATGGCCTTCACTAGACAGTTTGGCCGGAACAGGTTCTTTAGCCTAATCCATGCAGCTGCTCCTGCTAATGATGATGGAAAAAGAAAAACGATGACTCCAAATGTTTAGCATTGCCATTTACGCTCAGACACACTCTCGAAAATGTTTATCAATTCGATCCATTTGAACGACAAGGTTCCAAAGAACATTTCAGCGTTTGGAAATAATTGATATGAAGAGTTGAAATTGCTCGTAACGTCAAACATTTCTCAACTCCAGAAGTGGTTTTTGTAGCAGCATTTTCCAATGATTACAGCATGAGTTGGAGCTACTCGTAGCAGAAGTGAGACAGAATCTGCTGACACTAACAATTTATTTTTCTCGACTTTCAGTTGGACACCCCCCCCATTCCAAATGATCGAATTTATCCAAATTTGGATAAAGTGAATGGGCGAAAGTCGCATTGTTTGATGTTTTCTTCCCAAACATTATATGAGTTGTACGATTTGTATAATGTGTTCTAATAAGTATTGTCATAAGCACCAAAAATGTTTTAAATAAAGTCACCTGGAGACGGTGTCGTTTGTGGGCAACCTCGGCGTCTTGCATTTAATTCGCGTGATGTCACAGCTGGCCTGCTTGGTGCTGCCCTCCAGGAGCGGAGAACGAAACACCTCCCCTCCATTGATATGCAACTGTTCAGTGCCCTGAAGTGATAACGAAGGTCTTTTGTTGCAGGATCCTCTCGGTTTGTGCTGTGAAGAGTCTTCCAAAGGGGTGGATGCTTCATGGTCCTCAGGTGAGTCTGGAAAATGTTTCGTTTATTTTGCAAAGCCAAAGAACAGGCGTGCGCCACGTAAACCAAGAGCGGGGCATTACATTTCTAGGCCCGTTAATCCAATTTTCAGCCAGAATTTCTGAAATTATTTCTGTGCAATCTGGAAAGGTGGCGCCTCCAACGTGACACATTTCTTGGCGGAATTTTTAACATTTTTCGACATTTTTGCTGTTTTCGGCAGATTGTAGATTTTTGGCGATTTTTTAGGATTTCTATGGAAAATCGAGTCCTAAGTTGCCAAATATCAGTGGTAGGTTCCAAAGTTGCTTCTCGTTTAGTCCCGGAGTTGCCCGCTACTGTACGTTCTCTTTGTACAAACTCTGGTTCCAGTTTTTCGTAATTGTAGAAAGTTCAAAATTTCTTCGCCAAGTTTGTATCTGAGTTTTTAATTATGATTTGATAAAATTCAATGGTTAATGCACCCATAAATGTATAATTGCTGGTCAGGGAAAGACTTCACGGGGAATCACTGGATTTAACGCCGCGTCGACGGAACGTGCCTGAGCGACAATCCGGACTCAACACAGCGTTTGGATGCGCGCTTTAGAAACAGTGCATGGCAGGAAACGAGCTTTCGAATTATTTTATGTGTGGCTAAATACCATTTATGATGCAAGTGGAAAAGTAACCTCTAGTTTACGAGTAGGAAAAGATTCGACACGAGGCCGATAGGACTCGTGGCGCAATCTTCCGAGCAAAAACAAGTGATTTCTACCGCGTGTGTCATAAACCGTTTTTACATACTCTCCCTTATGATTGTACTTCTTCAGAAGAGAGTTATGTAATCGTGCGCCTGAAAACGGTTCATTATCGACAGAAAAACACCTATTGACGGACCGTTGTAACAAAAATGGTGTTAATCCTGTAGGCCGAGTGGCGCAATCCTACCTGCAAAATAATCATTCTACGTCTTCATACTTTTTTTAGACAACCTTACTAACTTTTTCTCCATATTTCCTTTGTGTCCTGATACATTTTTGCCGTTTTTGTTTTTTCGACTTGCTCTTTTTGTTATTTTGTTCGTTCTGGTCAGACGAAAATGTTTTTTCTTTGTTCCATTCACAGATTTATAATCATAGTCCCCTTACCACCAATGCTAGAATTTGATTTTTTAGCTCACTAGGCATACTCTGAAAGAGCCGCTTTTAGTACTGTTTGTAATTTATCACATTTGTAAAAACAAAATAACAGTGGTCATAATGAACTGCGTGTAGATTGAATGCGCTCTTTTATTAATTTAAATTTAATGGTTGAGGTACCATCCTCTTCAGGTGGCTGCGTTGATTCTAATATATACCAGAATTGTGCCGTAGACTACATGGTCGGCAATCTACATGGAGTCATAAATGACTTTTTAATTGTAGACTATTTTTCCTCATTTAACCCAAAACAGTTTATAATAAGTAGTAATAGTAGAACCATGTTTAAATCCATTAAAAATTTTATTTTCGACTCAATTATCCAAAGAAATGTACCATACTCCAGATGAAGAAATGACAAGCGTCGTAACCACGTCATGAAACCGTAGGAACTTGTTTCGAATTGCACATCAGAACACTGCATCCGACTCTTTCCCACCAAGTGCAGTGTCGCCAACCTGATGTGCAGATATTGTGCATATCCCTGATCATGTCGCCAAACTCTTCGCCCCTTGCAAGAGAGGTGGACCCGATAAGTATTACACAGGCAATTCCAGTCATTTCTGTCACTCGCCCCATGAATATTTTTGAGACAAAACAAAGTTAACTTGAAATTTAAAAAATGTTTATTTATAACGGTAGAACTCCTTCGAAAATCAGCCTATCATATGTAGTATTGCCTTGGATAAATTGAGTAGAATAATTATATACAACTTATTAATATTTAATTAATAAATAATAGCAATGGTGCGGAGCGTGGCTCTCGTAGATACGGCCCTGCCCCCCAAAAGAGATAGATAACCTTTGTCAACGCGAGGCACGTTAACCACGCGTGTTTTAAGTGTAGGCGTTGACTATCTATCTTTACGCGTAGACCCACTTCACAGATAAATACGCGAAATGTTTTAGAATATAAAAAAGAGATGCAATCGTTTCTCATTTCCGGAGACAGGATTCTTGCCATTAAACCAGACGTTGATGTAGCTTCTGTGCAATAGTGAGGGTCTAGTGACCAATGGGAAGTAATTTTGTGTTTGTGCAGGCGCGGAGGACGAGGGGAAGCGGAACGCCGACGGGCCGCGGCGGAGGAGACCGCAGGAGAAGACTTGCGCTTCGCCCTCTGGGCTGCAGGTGCACGCGGGCCTTCTGGAGAGTCAAGCCCCCAAGGAGCGCCCTGCCGCCCTCACTTCTTCCGAAGGCCTCCAATATCCCACGCACGCGCCCACGGCAGACACATCGAAGTCCAAGGTCGTCATTCACAACCGCACTCGTACGGGAGATCGACAGTACAGCTGCGACGTTGCGGGAAGTCATTCAATCTAAAACACCACCTCGCCTCTCACATGCGCACGCACACGGGAGAACGCCCACACCGTTGCAGCGTGTGCGGTAAGGGATTCAGCCAGAAAGCAAACCTCGCCACCCATATGCGCACGCACACGGGAGAACGCCCCCACAGCTGCAACGTGTGCGGTAAAGGATTCAGCCAGAAATCATCCCTCGCCTCTCATATGCTCACGCACACGGGAGAACGCCCACACAGTTGCAGCGTATGCAGTAAAGCATTCAGCCTAAAACGGCACCTCGCCTCTCACATGCGCATGCACACGGGAGAACGCCCCCATAGCTGCAACGTGTGCGGTAAATCCTTCAGCCTAAAACGGCACCTCGCCTCTCACATGCGCAAGCACGCGGGAGAACGACCGCACAGTTGCAGCGTGTGCGGTAAAGCGTTTAGCGAGAAATATAATCTCCTCACTCACATCCGCACTCACACGGGAGAACGCCCACACAGTTGCAGCGTGTGCAGTAAAGCATTCAGCCAAAAACACCACCTCGCCTCTCACATGCGCATGCACACGGGAGAACGACCGCACAGTTGCAGCGTGTGCGGGAAGGCGTTCAGCGACACATCAACCCTGGCATCTCATATGCGCGCGCACACGGGAGAACGCCCACACAGCTGCAGCGTGTGCGGTAAAGCATTCAGCCAAAAACACCACCTCGCCTCTCACATGCCCACGCATACGGGAGAACGCCCACACAATTGCAGCGTGTGCAGTAAAGCATTCAGCGATAAATCAACCCTCGTCAATCACATGCGCACGCACACGGGAGAACGCCCACACAGTTGCAGCGTGTGCGGGAAGGCATTCAGCCAGAAAGCATCCCTCGCTATTCATATGCGCACGCACACGGGAGAACGCCCGAACAGCTGCAGCGTGTGCGGGAAGGCATTCAGCAATAAATCAAACGTCAGGACACATATGCTCACGCACACGGGAGAACGCCCACACAGTTGCAGCGTGTGCAGTAAAGCATTCAACCAAAAACTGCACCTCGCCTCTCATATGCTCACGCACACGGGAGAACGCCCACACAGTTGCAGCGTGTGCAGTAAAGCATTCAGCCGAAAAGACCACCTCGCCTCTCACATGCGCACGCACACGGGAGAACGCCCACACAGTTGCAGCGTGTGCAGTACAGCATTCAGCCAAAAACACCACCTCGCCTCTCACATGCGCACGCACACGGCAGAACGCCCACACAGTTGCAGCGTGTGCGGTAAGGGATTTAGCGAGAAGTCTAAACTCCTCATTCACAACCGCACTCACAGGGGAGAACGCCCACACAGTTGCAGCGTCTGCGGTAAATCATTCAGACATAATTCCCGCCTCGCCTCTCACATGCGCACGCACACGGGAGAACGCCCACACAGTTGCAGCGTGTGCAGTAAAGCATTCAGCCAAAAACACCACCTCGCCTCTCACATGCTCACGCACACACAGTTGCAGCGTCTGCGGTAAATCATTCAGACATAAATCCCGCCTCGCCTCTCACATGCGCATGCACACGGGAGAACGCCCACACAATTGCAGCGTGTGCGGTAAAGCATTCAGCGAGAAATCAACCCTCGTCACTCACATGCCCACGCACACAGGAGAACGCCCGCACAGTTGCAACGTGTGTGGGAAGGCGTTCACCCGTAAATCAGTCATCGCTTCTCATATGCTCATGCACACGGGATGCCGGCACGCCTTTTAGCTGCGACGTGCTGTAAAGGCCCATTCACAATGCAAACATAAACATAAGCATGGAGTTAACATCAAAGACCACGTTCATAAGCGGACTTACGCAATGCTTTCGCATCAGCACGTAGGAGTTTACTTAAAATCTTGCAATTTTCTGTGCTTATGCTTAAGTAAGACATACGAAACGAACCAATCACAGTACTTTAACTCAAAATCAAGAATCGAGATTGGAGCGAAGTCGATAGAAGATTAACGCCATATGGGCCATGGGCACAGTGTATACCGTGAAATCAATTCTCGCATCCAACCAATAGTAAACCAGAATGTCGCACAGCCAATAGAAACTGTTTTTTGGGGGGCTTACGTTTATATTAGACATTGTGAATACTTCAGTTTATCACTTATGTTAATGAATGTACACTTGCTACACTTTCACTGCTAATTGACAACAGGAGAAAGTAATTAAGCAAAGACTCGTAGTCCCCTTTCGTGCAAAAAAGAAAATAATATAAGTTAAAAAACTTTGTACATAAAAATATAGGTAAGTAATTTAATACAATTTTGTCAAATTGCCCGTGGAAATTCAGAAATTAGAAACAGCAGGAGGGGAAGTCATTGAAAATTGATATTAGTGTTTGAACCTGTGAGTGTGACTACCGAGGGAAAATTACATAAAGCAATAAATTCAAATTTTTATTTGAAACTTCTCCAAAATTTAAAAAAAATTCAAAAGCAGAAAATGTAGATTTTGACCTCGCATTTGCTCTCATTTCATCTTACAAATGTGCTCCAATTAAGTGTTGTGATATAGAAAGACTGTCCAAAAACATTGATTTCCGACAAAAGTGTTCATTTGACCCAAATAAACTAACAAGAAATGTTTCTGGTGCGCTGAAGTGCAATGAAAAATGTACCAAGCCTAAATTTGTTTGTGCATGTTGTGCCAATATCGCGTGCTCGCCCCATGAATAAGTGTTTCACTCCAAATACAATTGTATGCACGCAGTGGTGGGCAGCAACTTCCTGTTCCCTCTCTCCCCTCCACGAAGCATAGAGCGGACCTCGAGCTGGTTACATTTCGAACGCAGTCCATCCTTGAATATTTATATCTACATATGCAACTGTTCGGATAGCTAGGTCTGCTTCGAAAAAATAGCGGTCAAGTGGGGGAGGGGGATAGTAATTTTAAAAAAATTGCAAATAAATGATATATATTCTTACAAACATTTTAACACATTAAAATAATAACTTCAAACCTACTTAACGTTCGAAGCATAAAAAATATATAAAATATTAAATTACATTTTACATTGCTTTTATGTGCATTTTTTATTTACTGCTCAGCATTGTTTCTTTGTGTAAAGATTATTTTTTTAAATTTTAGTACTTCGTCGAGAATATAAAAATATGTAAATGCGAGTTAAGAAAAATAGTATGTTAATAATTTTGAATACGTTTATTAAATGTTTTGAGAAACAATTGAGTGTGATTAATACTTTTTTTCGGACAATCGACACGTTCCCTGTGCCTATAAACACATCAAAATATTTTTGCACGTTTAAATGACTTCATAATTTAATTATTTTTTTCAGAATATTTTCTGTACTTTCGGGTCTATTTTAAAATTCTATGACCGTCCCAACCAGGTCAATTCAAAATTTTTGTAGCTACAGCGAGTTCCGTGGAAATACGTGCTGTAGAAATTGTAAATATCTGTGACCCACTTGTGGTTCACGGACGTATTAAAACCATCGACTTATGTTTGTCATGGCTCATAGGACAATAAACGTGTCAATGGAGGCCTCATTCTAACTTACGACAAAAAAGACAAAACTCTATTCTCCTACTTTATTCCCTTAGAGCGTACAGCTTTAGATTTCGTACCATTTTATCATAAAATAAATGAAAATTGAAGTAAAAAAATGTCCCCTTTTTTTGTTCCACAAAACACTGAATATAATGTGGAAAAAGCGGACTGACTATTAAAATAGTGGACACTTGGGAAACCTAGTAGAGAGCGATTTATATTAGAGTGGGATGATTTGACAGCTAGTGCTGTCAACACAACTGAAGGTTCTGTTGTCGTTGTGTCCTTGAACCTATTAGACTCCTTTCTCCATTCGTTCGTTTGCAGTTGGCTAACTTGTAAATGGCTTCGACTCTTCTTTTTGTGATGTCCTCGTCTGTCTAAACTAGTGCGCTACGACAAATAATTGAAATTAGGACGTGCAGAGCTATGTGCTCTTCTGTAAAAATTCTTTTTTTTTAAACATTACATTGAATTTAGTTTTTATGTGATATGTTTATTTTAGAATAGTATTGAATGCGAGGGCGCACTGGTGACGGTGCACGTGTTTCCGGCTTTGCGCTGTGAGGCGACTGGCGAGCTGTGTTCAGGAGCGTCCCGTTTATTTCTTTTAACACCATAGAGATATGTTGTATTGACAATTAGTATTTAAAATATTCATTTGAAAAGGAAAAATTCTGAAGAAAATTTAGTAAAGCCTTTAGTTGTTTATGCAAGAATACTCTTTAGATGTTTTAATTGGTGAGAGTGTATATAAAGAATGTGCCTATTATTCATCCAAGAAATAGATGAAAATAGACATACTAGATAGATAAAGGAATGCATTGAAATGCATAACATTAGTGAAATATGAAACAATTATTAAAACACACGAGTTATGAGAGAATAGTGCCACGTTTTGATAGTTTAGGTGTTATAAATAAACCACCCCCTTCACTACAAAAATGCATGAACCATTCACTGTGAAACGTTCACAAAAAGTCTCGAAAAATCATTTTTCTTTCTATTTACATTCGTGGCAGTTTTCTTTTACTCAATGTGAGAGCATGTTAAGACATTTTTCCACATTCGTAAATAAATTTCAATATTTCCCGGACTCGCGTACGTGTTTTTATACGTTCTAACTAAGCGAAACTCAAGACATCTCTATAGTGACGTCTTTGCCTGAGCCGTAAATAAACACTACGAAGAGACGTAGATAAACAGCTGACGCTGCGGAGGGATACTTCTCTGAGTTACACGTGATGTTCACTTGTTTCGTGAATTGTCACTTTAGCCCTTTCTTATAAAAATCGCTCCTTAACATAATTGATGGATAATATAATTTTTAAAGTTTGTCTCAAACTTTGTTCCCGTTTTGAGCAAGAATGACAGGTATTTTCTTTGTTTAAAGTCATAAATTCAGTATACAATGTATAACGGAAATTATGTGTTATATATTGTGACCGTGCCCTCCCTTTGATGAGGGTCAGTCGGCATTTTTCGCTCCTATTCGTACGGCGTTCGATGCTGTCCTCAGTGGGAGGGGGGGGGGGCGTAGATTTCCCCAAGCGACATCGTGCCGGCCACAATCTTCCGCCGTAGTGAGCGATGATTGAGAGAAATAAAAAGCTACCTACCCACTTTACGATTTGATAACATACGATTAATAATGTATTAAGGATGGTATTGTCAGTTGTTTATTTAAAAGATTAGATTCAGTACCATGCATTCGCTCGTAGAGCGTACCACACACAAATGTAAACGTAGTTTCTTTACACGACAACAACTCCCCCAAAGAATCAAAGTATTTAATTGTAATCGAGGCGTGAAATCGCAGATAATGTAAAATTTTCGATTCACCCAAACTAAACATAACCTTACACAAGGCGATATTTCAATTCACATGTACAAAATTCAAAGAAATAATTTTGTACTTAATTAGGAAGTAGATACGAATTATCGAATGATCCATAACAAAGTTTCTGTTCACCAAAACTTAAGATGATTTCACACAAAGTGATGTTCGAATTCACAAACCATTTAAGTACAATGTGGATGTGAATTTTCAAATAATTGCTATAATTTCTAGTAACTCGAAATAAGTATGTTAATGTGAAGAGTAATATCTCAAGAGATGATATTTGAATTCACAACCCGTTTTAATCACTATGAGGATTACTAAATAATTCACCCATGTAGGCGGAGTTGTCCATAAATCGGCCATTAAATTTACCTTTAGTTCCACTTACTTGATCGACAGGGCGTCGATATACTCCGTGGAACCTGATCATGGTGCGAACCGGATCCCCAAGATTACCCTACTCTACGTCGCGGCGCCGGCCACATCCACCCTGTCTGAGTGAATACGTGTTTCTCCACCGCGTGGCGCCTTTAGCTCGATCACACTGCCATGACGCTCTCTCATCAAATAACCTATCTTACTCCTTCCCAATCCGCGGAGCAGTCTTCTGCGTCACCCCACCACAATCAATGGCGCGTGACCCAAATTCCGTGGGCCAATGCCGAAATCCTACGCGCCATATCTTCGGAGCGCCTCCTAGCGGAATGGTAGCCCATACGCTTAGCAGGCGCAGTGTTTGAATTCTGACGTTTGGTCTGCGCCACTCAGTTGAGAAGGGTTGTTTTGATGGGCCTATCTGAGCTTCGTCTCTCTATCTCTTTCTGTCTCCCTATCTCTCTATATTTCTTTCTCTGTGCGTGTTATATATACATATCATAGATATCTCACGTATATAAAGACGTATCATGCACAATACCAATCAGAATGGTAATAAAGAAAATCACTAACGTCAGTAACTAGGAGGAATAATAATAGAAAAAATCACTATCAGAAATCTTCATACAATACAAGTACGTTACTTCACAACGCATTGCCAGATGACATTAAACAATCGAAGTCGATTCACTAATTTAAGATAAAAGAATAATACTTTCTGCTGCATAACATTTTCTGTACAATTATACTCTACTGATCATCAAAAAGAAAAAAAATATTTTAACAAAAGAATGATATATTGTGAATTAGTTTACATTTGTATTGTATATTTTTTTTAAAAGACAATATGTTTGTAACAAATAATATACTTCAGCTTCCGGGTCAGTGACCCCCCATCTCGATCAGGTTTTTGTCCAGTTTCCCTGATCTATTGAGCAAAAGCTGAGATGGCCGCTTGTTTTTCTTCTGCACGTAAATGTAGCTTCACTATGCGCACGTTTTGTTGAACTCTCCTTTTGCTTGTAATGGTAGGAGTAGAGGTAAGGGCGAGTTACTATTTTGTTAGCAATGCAGAAAAATCATACTTGAAATTCGTTTACCGTTGTAAATAACTTTCTGTAACTCGCAAACGAAAATGTATATTTTTTTTAAAATATTGCTTATCTCGTGTTTTTTTAAATTCTTTTTTATTTTAAATTTTTACTCATCTTTCAACTATTTTTAGTTAAAATGACAGGAAGGAATTTTGGAACTGAAGAAAACGTGCGCAGTTAATCTTCTCTCTCATACGTCACATATATTTTTTTGACTAAATGAATCTAAATGTAAATAACCACTTCGGTCGTCTGGGTTACATAGAGACTTGGCACTTCTATAATAGTAATATGCGTTGAAAGACAACAATTGATTTGATAGTTCATACGATTTACAAATTTAAAAAAATATGTGAAAATTTGTTTAAAAGTTGAAAATTCGAAATTCACATACAGATAGTTCAGTTTATTAATCTTGATTAATTGTATTTGCGATTAGAATTTCTTCAAATAGTTTTCAAAATTTTATCTGGAATTATCAATTATTTTCTGCGGCAACTCAAAATTGTCACAAACAATAGTTCCCGAAAAAGACTCGAACCAGCCAACCAGCTCTCCGAAGAGCTCAGGCCTTCCCCCCAAATTGCGATCACGGCTCTCCAGTTACGGGTGCAATTATTACTCTCATAATAGTAATAAGTGTATGGTGGTTTTAGTTCTAGCAGTACGGAGACGAGTAATTAAATAAATGTGAAAAGCGTTTGTTTTTCTGACGACGAAAGAAATCAGGGGAGAAGACAATAACACCTATCGTAAAACCTGGTCTAAAGTAGGAAAAATAGAAAACAAACATAGTCGAGAAAGTCTGTCGCGTTCTATAGCAGCAAGTTTTTTTTATTATTTGCTTATTTAAATTGATAATTTTGTACAACAATCTTTGACTCAGAAATCTATCTTCAAATTTCTAGTTTTGAATTTTTTTTGCAAATTTTATAAAAACGAGTAATACCCGAAAATTGGACTAGCGCCATATTTCTAACCGTCCCTTATTACATATGTGGAGAAATTTTAAAGAAAAATTTTGGAGCGGTTTTTTGAATTTTGTTGTTGTAAATTTCAAGCCCACATTACGTAAAACGTACTCGTGTTTTTCGAAAATAGTACCTGACCTTTTCCAAAGAGATAATTTTGTACAACAATCTTTGCCTGAGCCAAAAATCTTTATCATTAATTTTGAACTCCTAAAAATTATTTTTTGCAATTTTCCAAAGGTCGAGGATATTACCAAATATGAGACCTGCACCATTCTCTTGAACGTCTTTTGCACTATTAAACCAAATTTAATCGAAAAAAATCGACCAAGTTTTTTGAAAATTTTGAAAGTGTCCGTGGGGCTAAGGGTACTCGCGAAAATTCAATTATCGGTTTCAAATATCAGGGGTCGCGACATCAGGGGGGTTGATTGGGGAATATCAAGTTTGCAGAAAATCGGCTGAACGGTTTATCCGCTTGCGTTGACCACAGGCGGACGTTTTGCCGTCAATCGATTTTGCGGTATCAAGAACGTACAAAACATGGATTCTGACTTCACCACGAGTTAAAGGAGTTTTTTCTAAATTTAGCAACAGAATTTATCCACTTCGTAACCAGAAACCGACAATAAGTTTTTTCTGGCGAAGTTGTGGAGTTTTCTGGCACACGATTATATAACTCTCCTCTTACGAAGAATTCGTAAAGCATGAAAGTAAAAAATTGGAGCCGTTTTTGAGTAAATTTTGGAAACGTCCGGAAAGTCATGTAAAGTACCTCTAATTTGGGGTCCCCTGACATTGAAAAAGTTTTATTTCAGAACGTCCGTCCGACTGTGAACACCTCTAGGGACTAAACCATGCATAGGACATTTTCAAAATTTTCACAAAATTGCTCCAAATGTTTTCTTCAAATTTCTTGTAAGAATAGAGTAAAATACACGTATAAAGGTGGCATAGGTCCGATTTTCACATCACGGTCATCTCAGAATTTTCGAAAATTGCAAAAATTTGATTTTTCTTCTCTTCCCACAACTACAAAATTGAAAGTAGAGGTTTTTCCATCAAATAAATTTGTTGTTCATAGTGAGTTCTTTCATTAAGGTCATATACATTTTCTGATACTTTTGCCTTTTTTTGCGCACTGTTGCGTGCAATATGTGCAATTTTAAGAAATTACGTAAACAAGAATATCTCAAAAAACTACTAATTTTTTCTTTGATCTTTTGGTAGTGATGGGCTAAATGCACTTTATAAAATGACATGAACGCCATATTGCTCTATTATTTTGTTTCCTAAAAAAATACAAAAAAATGTAATGTTTTTTACTAGTTTCTCACGTCGCTAATATTTACATTAAGTGCAAATGGTTCACATTACTCTATTTATGAATAAATGTGCTTTAAATAATGTTTAATTAAGTTCTTTGAAAACTCAACAGTTTTCTGTAAAAATGAGCTCAAAATTTCGCATTTGCGAGAACGCTCAAACGCCATTTTAACAAAAATAGCTCCACATTTTCCCTTCAACCTTTACAACAAAATGTCAATTTCACCGAATTGTTTTGATTTTAAAAAAATACACAAAAGTATTTATTTAATATCTCTCACGTCTTTGTTATGCATATTTTCAGCGATTTGTAAACACTATTGCATTTGAAGCTGCTTGAAACGACTTCATATGAAGTTTTTCGAAAACTAAATATTTTCTGTAAAAATAGATTCAAATTTCGCATTCACAGTAACGCTTAAACGCCATTTTCTTGAAAACGGCTTTAATGGTTGAATGAAATGTTTCAAATAGGACAAGGTTTTTCTCTTATTTTATATTATTTTTTTTAAAATAATTTGATTGTACTATTAGGAAACGGTAAAATTAATAGAGTTTTAAAAAAATATACTTTGGGTGGCCATGGATTGTAGCTGGCAAGATAATGTGGCGAGCCAGAATAGCTGGTCGAGAACAAGGGAAATAGAAAACTAACACAGGAAAGTCTGTGCCATGCTGTAGCACTACTAGTTTTGTTATCAGGGCCTGGCTATTATTTTTTTCTGTCCCAAATCCGCCGTTTTTTCGCGCAACATTACATAACTTTCTATATATTGCGAATATTTCTTCGTACTTACATACGTATGCGGGAAAGTAAAAACAACAGAAAATCCATACACTGCACCCAATCTCCTCATAAGTACATAACTGTCTAAACAGACGGGTTGGCTATTTGTGTAGTGTTCCGCTGACTGGATGCCCTACAAAATTTCTCTTTTGTGATTTAAAATGTATTTTTAATTGTCGTTTCAATTTTATTAAATTCGGAGGGGTCCGGTTGACGGCTCTTGTTAAAATACTGAAGTGAGTAATTTTTTTCAGTGTGTATATCATATGAAAGTATGACTGAAATCTTACCCATGTTCAACTTACTTTTAAACAAAACTCTAAGAAACATAACCTTGCTATCTTGAATTGTCAAAGACTTAAATTTTTCCCCAAAAAAATATTTATGTGATTTGGTTGTTAATATAATAGGATACGCTGACCGAATAATTTCGTTGCAATTTCTTGATTTGGTTACGTTCTTTCTAAGTTGAAGGGCATTTTCTTATGGAATATTAAAATTTCAATTCATTGTTTTTCCGGCGTAAATGAAGTAACAAATTATAACTATAACTATTTGGTGGATATTTTTATTAAAATTAAATGTCTCAACTTTTATTGATGTATTAGAAGTTTGCTAATTCATTTAATTTTTTTCTTAACGTAAACAATGTCAGGTTTATTGGTTTCATAGTAATAAAATATTCACATTTTATTGTATTACGTATATATTTTCACCTTATGTCATGGCAATTGGAGAATATCCTAAATTTACAACAGAATGCTAAAATATTTGTAAATCAACTAACCATATTTTAAGCTCATTCAAAACTACAGAATGCGTATTGGTCGAGAATATGTCGTACGTCACAACTCCCACCTCCGCGTAGTCTTGTTCGGTAACGGTTTTTTGATCCAATTATTCACAGACAGTTTATTCTTCAATTTTCAACATAGGTCACCACCAAGGATGAACGGATCAAAACCGAAGAAAAATAATCTGCCTGCAAACAATTCGTTTAAAAAACTGATTATTATATAAATCTATTTAGTTTACTGGTTTGGTAGTGTCGCCACCCGTTCGAGCGCAGCACTGATCCAGGTCTAAGGCCACTCGAGAGACAGACAATACACGTAGTTCGGGCTGGTTTGGGGGCTGTGGGTATCAGAGAGTATTTTGTGTTAGGGTAGGAAAACTTGGCGGTCAAAACGGGTAATGATTTTTGCGCCATCTACAACAGATCCGTAGTGAGCCGAACTAAACGTGTGACGTCATGCAATTCAAAAAGCTGGCAATGTAGGCGGTGTTTGTTTTTCGTTACGTTCAGGCTGCAAGCAGGTAGGTGCTCTTTTTTATCGAATTTGTTCAGCATTTTGTTAGTATGTAGAATGTCATGCATTTTAAGTAGAGTGAATTGCGTCGCGATATTTATTTGCCGTGTCTAAAGCTTTGTTTTCAGTATTTTGGAAGATGATATTAACAAAACTGGTGATAGACAAGTACATTGCAAGGAATTTCGCCCTACCAGCAGCGGAGGTATTTATAATTCATTTTGGAATCTTGTTGCATAATTGTAATTGATTATTTCATTTGTGAACATTTACACCATGCAAAATAGTCTTAAAAATCTGTAAATCCATGTAGTATAACCTAACATGTACTTGTCATTTATTCTGTTCTATTTGTTTAACAGTATTGTAATTATATTATTTCGTTTGGCATTGGTCAAGTTTTGTAATATGTCCATTGTATATTCATATATCCATTGTTTGCAATACCCTGGTATTCAAAATGTCTCATTTTCAAATATACATAATTCATTATAATTTGCATTTCTAGAATAGGTACACTCTCATTAGTGTATGATGAAAATGTAGTTAATTTTATTTACTTAGGTATACGAGTTACGTTTCCATTCAGGAGGTGATATTCGAGTTGCAGTATGATAACTGGCAAAATATAAACGAATTTGACTTCACTAACATTAGAAAATGGAATTGTATCAACAGTGTTTCCTACAACCCCAGCCCTCTTGTCTTCTTTAAGAACATTTCAAGAAAATCTTATTACAAAGTGTGTCAGTTAAATCTTTCTTTTCCCTTGATGCTGTAAGTGCTGCTAGTCTCGATGATATTGTAGACAAATATATTATTTTGCAATATATATATATATATATATATATATATATATATATATATATTAAAATATATATACAAATATATACAAATTATATATAAAATAATAATTGCCTTGTTTAGAAAAACTTGCCTAATAAGCACTGGAAATATATTAATAAATAATAAAAACAATTTTGAATGTGAACAATTAAAAACCTTTTGTATTGGAATGTGTAATAAAAGAACTGTGTGTAATAAATAATATACTCTGATTATCTGAAGTTTATTTTAAAAATTTAAAAATACTAAGATAGGTATAATACTTTTTTGGATATTTCACATACTTCAGTGCTACAAAAGGTTACTATAGTATAGATGATTTTTAATTAAATGGAGCCATATTTGAATTGGTAAATGAATCATCTGAACAATAAATCCTGTAATAATATTATTGATAGTTATGGTAAAAAATCTAATCCAATTTTTCTACATATACCGTCAAAATTCTGTCATCCGTGACAATTCAGTATTGTTCTGCTCATGTGTAGGTTTCAATGAGGATAGTTTGTGTGTGGACTTTGTGGAAATATAGTCAGGATTTGCAGTAACCAATCAGATAGCTATAGAAAATGAAAAATGTTGTATTGCAGCCTAAACAAAAAAAATTTTTTACCAATTGTTTATTTTGTTAAGATTGCCTAAAACTTGGGAGAAACAGGCCATATTAAAATTGTTATATCATCCACAAATTTCCATTTCATAAAAGATTTTTTTTGTAAACAATGCAGATTCCCTCTTTAATCCCAGAACTCTAAGCATATTTACTGGTATGTTATTACTAACTACAAGACGAATCAATTTGCCAAACAAAACTAGTATAATGTATAAATTTGTTAATAGTTAATCAGGTATTTCAAATAGGTTCCGTAATCACAAATTAATGGTAAATAAAAAGAAAAGTGTTTCAATGCAGTTTTCCGTTTCAAATAAACAGCTCTGTACTGCATTGAAAATGAACAGTGACATTGACAGATGTTAAAGTAACACCATTTGTAGGTCTTTCAATTCAGTCGAACCTCAAATGAATCATTCATTTAAATGAATTGAACACGAAATTAAGTTCTTTATGCTTCGCTTTCAGAATTCTTTCCAATTCAGTCAGCCATCAAACTGCTCGGGTATATTTTGCGATTGTTCATTCCCGCCTGAGATATGGTATAATATTCTGGGTAAATACGTCTTATAGCCCCCGAGACTTTTACATTACAAGAAAGAATTGTACCAATAAGCAAATACCACCCACGTGATTCTTGTAAGTCTCTCTTTATTCATCTAGTTATTTTAACATTACCTTGTCTCTTCATATATGAATCATTGGTTTTTGTAAAAATTGACTTAAAGGTGGGAATATATTTTCAACAAACGTCGATGTCTATAACTACAACAGTCGACGTAGTAATTATATTCATCAGAAGACAGTATCAACAGCTCACTACAAAAATTCATGTACATTACTTTACGACACCTTGTCTGATGATATTAATCGATTAAATTCGATACAAAAGTTTAAGTACCAAGTAGAATCGTATCTGCCTCACAACTGTTTATATACAATTAGCGACTATACCCAGCATCCAAAAGGAAAGTAATATAAATTTTAGCAATGACATTTAATGCATTATATATCATTTGGATTGTATAATTGTAAAGAACCTGTAACAAGTATTGTACTTCAGCTTCGGGGTCAATGACCCCCATCTCGATCACGTTTTCGTCCAGTTTCGCAGATCCTTGTGCAAAAGCTGAGATGGCCCCTTGTATTGCTTCTGGACATCAATGTAATTCAAATTAACTTCTCCCCATATCACACACAGTTTTGAACTGTTCTTGACGTAAATAAATAAACAAACCATAATCTCACGGACACCAGCAAATCGAAATTCATACAAGTGAAGAAAGTTAGTAGCTGTTGCGGGGACACACAACCGCAGGTATCGGTGCCGTGGCCAATAAGGTTAGCTCGACTGTGAAAATTGGTCGCAGAGTGAATGTGACGTAGAGAAAACAAGCTGACAATCGTTGCAGGTCATTGCTTCAAGCAGCGCTCCTGGACAAGTGATCTGGCAGTGTGTTGTCAGCGGCCGAGAGGCGCTAATGGCCGAATCGATGTGCGCAGGTGGAGAGAGCCATCGTGCGGAGCGCCTTGAACTTCACCTACGAGACGATCATCGCGGACCTCGAAATCAAGGCCTACCACAGTAAGGAACCTCCCTCGCCCGGGGGCGCTGCTCGAGGTCTGCCCGGCAAAGGCTTTCCAGAGCGTTGGCGATGGCCCGCTCCAAGTTCTCTCGAACAAAGTGTCTGCGTAGGACACAGACGTAAAATGGGTGAATCCTGGAGCCTTGAGAAGGAATAGCGTAATGACTCCGCAACCGCTCACAGCTTCGATTTACTGAAGGGTTTACGTGCCGTAAATGGAGACAGAATTATCGCGCGTTGTTTGTGGCCTGCAGTCTCTCCTCTTCTGATTCCGTGCGATCTCTCTCTTTCGTCATTCCTAAAAGATTGCATATACGCGACAAACCCCCGCACGGAAGAATTACGGCACATTATACAGGAAGAGATCTTTGCATTACGACAGAACATTCTTTACCTAGTGAACCAGGATTTGTGTAGATGTCAAGAATGCATCAGAGCCAATGGTAGTAGTTCCGTCTCTTCTATAACGTGGAATCTTTCCGGTAGCGCAAAGCCTGCTGCCGTCTTTGTCGATTGTAGCGACCGCTCTCCGTCGAGACCAAAGCCCCGCGCGACCGGCACATGCACAAAATGGCCGCACTGTATTGTTTTTTATTCAACCAATATTTACAATATATTTTAGATGTGAAATAATTCGTAAATACTAAAAATGTAAATAACAAAAGCAAATGAAATGACGAAAGTTACTGATTGGTACTTTTCTTCGAATCCGAATCCGATCTATAATAAAAAGATCATTAAAACATTATTATGGTTGGGGTTACGTATTAAAGCGAAATTAGAGAACATGGTAAGGTAAATGTTAATTATTAAAATGGAGGGGGAGATGAAGGGTGGAAATTCTATTGAGTCGAGAAATTTCCTGGCTACTGTCAAGTTGGTTTACAGCTACTCGACTGCGATGCATTTCCAGACATTGGTGATATGAAGAAATTATTTCTTGAATATTTTCTTCAATTGTTGCAATATTGAGGTCTCGGTGTAGCGCAGCATTTGCTATGAACTGGGTGCAGATGAAGATCTTAAAAGTTTTGATTGAAATCTTTTCAAAATTGACAAATTAGTTTTGCTGGCAGTGCCCCAGATTTGAATTCCGTATGTCCGTACAGGAACTAGAATGGTTTTATAAATTAATAATTTATTTTCAAACGATAATTTGGATTCGTATCCAATAAGGAAAAAGAATTTTCTCTGTACTGTGGTTTTTTGTTTGAATGTTTTTTACCGCGTGAGACGTCTGTCCATTTAAATACCTATATATTTAATTCTCCCAGTTTGCTGTATTTGATTTCTGTTGATCATAACAGGTGGACAAGTTTCTTTCCTAAGGGTGAATGTTATATGTGCTGATTATTTACTTTCATTTATCTTGATTCTCCACTTTCTGTACCATTCTTCATCAAGTGGATTAAGGAGATCTTGAAGTTTTTTGGATGCTTCTCAAGAATCGTTGTCAGAAGCCAGTATAGCTTTATCATCTGCGAAAGTGGCAATAATAGAGTTTCTTGCCTCCGGAATATTTGCTGTGTGTAACAAATAGAGTACTGGTGCAAGAACACTTCCTTGAGGCACTCCGGATTTTATAGGAAGGAGGTCTGAGATTTTATTTTGGTATTTGATTTGGAAATGTCGATTTTGGAAGATATGATTGGAAAATATCGAAAAATGAGTCTGGTAAGTAGCCCTTAAGTTAATGCAGGAGGCCCTTATGGCATACCTTACCAGAAGCCTGAGATACATCGAGAAAGGCAGCATAACAGTATTGTTTATTTTGTAAGTTGTCTTCTATAAACAAGGTTATCCTGTACATCTACTCTATGGGAGAGTGTTGCTGACGAAATGGACATTGATGGTCCGGTACTGTTGCTGTTTCATGATAAGGAAGGATGCAGTCCTGTTAAAGCAGTTTCTCAAATACCTCTGGCACTATTGGAAGATGGCTAATAGGACGCTAAGACGAAACTTCATGGGGAGATTTCCCAGGTTTTAGGAGCACTATCATTTGGGCTGCTTTTCACTGAATGTGATAATGTTCAATGCGAATAATACTATGCAGAGCGCCTTGATGAATGCAATCCCTTTGGGAGGTAGTTCTTTTAGTAATAGACCCGTGATAAGGTCGTAACCTGGAGCTTTTTGGCAGGAAAGGTCATTCTTTAAGTATTTCTTTAGGAGTGAAGGATTTTATAGGAAGTGCCAATTGTGTTGGTGAATCTAGGTATTCTTGAATTTCTTTATCTTCATCATTCGCAGGTGGGATGTTTTGACAAACTTCAACAAAAACCTCAATTTCTGTAGCACCTTGGCTATTTCATGTGTTTTTCTCTGATTGGTGGTTCATATTTATACGGTAGTTCTGAGGCCTCTGTCGGTGAGAGGCTAGGTATGTAGTCTTGAAATTTGCTGGTAATTTTTTTTTATAAGTTTGTGTAATTGTCTTGTAGCTACATTGAATATCTTGAACTTTGCCACATTCTTCTTACCTCATTTTATCAGAGATTGTATTGAAAATTTTCTTCGGAAACTGCACAGTTTTTACCTAAGATTTCTTGTGGCGTAGCATGCTAGGTAGCATTGTGAATGAATAGCGCGAGGCACTCGGTGTCTTTGTCACTGTCATCTGCGGATTTGAAAGGCACGTGAATTCTAGTGTTGTGGGATACCCATCGTTGGCATTCATACCAGTTACTAATAACAACAGGAATCGGACGTTGAAGTAATTCAGTACTAACTGTGACTATGATAGGTGTATGATCAGACGACAGTTCGTATATTTTACAACAAACAAATCAAGTAATTCTAATAATAATAATAATAATAATAATAATAATAATAATAATAATAATAATAATAATAATAATAATAATAATAATGTCTTTATTAATGGCGAGGCTCAGGTCATAGGGCCTGCTCTTCCGCCTAACCACTGAATTTACATACATTTAGAGTAGTAACATTTTAAGAGGGGAGGACAAGCTGTACATTTACGTCTGGGAGAACAAATCTAGGGACCATCCCGGCATACGCCTTAAGCGATTGAGTAAACCCAGAAAAACGTCAATCAGAATGGCGGCTTAGGGCCGAACATTAATAGAACTGAGTATGTTATACTGAGTAGTGAAAGGGAAGTTTCGTGAAAGAGAAAAGAAAAGACGTACAGGGGAAGGGATCAAAAAGTATAAATGATAAAGTTTGTGAGGGAGAGGGAAGAGAAAAAAAGCGAAGGAAAGGACGAAGAAGAAGTAGGCGAAAAAAGTGAGGTTATTTAAGGAACGTTACAGAAAGCTACGTTTAGTTTACAGTAGCACTTAACATAAATATACAAAACACTCAACAATTCTGGTGTTTGATTTGGGTTCGTCGGCCAGTGGGTTGGGTCTTGAACCCACCGAGTGTTTTGCATCGTAGTCTCCCCTTGATATAAACCCTGAGCTTAAGTTCTAAAAGAAGGATTCGAAGCTGTACGACTGAAAGGAGAGTTTGTCTATATGATGTCATCAGGGGAAGGGACCATCCAAACCAGTACTCGAACGACAACGAGAAGCTCTTTCGTGGAGGTCACTTTGCTGCGTATCCTGACAGGCGATTTCGCTGGCGGATGTGCAGCGGTAATGAAAAGTAGATATGTAAAGTAGTAAAATGTACAGTGTGTTAATTTTAAGAGATCAAATTAGATAGCAAGGAAAAGAGGGAAATAAATAAAAGTGGCAAAAATATTTTAAAAGTATTCAAAAATATAATAGGAAAACATCCAAGAACTGAGTCAATAGTGCGAATGAATTTGGAAGAGGAAGGAAAGATCGCGCGCGATCGGTGGCGTAACAGACAGACCACGGACCGCCTGCGATCTGTCCTTCCACTTCCTTACCCACACGCCCTTACGTTTACATACACTGACCTTTCACTGATTGCGGGAGACCTGTGGAGCAAATCCCGGGCTTCCTCAGGGCGAAGGCTGCGCAGCGCGACACGCGGTCCCGACTGGAACTGCGCCGGCGCCGGGCGTGCGGTGGCAAAACGGAATCGGAACTCGACGAAAATCTTATCGTAATTTTATGGGTCGCGGTACAGTAGTGTGATGTTTCAAACACTTTTTAATTGCGTTTTTGCCTGAAATAGTGAATTACAGTACCTGCGTATAAGGTCGGGCTAATAACTGGCGGGAGGGAGCGCTGACCGTTTCGCTGCGGCTGGGTGTTGCAGAGACGATTCCCTTCCACGCCGTCGGCGTTTTCGTCAACGTCTTCCTCGTCGTGTTCGCGCTCGGCCTCATCATTGCAGTGATGAGGGTGAGTCCCCGCGCGCAGCATCAGTGTGCGTCTCGACCTCGTGACCTCAGCGCGGCCACTTCGTTCGGACACCAAGGCCAGGCGCTGGCCGCCATCATGCGACATTTTGAAAGTTGCAATTTCGAACGAAAAATAACATGATGCAATTGAAGTAAACGATGTAATAGTTTTTTAAACAATATTTCATGTAACTCTTTTAATGACTTGTAACCGTGAAATAATGTTGGTGTCTGGTATCCTGGTATTTAAAATTCGCGCTAATATTGTGACGCAAACCGGTGTCTGCAGGAGCCGTAATCAACTATGCGCAACGTCTCGCCCATGTCTTTCCATTGCAGTAGTAGCAATGTGTAGGTCGCAGGCGGTCCTTAGCAGTTCCGGGCGCCAGCCTCTGTTTCGACTCGCCCTCCGTGCGGCGCGGGCCCGGGGACGTGTCGCGCATGCGCACCTCGCTCGCGATCCCCTGATGCGCCTACGGTGGGAGCGAACTCTCTCGGTCTCAGGTTACTATGTCCGAACAATCTGTTTGGGAGAAAGTGAGATCCCGTTAGGGCAGGATGTTGTCGGGGGGATTTAATTGTGCCGGGCATCCGCCAGGATACTTTTACCTGCCACAAGAGGGACACGGCGACTATGAACTTTCTGCCCGTCGCAAATCCACGCACCTCGACCGGGGTCGAACTCGTGTACTGCATATTCAGAAGACAGTCACCAACCCTCCCCCGCCGAGTTGCGCAAAGTTAATTAAACAATTAAAACATGCCTTTAAATGAAAATTGTGTTTACATTTTACATTAAAAATCAACAGTTGTGTATTTCAATTTAGCCATTACAGTATGTCCCGTTGAGGGCAATTGGCCTCGGCGCCGTTATATCCTGGGGTTCCAAGTCGGTCACCCAACCAGGAACCCGCGATGACTCAAATTCACTAAACCTTCGCGACTTCACGTAGTTGGCGAATTCGACTAGCGACGCCGGTTTCGCGGTCGTGACCTATCAATAGATCCATCTCAGCATTCACCTGGATGACCGAGGGAAACCACAGAAACCCCGGTCAGAGAGGCCTGCACGAGGATTGAATTCGGACCTCGCGAATTCGAAGTCTGCACGTTACGCCCTGAGCCACTTCGCTCGGTGAATTTCTCAATATACATCTACATGCAGACTAGCTGCAATATAATTCAATTCTATATTAATCATTAATAAACACAGAACGGACTAAAAATGCTATTTTTTGTTCACATTATCAGAAATTAGTATCATCGATAGATAAAACCTAGGTGCTTATCATTTTCACTGAACATTATAGTTAGTGAATTTGGCTTGCCCCATAACAGCTCGACGCTAGTTTTTAACACTTTCAAGTTTATTAAGTGATCTGTCTCTTGTATAATTTGTGGTCATTTTCGTGACGATTTCGACGATCCACGCCGGGTACCACTATATCCCTCAAGGGGTCACATTAACTCTTACTCAGGCAGGCACACATCCGGGCTCCTCGGACAGACTCACGAGGCCTTCAGCGCCAACACACATACGTGAAAGGCAAGGTCCAAACTACCAGAGACCTTTCGACGGCACACGCTGCAGCGGCCTCGCCCATCCAGGATCGCACCTCTCGAGTCATGCTGGCCATCTTACCACGTCTAGCGGCGCGACCGACAAAGACGCGAAACACCGTGAGATATTCCATCGCGAACACAGGCCCTGACGCGCCAAGAAATGGAAACCCAAGTATAACTGTAAACGAACATACTGACAAAATGAGTGCATGGACGTAACTTGTAAATTTCCAGTTGTGGCCAAGCGGTGGCTGTGAACGTGCTGACTTCTTAAGGCCGGTAAACTCGGTACATTTCGTTCAGATTGGACTGCACAATTTCTGCATGAAAACTTTTAAGCAAGTTGTAATTTTGAAGGATGCTTACAGTTTGACTCAAGCGCAGAATCGTTCACTAGCGGATTTTTTTACCCGACGGCGTGGTGACCATTCGACATTTTGATTTTGGGGTTAAGTTGCGAGTGTGTGAAGTATTACTATGATAAACTATCTGTCTCCATTCCTGCCTCCTCATTTTCCTTCCTTATGCCCCTAATGGTTAATTAATTACCCAATAAAATACGCAATATCCCAATAAAAATGAGGGTCACAACGCACACACAGAAATACCGCCTCTGAAAGTACTCGGACGGCGCAGTTCAGTTGTTTCGTGTAGTCCCCTAGCGGCGTCTTGTGGCGATTCGTACAGGATACGTACTGACCGTGTATGCGCAACTTTTGGCTTTTGTACTTCTAGTTTGGGATGTTGAGTTTCTGTACAGAAATTGTATGAGACTGTGCAGGAAGGCTGCGCCGGGCGTGCCGTGCGTGAGAGTAATCTCCGTGTCTGTTGGAATGGTGTGAGGCAGTACCGCTTTATGGGGATGCTGCCGTGGCTGACGTACGCCGGCCTGCCCGCCTGCTACAACTGGCTCTACATCCTGGCGTGCGTCGCCATCATCACGGACGCGTCCTACGAGTGGGACGTCGCCTTCTCCATCGCCTTCGCCATCTTGGGGCTCGTCGTCTTCGGTAACGCTTTCATTTTAAGAATTTCTCCAAGCCCCTTCGAGGACGTCGCGCGCCAGGTAGCATCTCTGCGCACGCGCCTCCTTCCACGCGCTCCTGTGTCACTTCCTTGAAGCCTTGCTGCCACCTGACGTCAGCTGTGTCGAAAGCAATGATGCACTGAGTATGAGAGATCAGTCAGTAAGCGCACTATGAAATTAGACGGGAAAACAGGATCAAATGTGTCTATTTTTCTAGTCATAATCGAAACTGTTTATATATTTTTCCAAGGAGTTCCAAGGTTCCAAACCATAGACACTCCTCACATGATCAGAAGCTACATACGTGTCTTTTAATAGCTGCTCGCTTTGGAAATTACTTATAAAAATTAATTATAACGACACAAATTACCACTCAAGTGAATCACTATTGCCTTATTCACAATGCAAACTTCAACGTAACGTAATGCCGTAAACTTAGCAGTAAAATTAACGACTAAAAACACAAATTCACAATAACAAACGTAAGCTGGAACGTAGGTTTCGCCTGAGCCAGTCAGATTTCAGGGTGTTGAAGCTTGATCGATTGTCGATTCGTTTCTAGCATGCTGAAAAGATCTGTCCACCATTTCTAGCATTTTCTTCGACTTTCCTATAGATAAATAAATGCGAGTAGCTATTGTATTAGTGATCGAGTTTCCTTTACTTTATAAACAAGAATTCACTTGTACCAAATGCACGAGTGATTCGTCGAACGTAATTATTTTATCCGCCACGTCAAGTTAAAGTCACAAGAAAAGTGTCCCAAATTCTTACTTTGAATTCACTACTCGCGTCAAAACAGTTCGCAATCTAGTTCAAGACATAACAGTAATGAAATGACATGACCAGAAACTACCTGAATACAATCCATGTTTTTTTTCATGCTGCTCTCAGATTGGTCTTCGGTCGAATTCGGACGTAAACTTGAGGTAAAAGCTTGGCGCTTGTAAACTCTTTAAGTGTACGGCTTACGTGTAGGGTTACGTCAAGGCATTGTAAATGGTCTTGCTTAATAACTCATTTCTAGTTTTGGGGCTACGTTATGTTTACATTTTAAGTTAACATTGTGAATGAAGCGTTACTGCTGTTTCCCTTGGGTCTGTTCCAGCTTTGATCTGCCTCATGATCTTCAGCGTTGCTATGTACTACGGCTACCTCAGCACGACGGACGTCTTCAGGGAAGATGAAAACAAAATGTCTCTTTTGATAACAACTATATAATTTTGACAATGAAATAATAATAATGTTTGTATTGTTAAATAATTTGCAACTAATATCCTTCGGTTTCATTAATTTTTCAAACTGCAATGATTTGGAAGTTCTAAAATCTCCAGAAACATGTGTAAACATGTGTAAAAACAATATATTAATAGTGTTTTAGGTCGTATCAATCATGTGAGTGATTGGCGACCCCACACCTCATTCTCAATACATTTACAAAACACATTATTCTTACATTATTATTTCTAATTACTACATTACATTAATCACAGGTTGAGCTTAGTTCTTTATTAAATTCTGAGAATTTTACTCTAAACACTATTTCAGAAAAACTTTTTATTTGGCTGTACAGGTTGATTTCTTTCAGGAAATTAATAATTTTGTTACGTAACTCCTTGTTTTTAGGCACTACAGCTGGTGTGTTCAGCTTGTATTTTAGTCCGCTGGTCTCGTATTTATGTGCCCAACAGAGAAAATCACATTGCATCGGTCGCACATGGTTGCAGCATTGTTCGAGTTGTAACGTTGATGGATGAACTCGGTGCGATCTATTTTGCAACTCATTAATACTTCTCGATCCCCTCTGCAACAGGTGATAGCTGCACTGACATCGTGGAACTCTTTAATGCTTCTTCATTTGCAACTTAGCTCATTCCAATCATTGCCGTCCAGGTCTTCTATGTTGTTTTTAATCCTTTTGAAATATTCCTGGCAAGGGAATTCATTTCTCCTCATGTAACAAAAATAACGTACATAGTGCCCTCTGGTCACCTGGACCTATTTCCCTGGGTTTGCCCTCTATTTCACGCACGTCAAAAAAAAAAAAAGAAATGGAGTTAATTGTTTAGAACAATGATTTCGACCTGAAATAATAATTTTTCAACTAGTTTAAAACTCGAAATTCTCTCCAGCTCTTCTAGAAAACGATTTCCCCCCGTTATATTCAGTTTAAATTTTCAACCACATTACACTTCGAAATTTAAAACTTATTTATATTCTGCAGAAAACATAGTTGAACTATTTTAATTCCAACGTAAAAAAAACAACCTACTCCGCAAAATTGTTTTTGAAAAAACAGAAACATAAGGATGGGTCGTTAGATCTATAAAAGTTGTAATGTAGAACATTTATTTTAATGTTTAAAATGTAGTGAATTTTATAAGATTTCTGGAGACATAAGTGAAAAAGATGACCAATTATTACAAAATAATATTTCCTTCTTCTTTTTTCGGATCACCCACTTTGGAGTACAATAGATCAGTTACTTCTTATGTTTTGTTTTTACGTTTCTTCCAATATTCTTCCATATGTTGCCATTTTTCTCTCTTCTGACACTTTAAATAGTATTTTATTGATTTGAAATATCATTTTCGTTTTTGGCTCGAGATTTATAGTGGAAGTGTTTACTTTGAAAATGTCGGCTCCGATGGCGATGCTGAAGGAGGAAAGAGGATCTAAGGATGTTTAACCACTCAGAGAAATCAATACATACAGTCCTCCAGCAGTATAGTTATCGAACTGTTATTTTACAAATGTTCGTATTAATGTACGGTCGTGCGGCTTTTACTAGTACTGCCCCCCGGGTAGGCGCTCGCTTTCCATGACGCGACCGCGAGTTCGATTCCCGGTAGAGCCAAGACTGTAGTGTGCACTTTCCTTGCAATGTCCCAGAATATGTTGCTGTGTGACGATGAGAAAACCCACTTCTGAGGTTGGGTAAACCAGAGTCAGGTGTCTAGCGAATGCCGGAACACTGCGCGCGCGACCTTTCCTACCTCTTCCTTAACCTTTTCTCATCCCCTCACACACTAAAATGCACTACAAGCCAGGAGGCCGGCTGGGGCGGTGCCCTGCTCGTGGAGGTTGGAGGGTAGGTAGGCGCCGGATCTCACCATGCAGCACTACCGCCACCTGCCGAGTAAAACATTTACTACACTTACGGGACTAATGACCTCGGTAGTTGACGCGCCCGGTGGCGCTAACAATCAGTCAACCAGAGTACGGCGAACCCTTAAGCCAAGGCCGGGAGGCCGCTGGTAGGCTCAGACACACACACACACAGACAGACGTATTTATTATTGAACATCGGCGTTGGCCGCGGTTACGTGCCTAACACTGCTCGTGTCCCACACAAACGATTAGACAATTTGAAGGGCTGAGCGCAGTCGTGGTCTAACCCTGCAAAAACCAAAAATAGGTTATTGACCCTATTTGTTATCTAAGAAAGTGAACTATCTTTGTACAATGTTGGTTTTACCAGCCTTCCTCTGTAAAGTTAAAACTTAAATCTCTATTTTGCACACAACTCTATCTTGCCACAACTGTGTAACTTTAACAGGATTTTCTCCGTTTTCTTAAAATGTGGCTTAGTCTACTATTACGCCTGATGGACTCTTGGAAGGCAAAAGGTGGGTCCTACCTCAGGAGCGGAGAGCACCCCTCCGCGTTCCAGTCAGACTCCAGCAAATTTAAATTCCTTGTTGGCATCCAGTTCACCGTTATGATTATAATGCAGCCAGGAAGTCTGGGAAAATGCATTTTTATTATTGTGACGATTGTATATCTTTTAACAACACGAATCACTTAATTGTACTTCAGGAATTGTTTTACTAGATTTTCATTGTGCCTTTTTTGCGTATTTAGCTTATGATGCCTGTTTTTGCTATTATGCCTTATTTCTGTCTTTTCTGCATTTTCCTAATTTTCCCCCTCTTTCTACTCGTGGCATCGATCTCAATAAAGCTGGAAACACACCTGCAAGCCTGGACAAGATGGAGGCACGGTCGTGTATTGACTTTTTGTGGACGCAGAGGCTTCAGTGCCAAATTGTGTTAAAAATATAAAAGGGAAAGGATGAAAATACCAGTGAAGATTTTTGACCGTTGATGAATAATGAAATTAAATTGGTTCACGGGATTGGTTCTTGTGGTTAGAGAAACAATTAGTTACGCCAACGTTTCGAAACATTTAATTTCTCCATCAGGGCTAGAGTTTAACAATGAACAGTGCACGAGGACAACATACATTACAATAAATTGATTATTAATTAACATTACACAAACAAAAATAAATTATAAGCTAAGATAAATAAAATACCAAAATATAGAAAGTACACGCCTTACTAATAATCATACAGGTAACGTCTCATTTCAAGCCTCCACACCCAACACCACATGGAGTTGCTGGAGCACATGGGTCCATCGCGCGTCAAGTGTGAATCGGGCCAATCGTAAATGAAAGAGGACTGGTTGAATTGAATCATTCTAAATACCAAAGGTCACAAGAAATACAAACCCAGGCAACCGTATAATAGAGCCTAAAACGTAATGCGTTTTTTATTACATAAAATAGGACATTTCTGAAATATATAAGAAAAAACAGGAGAAAATTGGACATGGGCTTACAAAGAACAAGTGCTTCATATGTGACTGCACTGATTCACTGAGACAAGTACAAATTACTTTTTATACGTAAAATGTAACGTAAAAGACATTTTAATAACCAACTTATGAACAACTCGCTGAACATGAACTTGTAGGTCCTCCATTCAGAAACATCACCACGAACTTTGTGCTTATCAGAATATTTGATATCGTGCAAGAGATTGGAATTACTTAATAACTGGTTGTTTTAAAATTACAATTGGTTAAATAGTAAAAAGTTCTTTTTTCGTCTATCCAAAGAGAGTTCACAACTGAAAAAACTCTTTCCATCACAGCATTTTTGCCTGGTACAGCCAGAGCAAAACTCACAACCATCTCTTTTTTTACAAGGATTACCTCTACTTTTAAATGTGTGGAAGAGATCACACCATTTTTCACCAATCTCTACATCCTCTTTTTAACACGCTCGTGCTTGTTTTCCATGTGCTAAACTGCTAATATTTTCGCAGTGTGCGAAACATGCGCGACATCGATCTGTGTATTCCTAGCTTGCGAAATATCTGTAACGATTCGCAATTGTCTTTCGTCTTGCCTTTGTTTATTATGTAGAGTCAATAGTGTTACGACACTGACTGGAATTCATTTTTACTTTTGTACAAGGAAGGTAAAATAAAATTTGTATTTCTTTACTCCTTGCTACGCTCGGACGACAAACTCTACTCGTGCGTGAATCACCTGTTTCGCGCTGTTGTTTAGTAAACAACTATTTTCCTATTCCTCAAATTTCTTAGGTATATTTTTGTTGAAATGTACGAGCTAAGTAGTTGTAGTGGAAACTACAGTGCGTCTAGAGAGTGAAGTTATAGCCAAGAACGACAAAACGGGAAATTTCGCGTCTCGTTAATACTTTGACAGGACAACGGATCATCTGCTTACCCCACTCTAGGAAACGCTTAAGAGCACCAGGGCCGGTTCACTCAATGTTAAAAGGCGGAGGACTAAGTTTGTTTCTTTAGTCACGGACCTGGTGCAGATAGCGCAGCTGTTGCGTTTTGGCGCGCATTTTCAAAGTAAGGTTGTGCGAATTAATTGTGGTGCGTGTACGGAATATCCAAGAGTATTATCTGCTTTTCTTATGATTCAGATTAACTTGATTTAAATAATGTTTTTAAATATTGTATTAGATGTGTTTACTTAAAACCAAAATTTTAAAGTGATTTATTTATCCTTAATTACTTTAAAAGTAGAAAAAAGTGAAAACATAAAGTTTTAAATTGATCATTTCCTTATTGTTTGTTTTAGTTTTTTTTCACATAGATACTATACATTTGAGAGGTCTGGTGCAATACCGCCCTAACCCACAAAATCTTTAAATTTGAGTTCTTATAGTTTCATCACTTCTCATTTGTTCACATTATCGAGTAAGCTTGTGGCAACACCTGTTAGCATGGTTCAGAAAAAAGGCATTCTTCGTCCAAAAAAAGTTTTACAATTTTTTCTGTAATATGACCTGAATCAGAAAACCTCTTACTGTTGAAAACAACTGATTTCACAAAAAAACTTACAACAATATTAGACGGTTTTTAAAATATTAAATTCTATTTAATAGTTGTCCTGTTCCTTCCCACTTAAATGGTATTTTATCAATATACACAAGGAAAAAGGTTAATATTATTAATATTAGTTAGATTAAATACCGTTTTTATTAGTTTTAACAATATTAATTTTATTCTTAAGTGAGTATCAATAAAATTCCATTTTTATTAATGCTCATCTTCTCTAAGATGTTATACTTTATGTGACATTAGCAAACATTTTACTCCAAATCTAGAATTACAAATATGCTTGACGATTTAACGTGTTTTTCTTGAAACTAGCTCGGTGTGTGTATTGTTCCTAAATTTGCTATTATCTACAGACAATGAAATGCTGGATAAAAACTATTTTATCATCCAAGTCCATTAGTAAAAAACTACTACAAATTGTTTATTGTTCATTTCATAAGCATGCTCAATTTCATGTATATTTCATTGTATTTTTTTATCGAAATTGTTCAATTATGTGAAAAAGTTTATAAGAATTATGATATTCTTTGTATAAACTGTGTAACTGATATGTCTTCATCTCTATAACTTATTTTTTCAAATATTACAAATAATAAATTTTAACTTAAATCATTGATTTTAAAAAACTTATCATTTGATTGAAATCATACCAGCCTTAATTTTTGGTGACATTTTTTAGCCAATATATCAATCATTGGTTCAGTGAATATTTTGGGTAAGTCTGAAAACCAAGGAAAATGAAACAAATTTATAAATTATACTAGTTTTGTTTGGCAAATTGATTTGTCTTGTAGTTAATAATAACATACCACTAAATATGCTTAGTGTTCTGGGATTAAAGAGGGATTCTGCATTGTTTACAAAAAAAATCTTTCATGAAATGGAAATTTGTGGATGATATAACAAATTTAATTTGGCCTATTTCTCACAAGTTTTAGGCAATCTTAACTTTAAAATAAACAATTGGCACAGATTTCTTCTGTTTAGGCTGCAATACAACATTTTTCTTTTCTATAGCTACCAGATTGGCCACTGCACATTATGACAATATTTCCACAAAGTCCACACAAACTATCCTCATCGAAACCTACACATGGACAGAACAATACTGAATTGTTACAGATGACAGAATTTTGACGGTATATGTAGAAAAATTGGATTAGATTTTTGCTATAACTATCAGTAATATTATTACAGGATTTATTGTTCAGACGATTCATTTACCAATTCAAATTTGGCTACATTTAATTAAAAATCACCTATAATATAGTAACCTTTTGTAGCACTGAAGTATGTGAAATATCCTAAAAAGTATTATACATGTCTTAATATTTTTAAATTTTTAAAATAAACTTTAGATATTCAGGGTATATTATTTATTACACACAGTTCTTTTATTACACATTCCAAAACAAAAGCTTTTTAATTGTTCACATTCAAAATTGTTTTTATTATTTATTAATATATTTCCAGTGCTTGGTAGGCAAGTTTTTCTAAACGAGGCAATTATTATTTCAGCAATATATATCGAATAATATCTCCAGTATCATCAAGACTCGCAGCACTTGCAGCACCACGTAAAAGAAAGATTTCACTGGCACGCTTTGTAATAAGATTTTCTTGAAATGTTCTTTGAGAAGACAAGAGGGCTGGGCTTGTAGGAAACACTGTTGATACAATTCCATCTTCTAATATTAGTGAAGTCAAGTTCGTTTATCTTGCCAGTTATCATACTGCAACTCGAAGATCACCTCCTGAATGGAGACGTAACTCGTACACCTAAGCAAATAAAATTAATTACATTTTCATCATACACTAATGAGAGTGTACCTATTCTAGAAATGCGAACTATAATGAATTATGTATATTTGAAAATGAGACATTTTTAATACCGGGGTATTGCAAACAATGGATATATGGATATACAATGGACATATTACAAAAGTTGTCCAATGCCAAACGAAATAATATAATTACAATACTGTGGCGTCACCAATAATATTGTAATAATTCTATTGTGGCGTCGCCAATCATATTGTAATAATTCTATCTAGAGATAGCTTCCATCGCGGCAAAGTAGGTCACGGGACGAAGCCTTTGTCGCGAAGACCCCTCTAACGGCCGCCAGGCCACGCCCCTCACTTGACAGAGCCTGCACCGACCGCGCTCAGGCCCCATTAGGAGCGGACACGTTTATGACCCCTCGTAAAAGCCGTCCGAGCCATCGGGCAACCCCCCAACGAACAATGCGCGCCCCGCACCCTTTTTTGCCACGCGCCCGCGGAAGGAACACGAAGTCCCAAAGGGCTGACACGGGTGTCTATTAGGAGCGGACACGTTTATGACACCTCGTGAACGCTACCATTCGAGCCACTGGGCACCCCCTATCGAACAATGCGCGCCCCCGCACCCGTTTTGCCACGCGCCCGCGTAAGGCGCTCAAACCCCCAAAGGTTTATTTAGAATTTAACCGTCGCAGGCTGCCGATCAGCCTCCGCCGACCATTTATGGCCCATGAGAATACGCCACCGCTTGAACACGTGTCCGGACAGCTGCATGAAGCTACTGGAATCACTTACAAAGGGAGAGAGAGAGAGGAGGGGGGCCAGTGATAGAAAGAGAGAGATCTCTGGAAAATTCCACGAAAACTGCAACTTGATTGGTGAACTATAATGCTAAAACGCAGTTACTCTCAGCCAATGGGAAGTTTCACTATGAGGGAAGGGGTAAATTTACAGATTTGGAAACATTTTGGGAGGGGGGAAGAGAGCTTTCTTGAACACGAGATGGGCAGAGGAAGATTATTCTTATTAGGAGGTGACTAGGGGAAAGACATTCCCAGAGAGGAGTTTATTCTTATTAGGACGCGACTAGTGGAAAGACATTCCCAGAGAGGAGATTATTCTTATTAGGAGGTGACTAGGGGAAAGACATTCCCAGAGAGGAGTTTATTCTTATTAGGACGCGACTAGTGGAAAGACATTCCCAGAGAGGAGTTTATTCTTATTAGGAGGTGACTAGGGGAAAGACATTCCCAGAGAGGAGTTTATTCTTATTAGGTGGTGACTAGGGGAAAGACATTCCCAGAGAGGAGTTTATTCTTATTAGGACGCGACTAGTGGAAAGACGTTCTCAGAGTGGAGATGATTACGATTAGAATGTGACTAGGGGAAAGACATTCCCAGAGAGGAGTTTATTCTTATTAGGACGCGACTAGTGGAAAGACATTCCCAGAGAGGAGATTATTCTTATTAGGAGGTGACTAGGGGAAAGACATTCCCAGAGAGGAGTTTATTCTTATTAGGAGGTGACTAGGGGAAAGACATTCCCAGAGAGGAGTTTATTCTTATTAGGACGCGACTAGTGGAAAGACATTCCCAGAGAGGAGATTATTCTTATTAGGAGGTGACTAGGGGAAAGACATTCCCAGAGAGGAGTTTATTCTTATTAGGACGCGACTAGTGGAAAGACATTCCCAGAGAGAAGATTATTCTTATTAGGATGTGACTAGGGGAAAGACATTCCCAGAGAGGAGTTTATTCTTATTAGGAGGTGACTAGGGGAAAGACATTCCCAGAGAGGAGTTTATTCTTATTAGGACGCGACTAGTGGAAAGACGTTCTCAGAGTGGAGATGATTACGATTAGAATGTGACTAGGGGAAAGACATTCCCAGAGAGAAGTTTATTCTGATTAGGCCGGCACTAGTGGAAAGACATTCTTAGAATGACAGTGTTATTCTTAGAGAATTCTTCGTAGGAAGACATTCTTAAAACGGCACCGTAGATTTGCCGCGGAGGAAACTCGGGCGGGAGAGAGCAAGATCTCGCGCAACTTCCGCGTAGGCCCGTCTGCCTCCGCCGCCTTTCGCCACATCGGGCCCGCACTGTACTACGGCCAGCGCTCGTGGGCCCTCGACCGACTGAGTCCGCACGATCTGGCGACTCCGTCGCCGCGCCACGCCGCCAGCTGAGGAGGAACGCACCGTGGGAGGTCGGCGACCTGAGACCGCCCGCCGCCTCCGCATCTGAGCACCGCCACCCGGCCGGTCCGCGGAGCCAACACAGCCAGCTTTGAAAGTTATGACGCGGGACTCCCTCGCAGGACATTTTGGGCGAGAGATTTAGTGGCCGCGCTCAGGCACTGCAGATTGTAGATGGTAGATAGAATGTTGCATGCATTAGTAGAAATTAAGCCTTTTATGTTAGCTTTAAGAGAATTAGTTTATTAATGGTCAAAGTAACGAGCTCGCAAAATAGATATAAGAAGGAACCTGTGTCGCCCTTAGCGACCTGTAACTTCCCTGGCAGCTCATGGTGCCAGGAATAAACCTCAGTTTGTTACAAAATGATTTAGTGCATTAATTCATGACCTCCCAACACTTCCATCCAACCACGTTGCAGGAACTGAACCTGGCGCCCCCCCCCCGAGTACTGTGAGTGTGTGTGTGTTTACAATACTGTTAAACAAATAGAACAGAATAAATGACAAGTACATGTTAGGTTATACTACATGGATTTACGGATTTTTAAGACTATTTTGCATGGTGTAAATGTTCACAAATTAAATAATCAATTACAATTATGCAACAAGATTCCAAAATGAATTATAAATACCTCCGCTGCTGGTAGGGCGAAATTCCTAGCAATGTACTTGTCTATCGCCAGTTTTGTTAATATCATCTTCCAAAATACTGAAAACAAAGTTTTAGACATGGCAAATAAATATCGCGACGCAATTCACTCTACTTAAAATGCATGACATTCTACATACTAACAAAATGCTGAACAAATTCGATGAAAAAGAGCACCTACCTGCTTCCAGCCTGCACGTAACGAAAAACAATCACCGCCTACACTGCCAGCTTTTTGAATTGTATGACTTCACACGTTTAGTTCGGCTAACCACGGATCTGTTGTAGATGGCGCAAAAAATCATTACCCCGTTTTGACCGCCAAGTTTCCCTACCCTGGTGCCCTGCCTTTTAACACTGAGTGAACCGGCCCTGGACAGATCCTCTTGCGCGAAAAAATAAAAAACCATAATATAGTTAGGTGAAGTGCCCATCCTCGCCATAAAGCAGTCCGCGTTCCTGATTTTTAGTTAATTGTTACAAATTGTACGTTATATAAAATAGCATTTCATAGGATTACTACGTTAAAAAAATATTTTAATGTAAATTCAAATTTCCCGCTTGGAGAGTTGAATTTTTTTATTGGGCAGATTTACATCCATCTATAACGGCGAATGTTTGTACTAAGCAAAGAGTATAACTAACGTCTCGGTACTAAGTGGTACTAAGCAGTGGTGTGACACTAGATTGGGCACATCCGGTCCTTATTCAAATTCCATACGGTAGCCTATCAGAGTTTAGAGCGACGGCATATACATCTGTATACGTAAGCTTCCGCGGCTTGAATCCATGAATTCTCGGCTATCCGGGAGACGCTGCGTCGTTGGCTGGGGTGCCGACGTTTCGCCTGACATATCGCAGGCTTCCTCAGGGCAGTGACACTGCGGCGCTACGCGCCCGGTGATTTATACTCTCCTGCCTGGGCTCTCGGGAGGGGCAGGTGCGCTGTGATTGGCGGAGAGGTCGAGAGACTGTTAGGCCGGCGGTCTGGGCCAACCTGGGCCTAGCGCCAGACGTCCCCGTGGTCGGACGGTGGTGAACAGTGGGCCTAGCGCCAGACGTCCCGGTGGTCGGATGGTGGTGAACAGTTCCCTGACGGTCCCGAATAGATGGAGCGAGGGATTTCCAGGCGTGGTTAAGAGCGAGGCCTGCGTCCGCGTTGATGTTTTGCGGACGTCTGTGTATTTCTAAAGCCTCTTTTATGCGTCTCGGCCAGTATCGGTTTTCCTTGTGCAGGAGCCGAGTCTTGTCGAAGTCAATGGCATGTCCCGTAACCTCCGAGTGGTGCGCAATCGCCGAACGGTTGGTGTTGTTCTTGTTGTAGTGGGCGATATGTTCTTTGAGTCGCTCGGACACAGAACGCCCGGTCTCGCCAATATATGTCCTGCCGCAGCTGCAGGGAACTTCATACACTCCTGCCGACTGGAGAGGTGGTAACGCATCTTTGATGCGTACCAAGGCGTTGTGCAGCTTGTCGGGCGCCGTGAACACCGTACGGATGTTGTTCTTCCGTAGTAATTTACCCACACGTTCGGTGACACATCGGACGTAGGGAATCACGGCTAGTCTGGAGCGGGCACTCTCCTCTATCTCCGAAGAGGCATGACAGTCTTCGGCGTTGCCGCGGCCTTCGGAGCCACCGCGCCCGTCGGTACGATGGCGACCTCCGGAGTGGCCCGTAACGCTGGCAAGCACCCGTTTGATAGCCGTTTGGGAATAGGAGTTGGCCCTGAAAGTGTGTTCTAGCTTCTGAAGTTCCGCGGGAAGAGAGCGCTCGTCACACACCTTCACAGCTCTTGTGGCCAGTGTTTTCAGTACCCCTAGTTTTATTGAAGGATGGTGGTGTGAATCCGCGTGTAGGTAACGGTCAGTGTGCGTCGGTTTTCGGTAGACCGCGTGCCCCAAGGTGCCATCTTCGCGTTTGCTGACCAGCACATCTAAGAACGGCAGACAGTTGTTGATTTCCGTCTCCATCGTGAACAGGATGCTCGGGTGGATACTGTTAAGGAACAGTAAGAACTCTCCTAATAGTTCCGAACCGTGTGGCCAGATAACAAAGGTGTCGTCCACGTACCGCACCCAGAGAGACGGTTTGTGCACAGCGTTACGTAGAGCCTCTGATTCGAAAGCTTCCATGAAAAGGTTGGCAGCGATGGGAGACAGCGGCGAGCCCATAGCCGCGCCTTCCACTTGGGCGTAGTGCCGGTCTTGGTACTGAAAGAAGGTGGAAGTTAGGCAGAATTCAGCGAGTTCAGCCCATTCTGTCGGCTGGCTACGATTCTGCAATTTTTGGCGTATAACTTCCACGGCTTCATGTACCGGAACTTTTGTGAAGAGCGAAGTCACGTCAAAGCTAACCAGCATATCACCTTCGTTCAGTCTTTGTTGTCGAATGATGTCCACAAAGTGCGTAGAGTTCCGCACGGCGTATTGCATACCTGCGGCGAGCGGCGCGAGATGGTCAGCGACAAGTCTCGCCAGGGCGTGAGTCGGCGAACTGATGGTACTGACGATGGGGCGTAGCGGCGTCAGGTTTGTGTACTTTAGGTAGGCCGTAAAACCTTGGCGTCGACGAGTTGTTCCGACACAAGGCCAACTTCTTCGAAGCCTCCATGCAATGCGCGTTGCGAATCCTCGCGGCGGTTTCGGTTCTTATCTTGTGTACCGGGTTGTGCTCCAAAAGCGAGTACGTGGAGTCATCGGACAGAATGGCAGCCACCTTGTCGTGGTAATCCGCAGCTTTCATGACGACCGTAGCATTGCCTTTGTCAGCTGGTACAATGACAAGGTCACGTCTGATTCGAAGTGTCAGCAAGGCCAGTCGCTCCTCCTTGGCTAAGTTAGTGCGAGGAGCGCGAGCGTGTTTCACTATCCTGGCCGTGTTTTGTCGGATGTCCTCGGCTTGTTCTTCGGGTAATCCCACGAGCGCACCTACCCCCGCCACGATGTCAGCGATGGGTATTTGCTTGGGGGCTGTCGCGAAGTTGAGCCCTTTGGCGAGTACAGCAACCGTCGTGTTGTCAAGTTCCTCTCCACTCAGGTTAACAACTGCTTTGGACAGGGTGGCGGCGCGTTGTTTCGGATACTGTTTTCTAGCTAAAGTATCAAACTTCTTAGATTGTCTTGTCCTAGTTTCTTCATGCTGCTGTGCGGCACGTTTCGAGGACACGAAGTCCAGGGTGTTCCAGTCTTCGCATGAAAGTGAGAAGGCGAGACGTAGATGAAGATGATACAGCGTGAACTCCGTTTTAGCTAAGTCAGTCCTGGTTTGATGAACTCGTTCCCGTAATAAAGCCGAACCAGCCCTACGCAGAATGCGAGAGGCCGCCGGCGATCGAAATACATCTGTATACATATACGCATATACATCTGTACAACGCACGCACGCATATACATCTGTACAACACCAACTCGCTCAAGCGGAGTATATGTGAACTACTTATTCATTTTGAAATTGTTTCGCAAACGAGCCGGTTGGTTACCGTTGGATTCCTTCCTCGTCGACCTATCGTTGTATATACACGTGCTGTTCGTAGGGCTGTTAACGCCATATCGCAGTCAGTGATTTAAAGAAATGAAGTGATTTACTGTTGTTTGAAATCTGAAGCGTGCGTTTTGGCTTCGAGAAGATGATGGGTGCGTAACAAATAGTGGAATTTTTTTAATGTTCATGTTCAGTTGCAGATCCCTTGTTTGGACCAAGCGAGGTAACACCCACTGCAGGGTGTAATTGGTAAGACATTTTTAATAGAATATTACTAGAATATAGTTTTAATAGAATATATATTTTTTAGTTTTAGTAGAATATATAGTTTGATGGGAGGCTATGATACCAGCACTTTTTAATTTTCAGATCCTTGTACACAGACAGCTTTTCAAACTGAAAATGGTAAGTCTCTTGTATGTTTGTAAAATGCAAAAAGAAGCATGCTATTGAAAGCATAATGTATTGGCAATAATTTGTTGTTGATTAATACAGGTTCTAGTGCTGTTGAACATGCTGCTACAGCAAGTGCAGCAGATGCTTATTCTAGCCATGTGAAAGGCAAATATTTGCTATAATCATTAAGAATCTCAATTATTACTTTGTTGCATTTATTGAAGATGGGATAGATTTCAAGTTTGTCTACATTTTCAGATCTTTTACACCCATGTGAGGTGTCACATCAAGTTTTTATGGACATTTCTCATGGTATGTTCCTTTCAATATACAGTTATTAGTGCCAATTGACGGCAAATTATAGTAAATAAAAAACTCTTATTGGTGATTACAGATCCTTGTACTTCTGGACAGGTGCAAGAAGCCAATCTGGGAGATGAATCTGCGCCTTCGGTGTGTGGTACGTGCAAGATATTCCTGTGCTTTCTAATTTCGTAATTCTAGATGCTGAATTAAAAGAAACATCTTTCTTTTTGATATAGATTTTGTTTCCAGACATAGTATTCATTTGAGGACATAGTATCTTTCTTAACGGCATTTTTTGCTTTTCAGATCCTCTTCCAGAAATGGCTTCTGAAGCATGCATATTAGGCCCTACGAGTTTGACCCTAAGTGGCTTTAAATTAATATTCACTTTGAGGAGTCAGAACTCAGAGAGATAATATTAAAGAATTATTGTTATGTGCAGTGAATGACTTGCTTCATTGTGCACAAAGTTTCTGAACATGTCTCTTTTACGCTGATAGTTTATAAAGGTATGAACAACGAGAGTTTTAAAATCAGTGTGTATTCTGTCATTGGGTACAGATGCATTATATAAACTGTATTTCCCACATCTTATTTGGAAAGTTCTAATTAATTAAAATTTAAAGATAAAATTTATTCTGTAAAGCATGATCATTTTCTCAATTTTGGAATGCCTCTTGCAATGTTAAGACACTTTATTTGAATATTATGAATACAAAGGTTTTGAGTTTCTGTTTCAGAGGCTATTTTCATGCAATTTTAGAATTTCTTTAATGTCTATTATCTAGTCTGCAATTTGTTTCTTTCTTATTAGTATTAATTTTTATTATTAGTATTGATATAAGTTGCTTATGTATTGTTACACTGTTCTGACAATAATAGTTTCTCATGACAAACACAATCTTGATTCAATTTATATTCTAGTATGTGTGTATCATTGTGTTTTGTTCATCGTCATGCCAATTACATTCTGGATTTGAATGCTTATCCTTATTGGATTGTGAATTGTTGTGAGTCGTGAATGCAATGCTTGATTCTATAGCTCAGTTATTAGGACATCTGCCCAGTTATCAGAAGGTCCCAGGCTTGGCTCCTGGTGCAATCATATATTTGCACTTTGACAATCCATTTTCAGAATTAAATTGTAGTGCATAAGCATTGATAGAATTCCACTATTTGTAAATCATTGTTTTAAAAGTGAATGTAGTTTCACAGTGGATCCCATTTTAAAAAAGCCAGGCTCTGAACTATGCATGTGTGAGGTTAGCATGGGTAAATAAAATAATTTTGTCAAATATTTATTTACTAATGAAAAACATTTTTAGATTGCAACCAGTAAAAGTGGTTCTTTCAAGGCATGCAGAGCATGCTAAAAGCTCAATTTTTTGCTCTACTGCTAAAAGTGGGACAATGCTCAAATGTTCTGATAAAACTTTGAAAGCAACAAAGAAAACAAAATATGTTCATGTGACCTAATCAGATAATATTGATCTTAATGTAACAGTACATAATTATGTAATTCGTGTTCTTAATGGCTTAAGTAATGCGCAAAATAAAATGGTTCTTTTACCCCTTGTATCATAACTATTTGTTTTACCTGGGCAAATGTGCGGTAGTATTTTCAATTGTTTCTTTTCAATTCTGTTCTTATTGTTTATTCATAATGCTTGTAATAATGTAGTATTCCGTAGTAATAATTTGGCATATCTACAAGCAAATACTAAAGTTGCAATTATGCAGGTGTACTGTTTATTACTTTCTGTAATTCAAAATTGTTATTACTAATGAAATAACGAAATTGTATAATATCAATATTCTCAATAAATACTAGATTTTACTACCCTAATTTGACTGTTTTTCTTCCATAAAATCCTTATAATTATTTCTGTGAATTTTTTAATAAATTCAGGCGTGGGAAGTATGGGAGTGAAATTTTAAAGTTCGCGCGTCGCTGGTTTATTTCAAATTTACCGGTTACTTCTTCACTATTGGCTATCCGTTTACCCAATAGAAATTATACAGAACAATGTGGCGGCACCGGAAGTTGGGCAAATAAGGCTTTTCCTTTTAACATTGAGTGCCGTCTCTGATATATACTCTTTGGACAGACCAATGTATCCAAAACATGTGTCCAGGTGACATTGTGAACAACTTGCGTGAAAAAATAAAAACCCAAATATAGTTAATGAAGTTATGTGAAGTGCCCTTCGTCGCCGTAATGTAGTTCGCGTTTCTGATTTTTAGTTGATTGTTACAAATTGTTCGTAATTTGTTGATTTCCAGATGGAAGGGATTTGTATCTTGGCGGAAAATGTCATAAAGGTCGAAGACGTAAGTAGATTCTCAAAATTTAATTTGCTATTAACGTGGCTGGAGAGATTGTTTATGAATAGTCTTAAGTGACGAATAAAATTAGACAAATTATGTTCAATTTCTACAAAGTATAATTTGATTTAACAAAGTTTAAATTTTTGTGTGTTCAATTAGTTGTGTTGCTGCTAATAATGATTCGGGTGTTAAATTAACGCGTTTCGTTTCATTGTTAGTACTGGTTGGTTTTCTCTTTTCTAGGTTAAAGAAGAAAAAGTCGTAATTAAGGAGGAATACAACTGGAATTGTGTTGTAAGTTCCAATGTATAGTTTCATTTAGTGTTTATTTTTTCAAGAAATGTGATGTTGTCTTTTGTGACAAATTCTAGGTGTCTTGGATAGAAAAAGGCAACCAGTAAAAGCAATTTAAATTACTTCGTTTTGCAAGCATAAAAGAGTGAAACTTAATTTGCATCTTTAAAAAAGATTTAAAATGCCATATTTAACCCAGGAGTGCCTGCAATGAATCTGTGAGATCCAAGTTATACAGCAATTAAATATTCCTAACTTATTACTATGCATTAGTCTGATATTTTATATATTTTGGAATTGTTTGTTTCTGTGTATGCCAGGCCTTTTATTTTTATTGTTTTGCCGAATCATTTCCTGTGTGCATGTGAGAACATGATCTCTCTGCTGCATATTATCTGTCAGATACATTGTGTTCATTGGCTGTGTATTGGGAGCTCCTGGCCTGAGTTATACTTAGTATGGTATTACTTTCAGTCGTGTTTTTGAGAAGTGCCTATTCAGAAAATGTAATCTTTTGTACTATCTACAATCGTCTATCACAATTTCCTCACAAAGATGTAGATGTGCAGGTGATGTCTGTAGGGAAATGATCATATGCAAACCTTCAGTTAAAAACTAAAAAAAAGAGACAAACTCTACATGTTTTTGTGATGATATTTTTGTGATGTATGTTTTTTAGAACAAAACCATTTGTGGAAATTGCATGTCATATTATTTAATAAGATAATGATATGTTAAGTGATAATTGCAGGTAGTTTGTCAATTTTTAGCTTTCTCTTCGTAAGTATTCAGACCAGGTTTCTGCTGTGTAGGATTCATTAACAATAGCATTGGGGGACATGTACAACCTAAATAAAACACACATTTATGTAAATAGCGCTTCAGTTCATTTGCACTCACAAAAAGGTGCAGCTATATCTGAGAGATGCATTGCTAGCACAGACATGAGTGTACCTGTTGTGGGCACTCCTAGGTTTAAGCAATCCTGCGATCCATCTTTATAATCGTCGGTATATTTTAGTGAAAGTTCATTCCCACCTGAGCTACGACATTTTATTCTGGGAAATTCATCCTTTGGCTTCCAGACTTTAGGTAATTGAGGACATAAAAATGAAGTTCCAAGCTCGTGATTTTTGTAAGCCTGTTTTTATCGTGCTTTGTGTTCCACAATTGCCTTGCCTCTTTTTTACATACCAGTTGTTTTGTGAAAATTGACTTCTTCATGGGGGGAATATATTTTCATCTTAACTGTTGTCTTTTAATAACTATAACATTTTTGCATTCTTTAAAACACACTTTATTTTTAAACAATTAAAATATTCAATATATTTACGACTTAGTGTTATGTTAAAGATTTTCTGCTATAAAAGTTTCTATAGAAACTATACTGGGCATCAAAGAGGAAAACAATATTTGTTTGACCTGTGATATTTAATTTATTTTTATTTATTTATTCTACAAAGCCAATAGAATGTACCCAATGGTAAGCTTATATTTTACAAAGATCAAAACATTTAACAAAGATTTAAGCTTGTGCTATCAACTAAAATAAAGCATCTAGTTACAATAATAAATTGAAAAAATTCACTAAACTCAATTAAGATTATAAGTATTGACGTTGTGTTACAGTAATAAATGGAAAAGAAAATGAGCTAACTTATCTACTGTTATGTGTAAAGTTTATTGCTGCATTGCTTTAAGTCACTCCTGGATCATCAAAGATAATATTACATTCAGTACCTGTTGTGGGCACTCCTAGGTTTAAGCAACCCTGCGATCAATCTTTATAATCTTCGGTATATTTTAGTGAATGTTCATATTCATGTGAAATTAATCCTTTAGCTTCTAGACATGCGGTTAAAGAAGGTAATTGAAGACATGCAAATGAAGTTCCAACCTCCTGATTTTTTTTTTTTTGTAAGCCTGTTTTTATTATCCTAAGAATTCCACAATTGCCTTGTCCCTTTCTTACGAAACAGTGGTTTGATCGAAAAAGACTTCTTCAATGGGGGAATATATTTTATCCAAACCTGCTGAATATATCTATAACATTTTGTGAAGGAATCATATTTATCATCAAGTGTCTTTTAAATGGCTAACTAATAATAATTAACATGTAATAAATGTGCCTTTTTTATAATGCATTTCATTTTTTAAAACAATTACAATATGTATACGAGTTAGTGTGAAGGAAAACATTTTCTGCACCATAAGTTTCTATAGATAATATACTGGACATCCAAAAGGAAATTATTGGTTTTAACAGTGGTATTTATTTTATTTTTATATATTTATGAATTCATTCTACAAAGCCAACAAAAGACCAAAACATTCAACAAAGATTTAAGTAAGTAATATCAATTAAATAACAGCAACTAGTTTCAATAAGAAATGAAAAAATGAACCAAACTCAAGTAAAATTTAAATTATTAACATTGTTATAGTAATAAATGAAAAAGATGAGCTAACGCATCTATTGCACTTCTAGGATACAGAAATGAATATTTTCTTTTCAATTCTTTCCAAATTCTTTTGTGGTAACCTGTGTTGATAATTTAACTTAATAAAGTATATGAAAAAATGAAGTAGGAATTTACTCAGTTAAAAATATTTTTAAAACATCTATTAAACATATTCCTCAGCTCCAAATTATCTTGTTTTGTGTCTACAGACTTCCACAAAGCAAACTATAGATTATTAAAAGTTCTTAGAAAAACTAAATGTAACTTAAATCCATGTCAATAATTTCCCTTTTGAATCCATTGTGTGTGGAGATTTTAACATTGGGTTTTTTGACATTCTGTGAGAAAGAGATGAATCTCCATTGAATTAAAACTTCTTAGATATTACAATAAATGCCATGAATTACAGTTAATTCCCAGAAGGCAATTAATCAAATAATACCAAACAAAAAACCATTACTTGATATGGAATTGCAGCTAAAGACTTAGAATCCAGGAGCACAAGAAACAAATTTGTACAATTAAATAAAGTGTGAACACTTACCGTATAAGGGAAAGTTGATACATGAAAAAGATTGTTAACTAAAAGTAAAATAAAACTTCTCATAGTGTATTTGTTGCGGGAATTATGGGATGTGGGGTACAATATATATAAATCATAGTTATCAATTGCTTTCATTTTACTTCAACATATGCATTCCTCATTTAGAGAAAATTGGGACGTGTCATGGAAAAACAATTCTTGTGTTACAGACACTAGAATAGCATGTGCAATCAAACAATCTTTTTTGCTATGCATAATAGAGTATCTAATGATTTACACCTCTTCTTCCAAAAATACAACCTCTGTTAAGTCATAAGGGAGGCTAAATATTTTGAATGAAATTACAAAATAAAAGCATTGGGGAATATACTAAAAAATATGACATCACCTACAAAGCTTGTAGGGAATAGGTCTTGAATTCATAACCACACTATTAATTGTAGGAATAGTTTATGGTTGTTTATCATTAAATGAAAATCTCCTAGATGGCCAACGTTTCAGAACTTAGAGAGGAGATATTATTGTGTCTCAGCTGGTATGTTGAGATTGACAGTATCAACACTTTATTGATCTACAAAATGTTGCAATGTATCTAGCAAAGGCATTTACAAGAGACATACCAATGTTTAATAGTTCAGATGAATACTGCACAAAATTTAGGTGTTTCTAATCAGAACTTTTAGGAATATTTTTTCAAAAGTTTTGGCATTGGCAACGAATGAACTACATCAATTGGAGCAATAATCTCTCAAATCTATCCTAGATAGGAATTTAAATTCACTGCTTACACATGTTAGGTAAGCTGAATTCAAATCTTACATTTTATACTCTTTATGAGCCTTCATTTTTAAAATAATTGATTTTCTAATTCATCACAGTACCAAACACAACATTTTGACTTGTCTAACCTTCTTTTTGGAAAAAGGACTAGGTTCATGAATTTAGGTTACAACAGATAACGTTTTTATCATTAACATATGGAGTATCTTTTGGAGAAATATATGAAGGAAGTTTTTCTAAGCAAACTGTGATTTTATACTTGTAGTAATAATCTGCATTTATGCCATACACCCAGTTTCTTCATTATAATCAATCTCTATTGTTAACAGTGTTATCACAAATATCACTCGGTACATGTAACAAAGCATGGTAAACAACCTTTTGTTTAATTGTATCGGTTACAGTACACAATGCATGAAACATACTCGAAAAGTCCAGATCAAGACATCTCCCATGGACGTGTGATGTTGTTTTGTACTGATAAAGATTTAAGAAAATTATTGTTTTGTAGAATAAGTTCTCTATATTCTAAGTCTAAAGAGATGTATCATTATTATTAATGGAAATTCTTCAATGCCTACATATTTTTTTTGCTGACTTTTTTAAAACTATGTGATAATTGTCTGTTAATTTAAAAATTTGTCATAAGACATGGTTTCATCTTTAGGTCCCACATTTCTAATGAAGACTTGTTATTCATAGGAAGAAGCTGAATCCAGTGCAATACCATGCTCAGTAAAAGACGAACACGATTCAGACGAAGTAAGTACAGCTATTTAGTTGAAAAGTGCGAAGAAGGTAAAAACAAATAAAAGTATGTATCAACAAAATACACTTACCAATATTTGTAAATTATTAATTTTCTCTCCTTAAAAATAGAAAACGTTTTAGTATCAGTAAACTAACCACAGATATGATTTTAAGATATTGCTAACAAACACTTCACCCACAGTCTGAGCTCTACTCTTATCAAATCTAACAGAAGGAGAGCTCAACCAAACTTGAGGGGATTGTATATGTTGCACAATGTTTGGTAATCCCTTTGTACCTTTGTTTATCAGAGATAATGTTCCAATTTGATAGCGATCATCATGAGTACATGTAGGTCATAAAGTAGATATAGTTGTCATGGCAATGTGGAAGCTATGAATGACATTTCGGTATATCCGGAGTTCATGGTGTCGTTCACTGAACCGGTTCACTAGAGGGGAATCGACTCACTGAACCGAATCCTTGTTTATTGTTCGCATGTTGTAATGGTCACCATGTTATCGCAAGATTTCTAATTTCTATTTAACACTCACATGCTACTTAAACTATCATTACTACTCAAAGCCAAAATTTAATTACCAAAAAAAGCATCTTATCTACTTAACACTTTTTATACGCTCTAGAATGCGCAATAAAATAATAAAAACTCACATATTTGTAGATTTTTAAACATAATTTAATTGAAATAGAAAAATTAATTCAATAACAATAATTCATAAATCTGAAACAAACAAAAAATTTAATTTAAAAAAACTTGGACTTGGAAAAACTTAACACTTTTTTATATGCTCTAGAATTAGCAGTATATTTCACTAACACTTTCTATTTAAACATTTTTATTATTGGGGGGCTATCGCCCCCCAAACCCCCCATTTTAATAATATAAATTCAACCAGATTATTTTTTCAAACAAATACTATATGTCAAAGATAGCAGTATTTTATTAGAAAAAATATAAAAAATTAACTCACATAATAGCTGAAATTATAGAATTTTTAGAGTATTAAAAATACTATGGTAGTAAAATGAGTGCAACATATCTGCACTAATTACGTAGAACATCCTTATAACACGAAAAACTTCAATGATTCATCAACGTATCACCAAATCTGCTTATATCTGAAAAAATACACACTCTTTACTTCTTATGAACTAAAGTTCAGTAAATTAATAAGTCTCCTCTCAAACCAAGAATCCTTTCGTACAGACATTTTCACACAATGAAAATTCTGGCATCTTTCTCTACAAATCCACTCAAACCCATCTGTTATATCCTTTCTCTCAATAAACTTCATTTCTTTCTGGCATACATTACATACACGTCGAGACGCAAGCAAACCCACTTTCTGACACAACTGAATCACATTCAAACTTCCCTTTCGGCGCAAATCATAAATAAATTCTGAATTCATACCTTCCATCTCGGTAGACACACAAAACAATTAAAAAGGGACTTGAAATAGCAAAAAAAACACAAATCCACGCCACAAAATTCTTCACTAATTGACAATTCATCAAATTATGAAGTAAATAATTTTGTAGTGATAGTAACAAATAAATGTGTTGTTAGGAGGCTGTTTTATTAATAAATCAAGTCTATTTCAACCAGGCAAGCTAAAGTCTTAATTTTGTGATTTAAAAGAGTGTTGTGAAGTGAAATTTTAGAAGTGAATTGAAATTTAAAGTGTATCGTCATGAAGAAAAAATGTTTCGTAATTGGAAAAATGTATAACTTAATTTGGAAAAGCGACATAGTTAAATTGTGATCAAACAAATTGTGTATATATTTATGCTTTGAATCAATGCCATCAAGATTTTTCTCCAGTGATAGAAGTGAACCGTGAAACTATAACCTTGTGAATCACGAGATTAGTGAACCGAATCAGTGAACCAAAGGAAACGAAGGTCAGTGAACGACACCATGAACTCCGGATCAACCGACATTTCAAATCGACAATCGGTGCCTTTGTGGAAGAACAGGACGTTGTTCTAGTGTCAAAGTTTAAAAGGGTGGGCCCTGAGTGGTTGTGAACTACTTGTCTATTCAATAAGAAAGAGTTCTGATGATGTGATGTGTTTGTAGTGATTAGTCTAATATAAAAGTACTGAAATGTGTTGTGTGTAAAGAAATAGAGGTAAATTTGTGGAGTTCAAAATGTGGTGTCAAATGTCAAAACCTATAGACATTATGTACAAGCACTGCATACTCTTCGAACTCTTCCTCTCTGTGTGTGCTGCCAGATCTGAGTTTTTTTAATGGAGTGCATTTAGTCATAGTGCAGTCAACAAGTCATTTTGCCTTGCGAAAGGTGAGGTAGAAGATTATATATTTATATTGGTAAGAAGGATTCCATAAGAGTGTGGAAAATGCTTGGCAAGGAATGTAGATGCCACAAATCTATTTCTTTTGATTCGTTTTTTAACAATTTTCTCAGAATAATTAAACATTTACTTTGACACTGAAAATATTTTAATGATGAAACATTTTGATAAAATGTTTCAACATTTCTGAAAATGCTCATTTTTACCCAAAACGTTGGAGTTTACGAGAAATGTAAGAAATGATACGAAGTAATTGTACTCACAATAACAATGTTAACAAATCACCATTAATGTAAAAATTAATGCCTTGAGAAATTTAGAAAATACAATTGTGTAATATTAGTAAAAAGAATACGTCAAATACTTTATTTTGTCCATTTTGTCCAACCGTACCAAAAAATAAAGAAAAAGATTGGAACAGTTTTTGAGCAGATGGCGGTTGAGCATTCCTGAAAATGCCCAATTTTGAGCTAATTTTTACAAAAATGTGTAGTTTTCGATAAACATCAGACATTTTAAGCATTTTTCACACAACACAGTTCAAAATCCAGTTGCATACACTTCTGTAGAAAATATCTCCTCCATAATCATCGTGATCTTTTTTGGGGGGGTTATTAACATCCGTTCGTCGAATCTGCCACTTTCCTTGGCCTGACATTTGACAAGAGTTTAACATGGTGAAAGCACATTCCAAACCTGAAGAGCCGCAGTGTGTCACCATTGAACCTCCTTCGCACCGTTACAGGTAGATCATGGGGCGCAGACGGAGTATGTCTTTTGCGCATTTTAGGACTACCATCCGTCCCTTCTTAGATTATGAGTGTATTGTTTATGTGTCAGCGTCTCCATCGACCCTCCGGTTACGGAATACCATACTCAATTCTGGTGTACGGATCAGCACAGGCGTGTACCGCACGAGTCGCATTGAATACCACTTGGCCATGGCGTCTGAACCATCCCTGAGCCGAAGGCAATATATTTTTATCAGCTCCTATGGTGTGAAAGTATCCGCTATAAACACGCTCCTTCGTACTTATGAATAGCTCCTTATTTATTCATTACTTAGAACGCTTAAACAGTTTTTTTTTACATTTCCTCTTTGGATTTCATATTTATTTGTTTTATTGTGCAGGAGTTGGAGCGTCCAGTGTGTGTGTTCCTTAGGCAGGACGAGGGCCATGAAACACTTTGCAGTGTCGAAGAGAAGGTAAGAATATTATAATAAAGGGGAAAAAGCCGATCAGATGGCCGAGATCGCTAAGGCAGTAGTGCCGGAGTGGTTTCGGACCAGGAGATCGCGGGTTCGAGTCCCGCCTCGGGCATGGATGTATTTATGTATGTCTGTATGTGTTGCCCTTTCACCCCCATCATCATCATTTCATCTTCCATACCCCCAGGGCTAACAACCGTGGGGGATAAAAACTCGGATCCAGCTAAAATGCTGGTCCCCCCAAAGAATTGTCGCAAGCACCTGCCACCGTGATAAATAAAAACTGAGCCACGGTAAATGCAGGATGCTTGCTTGCGTGATCCTAGTTGGCCGATTAACGGAAGAAAAAAAAAGGGGGGGGGGAATACATGTATGAAAACCATGTTAATGCATATGTTGATCCATGTCCTTCAGAAGTAAACATTCCATACGAACAAAACTAGTTATGAACACCACCACTATCGAGGAAGTATCCAACTTCCAATATTTAGGATACAACGGAACGTATCTGAATGACATCGATGCTCAACAAAAAATATATAAATGTCAGGCTACCTGCGACTGTGAAGAGCTAGCCGCTAGCCGCCGGTTGGATCTCGCCATACAGAGGGGAAAGATCACCGCCACCTCCTGAGAAATAAATGCACTACACGTACGGGAATTATGACCAGCCGTTTACACGCCCGGAATCACATATTCAATCAATCTTAATGACATATATGTTCAACAAAAAATATAGCAAGTTCAGGCTACCTGCGACACGATCAAAACATTGGAAGGAAAGCACGAAAAGAAACCAAACTCAAGCTTTACTAAACAATGGCCACACCACCTCTCCTGTATGAAATATATCGAAACATGGGTAACATCCGGGGAAACAGGCGAATGAACGCACAAGGAATGCGATTGCTGTGGTGTGTTCAGGGCTGCAGATTTATGGACCGTATTAGAAATGAGGTATAAAAGGAGAATTGGGAATTACCACCTTACAAGAAACGATAAATATTGTAACACCACCGGGCATCTCGTTAGAGAATGCACGGTTAGCGGCCCGGTTGTAGCTCAGTCGGTGATGGAAGGAATTGTTAAACAGATACAATGGAAGTACGAAACAAACACTTTGATCACTGGTAGAAAAATTACTTTTATTCCTGGGCAAGAAAAAGAATGCACCAGGGAAGTTACATTTGTAAATTAAATAAAAGAAGAGATTAAATGAAAGGAAAAGTAAAAATTAAAGATCAGAATTAACAGTAAAGCTTATAACTAGGAAGAGTACAAAATTGTTATAACTAACATTACAATGGTGAAAACTTGACAATTCGACGTGCCTTGGCGCGGCACCGCGTTACAAAATTACACAGGGGTGAATACCCTGAGTTATACTGCCTGGGAAAGTTCTTTGTGTGCCCGGGGACGGGCGTGGCGGAGCTCGAGGGGGGCGGCTGCGACCTTCACAGGAACGCGGCAGGGGCCCGTGGCCTCCTTTGTCGACAGCTGAGCGGCCGTCTGGCGACGTCACCAAGGGAGCGGCTGCGCCGGCGGTGTCTGGTAGAACTCGTAGGTGACGGGATTCGCTCTCCATCTCAAGAGCGTAGCAATCAACCATGTGTCCCTCTGATTCTCATGATAATTCTCAAACACAACTTCGGAAAGTTTAGAAATCCTTCAGAGACACACTCGCCTCTCTCCGCGACTGATTCCCGCCTCAGAGAAGTCTCTCTGCCCACTACTCAGCCCCTTGCTCTAGCCCACACTGAAATTTTATAAGTCCTTCAGAAGCACACTTGCCTCTGACCGACGAATAGTTCCCCCCCAGAGAAGTTTCTCTGCCTGCTGCAGTCAGTCTAATGTACTCTTGTAAATCGAAAACGTAGCAAGTAAACTTTTACCCCCACCCTTTTTCTCATGTGCTCCAGTTCCTTATAATGGTCGCGTCGCTATTGGCCAAAGGTAATGGCGTAGTACACTATTTTCGACCAATAGTGACGGGGGAAGCAAAGGAAATTTCCACACTCTGTGCCTCTGTGAGGGTACAGTGTTTTTCTTGTTCCTTCTGGAACATAGGCCATGCCTGCGAAAGGGGGCGCTGTCCGGTGGAAGAATTATCGTTCTGGGTTTCCCCGAATCACGATGGCAGGCGTTCTAGAGATATCCCAGATGTGACTGCGTCCGAACGCTTCTCAGTTAATCTTTTGACACCGACTCTCATAAAGATTTCGTAATGGGCCGGGGGCGCACGTAGCTGTCACTAGAAGAGGGGTTGCGCGCCTGACGCCGTCTGTTTATTCTCCCAGTAAGTTTCCTTTGGTCCGGTTTATTTTATTTAATTTGTACGAGGAAATCTGTATCGCTACATTAGCCTTCCCCTCCGAATAAAAAAAAATTGGAGTTCGAGAATTGAAATTTCGAAAAGCGAGAATTTTTTTTCTTTCTTTAAAGTAAAAAAAATAGCGATACCAGAAGTGAATACTATTACCCGTAATTCTAATAAAATCTTATCTAACATTGGAAATTAAGAATAAAATGCTATTTCTAATTAAATCTAACGAAATACGAAAAATGAGAGATGTTCGGTGAGCTCGGGGTACCTGTGAATTGTGTGCAGAGTTCGACGGTTCTTAGTAATCAGTAATTTACTCTTTGAACGGCCGCAAATTATAAAAATTAAATTTTCCGGATGGCAAGCCGTTCACATCTTTGAGAAGGCATACATTTGGATGCGGGATGGCTTCAATTGTAAATGGACCACTGAAAAGAGGGAAAAATTTATGAAACAAGCCCGCGGGCTGGTCGCTTACCCGGGGGGTCCTGACGAGTACCTTGTCGCCTACTTTGAACTGGTACGGATATTTTACCATGGCTTCCCTCCTTCTGGCATTCTTGGTGAGATTATCAAGAATGATCCTACACCGATTTTCATAATTCGGGACTTGTTGTCCTGATAACCGAGCTAGCAAGGGAAAGGCATGCTCCGGTTTTCTTCCAAAATGCGCCTCGTAAGGTGACATGCCGATAGAATCATGTTCTACATTATTGATCCACTCGTCAATATTTTTTACTAGTAGGGGCCATTCTTTATGGTTCTGTGTTACGTAGACACGGAACAAGCGGGAAATTTCCCTCATAATCCGCTCACTTGGGTTGGATTGTGGGTGCCTGACGGAAGAAAAAATGGCAGAGACCCCTTCATTCTCTAGTGTCTGTCTCCAGAGTGCCCCAGTGAATTGAGAGGCATGATCACTGAGAATTTTTTTGTACGTCCCGGCAGTTCGGAAGAATTCCCTGGTAAGGCGTTTTAAACAATTTTGCGCAGTGGGCCTAGTGATCGGATAAATTTGTGTAAATTTAGAGAAGGAGTCACTTACAACCAAAACGTGCTTGTAGCCATACCTCGCTGTAGGTAACGGTCCGTATAAATCAAGGCAGGCGAGTTCATTTGGGGCTGAAGGAATTATGTGATGCATTGGTCCTTCGTAATGCCTGTTGGGGAATTTCGTTAGCTGACATGTCACACACTTTGAAACTGTAGCTCTGACATGCCTTGCCATTCCTTTCCAGTATGCAAATGTCATTAATATTCTGAGAATTTTGTTTCCGCCAAAATGCCCGTGCTTTTGGTGCACATGAATAATTAATTTGTCTGTGATATCATTCGGGATCCAAATCCGATATTCACAGGGTTGTTCCTTGGTCCGAAACATCACGAGGTTACTCGAGAGTTTCACTAACCCGGGATTCTGATTCAATTTTTCAAAGAGTGGATCAGACTGATCTAATGAATTTTGAAGAAATAATTTAGCCTTGCCGATGATGGCATCCTGCTCCTGTATTTTCTGAAGGTTTCCGGGCCGCATCTCCGGAATAGGGGTCACATTTAGATTAATCACATTCATGTGATACACCGTATCATTCTGAATTTTGTGATTAGAAGTGTAGGGCAGCCTGCTAAGAAAATCCGCGATAGGGTTGTTTATTCCTGGGCAATGCCTGATATCAAAGTTAAACTGCTGCAACCAAAGTACCCACCGCAGTAACCTGGCGTTAGTGCAGTGGCAGCGTTTCAAAAAGATCAGGGCTTTATGGTCCGTTACGATGTAGAATTTCCTTCCAGCCAAATATCCCAGCATCTTTTGGAGAGCCCAAATTATGGAAAGTGCCTCCTTTTCAGTAACAGAAAATTTAAGTTCATTAGACCTGAGCACGCGACTAGCGACCGCGACAATTTTATATTCCGTGTCAAATTCACCTATTTGCGTGAGTACACACCCGATCCCAACATTTGAACTATCAGTTTGGAGGTAGAATGGTTTCGAAAAATCCGGGTGGTTCACCATAATCGCATTGCGAAATGCCGCTTTAATCTTGTTGAACGCCTGTTCGTATTCGTCAGTCCAGTGCCACTTAGTCCCTTTCCTTAACAAATTTATTAAAGGTGCCGTGAGAATCGCGTAACCTGGAATAAACCTCGACTGATACACACACATACCTAAAAATCCCTTCAATTGCTTTGTGTTTCGTGGTCGTGATATTTGATCAATAGCCTTAACCTTTTCTGGATCAATTTTCACACCATCCGTGTTGACACGGTATCCTAAAAATGAAATTTCCGAAGTACAAAACTGCGATTTGTTCAAATTTAATTTCATGTAATTATCTGACAAGCATTCCAGTAATTGTTCCAGGTGATTAAGGTGCTCCTGGAAGTTTTGCGAGGAAATCACGATATCGTCGATGTACGGCGTAACGAACTGCCTAATTTTGTCACCTAGTTTTTCATCGAGACAACGGATAAATGCCGCTCCACTGTTCCTCAGACCAAAGGGCATTCTTTTCCAGATGTAAGTCAGGCCGTTATACAAAAATCCCGTGAACTTTCTATCGTCTGGATGAATCGCGATCTGCCAGTAGGAACTTGAGAAATCTAAGGCCGAAAAAATCTTAGTTTCATTAAATTTCCACAAAATTTCGTCGAGGTTTTGAGGTGCCTCATTTTCTGGAATCGTGACTTCGTTAATTCGTCGTGCATCTAGACAAATTCTTACTTTGCCGTCCTTTTTCTTAACTACGACAATCGGGTTTAAATAAGCCGTCACTGATCTTTCAATAATGCCCTCCTCAATCATGTTCTTGATTGTTTCATCGACTTCCCCCTCATAGACTGTGGAATGGGATAATTCTTTACTTTAAAAGGCGAGTCGTCGGTGACACGAATTCGAAAGTTGAAGTCTTTAATGGGATGCGTAGGACGATCAAAGACATTTCTAAATTTAAACAGCACTTCATTCAGCTGATGGCGCTCGTGGTCGGTTAATAAATCATTTCCTAGTGAGCAATCGTTAATAATCTCACGCACGTCATCTCCCGAATCCCAGGACCCGCATGAAATGCCAATGTCTGTTCTGTCCTCGTCATCCTTAATCTTAATTTCCCTGCCCTCACCGAAACTCACAATATTTCTAGAAAAATCCACTATCCCGTTGTTTTCCCCTAAAAAATCTACCCCACGAATAACATCGTAACTTAAATCTTCAATAATTAAGCACGGCACATCGAATGAAACTCCCTCGAAGTTGATTGAGATTAAGGCTTGCATAAAAATGGGCTTACTTTTCTTTTTTCCAATTCCTACGACGAAACATTTACCCGTCGGCGAAGTTGGTACTGGAATTTGTCCACTTAGCAGTTTCGAAAACAATTTCTTGGAAACCGCGCTAACCTCGCTACCAGTATCAACTAAAGCGTACACATTGAGATTTCCTATAAGGAACTCGACTACTGGACATTTTCGTGCGCGTTCTATGACGGGTGCGTTCGCGTCGTCGTTCAGGTCATGAAAAGCATAATTAATTGATACTACACTAATAAATGGTACCTCTGACACAATTCGTTCGGAACCCCGATACCCTGAAGGTCCGAACGGTTCTAGTTTAACGGCCCCGACCTGGCGGAGTCGCGTTGGTCGTTTCCGTCATTTGCGCTCCCGTTCCGATTCTCATTTACATGTGGGGGCGGGCGCCGTTCCCTCGATTTCGGTCATCCCGACGCCACGGTTGCCGGTTCTGGCCGTTCCCTTGATTTCGGTCATAATTTTCCTCATAAGGAAATGCCCGTGTCCTGTCGAATTGAGCGAGCAGCTCTTGGAAACGGTCGAGATCATCACATCCTACACTGCTAATTAAATTTTGCACATAAGTAGGAAAATGCGCAGTTAGGAGCCAGATAATTTTCTTTTCATTAATAGAGGGGTCACATAATTTGACAGCGGAAATTTTTTCCATGGCGTAATCGAGGTAAGACTGATTGGATCTTTTATCCCATCTTGTTTCTAAAATCTTTCTCTCTACCTCGTATCGCCGTTGTTCGTTCCAAAAACGCGCAAGAAATTTGGTACGGAATTCCTCGTACGTTTGCGGAAATGGTGAAAGTGCAGTAAGCCAATGTGCTGCATTTCCGCGTAGTAGTTCCTGCATGAATTTGGGTTTCAGATCTGGCGGTACCGCCTTCGTTAAATCCATGTAATTTTCTGCTCGGTCGAGGAAAACCTTTGGATTTTCATCCTGTTTACCCCAGAAGCACAGATTCTGCGGAGGAGCCCACGAGAATCTAAGACTTGACCCGCCCGGCGAATTTACCGTCGGATTATTTCCCTTTTCCTTCTCTATTCCCTCTTTCACTAATTGTTTTAAATTTTGGCCTATTTCCTTCTTTAGTTTTTCTTCCCTCTCTCTGATATTTTCCCCGTCAATAGCGCCTAATTTTTCAAAATTATCATGAATTTGGCTGACTTCCGTGTCAAGTTTGGATTCGATTCTAGTAAATTTACCGTTTATTTCTGTCCTAACCTCGACAATCTTTCCGGTAACTGATTCGCAGCATGCTTCTACTTTGCTGTCACATGCCTGGAGCTTCTGGCTAATTTCTGACTGAATATTCCCAAGACGCGATTTTACTTCAGCCCTCGAACTTTCTAGTTTCCTACCCAGGTTTCCTACACTATTTTCAATTTCCCCGCATCTACCCTCGAGATGGTTCTGCAATGTTCCAATCTCGCAATTAAATTTTGCTTCTAATTTTTCGAATTTTGCGGCGTGGTCAGCTAAGCAGCTGTCCAGCCGGTCAAATCTTTGCGAATGTTTCGTGAGGATTTCAATACTTTCAGAATGTTTCTCGTTAATCTCCGAAATCTGTTTCGAGAGGGATTCCTTATTTTCTGACATTTGTTTAGTGAGTTTTTCTATACTTTCAGAATGTTTTTCGTTGCTTTTTGATTGTTTTTTGTTAATCTCCGAAATTTGTTCCGAGAGTGATTCCTTATTTTCTGACATTTGTTTCGTGAGTTTTTCTATACTTTCAGAATGTTTTTCGTTGCTTTCTGAAATCTGTTTCATGAGAATTTGCATGAAGTCACTGATGGTGGTCTCGGGCGCTGATTGTTCCCCTGAACTACCATCTCCTGCCACATCGATACCTGATTCGTCCAGCATTTTGGCTGTTTCGCGTGAATAGCGCACACGGTAGTCACAACACACAAGGCACAACACAATAACACTCACACACAAAATACAATAATAAAGCAAATCATCACCAGTCCACAAATTGTTTCTTTCGTAACAATGTCCTTCCATCCATTTATAACAAAAAATAGTTAAATTCAATTTTAAAGTTGGGCGTGGAAAACCCCAATTATTAGGCCATCGAGCCCCACGCTGGGCGACAATTGTAACACCACCGGGCATCTCGTTAGAGAATGCACGGTTAGCGGCCCGGTTGTAGCTCAGTCGGTGATGGAAGGAATTGTTAAACAGATACAATGGAAGTACGAAACAAACACTTTGATCACTGGTAGAAAAATTACTTTTATTCCTGGGCAAGAAAAAGAATGCACCAGGGAAGTTACATTTGTAAATTAAATAAAAGAAGAGATTAAATGAAAGGAAAAGTAAAAATTAAAGATCAGAATTAACAGTAAAGCTTATAACATGGAAGAGTACAAAATTGTTATAACTAACATTACAATGGTGAAAACTTGACAATTCGACGTGCCTTGGCGCGGCACCGCGTTACAAAATTACACAGGGGTGAATACCCTGAGTTATACTGCCTGGGAAAGTTCTTTGTGTGCCCGGGGACGGGCGTGGCGGAGCTCGAGGGGGGGCGGCTGCGACCTTCACAGGAACGCGGCAGGGGCCCGTGGCCTCCTTTGTCGACAGCTGAGCGGCCGTCTGGCGACGTCACCAAGGGAGCGGCTGCGCCGGCGGTGTCTGGTAGAACTCGTAGGTGACGGGATTCGCTCTCCATCTCAAGAGCGTAGCAATCAACCATGTGTCCCTCTGATTCTCATGATAATTCTCAAACACAACTTCGGAAAGTTTAGAAATCCTTCAGAGACACACTCGCCTCTCTCCGCGACTGATTCCCGCCTCAGAGAAGTCTCTCTGCCCACTACTCAGCCCCTTGCTCTAGCCCACACTGAAATTTTATAAGTCCTTCAGAAACACACTTGCCTCTGACCGACGAATAGTTCCCCCCCAGAGAAGTTTCTCTGCCTGCTGCAGTCAGTCTAATGTACTCTTGTAAATCGAAAACGTAGCAAGTAAACTTTTACCCCCACCCTTTTTCTCATGTGCTCCAGTTCCTTATAATGGTCGCGTCGCTATTGGCCAAAGGTAATGGCGTAGTACACTATTTTCGACCAATAGTGACGGGGGAAGCAAAGGAAATTTCCACACTCTGTGCCTCTGTGAGTGTACAGTGTTTTTCTTGTTCCTTCTGGAACATAGGCCATGCCTGCGAAAGGGGGGCGCTGTCCGGTGGAAGAATTATCGTTCTGGGTTTCCCCGAATCACGATGGCAGGCGTTCTAGAGATTTCCCAGATGTGACTGCTTCCGAACGCTTCTCAGTTAATCTTTTGACACCGACTCTCATAAAGATTTCGTAATGGGCCGGGGGCGCACGTAGCTGTCACTAGAAGAGGGGTTGCGCGCCTGACGCCGTCTGTTTATTCTCCCAGTAAGTTTCCTTTGGTCCGGTTTATTTTATTTTATTTGTACGAGGAAATCTGTATCGCTACAATATACAAAATCGATAGACTACAAAAAATAAACAATGAGTGATTGCCCAAGCAGGCCTATTACCATCTCCCGAAAGGAAAAAGATACATACGGAAATCAAAGAAGAGATGGCCTTCACTAGACAATTTGGCCGGAACAGGTTCATTAGCCTAATCCATGCAGCTTCTCCTGCTAATGATGATGGAAAAAGAAAAACGATGACTCCAAATCTTTAGCATTGCGGTTTACGCCCTGACACACTCTCGAAAATGTTTATCAATTCGATCCATTTGAACGGCAAGGTTCCAACGAACATTTCAGTCTTTGGAGATAATTGATACGAAGAGTTTCAATTGCCCGTTAATTCAAACATCTCTCTACTCCAGAAGTGATTTTTGCAGCATCAGTTGGAGCTACTCCTAGCAGAAGTGAGACAAAATCTGCTGACACTAACAATTTATTTTCCTCGACTTTCAGTTGGACCCCCCCCCCATTCCAAATGATCGAATTTTTGCAAATTTGGATAAAGTGAATGGGCGAAAGTCGCATTGTTTGATGTTTTCTTCCCAAACATTATATGAGTTGTACGATTTGTATAATGTGTTCTAATAAGTATTGTCATAAGCATCAAAAATGTTTTAAATAAAGTCACCTGGAGACGGTGTCGTTTGTGGACAACCTCGGCGCCTTGCATTTAATTCGCGTGATGTCACAGCTGGCCTGCTTGGTGCTGCCCTCCAGGAGCGGAGAACGCAACAACTCCCCTCCATTGATACGCAACTGTTCAGTGCCCTGAAGTGATAACGAAGGTGTTTTGTTGCAGGATCCTCTTGGTTTGTGCTGTGAAGAGTCATCCATCTTACGGGAGGATGCTTCATGGTCCTCAGGTGAGTCTGGAAAATGTTTCGTTTATTTTGCAAAGCCAAAGAACAGGCGTTCGCCACGTAAACCAAGAGCGGGGCATTACATTTCTACGCCCGTTAATCCAATTTTCAGCCAGAATTTCTGAAATTATTTCTGTGCAATCTGGAAAGGTGGCGCCTCCAACGTGACACATTTCTTGGCGGAATTTTTAACATTTTTCGACATTTTTGCTGTTTTCGGCAGATTGTAGATTTTTGGCGATTTTTAAGGGTTTCTATGGAAAATCGAGTCTTAAGTTGCCAAATATCAGTGGTAGGATCCAAAGTTGCTTCTCGTTTAGTCCCAGAGTTGACCGCTACTGTCCGTTCTCTTTGTACAAACTCTGGTTCCAGTTTTTCGTAATTGTAAAAAGTTCAAAATTTCTTCGCCAAGTTTGTATCTGAGTTTTTAATTATGATTTGATAAAATTCAATGGTTAATGCACCCATAAATGTGTAATTGCTGGTCAGGGAAAGACTTCACGGGGAATCACTGGATTTAATGCCGCGTCGACGGAACGTGCCTGAGCGACAATCCGCACTCAACACAGCGTTTGGATGCGCGCTGATAGAAAGAGTGCATGGCAGGAAACGAGCTTTCGAATTATTTTATGTGTGGCTATATACCATTTATGATGCAAGTGGAAAAGTAACCTCTAGTTTACGAGTAGGAAAAGATTCGACACGAGGCCGATAGGACTCATGGCGCAATCTTCCGAGCAAAAACAAGTGACTTATACCGCGTGTATCATAAACCGTTTTTACATCTTCTCCCGTATGAAGGTACTTCTTCAGAAGAGAGTTATGTAACCGTGCGCCCGAAAACGGTTCATTATCCACAGAAAAGCACGTATTGACGGACCGTTGTAACAAAAAATTGTGTTAAACCTGTAGGCCCAGTGGCGCAATCTTACCTGCAAAATAATCATTCTACGACGTGTCATACTGTTTTTAGACAACCTTACTGACTTTTTCTCATTTTTCCTTTGTGTCCTGATTCATTTTTGCGGTTTTTTTTTGACTTGCTATTTTTGTTATTTTGTTCGTTTTGGTCAGACGAAAGTATTTTTTCTTTGTTGCATTCACAGATTTATAATCATAGTCCCCTTACCACCAATGCTAGAATTTGATTTTTTAGCTCACTAGGCATACTCTGGAAGAGCCGCTTTTAGTACTGTTTGTAATTTATTACATTTGTAAAAACAAAATAACAGTGGTCATAATGAACTGTGTGTAGATTAAATTCGCTCATTTATTAATTTAATTTAATCGTTGAGGTACTATCCTCTTCAGGTGGCTGCGTTGATTCTAATATATACCAGAATTGTGCGTAGACTACATGGTCGGCAATGTACATGGAGTCATACATGACCTTTTAATTGTAGACTATTTTTCCTCATTTAACCCAAAACAGTCTATAATAAGTAGTAATAGTAGAACCATGTTTAAATGCATTAGAAATTTTATTTTCGACTCGATTATCCAAAGAAATGTACCATACTCCGCATGAAGAAATGACAAGCGTCGTAACCACGTCATGAAACCAGTAGGAACTTGTTTCGAATTGCACATCAGAACACTGCATCGGACTCTTTCCCACCAAGTGCAGTGTCGCCAACCTGATGCGCAGATATTGTGTATATCCCTGATCATGTCGCCAAACTCTTGGCCCCCCGCAAGAGAGGTGGACCCGATAAGTATTACACAGGCAATTCCAGTCATTTCTGTCACCCGCACCATAAATATTTTTGAGACAAGACAAAGTTAACTTGAAATTTAAAAAAAAGTTTATAACGGTAGAACCCCTTCGGAGGTCATCTATTCAATATGTAGTATTGCTTTGGATAAATTGAGTAGAATAATTATATCCAACTTATAAATATTTAATTAATAAATGTTAGCAATGGGGCGGAGCCTGGGTCTCGTAGATACGGCCCTGCCCCCCAAAAGAGATAGATAACCTTTGTCAACGCGAGGCACGTTAACCACGCGTTGTTTAAGTGTAGGCGTTGACTATCTATCTTTACGCGTAGACCCACTTCACAGATAAATACGCGAAATGTTTTAGAATATAAGAAAGAGATGCAATCGTTTCTCATTTCCGGAGATGCGGTTTCCTGCCATAACAGCAGAAATTGATGTAGCTTCTGTGGAGTAGTGAGGATCTAGTGACCAATGGGAAGTAATTTTGTGTTTGTGCAGGCGCGGAGGCCGAGGGGAAGCGGAACGCCGACGGGCCGCGGCGGAGGAGACCGCAGGAGAAGACTTGCGCTTCGCCCTCGGGGCTGCAGGTGCACGCGGGCCTTCAGGAGAGTCAAGCCCCCAAGGAGCGCCCTGCCGCCCTCACTTCTTCCGAAGGCCTCCAAAATCCCACGCACGCGCCCACGGGAGACACATCGAAGTCCAAAGTCGTCATTCACAACCGCACTCGTACGGGAGATCGACAGTACAGCTGCGACATGTGCGGGAAGGCATTCAATCTAAAACACCACCTCGCCCCTCACATGCGCACGCACACGGGAGAACGCCCCCACAGCTGCAGCGTGTGCGGTAAGGCATTCAGCAGGAAATCCATACTCCTCATTCACAACCGCACTCACACCGGAGAACGCCCGCACAGTTGCAGCGTGTGCGGGAAGGGATTCAGCCAGAAATCATCCCTCGCTACTCATATGCGCACGCACACGAGAGAACGCCCATACATTTGCAGCGTGTGCGGTAAGGAATTTAGCGAGAAGTCTACACTCCTCATTCACAACCGCACTCACACGGGAGAACGCCCACACAGTTGCAGCGTGTGCGGTAAGGGATTTAGCGAGAAGTCTAAACTCCTCATTCACAACCGCACTCACACGGGAGAACGCCCACACAGTTGCAGCGTGTGCGGGAAGGGATTCAGCCAGATATCATCCCTCGCTAAACATATGCGCACGCACACGGGAGAACGACCATACAGTTGCAGCGTGTGCAGTAAAGCATTCAGCCAAAAACCGCACCTCGCCTCTCACATGCGCATGCACACGGGAGAACGACCGCACAGTTGCAGCGTGTGCGGTAAGGCATTCAGCGAGAAATATAAACTCCTCATTCACAACCGCACTCACACGGGATAACGCTCATACAATTGCAGCGTGTGCGGTAAGGGATTCGGCCAGAAATCAAACCTCGTTTCTCAGATGCGCAATTCCTCGGAAGAACGCCCCCACAGCTACAACGTGTGCGGTAAGGCATTCAGCAAGAAATCAAACCTCAGGACTCACATGCTCACGCACACGGGAGAATGCCCACACATTTGCGGCGTGTGCGGTAAAGCATTCAACGAGAAATCAACCCTCGTCACTCACATGCGCACGCACACAGGAGAACGCCCGCACAGTTGCGACGTGTGTGGGAAGGCGTTCAGCCATAAATCAAACTTCGCTTCTCATATGCGCATGCACACGGGATGCCGTCACGCATTTTAGCTGCGACGTGCTGTAAAGGCCCATTCACAATGCAAACACAAACAACATAAACATAAGCATGGAGTTAACATCAAAGTTAGACTACGTCCATTAGCGGACTTATGCAATGCTTTCGCATCAGCACGTAAGAGTTTGCTTAAAATCTTGCAAGCTTCTGTGCTTATGCTTAAGTAAGACATACGAAACGAACCAATCACAGTACTTTAACTCAAAATCAAGAATCGAGATAGGAGCGAAATCGATAGAAGATTAACGCCATATGGGCCATGGGCACAGTTGATACCGTGAAATCGATTCTCGCATCCAACCAATAGTAAACCAGAATGTCACAGCCAATAGAAACTTTTTGCTTACGTTTATGTTAGACATTGTGAATACTTCGGTTTATCACTTATGTTAATGGATGTACACCTGCTACACTTTCACTGCTAATTGACAACAGGGGGAGAAAGTAATTAAGCAAAGACTCGTAGTCCCCTTTCGTGCAAAAAAGAAAATAATATAAGTTAAAAAACTTTGTAGATAGAAATACAGGAAAGTAATTTAATACGAATTTGTCAAATTGCCTGTGGAAATTCAGAAATTGGAAAGAGCAGGTGGGGAAGTCATTGAAAATTGATATTAGTGTTTGAACCTGTGAGTGTGACTACCGAGGGAAAATTACATAAAGCAATAAATACAAATCTTGATGAATCTTCTCCAAAATGAAAAAAAAATGTATTTCAAGAGCAGAAAATGTAGATTTTGACCTTGCATTTGCTCTCATTTCATCTTACAAATATGCTCCAATTATGTGTTGTGATATAGAAAGACTGTCCAAAAAACATTTGTTTCTGACAAAAGGGTTCATTTGACCTAGAAAAACTAACAAAAAATGTTTCTGGTGTGCTGAAGGGCAATGAAAAAATGTACCAAGCCTAAATTTGTTTGTGCATGTTGTGCCAATATCGCGTACTCGCCCAATGAATAAGTGTTTCACTCCAAATACAATTGTATGCACGCAGTGGTGGGCAGCAACTTCCTGTTCCCTCTCTCCCCTCCACGAAGCATAGAGCGAACCTCAAGCTGGTTACATTTCGAACGCGGTCCATCTTTGAATATTTATATCGACATGTGCAACTGTTAGGATAGCCTGGTTTGCTTCGAAAAAATAGCGGTCAAGTGGGGGAGAGGGATAGTAATTTTAAAAAATTGCAATTAAATTATATATATATATTCTTACAATCATTTTAACACATTAAAATAATCACTTCAAACCTACTTAACGTTCGAAGCACAAATAGTATAATATGTAAAGTATTAAATTACATTTTACATTGCTTTTATGTGCATTTTTAATTTACTGTTCAGCATTGTTTAATTCTTTGTGTAAAGATTATTTTTTTAAATATTAGTATTTCGTCGAGAATATAGAAATATGTAAATGCAAGTTAAGAAAAATAGTATGTGAATGATTTTTAATACGTTTATTAAATGTTTTGTGAAACAATTGCGTTTGATTAATACCTTTTTTGGACAATCGACACGTTCCCTGTGCCTATAAACACATTAAAATATTTTTGCTCGTTTAAATGACTTAATCATTTAATTGTCTTTTTTTTTCAGAATATTTTCCGTACTTTCGGGTCTATTTTAAAATTCTATGACCGTCCCAACCAGGTCAATTCACAATTTGTGTAGCTACGGCAAGTTCCATGGAAATATTTGCTGTAGAAATTGTAAATGTCTGTGACCCACGTGGGTTCACGGACGTATTAAAACCATCGACTTATGTTTGTCATGGCTCATAGGACGATAAACGTGTCAATGGAGGCCTCAATTTAACTTATGACAAAAAAAGACAAAACGCTATTTTCCTACTTTATTGTCTTAGAGCGTACAGCTTTAGATTTCGTACCATTTTATCATAAAATAAATAAATGAAAATTGAAGTAAAAAAATGTCCAGTGTTTTGTGAAACAAAAAAAAAACGGAATATAATGTGGAAAAAGCGGACTGACCGCTTAAATAGTGGACACCTGGGAAACCTAGTAGAGGGCGGTTTTTATTAGAGTGGGATGATTTGACAGCTAGTGCTGTCAACACAACTGAAGGTTCTGTTGTCGTTGTGTCCTTGAACCTATTAGACTCCTTTCTCCATTCGTTCGTTTGCAGTTGGCTAACTTGTAAATGGCTTCGACTCTTCTTTTTGTGATGTCGTCATCTGTCGAAACTGTAGTGCGCTACGAGAAATAATTGAAATTAGGACGTGCAGAGCTATGTGCTCTTCTGTAAAAATTCTTTTTTTTAAACATTACATTTAATTTAGTTTTTATGTGATATTATGTTTGTTTTAGAATAGTCTTGAATGCGAGGGCGCACTGGTGACGGTGCACGTGTTTCCGGCTTTGCGCTGTGAGGCGACTGGCGAGCTGTGTTCGGGAGCGTCCCGTTTATTCCTTTTAACACCATAGAGATATGTTGTAATGAGAATTAGTATTAAAAATATTCATTTGAAAAGGAAAAATTCTGAAGAAAATTTAGTAAAGCCTTTAGTTGTTTATGCAAGAATACTCTTTAGATGTTTTAATTGGTGAGAGTGAATATAAAGAATGTGCCTATTATTCATCCAAGAAATAGATGAAAATAGACATACTAGATAGATAAAGGAATGCATTGAAATGCATAACATTAGTGAAATATGAAACAATTATTAAAACACATATGAGTTATGAGAGAATAGTGCCAAGTTTTGATAGTCGAGGTGTTATAAATAAACCACCTTCTTCACTACAAAAATGCACGAACCATTCACTGTGAGACGTTCACAAAAAGTCTCGAAAAATCATTTTTCTTTCTATTCACATTCGTGGTCGTTTTCTTTTACTCAATGTGAGAGCATGTTAAGACATTTTTCCACTTTCGTAAATAAATTTCATTATTTCCCGGACTCGCGTACGTGCAATTATACGTTCTAACTAAGCGAAACTCAGACATCTCTATAGTGACGTCTTTGCCTGAGCCGTAAACAAACACTACGAAGAGGCGTAGATAAACAGCTGACGCTGCGGAGGGATACTTCTCTGAGTTACACGTGATGTTCACTTGTTCCGTGAACTGTCACTTTAGCCCTTTCTTATAAAAATCGCTCTCTAACATAATAGATGGATAATATAATTTTTAAAGTTTGTCTCAAACTTTGTTCCCGTTTTGAGTAAGAATGACAGGTATTTTCTTTGTTTAGTCATAATTACAGTATACAATGTATAACAGAAATAATGTGATATATATTGTGACCGTGCCCTCCCTTTGATGAGGGACAGTCGGCATTTTTCGCTCCTATTCGTACGGCGTTCGATGCTCTCCTCAGTGAGAGGGGGGGGGGCGTAGATTTCCCCGAGCGACATTGTGCCGGCCACAATCTTCCGTCGTAGTGAGATATGATTGAGAGAAACAAAAAGCTACCTACCCACTTTACGATTTGATTACATAGATTAATAATGTATTAAGGATGGTATTGTCAGTTGTTTATTTAAAAGATTAGATTCAGTACCATGCATTCGCTCGTAGAGCGTACCGCACAAAAATGTAAACGTAGTTTCTTTACACGACAACATCCCCCCCCCCAAAGAATCAAAGTATTTAATTGTAATAGAGGCGTGAAATCGCAGATAATGTAAAATTTTCGATTCACCCAAAATAAATATAACCTCACACAAGGCGATATTTCAATTCACATGTACAAAATTCAAAGAAATAATTTTGTACTTAATTAGGAAGTAGATACGAATTATCGAATGATCCATAACAAAGTTTCTATTCACCAAAACTTAAGATGATTTCACACAAAGTGATGTTTGAATTCACAAACCATTTAAGTACAATGTGGATGTGAATTTTCAAATAATTGCTATAATTTCTAGTAACTCGAAATAAGTATGTTAATGTGAATAGTAATATCTCAAGAGATGATATTTGAATTCACAACCCCTTTTAATCACTATGAGGATTACTAAATAATTCACCCATGTAGGCGGAGTTGTCCATAAATCGGCCGTTAAATTTACCTTTAGTTCCACTTACTTGATCGACAGGGCGTCGATATACTCCGTGGAACCTGATCATGGTGCGAACCGGATCCCCAAGATTACCCTACTCTACGTCGCGGCGCCGGCCACATCCACCCTGTCTGAGTGAATACGTGTTTCTCCACCGCGTGGGGCCTTTAGCTCGACCACACTGCTATGACGCTCTCTCATCAAATAACCTATCTTACTCCTTCCCCAATCCGCGGAGCAGTCTTCTGCGTCACCCCACCACAATCAATGGCGCGTGACCCACATTCCGTGGGCCATTGCCGAAATCCTACGCGCCATATCTTCGGAGCGCCTCCTAGCGGAATGGTAGCCCATACGCTTAGCAGGCGCAGTGTTTGAATTCTGACGTTTGGTCTGCGCCACTCAGTTGAGAAGGGTTGTTTTGATGGGCCTATCTGAGCTTCGTCTCTCTATCTCTTTCTGTCTCCCTATCTCTCTCTCTCTATATATTTCTTTCTGTGTGTGTGTTATATATACATATCATAGATATCTCACGTATATAAAGACGTATCATGCACAATAACAATCAGAATGGTAATAAAGAAAATCATTAACGTTGTCAGTAACTAGGAGGAATAATAATAGAAAAAATCACTATCAGAAATCTTCATACAATACAAGTACGTTACTTTACAACGCATTGCCAGATGACATTAAACAATCGAAGTCGATTCACTAATTTAAGATAAAAGAATAATATTTTCTGCTGCACAACATTTTCTGTACAATTATACTCTACTGATCATCAAAAAGAAAAAAAATATTTTAACAAAACAGTGATATATTGTGAATTAGTTTACACTTGTATTGAAATTTTTTTTTAAAAGACAATATGTTTGTAACAAATAATATACTTCAGCTTCCGGGTCAGTGACTCCCCATCTCGATCAGGTTTTTGTCCAGTTTCCCTGATCTATTGAGCAAATGCTGAGATGGCCCTTGTTTTGCTTCTGGACGTAAATGTATCTTCTCTATGCTCACGTTTTGTTGAACTCTCCTTTTGCTTGGAATGGTAGGAGTAGAGGTAAGGGCGAGTTACTATTTTGTTAGCAATGCAGAAAAATCATATTTGAAATTCGTTTACCGTTGTAAATAACTTTTCTGTAACTCGCAAACGAAAATGTATATTTTTTTAAAAATATTGCTAATCTCGTGTTTTTTTCAATTCATTTTTATTTTAAATTTTTACTCATCTTTCAACTATTTTTAGTTAAAATGACAGGAAGGAATTTTGGAACTGAAGAAAACGTGCGCAGTTAATCTTCTCTCTCATACGTCACATATATTTTTTTGACTAAATGAATCTAAATGTAAAGAACCACTTCGGTCGTCTTGGTTACATAGAGACTTGGCACTTCTATAATAGTAATATGCGTCGAAAGACAATTGATTTGATAGTTCATACGATTTACAAATTTAAAAAAATATGTGAAAATTTGTTTAAAAGTTGAAAATTCGAAATTCACATACAGATAGTTCAGTTTATTAATCTTGATTAATTGTATTTGCGATTAGAATTTCTTCAAATAGTTTTCAATAATTTTATCTGGAATTATCAATTATTTTCTGCGGCAACTCAAAATTGTCACAAACAATAGTTCCCGAAAAAGACTCGAACCAGCCAACCAGCTCTCCGAAGAGCTCAGGCCTTCCCCCCCAAATTGCGATCACGGCTATCCAGTTACGGGTGCAATTATTACTCTCATAATAGTAATAAGTGTATGGTGGTTTTAGTTCTAGCAGTACGGAGACGAGTAATTAAATAAATGTGAAAAGCGTTTGTTTTTCTGACGACGAAAGAAAACAGGGGAGAAGACAATAACACCTATCGTAAAACCTGGTCTAAAGTAGGAAAAATAGAAAACAAACATAGTCGAGAAAGTCTGTCGCGTTCTATAGCAGCAAGTTTTTTTTATTATTTGCTTATTTAAATTGATAATTTTGTACAACAATCTTTGACTCAGAAATCTATCTTCAAATTTGTAGTTTTGAATTTTTTTGCAAATTTTATAAAAACGAGTAATACCCGAAAATTGGACTAGCGCCATATTTCTAACCGTCCCTTATTACATATGTGGAGAAATTTTAAAGAAAAATTTTGGAGCGGTTTTTTGAATTTTGTTGTTGTAAATTTCAAGCCCACATTACGTAAAACGTACTCGTGTTTTTCGAAAATAGTACCTGACCTTTTCCAAAGAGATAATTTTGTACAACAATCTTTGCCTGAGCCAAAAATCTTTATCATTAATTTTGAACTCCTAAAAATTATTTTTGCAATTTTCCAAAGGTCGAGGATATTACCAAATATGAGACCTGCACCATTCTCTTGAACGTCTTTTGCACTATTAAACCAAATTTAATCAAAAAAATTCGACCAAGTTTTTTGAAAATTTTGAAAGTGTCCGTGGGGCTTAGGGTACTCCCGAAAATTCAATTATCGGTTTCAAATATCAGGGGTCGCGACATCAGGGGGGTGAATTGGGGAATATCAAGTTTGCAGAAAATCGGCTGAACGGTTTATCCGCTTGCGTTGACCACAGGCGGACGTTTTGCCGTCAATCGATTTTGCGGTATCAAGAACGTACAAAACATGGATTCTGACTTCACCACGAGTTAAAGGAGTTTTTTCTAAATTTAGCAACAGAATTTATCCACTTCGTAACCAGAAACCGACAATAAGTTTTTTCTGGCGAAGTTGTGGAGTTTTCTGGCACACGATTATATAACTCTCCTCTTACGAAGAATTCGTAAAGCATAAAAGTAAAAAATTGGAGCCGTTTTTGAGTTAATTTTGAAAACGTCCGGAAAGTCATGTAAAGTACCTCTAATTTTGGGGTCCCCTGACATTGAAAAAGTTTTATTTCAGAACGTCCGTCCGACTGTGAACACCTCTAGGGACTAAACCATGCATAGGACATTTTCAAAATTTTCACAAAATTGCTCCAAATGTTTTCTTCAAATTTCTTGTAAGAATAGAGTAAAATACACGTATAAAGGTGGCATAGGTCCGATTTTCACATCACGGTCATCTCAGAATTTTCGAAAATTGCAAAAATTTGATTTTTCTTCTCTTCCCACAACTACAAAATTGAAAGTAGAGGTTTTTCCTTCAAATAAATTTGTTGTTCATAGTGAGTTCTTTCATTAAGGTCATATACTTTTTCTGATACTTTTGTCTTTTTTTGCGCACTGTTGCGTGCAATATGTGCAATTTTAAGAAATTACGTAAACAAGAATATCTCAAAAAACTACTAATTTTTTCTTTGATCTTTTGGTAGTGATGGGCTAAATCACTTTATAAAATGACATGAACGTCATATTGCTCTATTATTTTGTTTCCTAAAAAAATACAAAAAAATGTAATGTTTTTTACTAGTTTCTCACGTCGCTAATATTTACATTAAGTGCAAATGGTTCACATTACTCTATTTATGAATAAATGTGCTTTAAATAATGTTTAATTAAGTTCTTTGAAAACTCAACAGTTTTCTGTAAAAATGAGCTCAAAATTTCGCATTTGCGAGAACGCTCAAACGCCATTTTAACAAAAATAGCTCCACATTTTCCCTTCAACCTTTACAACAATTAGTACTAATTGTACTGTTTAATATGACAAAATGTCAATTTCACCGAATTGTTTTGATATTAAAAAAATACACAAAAGTATTTATTTAATATCTCTCACGTCTTTGTTATGCATATTTCCAGCGATTTGTAAACACTATTGCATTAGAAGCTGCTTGAAACGACTTCATATGAAGTTTTTCGAAAACTAAATATTTTCTGTAAAAATAGATTCAAATTTCGCATTCACAGTAACGCTTAAACGCCATTTTCTTGAAAACGGCTTTAATGGTTGAATGAAACGTTTCAAATAGGACAATGTTTTTCTCTTATTTTATATTATTTTTTTAAATAATTCGATTGTACTATTAGGAAACGGTAAAATTAATAGAGTTTTTAAAAAATATACTTTGGGTGGTCATGGATTGTAGCTGGCAAGATAATATGGCGAGCCAGAATAGCTGGTCGAGAACAACGGAAATAGAAAACTAACATAGGAAAGTCTGTGCCATGCTGTAGCACCACTAGTTTCGTTATCAGGGCCGGGCTATTATTTTTTTCTGCCCCAAATCCGCCGTTTTTTCGCGCAACATTACATAACTTTCTATATATTGCGAATATTTCTTCGTACTTACATACGTATGCGGGAAAGTAAAAACAAAAAAAAATCCATACACTGCACCCAATCTCCTCATAAGTACATAACTGTCTAAACAGACGGGTTGGCTATTGCTGTGGTGTTCCGCTGACTTGATGCCCTACAAAATTTCTCTGTTGTGATTTAAAATGTATTTTTAATTGTCGTTTCAGTTTTATTAAATTCGGAGGGGTCCGGTTGACGGCTCTTGTTAAAATACTGAAGTGAGTAATTTTCTTTAGTGTGTATATCATATGAAAGTATGACTGAAATCTTACCCATGTTCAACTTACTTTTAAACAACACTCTAAGAAACATAACCTCCCTTTTTCTCCAAAAAAAAAATAGCCTCTGAAAAGCTCCCATTATAGCTATGGGTGTAATTGGTAAGACTTTTTTAATAGAATATTACTGGAGTATAGTTTTAATAGAATATATTTTTATAGTTTTAATAGAATATATAGTTTGATGGGAGGCTATGATACCAGCACTTTTTAATTTTCAGATCCTTGTACACAGGCAGCTTTTCAAACTGAAAATGGTAAGTCTCTTGTATGTTTGTAAAATGCAAAAAGAAGCATGCTATTGAAAGCATAATGTATTGGCAATAATTTGTTGTTTATTAATACAGGTTCTAGTGCTGTTGAACATGCTGCTACAGCAAGTGCAGCAGATGCTTATTCTAGCCTTGTGAAAGGTAAATATTTGCTATAATCTTTAAGAATCTCAATTATTAATTTGTTGCATTTATTGAAGATGGGATAGATTTCAAGTTTGTCTCCATTTTCAGATCTTTTTCACCCATGTGAGGTGTCACCTCAAGTTTTTATGGACGTTTCTCATGGTATGTTCCTTTCAATATACAGTTATTAGTGCCAATTGAGGGCAAATTATAGTAAATAAAAAACTCTTTTTTTGGTGATTACAGATCCTTGTACTTCAGGACAGGTGCAAGAAGCCAACCTGGGAGATGAATCTGCGTCTTCGGTGTGTGGTACGTGCAAGATATTCCTGTGCTTTCTAATTTCGTAATTCTAGATGGTGAATTAAAAGAAACATCTTTCTTTTTGATACAGATTTTGTTTTCAGACATAGTATTCATTTGAGGACATAGTATCTTTCTTAACGGCATTTTTTGCTTTTCAGATCCTCTTCCAGAGATGGCTTCTGAAGCATGCATATTAGGCCCTACGAGTTTGACCCTAAGTGGCTTTAAATTAATGTTCACTTTGAGGAGTCAGAACTCAGAGAGATAATATTAAAGAATTATTGTTATGTGCAGTGAATGACTTGCTTCATTGTGCACAAAGTTTCTGAACATATCTCTTTTACGCTGACAGTTTATAAAGGTATGAACAACAAGAGTTTTAAAATCAGTGTGTATTCTGTCATTGGGTACAGATCCATTATATAAACTGTATTTCCCACATCTGATTTGGAAAGTTCTAATTAAATAAAATTTAAAGATAAAATTAATTCTGTAAAGCATGATCATTTTCTGAATTTTGGAATGCCTCTTGCTATGTTAAGACACTTTATTTGAATATTATGAATACAAAGGTTTTGAGTTTCAGAGGCTATTTCCATGCAATTTTAGAATTTCTTTAATGTCTATTACCTAGTCTGCAATTTGTTTCTTTCTTATTAGTGTTAATTTTTATTATTAGTAGTGATATAAGTTGCTTATGTATTGTTAAACTGTTCTGACAATAATAGTTTCTCATGACAAACACAATCTTGATTCAATTTATATTTTAGTATGTGTGTATCATTGTGTTTTGTTCATCGTCATGCCAATTACATTCTGGATTTGAATGCTGATCCTTATTGGATTGTGAATTGTTGTGAGTCGTGAATGCAATGCTTGATTCTATAGCTCAGTTATTAGGACATCTGCCCAGTTATCAGAAGGTCCCAGGCTTGGCTCCTGGTGCAATCAAATATTTGCACTTTGACAATCCATTTTCAGAATTAAATTGTAGTGCATAATCATTGATGGAATTCCACTATTTGTAAATCATTGTTTTAAAAGTGAATGTACTTTCACAGTGGATCCCATTTTAAAAAAGCCAGGCTCTGAACTGTGCATGTGTGAGGTTAGCATGGGTAAATAAAATAATTTTGTCAAATATTTATTGACTAATGAAAAAACATTTTTAGGTTGCAACTAATAAAAGTGGTTCTTTCAAGGCATGCAGAGCATGCTAAAAGCTCAATTTTTTTGCACTACTGCTAAAAGTGGGACGATGCTCAAATTTTCTGATAAAACTTTGAAAGCAACAAAGAAAACAAAATACATTAATGTGACCTAATCAGATAATATTGATCTTAATGTAACAGTACATAATTATGTAATGCGTGTTCCTTATGGCTTAAGTAATTCGCAAAATAAAATGGCACTTTTACCCTCTGTATCATAACTATTTCTTTTACCTGGGCAAATGTGCGGTAGTATTTTCATTTGTTTCTTTTCAATTCTGTTCTTATTGTTTATTCATAATGCTTGTAATGTAGTATTCCATAGTATTAATTTGGCATATCTACAAGCAAATACTAAAGTTGCAATTATGCAGGTGTACTGTTTATTACTTTGTGTAATTCAAAATTGTTATTACTAATAAATTACGAAATTGTATAATATTAATATGGTCAATAAATACTATATTTTACTACCCTTCTTTGACTTTTTTCTTCCATAAAATCCTTATAATTATTATTGTGAATTTTTTAATAAATTAAGGCGTGGAATGTATGGGAGTGAAATTTTAAAGTTTCCGCGTCGCTGGTTTATTTCAAATTTACCGGTTACTTCTTCGCTATTGGCTGTCCGTTTACCCAATAGAAATTATACAGAACAATGTGGCGGCACCGGAAGTTGGGCAAATAAGGCTTTTCCTTTTAACATTGAGTGCCGTCTCTGATATATACTCTTTGGGCGTTGGTCAAGTCGCTTTGCTTGGTTTGGCTGGCTGGAGCAGTGGTGTGACACTAGATAGGCCACATCCGGTCCTTATTCAAAATCCATACAGTAGCCAATCAGAGCTCAGAGCGACGCCATATGCAACTGTACTACACCAGCTCGCTCAAGCGGAGAATCGGTGAACTACTTTTTCATTTTGAAATTTTTCCGCGAACGAGCCGGTGATTCCCATGTATTCCTGAAGATACATGCGTGTACGTGCTAACCGTGCTAACGTTCGTAGGGCCGTTAACGCCGTATTACAGTTGGAGGAATTAATAGATTTACTGCTGTGTGAGGTCTGAAACGTGCATTATGGCTACGAGAAGATGCTGTGTGCCTAATTGCAAAAATGCCAAAGCTAAATTAGCAATTAAAACTCGTTTATTTGGGTTCCCAAAAAACGTGAAAAAGTGAGTTACATTTATTTTATCTTTCGTTTTTATGTATGTAGTTTGTTGAATACTGCTTATTTATTATAATTATGTTGGAAGGTGTCCAGAAGTAATATACTTATGTTTTAGATGTAGAGAATGGCTTAAGGCAATTGGGGACCCTGCTCTCGCTAAATGCACGTGGCAGCGCCTCACAAGAAGTAAATTTATTTGTAAGGAACATTTTCTGGAACAGCATATATCTGCGGCTGAAAGGACGTATGATAATGCTGTTCCAGTAAAATTTCCGAAATCACAAAATCCCCTTAGTGAAGAAGCATTGCGGGATTTTGACGCAAGCGTTCCAGTGAAAGGGAGTACGTTCATTTTTTCAGTGTGCATTCAGATATTTCAATAGTCATAAAGTTATTCTCCAATGTTTCTTTTCTTTTCCAGATATCCACATTCAAAGTGCACCTCCTATGTCAGTGGATGTTACTCATGGTGAGAATTATTTTCAATAGAAAGAAGTATAATTTATTTGTTCAGAGAACAGTTTGTGGCAATATGCATTGTCATAAAATAATTAATAATCCTAAACATGTTTTTCTCAGCATCAGATTTTACTTTTCAGACTTTTCAGAGCCTTCTATAGAAGTGGCGCAGTGTGCTCTAAATCCAGGTTACACGGTAGATGGTAAATTTCTACTTCATTGTAAAATTTATGTGGAATACTTCTACTGAAATAGTAGGTTGGTAATTCATTTGTGTTCACAGAAACTAATGCCAATGCATGGTTCACTGCAGCAAGTGTGCCTGGTACATTTGCTGTCAATATTCATGGTAAGTGTTTGCCTTGAAAGTGCGTTCAAATAATTCAATTGTAAATTGTGGAATTCTTTTTAATGTTTATGTTCATTTGCAGATCCCTTATTTGGACCAACTGAGGTGACACCCACTATAGCTACGGGTCTAAATGGTATTTTTTAAAAAGAATATTAGTAGATTATAGAGCTTTAATAGAATATATTTTTATAGTTTTAGAAGAAAAGTACTTTTATGGGAGTCTATCTTATGAGCATTTTTTAATTTTCAGATCCTTGTGCTCAGGCAGCTATTCAAACTGAACATGGTAAGTTACTTGTATGTGTGCTAAATGCAAAAAGAAGCATGCTATTAAAAGCATAATGTATTCGTAATAATTTGTTGTTGATTAATACAGGCTCTAGTGCTGTTGGGCATGCTGCTACAGAAAGTGCAGCAGATGCTTATGTTAGCCTTGTGAAAGGTAAATATTTGCAATAACCTTCAAGAATCTCAATTGTTACTTTGTTCTATTTATTGAAGATGGGATAGATTTCAAGTTTGTCTCCATTTTCAGATCTTTTTCACCCACTTGAAGTGTCACCTCAAGATGTTTCTCGTGGTATGTTCCTTTCAATATACATTATTAGTGCCTATTGAGGCAACATTGTAGTAAAAAATAACTTTTATTTGGTTGGTGTTTACAGATCCTTGTATTACTGAACATATGCAAGAAACCATTCTGGGAGATGAATCTGCATCTTCGGTATGTGGTAAGTGCAAGATATTCCTATGCTTTCTAATTTTGTAATTCTAGATGGTGAATTAAAAGAAACCTTTTTCTTTTTGATACTGGATTATTTTCAGAACATTCATTTGAGAACATAGTATCTTTCTAAACAGCATTTTTCTCTTTCCAGATCCTCTTCCAGAAATGGCTTCTGCAGCATGCCCAGTAGACCCTTCATTTGACACCATGAACGGTAAGGCTCTCTCTCTTGCCCTTCTGTGGTAAATGATATGAATAATTATGCAAGAAAATAGTGACGGCAAATTGAGGATGGTGTTCAAAAAAGGAATGAAAAGTACTTCTGTTTTCATATTAAACCTTTCAATGATCCTATCGAGACCATGAAATTTATTTTAGGGAGAAGGGTAGGTGATCTGCTAATAGCTCTGTTAATCAAAGCTTCTCTTATTTTAAGATTACGCTACATTATTAGTAACTATGGCATTCATTTCTTCTCAAAAAGCTAATGTAATATACTATGATGATAATTACTGTTATCTGTGATAGACTACATGATATTAAAATATGAATTGAAACAATTACGACTTTTGTTCTTATTTGTATGAAATAAATAATTTACATTTTTTAAATATTTTGTAGATCTGGCAGTCCCTTTGGTCTCACATGTGTTGAGAAAAAGTGACACCCCCTTTTTACTGCACTCTCGTGTGGGCAAGAAAAGGGCTGTCTCTCCAGGATCCGAGACTGTGAGAAAACACTTGAAGACTCCAGAAAAAAAGACTGCTCGTGTGACTTGTAAGAACACAATTTGGTGCATGAATAATTTTTGTATTGTAAGTCACTAAATATATAAATTTTAATTTGCCAAATTTTTTCAGGTGCTTCTGTAAGGACCACGAGGAGAAAGGTACTTGCCGATCTTGGTCACCCCAAAGTTATAATCACTCCTACAAAGGCTTCCCTTTTGGATGACAGAGCCCAACTATTAAAGAAAATAAGGAAGTTACAGCAGTCAAAAAACCACTTGGAAGCTCTTGTTCGGACCCGGAATTTAGATTCCATTTTGGAAGGAGTTGTTTCCCCTGCTTTGTGTTCTTTTGTCCGCGGACATCTGCGGAATGCCCAGAAGGCAGGTAATGCAAGGCGTTGGGAACAACATGAAAAGGTACTCGCACTGTCTGTTTTCAAACGGAGTCCTCGTGCTTATAGGTTGCTCTGTAGATTTCTTTGTTTACCTTCAGTTAGGACGTTGTTGAGAGTTCTTGAAAATGTGCCCATGGAAACTGGTATAGATAAACATGTTCTTGAAATGATGCGCCGTCTTGGTAACAAGATGTCTGATCAGGACAGATTTTGCACATTGATGTTTGACGAGATGTCCCTGAAAAAAAGACTTATCTACAATGATAAAAAAGGCCTGATTGATGGATTTGTTGACCATGGTACCCAAGGGCGCTCGAACAGTGTAGCGGATCAAGCTCTTGTTTTCATGATTCAAGGCTTGCAGCGTCCCTACAAGCAGCCTGTGGCTTACTATTTCTCCCAGCACACTACGCCAGCCAATGTTCTAGCCAAACTTATAGTGGAAGTTATTGAAGCATTACAGGGCATTGGTTTTACTCTGAAAGCGGCCGTGTGTGATCTGGCTCCCACTAACACCGGTGCGCTTAAGAGCCTCATTCATGCCAGTCAAACTGGGGAAAAGAATGTGTGCGAAAACATACCCCTAGAGATACCCCCCCTTCATGCCGAAGGCGTAGCGCATGATGCAGCTGAAACATCCTCATTCTCTCAGGTGAGAGAGAAGGTGTCTAGCTTTCCTCCGTTCTTCTGTGTGGGGGGACACAAGATCTTTGTGATACGTGATATCCCCCATCTGTTCAAGAATTTGCGCAATAATTTTATGAAAGCGGCACATCTTGTATGGAAGGGGAAAGTTGCACGGTGGAGTAACATAGTTCGTCTATGGGAACTCGACTGGCAACTTTTTAGAGTTCAACATCTCACAAAGAATCATGTGCACCCCAAGGGACGAGCGAAGATGAGGGTGAAGTATGCTGCTCAGGTGTTGAGCCAGAGGTGTGCTGGGCACATGCGAACTGTTGCTCAGATGAGCAAATTCGGGGGCGATGGGTATGAGATCGTAGGTGCTGGAGAAACAGCTGATGTCATTGCGGATTTTGACAGACTGTTTGATTATTCAAATGGTTCCCACAAACGCGATGACTACAGAAAAGAGGAAACACGTGTGCCCCGTCAAACCAAAGAGTTTCACTCCAGAATGATTGTCAAAGAGGGTTCTGGACACTTTGAAGTTTGGCGGGAAATGATTGAAAAACTCCGAAGTTTAAAGTTTTGGACATGGAGTAAAAAAAATTCATGCCAATGGCACAAGAGGTGCCTTTCACTTACGGCGACCTTTTTCCTGCACAGCTTATGTAGAGACTTTAACAGCTTTACAGCTGTTATGGGATGATGTAAAGGACTCTCTCAATGGTCTCAACTTACGGAGGTTAAACCAAGATCCTGTAGAAAATTTATTTGCCATCATCCGGCAGCATGGGGTAACCAACACCGACCCCACTTGTTGTCACTTTACTGCAGCCCTAAAAACAGCTGTGATCAACAGGCTTGTCGGCTCTCGTGTGAGAGGCAATTGTCAAGAAGATGACAGTAAAATTTTATGTGACCTGAGGGATTTTGTGGGAAGGACGTTTTGCACACCTCCACCTAATGATCAAATGATCTTGGATACAGGGGTAGAGGAGGAAGAAGATGATATGGACGGTGTTGTCCTGCACATTCCCGATGATGGCCCAGCAACAGAAGATCCCACAGAAATACGATTAGCTCGTCCAGAGTATATCGCAACGTGGTATGTTGCTGGGTTTATCGGCAGGCAAATGTTGGGAGCTTTAAAGGGCGAGAGTTGCCATAAGTGTAAGTACTCCATTTGCACAGACAGTTTGAAAGATTTTCATAAGTATATTCAAAGTCGGGAGTTTGATCCTCAAAACCCATCTTTGATATACCCTTCTGAAGGTTTGACAAAGATGATTCTTACTGCTGTCAGTGAGTTTGAAATGTCTTTTGTTGCACAGCAACAAATGCATTCCAAAACACTGAAGCAAGATGTTCGTTGCTTGTTGTCAACTAGCCTTGATTTTCGGTGGTTGTTAGACTGTGTTGTGCATGGGGAAACCCTTGTAGGAGTGATGCTCGATGTAACTTCAAGGATGCTTATTCGAGCCAAGTGCCGAAAGCTCAATAATGATTTGTTAGAGTAATATATTTTTAGTTAATGTATTTGTTAGATAAATTTATGTTAGATTTCATGCAATTTTAGAATTTCTTTAGTGCTTATTATCTTGTATGTAAATTTTTTTGTTAGTATTAATTTTTATTATTAGTACTGATATAAGTTGCTTAAGTATTTTTATACAGTTCTTACAATAATTGTTTCTCATGACAAACATAATCTTGATTCAATTTATATTCTAGTATGTGTGTATCATTGTGTTTTGTTCATCGTCATGCCAATTACATTTTGGATTTGAATGCTGATCCTTATTAGATTGTGAATTGTTGTGAGTCGTGAATGCAATGCATGATTCTATAGCTCAGTTATTAGGACATCTGCCCAGTTATCAGAAGGTCCCAGGCTTGGCTCCTGGTGCAATCAAATATTTGCATTTTGACAATCCATTTTCAGAATTAAATTGTAGTGCATAAGCATTGATGGAATTCCACTATTTGTTAATCATTGTTTTAAAGGTGAATGTACTTTCACAGTGGATCCCATTATAAAAAAGCCACGCTCTGAACTGTGCATGTATGAGATTAGCATGGGTAAATAAAATAATTTTGTCAAATATTTATTGACTAATGAAAAACATTTTTGGGTTGCAACTAGTAAAAGCGGTTCTTTCAAGGTATGCAGAGCATGCTAAAAGCTCAATTTTTTGCACTACTGCTAAAAGTGGGACAATGCTCAAATGTTCTGATAAACTTTGAAAGCAACAAAGAAAACAAAATACGTTCATGTGACCTAATCAGATAATATTGATCTTAATGTAACAGTACATAATTATGTAATTCGTGTTCTTAATGGCTTAAGTAATTCGCAAAATAAAATGGCACTTTTACCCCTTGTATCGTAACTATTTCTTTTACCTGGGCAAATGTGCAGTAGTATTTTCATTTGTTTCTTTTCAATTCTGTTCTTATTGTTTATTCATAATGCTTGTAATGTAGTATTCCATAGTATTAATTTGGCATATCTACAAGCAAATACTAAAGTGGCAATTATGCAGGTGTACTGTTTATTACTTTCTGTAATTCAAAATTGTTATTACTAATGAAATTACGAAATTGTATAATATCAATATGCTCAATAAATAATAGATTTTAGTACTCTAATTTGACTTTTTTGTTCCATAAAATCCTTATAATTATTATTGTGAATTTTTTAATGAATTAAGGCGTGGAAATATGGGAGTGAAATTTTAAAGTTCCCGCGTCGCTGGTTTATTTCAAATTTACCGGTTACTTCTTCGCTATTGGCTGTCTGTTTACCCAATAGAAAAACATACAGAACAATGTGGCGGCACCGGAAGTTGTGCAAATAAGGGTTTTCCTTTTAACATTAAGTGCCATCTCTGATAATATACTCTTTGCGCCTGCCTGCCAAGCCACGCGGTCGTGCTTCGAGCATCCTTCCCAGGAGCTGGTGCGATCTTTCGGCGGCGCTCCGCACTAATAGAACAGGTTGAAATCGACTTCAAGGAACTTGCACGAAGAAATGAATTTTTGAAGACCAAAGAAGAAGAAATTTGCGCGGGTTTTTTGGAGAAAATCTCGAAGGCGCCAAGTTTAAAATGTATGATCTTTTCATTTGAAACGCCTTCAAAGAACATCAAACGCTCTGTTAAAGAAGACAAGGCGCCAAATTCGAAGTAATTTGGCCGGCAATGTGTCAACAACCGTTTTTATTAGTTTTATCTCTATTTATTTTATTCTTAAGTGAGTATCAATAAAATTCTATTTTTATTAATGCTCATATCTCATATCTACCTAACATTTTACTCCAAATCTAGAATTACAAATATGCTTGAAGATTTAACGCGTTTTCCTTCAAACTAGCTCGGTGTGTATATTGTTCCTAAAGTTGCTACTATCTACAGACAATGAAATGCTGGATAAAAACGTTTATATCGTCCAAGTCCATTAGTACATAACTACTGCAAATTGTTTATTGTTAATTTCATAAGCATGCTCATTTTAATGTATATTACATTGTATTTTTTTCTCGAAGTTGTTCAATTATGTGGAAAAGTTTATAAGGAATATGATATTCTTTGTATAAACTGAGTAATTGATTTACGTCTTCATCTCTTAACTTAATATTTATTATTTGTAATATTTGAAAAAATAACTTAAATCATTGCTTTTTAAAAATTATCATTTGACTTAAATTATGATTGAAATCATACCAGCTTTAATTTTTGGTGACATTTTTTAGCCAAATATAGAATTGTAATTTTGATACAATATCAATCATTGGTACCGTGACTATTTTGGGAAAGTCTTTGAAAACCAAGGAAAATGAAACAAATTACACTAGTTTTATGTTTGGCATGTTGATTCGTCTTGTAGTTAGTAATTACATACCAGTAAATACGCTTAGTGTTCTGGGATTAAAGAGGGAATTTGCATTATTTACAAAAAAAAATATTTTATGAAACGAAAATTTGTAGAAGATATAACATTTAATTTGGCCTGTTTCTCTGAAGTTTTAGGCAATCTTAACTTTAAAATAAACAATTCGCACAGATTTCTTTTGTTTAGGCTGCAATACAAGATTTTTCATTTTCTATAGCTATCCGATAGGTTACTGCACATCATGACAATATTTCCACAAAGCCCACACATAAACTATCCTCATCGAGACCTACACATGGGCAGAAATATACTGAATTGTTACGAATGACAGAATTTTGACGGTATATATGTAGAAAAATTGGATTAGGTTTTTACTATAACTATCAATAATATTATTACAGGATTTATTGTACAGATGATTCATTTACCAATTCAAATTTGGCTACATATAATTAAATATCATCTATAATATATTTACCTTTTGTAGCACTGTAGTATGTGAAATATCCAAAAAAAGTATTATACCTATCTTAATATTTTTAAATTCTTAAAATAAACTTTAGATATTCAGAGTATATTATTTATTACACACAGTTCTTTTATTACACATTCCAAAACAAAAGTTTTTTAATTGTTCACATTCAAAATTGTTTTGATTATTTATTAATATATTTCCAGTGCTTGTTAGGCAAGTTTTTCTAAAGAAGGCAATTATAATTTTATATATATATATATATATATATATATATATATATATATATATATATATATATATATATATTGCTGAAATCATATATTTGTCTACAGTATCATTGAGACTAGCAGCACTTGCAGCATCAACGGTAAAAAAATTATTTCACTGGCACACTTTGTAATAAGATTTTCTTGAAATGTTCTTTGAGAAGACAATAGGGCTGAGCTGGTAGGAAACACTGTTGATACAATTCCATTTTCTAATGTTAGTAGTCAAATTCGTTTATATCTTGCCAGTTATCATACTGCAACTCGAAGATCACCTCGTGAATGGAAACTTAACTCGTACACCTAAGCAAATAAAATTAATTACATTTTCATCATACACTAATGATAGTGTACCTGTTCTAGAAATGTAAACAATAAAGAATTATGTATATTTGAAAATGAGACATTTTGAATATCAGGGTATTGCAAACAATGGATATACACAATGGACATATTACAAAATTTGTCCAATACCATACGAAATAATATAATTACAATACTGTCAAACAAATAGAACAGAATAAATGACAAGTACATGTTAGGTTATACTACATGGATTTACGGATTTTTAAGACTATTATGCATGGTCTAAATGTTCCCAAATGGAATAATCAATTATAATTATGCAACAAGATTCCAAAATGAATTATAAATACCTCCGCTGCTGGTAGGGCGAAATTCCTAGCAATGTTCTTGTCTATCACCAGTTTCCTTAACATCATCTTCCAAAATACTGAAAACAAAGTTTTAGACACGGCAAATAAATATCGCGACGCAATTCACTCTACTTACAATGCACGACATTCTACATACTAACAAAATGCTGAACAAATTCGATAAAAAAGGAGCACCTATCTGCTTGCAGCCTGCACGTATCGAAAAACAAACACCGTCTACATTGCCAGCTTTTTGAATTGCATGACGTCACACGTTTAGTTCGGCTCACTACGGATCTGTTGTAGATGGCGCAAAAATCATTACCCCGTTTTGACCGCCAAGTTTCCCTACCCTAGGATCTGTCACGATGCCACCTAGTCACTAATGTTTTAGGTGGCATTGGTCTGTCAGGGCAACCGACCCAGTAGAGACGTTGGAAAAGTCGCACGGATGAGTCGCAGGTCAAGAGTGATGTCGATGCTAGTCTTGGCTGGCCAATAGCAAACACCCAGCCATGACGTCATCGTTAGCCTAGTCTGATGGTGGGGGAACTCTGTGAAAACAGCAGTAAATTCAAGCTTTCCCCAAAGGGTACACGGCTTTCCCGACACAGAAGACTCCTCCGCGGATTGGGAAGGAGTAAGCTTGGTTATTTGATAAGAGAGTGTCATGGCAGTGTGGTCGAGCTAAAGGCGCCACGCGGTGGAGAAACACGTATTCACTCAGACAGGGTGGATGTGGCCGGCGCCGCCACGTAGAGTAGGGTAATCTTGGGGATCCGGTTCGCACCATGATCAGGTTCCACGGAGTATATCGACGCCCTGTCGATCAAGTAAGTGGAACTAAAGAAGGTAAATTTAACGGCCGATTTATGGACAACTCCGCCTACATGGGTGAATTATTTAGTAATCTTCATAGTGATTAAAAGGGTTGTGAATTCAAATATCACCTCGTGAAACATATCACATTAACGTTCACTCATCACATTAACATATTTATTTCGAGTCACTAGAAATTATGGTAATTATTTGAAAATTCGCATCCACATTGTACTTAAATGGTTTGTAAATTCAAACATCACTTTGTGTGAAATCATCTTAAGTTTTGGTGAATAGAAAATTTGTTATGGATCATTCGATAATTCGTATCTACTTCCTAATTAAATGACATGTGAATTGAAATATCGCCTTGTGAGAGGTTATGTTCAGTTTGGGTGAATCGAAAATTTTACATTATCTGCGATTTCACGCCTCTATTACAATTAATTACTTTGATTCTTTGGGGGGGGTGTTGTCGTCTAAAGAAACTACGTTTACATTTGTGTATGATACGCTCTACGAGCGAATGCATGGTACTGAATCTAATCTTTTAAATAAACAACTGACAATACCACCCTTAATACATTATTAATCGTATGTTATTAAATCGTAAAGTGGGTAGGTAGCTTTTTGTTTCTCTCAATCATCGCTCACTACGGCGGAAGATTGTGGCCGGCACGATGTCGCTCGGGGAAATCTACAGCCCCCGCCTCTCACAGAGGAGAGCATCGAACGCCGTACGAATAGGAGCGAAAAATGCCGACTGTCCCTCATCAAAGGGAGGGCACGGTCACAATATATATCACATTATTTCTGTTATACATTGTATACTGTAATTATGACTTTAAACACAGAAAATACCTGTCATTCTTGCTCAAAACGGGAACAAAGTTAGAGACAAACTTTAAAAATTATATTATCCATCTATTATGTTAGAGAGCGATTTTTATAAGAAAGGGCTAAAGTGACAGTTCACGAAACAAGTGAACATCACGTGTAACTCAGAGAAGTATCCCTCCGCAGCGTCAGCTGTTTATCTACGCCTCTTCGTAGTGTTTGTTTACGGCTCAGGCAAAGACGTCACTATAGAGATGTCTGAGTTTCGCTTAGTTAGAACGTATAAATACACGTACGCGAGTCCGGGAAATATTGAAATTTATTTACGAATGTGGAAAAATGTCTTAACATGCTCACACATTGAGTAAAAGAAAACTGCCACGAATGTAAATAGAAAGAAAAATGATTTCTCGAGACTTGTTGTGAACGTTTCACAGTGAATGGTTAATGCATTTTTGTAGTGAAGGTGGTGGTTTATTTATAACACCTCGACTATCAAAACTTGGCACTATTCTCTCATAACTCATATGTGTTTTAATAATTGTTTCATATTTCACTAATGTTATGCATTTCAATGCATTCCTTTATCTAGTATGTCTATTTTCATCTATTTCTTGGATGAATAATAGGCACATTCTTTATATTCACTCTCACCAATTAAAACATCTAAAGAGTATTCTTGCATAAACAACTAAAGGCTTTACTAAATTTTCTTCAGAATTTTTCCTTTTCAAATGAATATTTTTAATACTAATTCTCATTACAACATATCTCTATGGTGTTAAAAGGAATAAACGGGACGCTCCCGAACACAGCTCGCCAGTCGCCTCACAGCGCAAAGCCGGAAACACGTGCACCGTCACCAGTGCGCCCTCGCATTCAAGACTATTCTAAAACAAACATAATATCACATAAAAACTAAATTAAATGTAATGTTTAAAAAAAAGAATTTTTACAGAAGAGCACATAGCTCTGCACGTCCTAATTTCAATTATTTCTCGTAGCGCACTACAGTTTCGACAGATGACGACATCACAAAAAGAAGAGTCGAAGCCATTTACAAGTTAGCCAACTGCAAACGAACGAATGGAGAAAGGAGTCTAATAGGTTCAAGGACACAACGACAACAGAACCTTCAGTTGTGTTGACAGCACTAGCTGTCAAATCATCCCACTCTAATAAAAACCGCCCTCTACTAGGTTTCCCAGGTGTCCACTATTTAAGCGGTCAGTCCGCTTTTTCCACATTATATTCCGTTTTTTTTTGTTTCACAAAACACTGGACATTTTTTTACTTCAATTTTCATTTATTTATTTTATGATAAAATGGTACGAAATCTAAAGCTGTACGCTCTAAGACAATAAAGTAGGAAAATAGCGTTTTGTCTTTTTTTGTCATAAGTTAAATTGAGGCCTCCATTGACACGTTTATCGTCCTATGAGCCATGACAAACATAAGTCGATGGTTTTAATACGTCCGTGAACCCACGTGGGTCACAGACATTTACAATTTCTACAGCAAATATTTCCATGGAACTTGCCGTAGCTACACAAATTGTGAATTGACCTGGTTGGGACGGTCATAGAATTTTAAAATAGACCCGAAAGTACGGAAAATATTCTGAAAAAAAAAGACAATTAAATGATTAAGTCATTTAAACGAGCAAAAATATTTTAATGTGTTTATAGGCACAGGGAACGTGTCGATTGTCCAAAAAAGGTATTAATCAAACGCAATTGTTTCACAAAACATTTAATAAACGTATTAAAAATCATTCACATACTATTTTTCTTAACTTGCATTTACATATTTTTATATTCTCGACGAAATACTAAAATTTAAAAAAATAATCTTTACACAAAGAATTAAACAATGCTGAGCAGTAAATAAATATTGCACATAAAAGCAATGTAAAATGTAATTTAATATTTTACATATATTTTTTATGCTTCGAACGTTAAGTAGGTTTGAAGTGATTATTTTAATGTGTTAAAATGCATGTAAGAATATATTTAATTTAATTGCAATTTTTTAAAATTACTATCCCCCTCCCCTACTTGACCGCTATTTTTTCGAAGCAGACCTGGCTATCCTAACAGTTGCACATTTCAATATAAATATTCAAAGATGGACTGCGTTCGAAATGTAACCAGCTCGAGGTCCGCGCTATGCTTCGTGGAGGGGAGAGAGGGAACAGGAAGTTGCTGCCCACCACTGAGTGCATACAATTGTATTTGGAGTGAAACACTTATTCATTGGGCGAGCACGCGATATTGGCACATGCACAAACAAATTTAGGCTTGGTACATTTTTCATTGCCCTTCAGCGCACCAGAAACATTTTTTGTTAGTTTTTCTAGGTCAAATGAACCCTTTTCTCAGAAACCAATGTTTTTTGGACAGTCTTTCTATATCACAACACATAATTGTAAGATGAAATGAGAGGAAATGCGAGGTCAAAATCTACATTTTCTGCTTTTGAAATACATTTTTTTCCATTTTGGAGAAGATTCATCAAGATTTGTATTTATTGCTTCATGTAATTTTCCCTCAGTAGTCACACTCACAGGTTCAAACACTAATATCAATTTTCAATGACTTCCCCACCTGCTGTTTCCAATTTGTGAATTTCCACGGGCAATTTGACAAATGTGTATTAAATTACTTTCCTATATTTCTATGTACAAAGTTTTTTAACTTATATTATTTCCTTTTTTTGCACGAAAGAGGACTACGAGTCTTTGCTTAATTACATTCTCCTCCTGTAGTCAATTAGCAGTGAAAGTGTAGCAGGTGTGCATCCATTAACGAAAGTGATAAACTGAAGTATTCACAATGTCTAACATAAACGTAAGCAAAAAGTTTCTATTGGCTGTGTGACATTCTGGTTTACTATTGGTTGGATGCGAGAACCGATTTCACGGTATCAATTGTGCCCATGGCCCATATGGCGTTAATCTTCTATCAACTTCGCTCCAATTTCGATTCTTGATTTTGAGTTGAAGTACTGTGATTGGTTCGTTTCGTATGTCTTACTTAAGCATAAGCACAGAAGCTTGCAAGATTTTAAGTAAACTCTTACGTGCTGATGCGAAAGCATTGCATACGTCCGCATATGGACGTAGTCTAACTTTGATGTTAACACCATGCTTATGTTTATGTTGTTTACGTTTGCATTGTGAATGGGCCTTTACAGCACGTGGCAGCTAAAATGCGTGCCGGCATACCGTGTGCATGCACATATGAGAAGCGATGTTTGATTTCTCGCTGAATGCTTTACCGCACACGCCGCAAATGTGTGGGCGTTCTCCCGTGTGCGTGCGCATGTGAGAGGCGAGGTTTGATTTCTGGCCGAATCCCTTACCGCACACGCTGCAATTGTATGAGCGTTATCCCGTGTGAGTGCGGTTGTGAATGAGGAGTTTATATTTCTCTCTGAATGTCTTACCGCACACGCTGCAACTGTGTGGGCGTTCTCCCGTGTGCGTGCGCATGTGAGAGGCGAGGTGCGCTTTTTGGCTGAATGCTTTACTGCACACGCTGCAACTGTGTGGGCGTTCTCCCGTGTGCGTCCGCAAATGTGAGACGAGACTTGATTTATGGCTGAATCCCTTACCGCACACGCTGCAACTGTGTGGGCGTTCTCCCGTGTGCGTGCGCATGTGAGAAGCGAGGTTGGGTTTTTTGCTGAATGCCTTACCGCACACGCTGCAACTGTGCGGGCGTTCTCCCGTGTGCGTGCGCATATGAGAGGCGAGGTGGTGTTTTAGATTGAATGCCTTCCCGCACACGTCGCAGCTGTACGGTCGTTCTCCCGTGTGTGTGCGGTTGTGAATGAGGAGTTTAGACTTCTCGCTAAATCCCTTACCGCACACGCTGCAACTGTGTGGGCGTTCTCCCGTGTGAGTGCGGTTGTGAATGAGGAGTTTATGTTTCTCGCTGAATGCCTTCCCGCACACGCTGCAACTATGCGGGCGTTCTCCGGTGTGAGTGCGGTTGTGAATGAGGAGCTTTGACTTCGATGTGTCTCTCGTGGGCGCGTGCGAAGGATGTTGGAGGCCTTCGGAAGAAGTGAGGGCGGCAGGGCGCTCCAGAAGGCCCGCGTGCACCTGCAGCCCCGAGGGCGAAGCGCAAGTCTTCTCCTGCGGTCTCCTCCGCCGCGGCCCGTCGGCGTTACGCTTCCCCTCAGCCTCCGCGCCTGCACAAACACAAAATTACTTCCCATAGGTCACTAGATCCTCACTACTGCACAGAAGCTACATCAATTTCTGCTGTTATTGCAGGAAACCGCATCTCCGGAAATGAGAAACGATTGCATCTCTTCCTTATATTCTAAAACATTTCGCGTATTTATCTGTGAAGTGGGTCTACGCGTAAAGATAGTCAACGCCTACACTTAAACAACGCGTGGTTAACGTGCCTCGCGTTGACAAAGGTTATCTATCATTTTTGGGGGGCAGGGCCGCATATACGAGAGCCAGGCTCCGCCCCATTGCTAACATTTATTAATTAAATATTAATAAGTTTGATATAATTATTCTACTCAATTTATCCAAAGCAATACCACATATTGAATAGATGACCTCCGAAGGGGTTCTACCGTTATAAACATTTTTTTAAATTTCAAGTTAACTTTGTTTTGTCTCAAAAATATTCATGGGGCGGGTGACAGAAATGACTGGAATTGCCTGTGTAATACTTATCGGGTCCACCTCTCTTGCGGGGGGTGAAGAGTTTGGCGATATGGTCAGGGATCTGCACAATATCTGCGCATCAGGTTGGCGACACTGCACTTGGTGGGAAAAAGTCCGATGCAGTGTTCTGATGTGCAATTCGAAACAAGTTCCTACTGGTTTCATGACGTGGTTACGACGCTTGTCATTTCTTCATCCGGAGTATGGTACATTTCTTTGGATAATTGAGTCGAAAATAAAATTTCTAATGCATTTAAACATGGTTCTACTATTACTACTTATTATAGACTGTTTTGGGTTAAATGAGGAAAAATAGTCTACAATTACAAAGTCATGTATGACTCCATGTAGATTGCCGACCATGTAGTATACGCACAATTCTGGTATATATTAGAATCAACGCAGCCACCTGAAGAGGATAGTACCTCAACGATTAAATTAAATTAATAAATGAACGAATTTAATCAACACGCAGTTCATTATGACCACTGTTACTTTGTTTTTACAAATGTAATAAATTACAAACAGTACTAAAAGCGGCTCTTCCAGAGTATGCCTAGTGAGCTAAAAAATCAAATTCTAGCATTGGTGGTAAGGGGACTATGATTATAAATCTGTGAATGCAACAAAGAAAAAATACTTTCGTCTGACCAAAACGAACAAAATAACAAATAGAGCAAGTCGAAAACACAAAAACGGCAAAAATGAATCAGGACACAAAGGAAATATGGAGAAAAAGTCAGTATGGTTGTCTAAAAACAGTATGACACGTGGTAGAATGATTATTTTGCAGGTAAGATTGCGCCACTCGGCCTACAGGATTAACACAATTTTTTGTTACAACGGTCCGTCAATTTGTGCTTTTCTGTCGATAATGAACCGTTTTCGGGCGCACGGTTACATAACTCTCTTCTGAAGAAGTACCATCATAAGGGAGAAGATGTAAAAAACGGTTTATGATACACGCGGTAAAAGTCACTTGTTTTTGCTCGGAAGATAGCGCCACGAGTCCTATCGGCCTCGTGTCGAATCTTTTCCTACTCGTAAACTAGAGGTTACTTTTCCACTTGCATCATAAATGGTATATAGCCACACATAAAATAATTCGAAAGCTCGTTTCCTGCCATGCACTCTTTCTATCAGCGCGCATCCAAACGCTGTGTTGAGTCCCGATTGTCGCTCAGGCACGTTTCGTCGACGCGGCATTAAATCCAGTGATTCCCCGTGAAGTCTTTCCCTAACCAGCAATTATACATTTATGGATGCATTAACCATTGAATTTTATCAAATCATAATTAAAAACTCAGATACAAACTTGGCGAAGAAATTTTGAACTTTCTACAATTACGAAAAACTGGAACCGGAGTTTGTACAAAGAGAACGTACAGTAACGGGCAACTCCGGGACTAAACGAGAAGCAACATTGGAACCTACCACTGATATTCGGCAACTTAAGACTCGATTTTCCATAGCAATCATTAAAAATCGCCAAAAATCCACAATCTGGCGAAAACAGCAAAAATGTCGAAAAATGTTCAAAATTCCGCCAAGAAATGTGTCACGTTGGAGGCGCCACCTTTCCAGATTGCACAGAAATAATTTCAGAAATTCTGGCTGAAAATTGGATTAACGGTCCTAGAAATGTAATGCCCCGCTCTTGGTTTACGTGGCGCACGCTGTTCTTTGGCTTTGCAAAATAAACGAAACATTTTCCAGACTCACCTGAGAACCATGAAGCATCCTCCCGTTTGATGGAAGACTCTTCAGAGCACAAACCAAGAGGATCCTGCAACAAAAGACGTTCGTTATCACTTCAGGGCACTGATCAGTTGCATATCAATGGAGGGGAGGTGTTTCGTTCTCCGCTCATGGAGGGCAGCACCAAGCAGGCCAGCTGTGACCACGCGAATTAAATGCAAGGCGCTGAGGTTGTCCACAAACGACACCGTCTCCAGGTGACTTTATTTAAAACATTTTTGATGCTTATGACAATACTTATTAGAACACATTATACAAATCGTACAACTCATATAATGTTTGGGAAGAAAACATCAAACAATGCGACTTTCGCCCATTCACTTTATCCAAATTTGCAAAAATTCGATCATTTGGAATGGGGGGGGGGTCCAACTGAAAGTCGAGGAAAATAAATTGTTAGTGTCAGCAGATTCTGTCTCACTTCTGCTACGAGTAGCTCCAACTCATGCTGCAAAAATCACTTCTGGAGTAGAGAGATGTTTGAATTAACGGGCAATTGCAACTCTTCGTATCAATTATCTCCAAAGACTGAAATGTTCGTTGGAACATTGTCGTTCAAAAGGATCGAATTGATAAAAATTTTCAAGAGAGTGTCAGGGCGTAAATCGCAATGCTAAAGATTTGGAGTCATCGTTTTCTTTTTCCATCATCATTAGCAGGAGAAGCTGCATGGATTAGGCTAAAGAACCTGTTCCGGCCAAATTGTCCAGTGAAGGCCATCTCTTCTTTGATCTTCCTATGTATCTTTTTCCTTTCGGGAGATGGTAATAGGCCTGCTTGGGCAATCACTCATTGTTCATTCTTTGTAGTCTATCGATTTTCTATATTTATCGTTTCTTGTAAGGTGGTAATTCCCAATTCTCCTTTTATACCTCATTTCTAATACGGTCTATAAATCTGCAACCCTGAACACACCACAGGAATCGCATTCCTTGTGCGTTCCGGGCGTGTAAGCGGCTGGTCATAATTCCCGTACGTGTAGTGCATTTATTTCTCAGGAGGTGGCGGAGATCTTTCCCCTCTGTATGGCGAGATCCAACCGGCGGCTAGCGGCTAGCTTTCCCCAGTCGCAGGTAGCCTGACGTTTATATATTTTTGTTGAGCATCGATGTCATTCAGATTCGTTCCGTTGTATCCTAAATATTGGAAGTTGGATACTTCCTCGATAGTGGTGGTGTTCATAACTAGTTTTGTTCGTATGGAATGTTTACCTCTGAAGGACATGGATCAACATAGTTAACTTGCCAAGAAAATGGTACAAGTCTTAATTAAAACATGGAACGTAAGAGGCCTTAGTTTTCATACATGTATTTTTTCCCCTTTATTATAATATTCTTACCTTCTCTTCGACACTGCAAAGTGTTTCATGGCCCTCGTCCTGCCTAAGGAACACGCACACTGGACGCTCCAACTCCTGCACAATAAAACAAATAAATATGAAACCCAAACAGGGCCGGATTTAACTTGGTGGGTGCCCATGTGCTGATTTTTGGTGGAGCCCCCCCCCCATATATATATATTATATGCAGTTGGCGGCTGACAAAATAAAATCTATGTGTCAAATATGTTTAATTTAAAAAAAAAAATTTGCAAATAATTTTTGCGTACAATATTTTATTTATAAACCGAATATTTACAACTTAATTATAATAACTAAACTACAGGAACTTTTCTTGCTTTTCTGTAAGCAAACTCTTCAATTACATCGTCGAAAGATAATTCTTTTAGAATATCAAAATTGATGTTCAAAATAGAAAGATAATTAAGTCGTTCTTCTGTCATACTAGTTCTCAATCTATTTTTTAGAAGTTTTAATTTTGAAAATGATCTTTCCGTTGTACAATTTGTTATCATTAACACAAGATAAATTCTTAAAATAATTTCTACATTCGGAAACGCGTCTTGTATTCCCTTCTCAATTATTAAGTTATACATAAAATGTTCCCGACTCAATAAATTTATTGCTTTTATAAACTTTCAAATTCAAATATATCTAATCAAAATAAAAGTTACGTTATTCATAGTATAAAATCAGATCGGCTTAGCCAAAAGAGCAAGTCGAAACCGGTGATCATGTTTGAAACACGATATTCGGTTAGATTCTGTGCGTTTAATACTGAATAAATCATAAATAACTTTGAATACATACTAAATAAGTAGATATTCTTGAGACTAAAAATGCATCATGAAATCTAAATTTAAAAAAATACAAATTACTACATAACAATGAAATTAAAAAGTTTTTGCAGAAAAATAGACCAAAATAAAATAATTTTATTTTTTTATTTGGTGGAGTGCCCTGTGCTGCAGCACTGTCAGCACATGCATAAATCCGGCCCTGAACCCAAAGAGGAAATGTAAAGAAAAACTGTTTAAGCGTTCTAAGTAATGACTAAGGAGCTATTCATAAGTACGAAGGAGCGTGTTTATAGCGGATACTTTCACACCATATCAGCTGATAAAAATATATTGCCTTCGGCTCAGGGATGGTTCAGACGCCTTGGCCAAGTGGTATTCAATGCGACTCGTGCGGTACACGCCTGTGCTGATCCGTACACCAGAATTGAGTATGGTATTCAATAACCGGAGGGTCGATGGAGACGCTGACACATAAACAATACACTCATAATCTAAGAAGGGACGGATGGTAGTCCTAAAATGCGCAAAAGACATACTCCGTCTGCGCCCCATGATCTACCTGTAACGGTGCGAAGGAGGTTCAATGGTGACACACTGCGGCTCTTCAGGTTTGGAATGTGCTTTCACCATGTTAAACTCTTGTCAAATGTCAGGCCAAGGAAAGTGGCAGATTCGACGAACGGAAGTTCATAACCCTCCCAAAAAAGATCACGATGATTATGGAGGAGATATTTTCTACAAGAGTGCATGCAACTGGATTTTGAACTGTGTTGTATGCAACGTGCTTAAAATGTCTGATGTTTTTCGAAAACTACACATTTTTGTAAAAAGTATCTCAAAATTGGGCATTTTCAGGAATGCTCAACTGCCATTTTCTCAAAACCTGTTCCAATCTTTTTCTTTATTTTTTGGTACGGTTGGACAAAATGGACAAAATAAAGTATTTGACGTTTTCTTTTTACAAATATTACACAATTGTATTTTCTAAATATCTCACGCCGTTAATTTTTACATTAATGGTGATTTGTAAGCATTGTTATTGTGAGAACAAGTATTCAAATCATTTCTTATATTTCTCGAAAACTCCCTTTTGGGTGAAAATGTTATTGTGAATACGATTACTTCAAATCATTTCCTTCATTTCTCATAAACTCCAACATTTTGGGTGAAAATGAGCATTTTCATAAACGCAGAAACATTTTATCAAAATGGTTCATCATTAAAATATTTTATTATCAGTGTCAAGATAAATGTCTAATTATTCTGAGAAAATTGTTAAAAAATGAATCAAGTGAAACAGATTTGTGGCATCTACATTCCTTGCCAAGCATTTTCTACACACTTAGGGAATCCTCCTTACTAATAACAATATAAAATCTTCTACCTCACCTTTCGCAAGGCAAAATGACTTGTTGACTGCACTATGACTAAATGCACTCTGTTAAAAAAACCTCAGATCTGGCAGCACACACAGAGAGGAAGAGTTCGAAGAGTATGCAGTGCTTGTACATAATGTCTATAGTTTTTGACATTTGATACGACATTTTGAACTCCACAAATTTACCTCTATTTCTTTACACACAACACATTTCAGTACTTTTATATTAGACTGATCACCACAAACACATCACATCATCAGAGATCTTTCTTATTGAATAGACAAGTAGTTCACAACTACTCAGGGCCCACCCTTTTAAACTTTGAGACTAGAACAACATCCTGTTCTCCCACAAAGGCACTGAGTGTCGATTTGAAATGTCATTCATAGCTTCCACATTGCCATGACAACGATATCTACTTTATGACCTACATGTAGTCATGATGATCGCTATCAAATTGGAACATCTCTGATAAACGAAGGTACAAAGGGATTACCAAACATCGTGCAACAAATACAATCCCCTCAAGTTTGGTTGAGCTCTCCTTCTGTTAGATTTGATAAGAGTAGAGCTCGGACTGTGGGTGAAATGTTTGTTAGCAATATCTTAAAATCATATCTGTGGTTAGTTTCCTGATGTTAAAACGTTTTCTATTTTTAAGGAAAGAAAATTAATAATTTAGAAAGATTGCTAAGTGTATTTTGTTGATACATACTTTCATTTGTTTTTACCTTCTTCGCACTTTTCAACTAAATAGCTGTACTTACTTCGTCTGAATCGTGTTCGTTTTTTACTGAGCATGGGATTGCACTGGATTCAGCTTCTTCCTATGAATAACAAGTCTTCATTAGAAATGTGGGACCTAAATATAAAACCATGTCTTATGACAAATTTTTAAATTAACAGACAATTATCACATAAAGTTTTAAAAAAAAGTCATCAAAAAAAATTTGCATGCATTGAACAATTTCCATTAATAATAATGATACATCTCTTTGGACTTAGAATATAGAGAACTTATTCTACAAAACAATAATTTTCTTAAATCTTTATCAGTACAAAACAACATCGAAAGTCCATGGGAGAAGTCTTGATCTGGACTTTTCGAGTATGTTTCATGCATTGTGTACTGTAACCGATACAATTAAACAAAAGGTTGTTTACCATGCTTTGTTACATGTACCGAGTGATATTTGTGATAACACTGTTAACAATAGATATTGATTATAATGAAGAAACTGGGAGTATGGCATAAATGCAGATTATTACTACGAGTATAAAATCACAGTTTGCTTAGAAAAACTTCCTTCATATATTTCTCCAAAAGATACTCCATATGTTAATGATAAAAACGTTATCTGTTGTAACCTAAATTCATGAACCTAGTCCTTTTTCCACAAAGAAGGTTAGACAAGTCAAAATGTTGTGTTTGGTACTGTGATGAATTAGAAAATCAATTATTTTAAAAATGAAGGCTCATAAAGAGTATAAAATGTAAGATTTGAATTCAGCTTACCTAACATGTGTAAGCAGTGAATTTAAATTCCTATCTAGGATAGATTTGAGAGATTATTGCTCCAATTGATGTAGTTCATTCGTTCCCAATGCCAAAACTTTTAAAAAAATATTCCTAAAAGTTCCGATTAGAAACTACTAAATTTTGTGCAGTATTCATCTGAATTATTAAACAATGGTATGTCTCTTGTAAATGCCTTTGCTAGATATATTGCAACATTTTATAGATCAATAAAGTGTTGATACTGTCAATCTCAACATACCGCATGAGACACACAATAATATCTCCTCTCTCAGTTCTGAAACGTTGGCCATCTAGGAGTTTTTCATTTAATGAAAAACAACCATAAACTATTCCTACAATTAATAGTGTGGTTATGAATTCAAGACCTATTCCCTACAAGGTTTTTAGGTGATGTCATATTTTTTAGTATATTCCCCAATGCTTTTATTTTGTAATTTCATTCAAAATATTTAGCCTCCCTTATGACTTAACAGAGGTTGTATTTTTGGAAGAAGAGGTGTAAATCATTACATACTCTATGATGCATAGAAAAAAAGATTGATTGCACATACTATTATAGTGCCTGTAACACAAGAATTGTTTTCCCATGACACGTCCCAATTTTCTCTTAATGAGGAATGCACATGTTGAAGTAAAATGAAAGCAATTGATAACTATGATTTATGTATATTGTACCCCACAACCCATAATTCCCGCAACAAATACACTCTGAGTAGTTTTATTTTACTTTTAGTTAACAATCTTTTTCATGTATCAACTTTCACTTATTCGGTAAGTGTTCACACTTTATTTAATTGTACAAATTTGTTTCTTGTGCTCCTGGATTCTAAGTCTTTAGCTGCAATTCCATATCAAGTAATGGTTTTTTGTTTGGTATTATTTGATTAATTACCTTCTGGGAATTAACTGTAATCCATGGCATTTATTGTAATATCTAAGAAGTTTTAATTCAATGGAGATTCATCTCTTTCTCACAGAATGTCAAAAAACCCAATGTTAAAATCTCCACATACAATGGATTCAAAAGGGAAATTATTGACATTGATTTAAGTTACATTTAGTTTTTCTAAGAACTTTTAATAATCTATAGTTTGCTTTGTGGAGGTCTGTAGACACAAAACAAGATAATTTGGAGCTGAGGAATATGTTTAATAGATGTTTTAAAAATATTTTTAACTGAGTAAATTCCTACTTTATTTTTTCATATACTTTATTAAGTTAAATTATCAATACAGGTTGCCACAAAAGAATTTGGAAAGAATTGAAAAGAAAATATTCATTTCTGTATCCTAGAAGTGCAATAGATGCGTTAGCTCATCTTTTCCATTTATTACTATAACAATGTTAATAATTTAAATTTTACTTGAGTTTAGTTCATTTTTTCATTTCTTATTGTAACTAGTCGCTGTTATTTTAATTGATATTACTTACTTAAATCTTTGTTGAATGTTTTGGTCTTTTGTTGGCTTTGTAGAATAAATTCATAAATATATAAAAATAAATACCACTGTTAAAACCAATAATTTCCTTTTGGATGTCGAGTATATTATCTATAGAAACTTATGGTGCAGAAAATGTTTTACTTCACACTAACTCGTGTACATATTGTAATTGTTTTAAAAAATGAAATGCATTGTAAAAAGGGCACATTTATTACATGTTAATTATTATTAGTTAGCCATTTAAAAGACACTTGATGATAAATATGATTCCTCCACAAAATGTTATAGATATATTCAGCAGGTTTGGATAAAATATATTCCCCCATTGAAGAAGTCTTTTTCGATCAAACCACTGTTTCGTAAGAAAGGGACAAGGCAATTGTGGAATTCTTAGGATAATAAAAACAGGCTTACAAAAAAAAAAAGATCAGGAGGTTGGAACTTCATTTGCATGACTTCAATTACCTTCTGTAACCTCATGTCTAGAAGCTATAGGATTAATTTCACATGGATATGAACATTCACTAAAATATACCGAAGATTATAAAGATTGATCGCAGGGTTGCTTAAACCTAGGAGTGCCCACAACAGGTACTGAATGTAATATTATCTTTGATGACCCAGGAGTGACTTTAAGCAACGCGGCAATAAACTTTACACATAACAATAGATAAGTTCGCTCATTTTCTTTTCCATTTATTACTGTAACACAACGTCAATACTTTTAATCTTAGTTGAGTTTAGTGATTTTTTTCAATTTATTATTGTAACTAGATGCTTTATTTTAGTTGATAGCACAAGTTTAAATCTTTGTTAAATGTTTTGATCTTTGTAAAATATAAGCTTACCATTGGGTACATCCCATTGGCTTTGAGAATAAATAAATAAATAAAAATAAATTAAATATCACAGGTCAGACAAATATTGTTTTCCTCTTTGATGCCCAGTATAGTTTCTATAGAAACTTTTATAGCAGAAAATCTTTAACATAACACTAAGTCGCAAATATATTGAATATTTTAATTGTTCTAAAATAAAGTGTGTTTTAAAGAATGCAAAAATGTTATAGTTATAAAAAGACAACAGTTAGGATGAAAATATATTCCCCGCATTAAGAAGTCAATTTTCACAAAACAACTGGTATGTAAAAAAGAGGCAAGGCAATTGTGGAACACAAAGCACGATAAAAACAGGCTAACAAAAATCATGAGCTTGGAACTTCATTTTTATGTCTTCAATTACCTAAAGTCTGGAAGCCAAAGGATGAATTTCCCAGAATAAAATGTCGTAGCTCAGCTGGGAATGAACTTTCACTAAAATATACCGACGATTATAAAGATGGATCGCAGGATTGCTTAAACCTAGGAGTGCCCACAACAGGTACACTCATGTCTGTGCTAGCAATGCATCTCTCAGATATAGCTGCACCTTTTTGTGAGTGCAAATGAACTGAAGCGCTATTTACATAAATGTGTGTTTTATTTAGGTTGTACATGTCCCCCAATGCTATTGTTAATGAATCCTACACAGCAGAAACCTGGTCTGAATACTTACGAAGAGAAAGCTAAAAATTGACAAACTACCTGCAATTATCACTTAACATATCATTATCTTATTAAATAATATGACATGCAATTTCCACAAATGGTTTTGTTCTAAAAAACATACATCACAAAAATATCATCACAAAAACATGTAGAGTTGGTCTCTTTTTTTAAGTTTTTAACTGAAGGTTTGCATATGATCATTTCCCTACAGACATCGCCTGCACATCTTCATCTTTGTGAGAAAATTGTGATAGACGATTGTAGATAGGACAAAAGATTACATTTTCTGAATAGGCACTTCTCAAAAACATGACTGAAAGTAATACCATACTAAGTATAACTTACACCAGGAGCTCCCAATACACAACCAATGAACACAATGTATCTGACAGATAATATGCAGCAGAGAGATCATGTTCTCACATGCACACTGGAAATGATTCGGCAAAACAATAAAAATAAAAGGCCCAGCATCCACAGAAACAAACAATGCCAAAATATATAAAATATCAGACTAATGCATAGTAATAAGTTAGGAACATTTAATTAATGTATAACTTGGATCTCACATATTCATTGCAGGCACTCCAGAGTTAATATGGCATTTTAAGTCTTTTTTCAAGATGCAAATTAAGTTTCACTCTTTTATGCTTGCAAAACGAAGTAATTTAAATTGCTTTTACTGGTTGCCTTTTTCTATCCAAGACACCTATAATTTGTCACAAAAGACAACATCACATTTCTTGACAAACTAAACACTAAATGAAACTATACATTGGAACTTACAACACAATTCCAGTTGTATTCCTCCTTAATTACGACTATTTCTTCTTTAACCTAGAAAAGAGAAAACCAACCAGTACTAACAATGAAACGAAACGCGTTAATTTAACACCCGAATCATTATTAGCAGCAACACAACTCATTGAACACATAAAAATTTAAACTTTGTTAAATCAAATTGTACTTTGCAGAAATTGAAAATGAAAATTTCGTCACTTAAGACTATTCATAAACAATCTCACCAGCCACGTTAATAGCAAATTAAATTTTGTGAATCTACTTACGTCTTCGACCTTTATGACATTTTCCGCCAAGATACAAATCCCTTCCATTTGGAAATCAACAAATTACGAACAATTTGTAACAATCAACTAAAAATCAGAAACGCGAACTACATTACGGCGACGAAGGGCACTTCACATAACTTTATTAACTATATTTGGGTTTTTATTTTTTCACGCCAAAGAGTATATATCTGCGTGGTGGCATGTTATTAAAGAATTGCCAACATAAGCTGTGTGAATAGTATTTGTGAACGTTGGTACGATAAGCCCGCGAAAAATCTTAACCCTGTCCTGCCGGCGAAAAACACACACTTAACAGTTCGGAGTAATATTACAACAGAGGTGTTCCGAAGTGTTTTGTGTCGTCCCGTGTCCATCGTGTTGATCGTGGTAAAGTAGTTGAAGTAACGTGTGTATACTAATAAGTGGCACATATTATTATCGGGCAGTTCTTACTTACCCCTCAAGATGACATCCCGTTCTTCTCTTGGAGAGGAACTTGTTGAAAATTTCCACCTTTTGTTGCAGTTTTATCCAAATGACGATTGTGCGTCTGTTGTTAAAGAGGTAACGACTTTATGGTCTTGATGAAATTAGTTTGGTAATGTAACATAATTATGACACCTGTTGCGAACTCTGTCGTTTCTTACGTTTTATATTCCAGAATATGCTGTCCTTACCAGATAAGCGAACATTTCAGAATGTAATGAAGTTCGTTTTTGATATCCTCAAACCAAGTTGGCGTTCTGAGATTTCAAGTCGCTTTATTACACCACAGGATGAAAGACAGTTTAATAACATGCTTTGTGATCATTTCAAAGCTCTGCGCAAGGTAATAAGTAAGCCATATGAATTGAGTAAGTAAAACTAGGGCTTACAATGATTTTGGTTGTAGGAATTCCCAGAAGTTGGCCTTCCGCTATTGACCCCATCTAGTTTGATTTGTTTTCATGGTCAGAGATGCAGAGAGCATTTGTTAAAGATAACAACATGTCTAATGCTTTTTATCATGAGAAAAGAGAAATATCGTAAGTTGGTTATGACTTTTCCTTGTAAGTTTCACTAATAGTATTTTTAAACTTGAGAATGGTAATTATTTCCTGTCTAAATTTACAGAGCCAGATTAAGAGATAGACAAAGATATATTGCAAGAATTCAAAGACCTTACCAAGGAGTGTGATAATCTGAGGTAATATTCATTTGTGATAATAAAAGATCATTTTCAGATTTGTTCAAGGTTTAAATTTATTAAATACTTTTAAATAATTTTATAGATTAGATTATGAGAATTAGATGGAGAATTTTGCATTCTTTCCCTCATATTTGACATTTTTAAAACTTCCCCATAACATGTTATAGATCACTGTAGAAAGCCAATTACTAAAATATTTGTTTTAAACCAACCATTTCTCTTTTTGTATTACTTTGCGTTATCTTAGAAAGTGAGTAAAAGTTTTTTTATTGTATCTTTGTATTTCACTAACTCCACAAAAGATGTACACAATATCTATAACATTTTTATGGGTATTGAATGATATAGACACAAAATTTTTACTATTTTATGTATATAATACTATATCATAAAAATTACTGAACATTTGTTTACTGAAAATGAGAGCATGGCAAATGATTATGCAATTGTACTTGAAACTACATTGAGTCATTTTGTATATGTGAAAAAAGGTTTACATTCTATTTCTGCTATCTTCATCCTTATCCTGTATTTACTACATAGGGGTCATCCACTGACTATGTCAAGCCTCTTTAGAGGGGGGGGGGGGGAGTTGAAGCAGTGTTACTCTGTCTTGCATAGGGATAGCGGGTATAAACTCAGTGTTACTTTACAGTGACTTTTTTTTTTCCAACTTTTTCTGAAATAATCCCTTTTATTCAGTCTCATAGTAATAGATTTAGATATTAACAAAATATTATTTTTTTTATTTAAAGAAATTATAAGGAAATAGTTACAATTAATGGAAATAATTTTTTTATCAACGATATATTGGTTGAATCTGTTAGATTACAAAGAAAATATTGAAACTGATCTGTAATATATTCTAGAATTCAATTAAGTTGGCACAATAGTCTGTCGCCTATGTATGATCCATGATGGCACATGCACATCTTGTTAGAAATTGTCATGCATCATTCCTTCTCTCAAAAATTTTCAGTAAATTTCTTAGGTCTGGTCAGCATCACCAACTAGTTCTAACTTCATCATAAATGTTAATTTTTAACAAAAACAAAATTAATACAAATGGTTTTTAGTTCTATGGTAATTTATTTTTATTTACTGTAAACGAGGGGGGAGGTGTCACAAGCTTTACGTAATTATTTGGGGGACGGGGTTCAAGCATACGTTACAGGGGGGAGAGGAAGTATTCAAAATAGTCCAAATTTGCGTTATGTAATTTAAGGACGGCTCAGTATATTGAGTCTCAAACCAACACCACTGAGTTACCAGGCTTACATGTTGGTAGTTTCTCATAGCCAATGAGGCAAATAGAGAAGGCAATCTTATTTGAGTCGAGGCTGCGTTGTCAGTTTCCGAAAAACTGGCAAAAAATCAGGGAATTTCATTGCCCTGGAAAAGTCAGAGGAAAATCCGGGAATTTGTTGAAGAATCAGAAGTAAGAAAATTTTGAGATGTTTATAAAACCAGATATTATTACTTAAAAAAAATTACAGCATTATTTTTTGCTCAATTGCTATTTTCATTGTGTGTGTGTGTAATGTATCACTGTGATATCAGAGCTGAAATTAGAACCCAGAAAAATAAATTTTTAGAATTGTTTGTTACTAAAGTGTCATAATATCAAAAAATGTGTAGAAAGCCCTCAATCCCAGCAGTAAACTATTACATTTTATGGTGAAAACTCCAACCCTATTGATATGTTTGGATCAATTAATTGAAACTCCTGAAAAATAGTTATTTTTAACATTCATTTCTTTACAGTTGTTGTGAGGTCATAGCAAAAAAGATCATTAGGTGATAATAATAATCAGTGTATTTTAGCTTTAAAATCCATGTTTGAGTATCAAAACTCAAAGCTCTGTTCTGAGCAATGTAAAAAATCCCTTTTTGTCCTATGTCCCCTACAAATCTTTTCTAAATGAAAGTTTATAAAGCTGAAAAAAGGAAGAAGGGGAGAAAAGAAGAAAAAAATGACATTTGAAAACGGTTGTCTTTGCAAAAGTACAAATGATATTCAATTGAAAAACATTATAATTGAATTGTTTGTTATTTGTGTGCAGAAAACAAATTCAGCAAAAGAGAGAGGAAAATGAGCAAGCGGTTGCCCACCAGATAGAAGTTCTGCAGCTTGTTGTGTCAGCAGGTTATTGGAATGAAGACATAAAGAAAGATTTCTTGATATAAGTGACAAAAATATAATTGCAGGTGATTTTTATCCTTTTGCTATTGATCCAATTTATATTTATCAACGTAATGCAACAATTGTTAACTATTTTGCAGTAACACAAAATGGTGAAGATCTGCTCTGGATAGTATTACTTAGATAAAAATGTATTGGGAAAATCAATCGTCTTGAAATGCTGCATTGATTTTAGCCATTGTTCCCTTCCTTTGTTCATTTGATATAGTTTAGGAATGGTCACTTTTGTTGTTTGAACCAACAAAATTCTGTTACTACAATCAGGCCTTGGGAATTCCTGCATCTGCCACTATTAATCATGTTACCAACACTTCTCTCCGTCACCACTGTCTTGTTGCTACTTTTTCCACTACCACTCCTTGTACTGGTGCCATCCCTCTTGCTTCCCTGCCATCTCCTTCATGGTCACTACTTGCCAAGTGAGCTGTTTTCACTGCTAACACCTACACTTCTTTTGCCCTGTGTTTTTGTTTAGCTTTTGTTTAGTTTTTGGCTAGCTGTGCTTTTGCAGATTGAAAGAATCAGCGAAGAAGTGGTGGTTGGTATTTCAGGGTTTTGGAAAACGTGTGTATAATACTATCAATTTATGCGTATTTCTATAATAATTGAAGAAGTAATGGCACTATGTATAAGATTGAATTTGAAGACTGGAACTAAAAGACTTTATAAAGGAAATGTAATATAAGGGTTTATTATTTCTATGGTGTTAATTATTAATGCAATCATGCAAACTGTATTAGAATCTTCATTTCAAAAGTTGCTGATAACTTAAATTACATATTATTTTATATAGAGTTTCATTATTTGAGGTCTTTGCCACTGTTTTGTTTGTATATATTTCCTTTCTTTTTGATTAAAATGTTAAGTAAAGAGTATTTCACACAATAATTTAATAACATATCCAATAAGTCATTAAAGTCATGATCCAGTTCAAAAAGTTAGTATAAGGTTTCAGTGTTCCACAACAAATAGGCTTGCAGAAATCCTTCTCTCCGGCACATGCCTGTGGCACATGCCTGTATTCCACTGTGCAACACAAGTGTGTCAAAGCTTTTATCATAGAGTGGATTTAATGAATTTATGTAACTGAGTTAAAGCAGTTTTTGTTGTTATGATTATTGTTGCTACTGCATTTATGTGATATGATGTAACATTGTAATTATTTTTACATTATTGGTTTCAGAAATGATTAAAAAGAAGGATAATTCATTAAATGAACTGAAATACTTAAAAGAAAAACTACAACCTTATTTTGTCCATGTATATCATATTTATAACAAAGTAGACTGTGCATGTCAACCAGTACTCAATCTTCCAGATGAAAAGGTTTCCAAAATCAGCGACTTTCTTTGCGAAGTTGATAGGGTATGTTCTGTGTTTGATATGATGACTGAAAAATCTTAATGATGGTATTTATAATAATATTCTTTGCAGAATCGCATATGTGTTGACATCATGCAATTGAAATTGATTTCGGCAGTGAAAATACTGAAGATAAAATATGCTAAATGCATTGATCCAAATGTCCAATTTGATGAACATGTTCCATCTGCCCTTATTGAGAAATTGGAGGAACTCGGTGAGAAATTTAAACTTACTTATTTATTTACATGGAAGCAGTAACAAGCTAATGTACACATATATCTTACAAAATAGTTGACATTTAATAATGCAGTACAACACTGCTTTTACATTCCTGGAATTTACGTTTTCACGCAGTTTACACCAATTTTTTCCGGTCCCTTCAATTTTCCTATGTTCATAATGTTAAATTATCCCCACTTTTACACATTTGAAATCAAATTTTTCCTACCGTTTGCACATTTTGAAGCCATCACAGACCTGTGATGTGCCATTTTTTTTCATAATATTTTTGCTTCGAATTCTTGTCTGGAGTTCATTCAGGGTGGAAAGAGGTCTCTTTTTGCTCATTCATTCACTCTGGTACAGTTATAGTGTAGTGTGCTCGTCATTATAGCATCAGACGAGTATCGAAGCTAACGTATTGGGTATTGTAGTTTTGTTAAAAACTTTTAAGAAACTTTTAATTTTAATAGTTGTTAATTTTGCCCTGTAATGGATTTAAAAAGAAAGAGAATCAGTCCTTTTATTGGGGGGGGGGGGGGGGGAAATCTAAACTTCTAGAGGAAGTTGAAATCCATAAAGAAACGTGTGTTGCGTTAGCTCGAAAGTTGGGGATATCTGTATCCACTCTGAACACGACAATGAAACAAAGATTCAATTGTATTAAGTGTAAATGAAAGTGGACATTGTTGCAAGAAGAGGAAGTATGCTAGCTATTCGAAGTATTTGGAGCTGTAGGAAATCCTTAAGAACTGGTTCTAGACAGCACGTGCTTCGAACATCCCTGTGAGTGGCGTGTTGTTTCGTGAAAAAGGTCTGAAAGTGGCGGATAAGCTTACATTGAGAACTTCTTTTGATTTAAATTTTTAAAAAAAACTATTAAACATTTTTCCCTTAAACCAAAATTGTTAAGTGATTTATTTATTCGTAATTACTTTAAAAGCAGAGAATATTTTATTAAATCATCAGTTTTTGTATTTATTATTAATAGTCGTTTTATTTTTTTTAATAGATACTGTAAATATGATGGGTCCAGTGCAATTACCCCCTTACCACAAAATCTTCAAATTTGATTTACATATAGCTGTGTGCTCTTCAAACACTCTTGTGTTCACATTACCAAATAAGCTTGTGCATCCATTAGCAAGATTCGAAAAAGGGCTTTCTTCCTTACAGGAAATTTTACCTCCTTGTTGTTGTTGCAATACCGCCCTCATCAAAAAACACTTATGTTGAAAACCACTGTATTCATCAAAAAACTTATAAGAATTTTAGACAGATTTTGAAATATTAACTTCTTATTGGGGTATAATAATGGTCAGTGGGAAGGTACTATGGAATTTTATCAATATACACATAAAGGAAAAGGTTAAGATTATAAAACTAGTTAGATTAACTACTTTTTTCATTAGTTTTAACAATATTATTTTTTTTTTTTTATAAATGAGGAATAATAAAATTCCATTTTTATTAATACTCATCATCTTAAAGATGTACTTTAAGTCGCTTTAGCGAGCATTTTAATTAAAACCTAGAATTATGGGCCCTGTTGATGCTTTAAATGTGTTTTTCTTGAAACTATCTCGTGTGTTAGGGCTATATTGCTGCTAAATTAGTTTTTACCTACAGACAATTAAGTGCTGATAAAAACTAATCGATAATCTAAATCTATTTGTATATAACTCCACTACAAATTGTTCTTTGTTTCATAAGTTGTATTGTTCATTGTGTAATTGTTCATTTTATTGTATTTTATTTTCTAAAAATAGTTCAGTTATGTGAAAAAGTTCATAAGGAAAATAATATATTCTTTACATCAACTTTGTAATTGATTTGTCTGAGTAATTTTTATTTTACAAATATTTAAAATGGAAATATATTTGCAAATAAATATTGATTTAAATAATAGATCTTTTTTAAAAAATCATTTGATTTAAATACCAGTCTTAGTACTATTAAATACTAAATTTGTACTTATAAATAATAAACAATGTGTTCTTGCAGTTTCAGCTGATGTCGATGAAAATACATCAGTTGATATAAACACATTGCTGGGATCTTCTCCGCTTGTGGTGGACATGAATTCTCCAGCAGAAGATGCTTCCCTTGGTTTCACCCCTATTACACACGTCACACCAATTGGTAAGTTTTAAAATGTTTTGTTTTCAAAGATGCCTGAGGTTAATTTCGAGTTGTCTTGAATTACTTCTGTTTATTTTTAATCATATTTCCTTTTTCTATTTTTTTACATGTATTTTGCAGCCCGTGATTGGATGAAACTTAAGAAAAAACCTGTGAAAATGGATCTTGAGTCTTTAGCAGAATGCGTTGTGCCTGCCAAGGTTTGTGCTTCTCCAGTTCGTATTATCCCAACCCAAATCGTGAGTGATCAGTTTGAGAAGCCTAAATCGAATGAAACTATAATGGCAGTAGTTGAAAGAATGCGTTCTCGAATGGCAGAAACACCAAGCAAATTTGCAACACATAGATTCAATTCATCTGACTTAAAGACTTCTTTCCCATCGTTTTGTTCAACTACTGGTGAGTATTCATTAAAAATTTACTGTGGAAACAAAAATGCAAATGCATAATATTAATGTGAGTTGTAATATGTGAAATTCCTGAAATATTGGCAATTGATTCATAATTAAAATATTTTACCTTACAGAAGTTTCTAATTTTCCATTGACAACCAGTTTTCTGATATGAAAGAATATAAATTTGATTGTGAAGGAAATAAATATTTTTCAGTATTTTATAAAACAATTAAGAGATGTTAAATTACAGTTTTCTCAGAGATTTTACAGAAATTTTAAATTACAGTATACTCCACTTTTTCTGTCTCTAATATGACACAAGTGCACACAATTCCCCTTCTCTGACATCTCCAGACTTCTTCCTCTCTCTATTTTTTCCCCTTCTTTTCTCCCCCCCCGCTCTTCCTTTCCCCCTCACCTCTTCTCTCTCTCTCTCTCACCTCTTCTTTCTCTCTCTCTCACCTCTTCTTTCTCTCTCTCTCACCTCTTTTTTCTCTCTCTCTCTCTCACCTCTTCTTTCTCTCTCTCTCTCACCTCTTCTTTCTCTCTCTCTCTCTCTCACCTCTTCTTTCTCTCTCTCTCTCACCTCTTCTTTCTCTCTCTCTCTCTCACCTCTTCTTTCTCTCTCTCTCTCACCTCTTCTTTCTCTCTCTCTCTCACCTTTTCTTTCTCTCTCTCTCTCTCACCTCTTCTTTCTCTCTCTCTCTCTCACCTCTTCTTTCTCTCTCTCTCTCACCTCTTCTTTCTTTCTCTCTCTCTCTCTCACCTCTTCTTTCTTTCTCTCTCTCTCTCTCTCACCTCTTCTTTCTTTCTCTCTCTCTCTCTCTCACCTCTTCTTTCTCTCTCTCTCTCTCTCTCACCTCTTCTTTCTCTCTCTCTCTCTCTCTCACCTCTTCTCTCTCTCTCTCTCTCTCTCACCTCTTCTCTCTCTCTCTCTCTCTCTCTCTCACCTCTTCTTTCTTTCTCTCTCTCTCTCTCTCTCTCTCTCTCGTTTTTCTTTTTCTCTGTCCTCTAGCTCTTTACCTGAGTGTAATGTTTGACTGTTTGAGAGCATACTCCATAAATTGCTTTCTGATCTGCAAGTTTCCTTAACCTGTATTTTTGTGCCTTATTTATGCTGCAATTTTGTGTGCTACATTTTTTATAAATTTTTGTTTATCTTCCATATATGGACAGAAAAAGAGTCCATATAGTAAATAAATAAGTAAAATCCATCTCCTTGCCCAATCTGTCGCATTCCTCAATTTTTCCCTTTCCTACTCTTTACTTTCTCTTTTTCTCATGTCTTCCTCGCTCTCCCCTCTGCTTCCCAATTGGCGCTTGAAAGAACACTCCCATCTCTTCCTCTTCATCAAACTTAAATGGCTTACAATAGTTTTTTTAAATGTCATTACTCACTTGATTTCTGAGGGGAGAATGAAGCCTTCGAAGTCCAGACTCTTTGTCTCAAAGCCAATTGTTTATTTCCTTCATATAACTTTTCCAGCAGGTGGTGTGATGTTGGGATTTCTTTGTCAAATTATGGACATTTGATTCGGTGATTCATTGCAGGCCCTCCTTTACATTACCCAATGTCAGCCTTAAAATTTGAGAATAGTACACCAGTCTCAAAAAGTCAAGTACCAATTTTGTCTTGCACTACTGGTAGAAGACAAAGTATGGGTTTTGCAAAACCGGCAAATTGCTTGGTTCGAAGGCAGTTGGCTTGTACGCCCTTGACTAAAATGAAACCTCCTACCACTTCTGAAAAACCTAAGTCTGTAACTGGAACTAATGTAGACAAGATTTTAGATAAGGTTAGTATGAATAAAGATTTGATTATATCTGATTTTGATTTGCTGTGATAAGGGCTATTTAAAATATAGAAAAGATGAAATGCAAATTAGTATTTGATTTATTGTTTGTATATACATGTGTGTATTGTATTAGTGATTACTTTTGAATTTTGTATGAATTCTTTTCAATTTTATTTTTAAAGCTTGTTCAGCAATTGGTGGAAGACAAAAATAACGAAAGTTTTGATTCAGACAGTCTCGCAGGTAAGGTTCACAACAATTATAGTCGGGAGCTGACTTGTTTGAGTGCGGGGAGAGCTAGTGTTTTTGACTTGTTTGTTTTACTTATTATCGTTTGCAGTTTTAACTTTTGCCTATGGTCACTTGGAGCATTGTACTGGGATAGGTAATTGTTGCGAACTGGGGGGGGGGCAGCTTTCAAGAACACCGAGCGCATTGCTCAGCTTCGCAATCAAGTCTGTTCCCGACTGTATTTAAATCTTACAAATGTGAGTTTTATAATATTCATCGTCTGAATGATGAGTAAAGACAAGATATTCATGCATTATCAAATTTTAAAATCGGCTTGCAAAATATCTGCCATCTAATAACTGAATATGCATGATGAAGGGCAACAGTCAATTAAACCAACAAATTTTAGTATCGATTTTACATATTTTTTCCTTTTTATTAGTGAAATCAATGATTTTTTCGTATTTGCTTGATTTGGATTCTTTTTGTCTGAAAAAATGTTTTTGAATGCAGAAAGTGCCCTTTCTCAGACACAAGTCTATAGAAAATCAGAATAATAGAAGCATACTGGAACAGAATTTCTATTTTACTATACACTTCAAAAGCCAGAACAATAGTATTATATTGTCCTGAATATAAGGAGGAGGGGTATGGGGTGAAAGTAGATCTGTATACAGAATTACAAATAAATATGCAAAGCAAATACCTGAAACAGGTTACATGCCATAATGCAAATAATAAATATACAAAAAAGCTAATTGCTAAAAGAGTATGAAACACCTGCTACAGCTTCAGAGCGAGTAAAAGAGAATTACGCATAGAAGTTGTAAGTACAGTAGTTCAGAGAGTAAAAGTTAATTGATTTATTTGAGGGATATTCTCTTCGATATGATAATCTCTTAATATAATTGACTCTAGTGGAGAAGTGAGACGAAGGTATACCTCAACGACCCATCAGGCCCCTCGTGCATATTCCCATTCCTTTACCCTTTCCACCTGCTCCTAAATTCATCCCTCCCTTCTCTTGGGGGAAAAATGGGCAGGACTCTGTAGGCGGGAGGGAAGCCAGCCTGTCTACGGGCAGGTAACCCCAAAGAAGAAATCTCTGGTCCTCCAGGTTGGGGCTTGGAGCGTAGGACCAGCACCCCTACCCTTAAAAATGCTTGTTTGCAAAATGTAACAGGAATGTCAGGAAACGACAATGCAAACTGAAAAAGTTTATGAATGGAACGTACAGCGTCTTAATTTGAAAAGAGTAGAAGTATTGGAAAAAGCTAAGGAAATAGGATGTGTAAATTGCTGTCTTGTAAGAGGGGGGGGGGGAGAAGAGGGTTTTAAATACTATATTCATATATTTAGTGGAGTGAACAAAGAAATTAGAGCAAAGAGAGAAGTCTCCATCGCCATATTAAAAAGATTATTGTTTTAAGAGCTGGATGAGTCAATGAAAATATTTTAACCGTAGATTTTAATGTGAAAGGAATAGAGTAGGATTTTATAGGTATGTACGCCCCAAATAGCGATGCTTCTGAAACAGAACACAGGAACAATTTGTAAAGGCTTTACGTTTGGAAAGAGGTTACAAGTACATATGTGAGAAATTCTTAATGCTATTTGAAGTAATATTTTAAAAAAGTAATGGTGATGATATACGAAAATTGATGTTAAATGCCTCCCTTTAAAAACACTACAGATGAAAAGTAGAAAGCAGCATGGGTATCTTTCTGTGAAGTTTCAAACTTTTTCGGTAACAAGGATCCCAATTGTTGAAACTTTGTGGCTAATATGCTTGAAGCATACAAGCACATACTTTGTTGTAACATAAGTATGAAAATTCAATTCCTCATTCCTCACCTAGATTATTTCCCTGAAAATATAAGAATTTTTAAGCAAATAACAAGGCAAATGATTTTGCAAGAAAATGCTGGAGTTCGAAAGAAGGTACCAGGGAAGTTAGAGCATCAGTGTGCTGCAGATTTTATTTATATATCTGTGTGCGTGTGCACGTGTGTATATTTTTAGTTGGTTTACAGTCTCTTTTCAACAACTGGGTCATAAGCGACCATGAGCATCAATTTATAATTTAAATTTATAATAAGCATATAAATGGTCAAAATGTATTAATATTCTGGGTACTTACATAATTGGGATGAATACACATATTTATTTACATTACACGAGTTTTTGGTATTAACAACATGTTTGAAGAATTATTGTATATGAGATATTGGTAAAGGAGGGTCTTTATATTAAGGTGTCAATTTTTGATGTTTTTAAACGTAAGACTTTTATACATTCTTCTGGGGAGGAGAAGGAATTATATAGTCTTTTAAATTTAAGGACTGTCTTATATGGGCTAGTTCAGGGCACTCCAGAATAAAATGGGATGTAGATACTAGGGATCCACATTTAGGACAGGGTAATGGGTCAGCTTTTGCTATTAGGTGAATGTGTGAGAGATTAAAGTGGCCAATACGTAGCCTAGTAATTTGGACTTGTTGGAATGTTGTGAATTTGAGTTTCAGAAGGGCGGGTTCAATAACGGATTTCCTTACGAGGTGAAGTTAGGAGAAGGTAGTCAGCCATTTTTCATTCCACTGTTTCTTAACCATATTTTTAATATATAGTTAATATTGGAGAGAACTCCCTTCACACTCTTGTCCATTGTTGTAAAAAAGTTGCTTCATTAGCCACTTTATTGCTGCAGATTATTGTTGGATGTTAGTTGGACTGCAGATTAGTGTTAAATTCCTTAATAAGACAAACATAAAAGAAAATGGAACAGGAAGATTTTCTCAGATAAGAAGTGAGGGTGTAAAATGTGTAAAACTTTCCAGTGGCGAAGTAAACAAGATAAAATAATGCAAAAACACTAGTGGCATGTATTAATAGCCATACATGTTAATTTCAGAAAGTTAAATATGTATATATTAATGTGCATAATGTATATTGTGTTAAAAATGTGTGTATTAAATATTGTTTATTCTTTAAAATGTATAATGAAAACATTTGTGATGAAAATCGCATTATTATACAATGTATTGTAGTAATACACACGCTAGAAAACCTTAACTGATTGAAGTAAACAGAACAAAAATTTGGATTCAGCACATCAACATTATATAAAATCACATTTTTTACTTTGGGCAACAAACAAAAAGTTTAAATTCGCAGGCTAGTGGTATTAACCCACCATTTTTGCAATCTTAGCTCTTAAATGTTGCAGCAGCTATAATAAATGATACAATTTCACAATTGCTTGTAAAAGATGTTACCTGAAGTTTGGAGGAAAGTGTCTGCTTTGATTTGTACATAGTAATAAAGGAAACTTAGCTCTATATTTTGGATATTCTTTCACATTTGATCACAATGAGCATTTTTTTTTGTTTTATTACTTAATTTGATTAACGTTTTGTTTTTGTGTCTTCAGATGACTTGGACTTATCATTGAGTGGTGTAGAACGCATACAATATCCCTGTGCTGGAAATGAATTCCCAATACGGATTAATAGTAATCATAAAACGGGTCTGTCAAGTGCTCAAGCAGAGCATACTGCGCCCCTTCTGGAATATCCCACATTATCAGAAGTAATTGAAGATGATGGAGAACTTTCTGCTCTAATTAACAGTATATGTGAGGATGAATGTCCAAACTCTCAAGATTTGGATGAAAAAGAACAACTAGATATCTTTTTAAGTGACAAAGAAATATCAAAAATATATGATTCACAGCAGAAGTCGCAAAGAAAGCCAGAAGTTGCAAAGAAAAGTGGAAGGCCGTCTCTAGATTTACTGATTGAAAGATTTAATGCAATTAAAAAAGGACAACAACAAAAGTAGATGCTGGGTGAGCAAAATTTGTATATACTCTTATTTTTTTTATTTAACTTTATAGACATTGATCAGTCAATGTTTTAGAGCAGGTTTTGGTTGTCACAAAACAACACCAACCTAAAAACTAGGTAGCCTGTGAAGGTTCCAACATTCGTTTCGCACTGAACAAATTAGAGCCACCATACGTCATCAATTCACCCCCAAACACTAATTTTCATTCTCTGAAGGAGAGAAATAGACATCTGGAAGAATCACATCTTGACCTCACAGTCTTAAGACCAACAGATGTGCCTCATCATCAAAAAATTTCAGTTTAGAATTTTTATACTCATTCTTCACACCAATAAAAGCACCCCTTCCTCTAGGACAAGAACTATTATCTACATTCCGATCATTTGTTTAAATTATATAATTACTTAAATTCAGTATTCAATATATCCAGGACCAACCTAGTTCAGTAAAAACAATTCTTTTAATATAAAACTAAACTTTTCTAAACATTTGAAGTTGGTACGTCAGTCACTCACATTTTGACAAAAGAAAATTGAAATTGTCCTAACTTACACGTTTCTTAATTTTATCAGTAGTAGCGAAATCAATAAGTTATCACTGACCATTAACATACTTGATAGTTTTAACTCTTAACGTTTTTATTCAATATGTCAAGTTAATCCTACTTACTTTTTAGTTGATTTCACTGTAATGTAGTTAAGTCACAGTTAATTTTAATTGGCTCAACGCTTTTAAATCTGCTTTAATTATTGATTGTATTAAATATTGAATTTTTGTATATTCGTAATTACTTACGTTCCTGATCTGACTTCTTTATAAGTTTCACGGACTTTGGTCTTTTTTGCGACTGTTTCTTTGTAAGTCATCATTGCAGAGAATATAAGACAATGTAATTTTTGTAGGAATTCATTTTCATTTTTCATGTATGTATCAATAGTAGTTTTATGAAAGTTATTGGAGATAGAAATCCAACATGAATGTGTGCAACTGGAAGCAAATCAAATTTGTATGTATTTATTTTTGATAAAGATGATTCAGGTTGCTGAATAAAAATTATCTTTTCAACCTTCATGTAAATAAATGTTTGGGGAAAAAATGCTTTTTGCTGTTTACCAGTTCTTATATTGGAAAATGTTCCTCATTTATATTATCCCGCCCCGTCAAATATTTTCAGAGATAATAAAGATTAACGCACATCATATCACCAGAATACCAAAGTACCAATAAGAACCATTTCCCCTTCATCTGAAGCCCCAATGCTTTACTTGGTAGAATATCTCACAGTGTTTCGCATCCCTCGGTCATGTCGCACAATTGCCAGCATATATACTCTCTGGCCAGCACTGCTCAAGTCATCAGCGGCATACACGCCAAGAAATAAAAATTCAAGTATAGAATGTGTACTAGGGCACTAATGTCTTCTGCATTATAAATATGAAAAGTTTCTTCCTAAGGCTATGAAAACAGAATCTTTTAGACTTTACATTTGAATCTAACAAGAGTCCTATGAAACTACCAAGAGTACAGCTAATTCAGAGGGTAATTGTCAATATGAACAATAGACTTTTAAATAAACAGGATCAAATATCCTTATTTAAAAATAGTACAGAAAAAAATTGATTGTTTTCAAGCCACTTTTCTGAAAATTTTGAAATTTCAATGGGGTTTCATTTTAAAGTAGGTACCCCAAAATTAAGTTTTATTTTGAATATGTAGGGCTCTGTCGAGCCAGATCAATTTGAGAGTATTATTTTTTGGGAAACTGCAGCATGTGTGTGTAATGTATTAGTTTACCAATGGAAAGACAAGTTTAAAAAAACCTTTTTTCCATTATTTGAACCCTCCCAAAAAGTGCATTGAAATTAAAATCTCAACATTGATTATTTGCAGCATTATGTAACTATTTCTGCATTTCATAAATCTGCACAGGTTGTGTAGTTATGGAATAAAATGTTTAATAAATACTAGACCAATGCAAACTATTAGGTAACACGTATTTACTTATAATTAGTAACCTGCCCAATTCGGTGAGGGACCCACGAATGCCATTAATACACACCAAGGTGTCCAGTTTGTTTTTGTCTGTCACATCTGTTATATCTACTTCCCTCGGTTTGAAACATCCATGAAATTGTTTCTGAAAAGGCGCATAGCTTATTAAACTATTGGCACTTCAACAGCTCGAATTTCTCTGCATTATTTGTTGTTTTTCAAATATATATATATATATATATATATATATATATATATATATATATATATATATATATATATATATATATATATAGTAGTTTTTAACTGTTTAATTATTATTTTCGAAAACATAAAATTCACCTGAAATGAGCCTAGCACCAATTTTTTCCTGTCTTTTGATACATATGAGCAAAAAGAATTTTGTTAAAAAAAATTTGGAGCCGTTTTGCTAAATCAAATCCTAAATTTCACTTAAAATTCGGCGAAAACTATGTAGGTAGTACTCATAATTTAAAAAAATTGTACATGACTAATTCAATATCTGCCTTTAAAGAACAGATTACATTTAGGAAAAGTCTCTATCTTCAATATTGTAATTGTAGGAAGACCTCGAAAAAAAATTAAGCTTTTGCAATTTTCGAAAAATTAGGAATTTTAACGAAAATGTGACATTTATATTTCCATGCGTCCGCTATCCGAGAACAGCCATTTTCGCGAAAATTTTTTAAACTCTCAGGCTTCGTTTCAATTACCCTGAAAATCAAAATTTCAGTGTTTAACTCTTGAGAGCATCGAGTTCATTTCCATCGATTGAGGAACATTAAATTTTGAGAAAATTGGCTGAACGGTTAAGGCGTTAACGTTGATGGACATGGACGGATGGATAAATAGATGTTATACAGATAATATTTGATTTATTGAGTCAAAAAACAGTATGGGGCGTATTGGGGAGATCTGCGCACGTTTTCTTGAGTTCCCGAATCCCTTCCCAACGTTTCAACTATAAATAGTTGAAAGATTTAATAAAAGTGAAAGTAATAAAAATTAAATTGAAAAAAGTGCGAAATTAGCAACATTTGAAAAAATAGACATTTTCGTTCCAAAGTTATAGAAAACTTGTTTGTAACGGTAAACGAACTCCAGCTTTGATTTTTCTGCATCGCTAACAAAATAGTAACTCACCCTTACCTCTGCTCTTACCACTACAAGCAAAAGAAGAATTCAACGAAACGTGCGCATAGTGAAGCTACATTTACGTCCAGAAGAAAAACAAGGGGCCATCTCAGCATTTTCTCAATGGATCAGGGAAACTGGACAAAAACCTGATCGAGATGGGGGTCATTGACGTGGAAGCTGAAGTACACTATTTGTTACAAGCATATTAAGTCCTTTTAAAAAAAATTATACAATACAAATGAAAATTAATTCATTATATCACTGTTTTGTTAAAAAAAAACATTATTTTTCATTTTGATGGTCAGTGTAGTCTCTAATTGTATAGAAACAGTTATGCAACAGAAAAGATGTTACTTTTAACTTAACGAAAATTTGTGATTTTAGGCCCTATTCTCTTTCTATACGAAATATATATTAACCTTAAAAAATGTACCGTTCATATACAAATACAAATATAGGGTTACTAGAAAATGCAATGTAGCATAGCGATCACATCATCAAGCAGATTTAGTTCCTTATGGCAAAAAAATGAGATTACCAATTTCATAAGTTCTTTTAAGTGAAAATTATTGCTACATAGAATCTCTGTTGAATGAGAATCTTCTTTGTCAAGACCTGTGGCTATATCAAATGTACACATGCATGGTAGAGGAAGAATCCTGAGTTTATTGAACAAGGGTTTGCAAGGCTCCAGCTTATGAGCGATGGTCATTGTTTGCAGTATTCTTTTCTTGGGTAATAAGCGTGCGAGTGTTTTTAGGGGCATTTCTTCAGAATATTATTCCATATTTTAGGTGTACGTGCAAAACACATTGTCTGAAGTGTCTCAATGTTGGAGGTTGACCTGGAGGACTCTCTATGACTGTTTTTAGAATTGAAGTGGGACATGGATATTTTTATAGAAAATTTTTTTCTGAAATGTCCAAAAATAATACTAAAGTAGTGAAGCCAAAAATTATGCTTAACAAAGTAGTTTTAAGAAAAGACAAAACGGTAATAAATGTTCTCTGTTGCTTTCCATATGGTCCACTCAACTTACTGCTGCACCTTCTGGCAAAATCGCAAAAAGTAACATTTTTAACAGTAACTGCTTGTGAAAACCACACACATTCTTCAATCAAATTGTGGTGAATTTCAAACAAGTATAATTTTTTTAAATTTCATTGCACTTGCAAAAAATATTAGGAATGTGTGAAGTATTGATCAAATCATGATCTTTATATTATAATTATAATATTTTATTTACAGGATATATGCTTTTTATCTTTAGCACAACAATGAATAATACAATAAAAGAAATTGTAACATACGTTACAAAAAATTAAAAAGAGAAAAGCGTGAGAATCAAAATAAGATAACGAAAATATATATATGCATGAGAAATATAAAATTTATGCAAAGTATTAACTAATGCTAAAACAGCATATACTTTCTACCCCTGTACTTTCACGCAACATTACACTCAAATTATCGAAAAATTGTACATGACCTTATTTCAAAATTGATCTGAAAGGAACAGAAGGGAAAAATCTCTATAATATAATAGTTGTAGGAAGACAATGGGGAAAAAATTAAAATATCTATTAATTTTTAATAAATAAACTTTTGCAAATTTCGAAAAATCAGGGTTTTCAACAAACATGAGATTTACACCATTCTGTTACACATCCTTTACAATATCAACAACAAAATTTAATCAAAGTCAATGGTGCCTTTTTCTAGTTTGTTTTTTTTAATTTGCCCCAGAGGCCTCACGTAAAGCACCCCGCCCTCCAAAACAATTAAAATATCGGGTTCAAATTCAAGGGGCCGCGACATAAGCGAGATCAATATGGAAGTTGCTCACTGACCGGCAGATGTTTTGCAGTCATTCGATTTTACGGTATCAAGGATCCACAGAACATGTATTTTGGCTACACGTGCTGGAGGATTTTTTTCCTAAATTGAGCAACTAGATGCATCCCCTTTTTCGTTACCAGGACCAGGAGAGACGGCTCAGCATGAACTGATGTCACTGCAGTCCCTCCGACCAAGAGGTCCTAGGTTCGAGTCCCGACGGTTGCAGTGTCTTCGGCTAGCTTGTCAGCTAGGTCGAATTCAGTTACTGTCGGCAGGAGATTTCTGCTCTTATCTGTAGTTTTCCGTGGTTTCTCCCATCAACACCAGGCGAATGACGGAGCAGTTGTGCCTTAAACGGGCCACGCACCGCTCGTGATCTGTCCTCCCCTTACTTACACTAACATGAACTGCACCATCACGCATGCCGGGAGACCGGTCGGGAGCTCAGAGCTCGTCCCGGCTGGGGCGGGGCCACGCTGGTCGGAGATACCTGGTAGGGGAAACCCCTGGGGAGATGATCACAGCCATCTCCCCATGGAAATACACGCACTACACTTACGAAATTAATTATCTCGGCAGCTGACGCGCCCGGAATCACTAGCAATCAACCAACCGTCACCAGGGCCCTGTTACAGCATTACATAACTTTTTCTCTCCTCCGTAGCGAGAAAGTAAAAATGTATGCAAATATATGAGAAAATGTGAGAGGCTCGGGCATTTCATCATAGCTAGCTTCAACTCTATTCCTCAACTGAGTATTAGAGATTGTAAAAATGTCAACATCACGAAGATGAATATTAGCACTTCAAAGGACGTGGTTAAAGTTATTTTCACCAACCCTATAGTATCGGCAGCGAATAAGCGGCTCACTGCGCTGTTGCCACACGCTACTGTGCACACGGCACCACCTACAGCACAGATATTGAATTTCGAAACATTCACTCTTACTGACAGGCGACGACACGGCTTGATGTTCATAACTTTCGCCAAAGCCGAACCTTATCGCCTCCGGAACTTCGTGTGAGTCAGATGAACAGCAAAGCTAAAGGCTGGCTGTGAGAAAGTGTAAAACTCCTCGCAAGCTGATTGCTCCAGAGCACGTTCATGACGCACTACCACGCGACGAGAGAATTGTCAGTCACTTACACGCAGCCGGTACTGTAGTCCCATAGCGAGCCCTCGCGCTCAATCCAAGAACCCTGTAGGAGATGGAAGACAGCATTTCAGGGCAGTTATTCTCATTACGGATTAGCTTGAATTACCCGCGCACGTTTTCTTGAGCCCTTGTTTCGCCAGATGCGAGACGAGAGGGGATTAGTTATTTTGACGACAGGAATATTACATCAAAAATATGTAGCTGTTTACAATGCAAAATAATTGCATAATAAATTCTATTACACGGGAGCGAACATTTATGGTTATCAGATTTGGTCTACTACACTCGTTGCTATCGATTATTCTTAATTCAACTGTTTTAAAGGAGTGGGGGTAGGTATTCCGGGACTCAAGAAACGTGCTTCTATAATACAAGGACAAGCAATCTGCCTTCTTTCGCCTAAGGTTGCCAAGCACATCCTCTCAAGATTAACCCTGTAATCAGATAGTCATGGGAATACATGCATAATTCTCGCAAACATGTGCTGAACAAAGTATGATCTGTTGTCTGTCATAAGTGTTTCCAAATAATACTGTTGCACTCGAGGTTAGGTCTAACGAATGTCTTGTACAACAACGATTGGTCACCTGGATGCCGAATCGCACCGCCGCCCAGCGACGAGGAGTGGTATCCTGAAAACACTTGCCAGGCCAGCGCCCCGCTCAACGCGAGTCAACTCACTCACGACCCGCCTGCGTCTATGGAAGCACACGTCACCGAGAACAATCGACAAAGACCAGCTTCCACGGCTCCGAGCCGCCGGAGTATATTATATCCCTTGCAGCTGCCAAACGTACACATCGAGGAAATGTGAAGGACCGCGAGCACATTCAGGACTTCAAATTCAAAAATGAAAATCGCACCGTCGTAGCTCTCCACGCGTGGTAAACTGGCCACGACTTCCTTTTCGAAGAGACGGATCAAAGAAGCCTAACAGCCTCGCATCATTAACGGGGCGCGGGAGGCCGCCCGCCCGTACCGCCCCATGCCGTCCGATCCCCTGAGGTAGGCCAAAAGCGCGTCGAACGGCTATTGTCTTTCCTGGCGTTGTTCATTTTGTATGTTACAGATCAGCCATAGATGTCCGAAAGGATAGGGAAGGTGTCAGCATTGCACTCGCGGCCATAGGGAACTGTGCTGCGTAGCGACCGACTGGCGCCCTACAGCCCTGAAAAAGGCAGCGACATGAAAACAGTTCAATGATGCTATATGCTCTCTTATGGAGGGAAATATAAAAATACAAGTCAAGTTAACATCTAGTTAATTTGTAAAGAAGTAAATCTGAATCAATAAAAATATATAAAAAATAAGCAAGGCATTTTGTCGTCGCTCGGATCCTCATAATGGCCTTGTTGCAAAAGTAACTATTGTAGTTCAAGTCTTCGTAATGTTAATCAGTAATCTCTGGAAAAATGCCCCAGAAACTGATTCTTGTAACAATCAGTCAAACAATAATTAAGTTGTCAGTGAACAATTCATTCGAACAAGTTAATCTAAATTAGTCAGCAAAATGATACAGCGTGGCCTGGGCATTATTCCTATAAAATCCTTGCACTTCATCTTTTTTAAAATAGAATCGTTTTCAGAAACATCGCACAGAGCTATGCATTCTCCAGGATGAAGCTATATTTTACAATATCGTATTTCGTAGGTATTTATTTTGTTCTGAAGAGATGAATGAATGTGTCGACAATTCACAAAGTTTCGCCATTAAACAATCAATAAACTATTCTTTGGACTTCACGATTGCCTTTAAATTTGATCAGTCAGTTCTCACCCACTGGTTGAACGAAATTGTTTCGAAGAAATTTTCTTCCATTGTTTATTCCAAAATATTTTTAATCGTCGAAATCCTGGTCAGGGCCGGATTTAAGTAGTGCGAGGCCCCAAGCACAAAATTGTGTTCCCCCCCCCCCCGAAAAAATAGCTCCATCTTTATTAAATAAAAAATGTATTATAGTACAAGTACTTTCTGTACAGATACAAATGAAAACTGATAATTTGTTATAGAAATTTTTACTTGTGTTACATTTTTTTACATTAATACATTTTTCATATTTTTTTTCTGCTCTTGACTGCAGAAAATTGGTCGATGATGTCTTCAAAACGAAAATTTCTCAGCTTATGTTTTGAAATTGTACATTTTGTTACACAGTAGACTACTTGATTAACAATTATTTCACAGACCAAAAAATATGGTATGCGTATTTTTCCGAAACGCGGGGCCCCTGGTGAATGGGGGCCCCCAAGCAACTGCTTGTTTTGTTTGTAGGTAAATCCGGCCCTGATCCTGGTTCATCCAGAGCTATCACCAAAAAAGCAAAAATTTTGGGTGGATTGTATAATATGCACATCAGCATGTTTTTTGTCTGACACATTTAACTCTTAGAATATTGTAATAATGTTGGTAACTTAAGAGCATCGGGAATAAGCTTTACGTTCTGATATAGAGCACAGTGTTTGTTTCACTTAAGCCAGCAAAAATGCAGTGTTTTCGCCGAAGAGATGCAAACTTTGAAGAGCCAATTTTCAGATCTAGTTGTGGAGATTGAAAATCTGTAAATATTTTATTTAAATTCGCAAGAATTAGTCTCTTCTGTTCTTTTCTTTTTAATTTGTTGCACCTACATAGACGCAGAGCGTCTCCAAGCTCCTTGAAGGATACAGAGCGCTTTGCGCTTTAGGAGTAATCCTCCATTAATATCAGCGCGGGAGTTATCTTCCATTAATATGTCATATCCGTCACGTCTCGTCGCAGTCAGTTGTCTCCGCGTACGCGCCTCCTACCACGCGCTTCTGCGTCACTACCGAGTGGCCAGAATTAGAAATGAATTAGGTTTTTAGATTTAGATTTTAGATTTATTTAGTCAAGAAACAGTAAAAACTGTATGGGGGAGAAGATTATCTGCGCACGTTTTCTTGAGTCCCAGAATCCCTTTCCGTCATTTCAACTATAAATAGTTGAAAGATGAGTAAAAGTTAAAAGATAAGTAAATAAATAAAAATAAAATTTATAAAAGGGCAAGATTAGCAATATTCGAAAAAATAGGCATTTTCGTGTCCCAGTTATAGAAAACTTATTTGCATCGGTAAACGAATTGCAAATATGATTTTTCTGCAATCCTTACAAAATAGTAACTCGCCTTTACCTCTATTCCTACCATTACAAGCAAAAGGAGAGTTCAACATAACGTGCGCATAGTGAAGCTACATTTACGTCCAGAAGCAAAACAAAGGGTCATCTCAGCATATGCTCAATGGATCAGGGAAAGTGGACAAAAACTTGATCGAGATGAGGAGATTGGGATAGGGGTAGAGTTTAAGACACTTCACAGGGGTTAGACTAATCCTTGAAAACAGCCAACCTCGTATTGTTGGAACAAATTTCACTTCCTTCGTGAAAGGCGAGCGATTTCGTTCTTGAGCCACACATCTCTCTCTGTGTGTGTATATATATATATATATATATATATATATATATATATATATATATATTGTGGCGTTATGGGATTATACAACCCCATAACACCACCGTTTCGTCGGCATGAACACCCACAGGCAGCGAGGATAGAAGGCGCGGTAAATTAGAGTGCCTAAACGCGCAGCCTGGTAACCGTTGCCTGTACTAATTTAGACGAACTTGCAAGAAACGTTTTTCTTGGTGAAGGGTTGAAGGAGGAGAAATGCCCCCGCCACGGAGAATTTCCCCAGGCATCTCACAATAAATAGGCTGACGCGCGAGCGGAAGCTCTCTTTCCTTGCCAACACGCGTCGAGACAGCAGCTCTTCAGATTGTCGCCGTTCGTCGGGTAAGCAGCATTTGCATCACCGCTCGTCATCGGCAGCGTAGATATTGTTTGCCGCCGCAACAACTGTTAGATAGGAGTTTTCGGCGTCGAACAGACGTGCTAGTTAGACGTCCGCGAGATTTGAATATTTAGGAAAGTATTTCCTCAATTAGCATCACGGGAAGTAAAGTTAACCGTTGTGCAAAAACATTGAAAGTTATTATTTAACAAAGTAAAAGTAGCAGCGAGCGAGGAACTTGTGCTAGTATTCACGGAAGTGCAAGAGACATTTGTTCACCACGAGGGTGTAATCGGAGTCGTCGGTAGCAGCCGAGGGAGAAGAAGAGGCCGGTTAGGAAAGGCGAAAGGAGAAGAAGAAACTGAGGGAGAAGAAAAGGCCAAACCGCAAGAGGACGGCGTGCGACGCAGACGCTGGAATTCAGCAACCTCGGCGCAGAATTCAGCGTGAGACCTTCCCGGCAGGAAACGGCCGTTTTTCGAGGTAACATTCAAATCCAACGAAAAGTAGGTCAAGTTCACGTCGGCAGGAAAAAGACTAGTAGAGGAAAGTGCAGTAAATTGAGGACACGGGTGATAACAAGTTATAGCATTGCAAGAGGAGATTTTGATGCAGTATTGCCTGCCTTAAACTTTTTATTGGAACAATTATTATTCTGTTGTTAGCAGTTACAATTAAATTATAGTTGAGAGTAATGCACTTGCCACATTTTGTTCTTCGCATGTAATATTTTTCTTTTAAAAGCAAGAGATTGTAAACTGAATTTGGTTCCATGTGCAAATGTAACTAGGATAGCTTAAATTTAGACATAAATAATTTTCAAAGGGAATTCCCGAGTGTAGGTTAGAGAAATTGTTTCAGAGAATTAGCATTGAAGAAAATGATGTGTTTATTCATTCAATGAGCTGTGAAGGTTTCTATTTGTGTTTTTTGATTATTTTGTAAAGTGTGATTCTATTTTTGATTTTGTCTTTGTCATTAATTCATGCCATAAAATTTTTTGGGTAAATTATATGCTCGTTTATGTGCAATTTGTGTGATTTTATTGTGTCAAGGGTTCAAACCTTTCTCGTATCCTAAAGATCCTTCTCCCGAGATTTTAAGCTCGCTTCACGAGCATAATATCTTATCAACCCGCTTACAGTGCATGCGGCTGTGTCAAGAAGGTACAAGTTCGTGTGTGATAGGTGGGTCTGTTAGAATATATATATATATATATATATATATATATATATATATATATATATATATATATATATAGAAGAAACTTGGGAGTAAATTCGACATATAGTACATAGTACTTCACTCTATAATGAGAAATCTGTTCAACAAGGAAATGGACACAAATATATAATATATTTTATCAGTAAGTCCTTAAAGCGGAAAACAGGCATCCGTATTTGTGGCATTTTCCTCGTTTTTTGTTGGAGGTGCGCGAGCTCACCGAACGGTGAAGGGATTCCTCGGATTTCTGGAATTTTCCTCGTTCACTTTTGGACTGTTTCGCGGAAAAGATAAAGCCGTGCTGGATTTTGTTGAGAAGGGCAGAGGAAGAAAGGGGAAAGAAATTTCGTCAGTAGAAATTGAGGAGGTGAAGTGTGAAGATGGCTAAACAGTATTTGCCTTTCTCGAAAAGTGATAAAATAATTGGAGCTAAAGAAAGGGACAAACTGTCAGTGCCATCAATCTTCAATTTCATTTCTTTCCTGCATCCATCGCCTATTTTTTGTTGAGATGACATATATTTTTTTTTGATTTTGACTTCCACACTGTTGATTAAAAAATTAAAACAAAAAACACGTTATTATCCGTAGAGGGTGTGTGTAGTGTCACTAAGCGCATGAAACCCTTATGTGCATGCAAGTATGTCACCCAACACACACCAAAAGTTGTGTCGTCATTCTGGATATCCGAGCTCTCTGCATCCGAGAGTCCTTCACTAGCGCCTCAAGCGGTATTGTTAAGAAACTAAGCACTTTGTGGGAATGTTGGCAACATGGGGCAAAGTCTAGCCTCGTTTAATTTCAAATATAACAGAACAAGTTGCTAGAGTTGCCTATTGTGTGTGTCCCGTCTGTATGCGTCTTGACCACCGCTACTGATCTTGGGATTTAATATCTACTTGTGGTGAATCGCAGGACTTCTTGCCACTTATTTGCAATAGAAATGAGTGAAGATTTGGATCTTACCGGATTAAATGAAGAAGATGCGGCGTACGTTGTAGAGATGGCAAGGAAGATGGATGAGTTTATAGAGTATCAAGAAAAACATGGAAGGTATGTTTTTCACATACGCGCTCCTGTCATGTTTATTGATGTGTTTGATTACACGGCCTCCGTCTTCGTTTCAGGTATGAATGGGGCTTGAAGGATTTCGAAATTGGATCTTCTCTAGGGCGAGGAAAGTTCGGGCGCGTGTTCTTGGCGCGAGAGAAACGTACACATTACAAGGTAGCAATAAAAGTGCTAATGAAGTCCGAAATCTCCAGATCAAATGTGGAGTGCCAGGTGCTTCGCGAAATTGAAATACAGAGCAAATTACGGTATGGTTTTATTTTTGTATGTGAAACTTGGTGTTTATTGAAGTAGCAAGTACATTTACACAATTGTGTTTATATTCTATTGTCTCTTGGAAGGAAAGTAAAACAGTTTATTCTATGTTGCACATTTTGTGGTATTTAAAAGACTTGAACAAAATTTGAGTATATTGTTTCTTTTAAGTAATATCCTACTTAATGAGATTGAATTGTGCCTCCTCTGTTATTCAGTATCTAGTACTAATCAACAAGTGTTATAAACATTTGAAATTGTGCGTTTTATCTCTTTGTTTATGTCAATATCTTAAAATGACCTTGACTTGTATTTGTAGAACAATATATTTTGCAAATGATTATTCTATCTCTGGGTTTTTTCATTTTTTCAAGAGTAATAATAGAATACACTTCAGTTTTGTTATATAAAAAAATTAATTTTATATATATATATATAAAATTTACTTAAGCATGGTCACTTTCATCACACAAGAAAAGCATGTCAATTTTGCTGGAAAAATTTTTTTGAACAAAAGTGCTTCATGTTGTTTTTTGTGTTTGGTTGATTTCTTAAATTAAAAGTAAAGGTTACAAAAACATCTCTGTTCTGGAAATGACAAAACATTGAAGCACTTTTGTTTAAAAAAAAATTTCCAGCAAAATTGACATGCTTTTCTTGTGTGATGAAAGTGACCATGCTTAAGTAAACTTGAGCCTCTGTTTTCGTTTTATGCTAATCTGTGCTAATATGGTTTTCATGGAAGTTTGGTCAAGTAGATTGAAGTTAAATACTGTTGATTTAAATTTTATTGATTGATTATGAAATTGTATATTTTTATAATTTCAGGCATCCCAACATTTTGCAAGTTTACACATTCTTCCACGATAGCAGAAAAATTTATCTGGTTTTGGAGTACGCAGCTCTGGGAGAGCTTTTTGGACACCTGCGTAGAGCCAACACCTTCTGTGAACCCACGTATGTTCTTTGCAGTTTCTGTAAAAATCAATTTAGAAAGGTTATTGAAGATGTTTTTCTCCCTGTATTTTCCACAATAATCCAAAGGGTGGCCAGCAAATCTAGAATCCTTGAATACCGAAAAATCAAAAGAGAATTTGAAAAAGTCTGCTTCGTAGGATTTAGCTTAGTAACCCTCATTACAAATATTCTTAAGAAGTGTAGATTAACTTGAAAGTCAAGCTGCCTCAGCATCATTGCCTACTCTGTGCAGTGGGGATACTCTGATTGGCTACTGTATGGAATTTGAATAAGGACCGGATGTGCCCTATCTAGTGTCACACCACTGCGTTGTTTTTTTTTTCTTGGCGCGTGAAGGCCTGTCCTCACAGAGGAATATCCATCCACTTTTTACGTCTTTCTCTGCCGTGCCATCAGATGTCGCATGATCGCTAGCAGTGCTGTATTAAGTCGCGATCATGCGTCATCTAGTAGCAAGATCGTGAAAATAGTGAAAACCCCGGAGATATTCTATGGGGAAGTCAGATCCGCAAGCGCCAAGACGTAAAAATTCAAATTAATATCTGGAGATCTCACTGCTGCATCTCAATAGTTTGATCACCATAGCCCCTTACAAAAACATTAAACCTCTTAAAGATTTTCATTGAAAAATTTTAAGTCTATAACAATCCAAGGTAGCTCTTGAATAAAACGAGTATTTTGTTCAAATGACTATTTATTTAATTGTTTTCAATACAAAAGAACGGAGGGCCCGTTCACCTACGCACGTACAATACCAACAGTACAAGTGATACCAACATGGGGCGCGAGAGTTCTCGTCGACTGATCTAGATGGCCCCAGTACTCGAAGTACGAAAATTCAAATAATCCAATACTCCATCCAATTGAGTACTTAAATCTCATAAAATAAAAAAATTAACACTTTCTCATTCCCAAGTTAAAGATAAGTTTATGGAAATGATCTCGAGGAGTAGGCTTGGTGAAGACGTCGGCTAGTTCTAGATCTGACGGTACAAAACTAACGCTGATAGTCCCCTCTTCAAGCTTCTCACGGATATAATGATACTTGATGTCCACATGCTTTGTCCGTTTATGGAAGACTGGATTTTTCACAAGACAAAGCGCTCCCTGGTTGTCCATCTTCAGGTTTGTTGGTTCCTGGACTGGTTCCCCAATGTCATCAAGAAACTGACGAATCCAGGTCACTTCTTTAGTTGCTTCTGAGGCAGCAACGTACTCCGCTTCCGTCGTCGATAATGTCACAGTCTTCTGGATTTGACTGGACCAAGTGACCGCCCCATTTGACAGAAGGAATACATAACCCGACATGGAGCGACGAGTGTCTAAATCGTTTCCAAAATCTGAGTCGGAGTACCCTGTGACCACTAGCATCTCTGAATTTCTACGGTACTCTATGCCAAAATTTATAGTACCCTTAAAATATTTTAGAATACGTTTGACTGCATTCCAGTGAGTCTGGTCATTATTTGAAGTGTATCTGCTAATTTGATTCGTAGCGAACATTATATTTGGTCGTGTCACGATCGCTGCAAACATCAATGATCTCACAGCCTCCCGATACGGATAGGAATCTTCGCTATGATCATCGTAGTCTGGTTTCTTCAGTCTCACGTGCGGATCTGCTGGTGTACCAACCGGAGCTGCATCTTGCATGTGAAACTTCTCGATCATCCTGCGAATATAACTAGATTGGTGAATAAGTATACGACGATTATTACCCTCATCGGTCTCGTCCAATATCTCCATCCCGAAAAAATGTCCGGGTTCCATGACCGTGATCTCGAACTGCTTCACCAACTCATCCAAGAAACTGTAGAGCGATGCTTCATCTGAGGACATGACTAGTCCGTCATCGACGTAGAGAATCAGAATTATCGTCGATTTTGAACAACTCTTCCTGTAAACACACTTGTCTGCTTCTCCTCGTCGGAATCCTTGGTCAAGCATGAACTGGTTAAACTTTTCGTTCCAGCACCGCGATGCCTGCTTTAACCCGTACAGTGATTTTTGTAGTCTGCATACCTGACCGTCACTTATATTAGCACCCTCTGGTGGATCCATGTAAATTGTCTCGTGTAGGTCTCCATATAAGAATGCTGTGCGTACATCGAACTGTAACATCTTGTAATTATTCTTCACTAATAAAATTCTTATCGAATAGCCAATAAAATTCTTATCGAATCATACCTAGTAGTGGGCGAAAAGATCTCGTCGTAGTCAACTCCTTTCTCCTGGGAAAATCCCTTGGCACATAGTCTGACCTTGAACCTTGGTTTGTTCGATATTTGATCTTTAAGAGAGAAAACCCACTTCGACCCGATGACCTTCATGCTGCCAGTTCGCTTCACGAGTTGCCATGTGTCGTTCCTTTTCAGGGCACTGAGCTCCTTTGCGATCGCCTTTGACCACTCTCTTGACTCACTGCCTTCCATGGCCTCCTTGTAAGTCTGCGGTTCATTTACCATAGCGAAATTCGCTGTGTATCTTCCTGGGCGTTGCAATTTTTCTCGCTTCCTCAGATTGTAGTCCCTGGCGTTGACGACTGTCCCTTCATCCTCTTGAAGAGCTTCGACGTTCCTCGGGCTTGCGTCGAACTGTTCTCCATCCAGATCCTGTCGAGGTTCGGTCTCATTTACTGCGGGATTTCTCATTGCCGGCCGCTGCGCCTCCGGAGCTGCTAAGTTGGATGCTCCACCTAGATCGACGATTTGGTTTCGACCTCCAGGATATTCTTTAGCGTCGTCGTCTCCATTTTCTATTTGCGCAATGCTGATCTGGACGGTCTTCTTCTCGGTATCGATCGTAGTGTGTTCATCGAAAATCACGTTTCTCGAAACTTTTACCTTTTTTGTTGCCGGGTCAAACAGTCGATAATTGTCAGAATTTCCATCATACCCGACAAACATGAGTTTGCTAGATTTGTCATCCAACTTAGTTCTTTGACAGTCGGGGACGTGCATAAATGCAGTGCAGCCAAATCTTTTTAAATGCGATAATGATGGCTTCCTACCCATGAAAGCTTCATACGGCGTCGTACTTCTCTTTTCGCTTGTTGGAGTCCGGTTGAGAACGTACACTGCCGTGTTAACCGCCTCGCCCCAGAGGTACTTTGGCGTGTTCATTGCGTGCATCATGGACCTGGCACTCTCCATGACCGTGCGCATTTCCCTCTCAATGCGACCGTTCTGTTGTGGGGTATAAGGCGAAGTGTTTTCTAGGATTATGCCTTCTCTCTTGAGATATTCTTGCAGACTTTCATTTAGGTATTCTCGACCGTTGTCACAGTGCAAAACCTTGACCTTACGGCCTTGTTGCTTCTCAACCATCCGCACATATTCCTTGAGACGAGTCAGAACATCAGATTTGTGCTTCATGGTCCTGACGACGAGGTAGGATGTTGCGCTATCCTTGAATAGAACGAAGTACCTGGCACCTCCGGAAGATTCAGTCGCAATAGGGCCGCACACATCGGAGAACACTCGTTCCCCAACTTCCTCCTCTCGGACTTCTCTGGACGCATGGTGAAAACGATATTGCTTGCCATACAAACAAGTTTCACAGAGAATATCATCCTCGTCACTCAGTGTGATGCCGGATATCACACCACTCTTGATCATTGCTCGAACCCGCGTAAAGTTTACATGGCCAAGTCTGTCATGCCACGCCTTCAAGCTGTTCTCTGTAACTAGTTGAGCCTGATGAACTGAAATACTTCTAAACAACATACGATAATTATTGTTGTCATCGAGAATCGCACTCGCAATGAGTTTTGAGCCATGTAGAATCTCTGCCTTTTTTCCTTCCTTCATTATTGACCAACCCTTTTTGGTCGCGACAGCTTCAGAGAACAGGTTTCTTCTCAGGTCAGGAACAAATAGGACGTTCGTGATAACTGACTTTACACGGGCAGTGTTGTGTTGCCAGTGCTCTGACAGTTAGTTGGTCAGTGCACTGACCACGCGTTTCCACGAGCGCTGCAGGTTGACAGTTTTTTCACTGCCAAATGCACTGCCAGCGCTTCTCTGACGCCAGCGAGCCAGTGATCACTGACGACTGTTTCCACCTACTGACAGTTGGTCAGTGACCGAGGAGCGCTGTCGGAGATCATAACCTGATCATAACCGCAAACATGTCGGCTCCGTTGGCTCGTTCAGCTGCTGCAGTTGTAGCATTCTTGCTTTTGGAAGATGATATGGAAAAAGCCAAAGTAAAAAGAAGAAAAAGAAGGGTGTGGGTTCGCGACTGGGTTGCGAGACGACCGAGCAAAGGTTGTTTTGCAACGTTATTGCGCGAACTGCGAAACGAAGATCCGAAAGTTATCGGAACTTCGTCCGTATGTCGGCAGATGATTTTGATCATTTATTGTCGTTAGTAGCGCCCCAAATTTCTAAAGAAGAAACACATATGCGCAAGCCAATATCGGCGGCGGAGAGATTAGCACTAACGTTAAGATTTTTAGCCACAGGTTGGTATTGTAATTGTTATTTAGTATATTTAACTCTGTCTTCTTGTATCTATGGTTTCAATTTTTAATTTGCTGGTGATAACTATCCAACATTGAATACGTTATTCAGAATTCCAGTTTGCACAATATTCAAAAATAATCCCAGAAGTGTGCATGGCCATCTATGATGCCCTAAAAGATGAATATTTACAAGTAATTATTTAATCTATAGAAATTGTGAAGTTTTGAATACCTATTTTCACTATAAACTATGTAGTGCTGCTTTTATCTGTTTGAATTTGAATTAAATTCAAAGGGGTTCCCATAACAAGCTCCTTATCCTGAGTGTTATTTTTAGGTTATGAATTGTAACAAGAAGTTGGAAAATAACAAACGTCGTTTAATTAGATGACATTCCCAGGTGGCCTTCTCACTCACAACTCAAACCACAAAATAACCTTGCTGTTCCGTGATACATCTAATTTTACATTATTTGAGCAGAATGGTTGATTTTTTTAAAATTTATAGCCTATATTTTACATTTAGATTGATTACCAATAGAAATGATACCTAAAGCACCAATTACCTGATACCTAATTTCTAAAAGATTAAAATTTTCTTCGCGCAGTGGCTTTCTCAAACAGAAACAAATAGAAATGGCTGCCAGTGTCAAAGCGCTGGCCTGTTTTCATGCCAGTGACCCACCTGCCGCGATCTCTTGGTCAGAGAGAAGTACCAGTGAAATATCTGAGTTTCCACGGACAGAGCAAACTTCGCTGTCAGTGTAGTCAGTGTAACTGTCCGCGAGATGGCAGTGTTCACTGACTGGCGTTTACACGACACTGACAACACTGGTATCCAATAACTGCCACGATTCACTGTTCGTGTAAACGCACTTTAATGGTCTGAAAGCATATTTTATTGTAATGTACCATAGTTTAGAATTGCAATGTCCATAGTGTATTTTGATTAAATTATTTCCATTACAAATTTCCTAGCGTTTTTAATATTTCAAATGCCCGGAAATAGGCGCTTCTCACGAAACTTTTCGTAGGTCCGCGATGGGACAAAAATTAGCTTTTTCAGCACTACTTGTAATCTATGGAAGCGTAGACGGCAAATGGAAAACTTTAGGGCGTTGTCCATGTAAAACGATTTTCTTTAACGGATCTTCAAAAGAAGAAATTTGTCAACGCTGCGAAACGTACGGTTTCAAAAAAGTCACTGAGCAGTTCTAGCGTCAGCAAAGTGTGTTCAAGTCCAAAAACTGCAACAATTGAAACTGCAACAAATGAACTATTACAATTTTTGAAAACTTGAGAAAGTAAAAATATACGAATGTCGTTGAAAGAAACCCTTTATTATGTTTTATTTTCTAAGGATTTTTTTGAAAAAAAGTGTTACGTCTACATAACGTAACGCGTCTCCACACTCTTTGGGGGCATTGAGCGCTTTGCGTTTGGAGTAATCCTCCGTTAGCTTAGTGCACTTAAGAGTAATCCTCAATTACTAGTATGTCCTGTCACGTCTTGTCGTAATCAGATTTCGAGAAGACCGCCAGGTACCATCTCCGGGTACGCGCCTCGCGGCGGACAGATTTGGGAAGGAATGCGGATAGGGCCAAGTTTTAGGACGTTTCACAGGGGGGTTGGACTAGCTCCTGTGGAGCAGGCAAGCTTGTTTTGTGGTAAAAAATTTGACATGAGGTTCTACGGGAATCGAACCCGGAAACTTAGTGGGGAAGGGCAGGCGACTTCGCCACTGAACCACGAGTTTCTCCTTTATAAAGAAAGAGAGTCGCCTCCGGTTATAAAGAACTTCTGGGGACTGACATTTTTGGGCCACTATATCCCGGGATGTCAAAACTAAATCGAATTTCTCCACAATGACTGATTTTATTAATATGTCGATATACACAAAATACATTAACAGCAGGAACTGTAAATTTCAATATCTTTATCACTTGCATTATAGAGAACATATCCAGAAGTGCTTTTCTTGTCTTTTCTGTCTCGAACATGGTCACATTGACAATATACATCAAGTGTGTCTATTGGTATTTGAGAAGTGAATACCATCTATGATAGAACCCTTAACATGTGTCAGAGTTCTTTTAAAATTCACAACATCCCGTTTGGGAGGTTATCTTGTATGTTTGCATAATTAACTGCAAAGCTGATATCTGGTGGGGTCTTGATTGACAAGTACAAAAGGCTTCCAACTTGATAACTTCCTTGATAAGGAAATTTGGTAACAAATGTTTCGTATGTATTACAACTTTCTTGATTTGCAATAGGAGTTCTCACTGATTTAGCTGTTTTCATATTGTATTGATTTATGACTTGTTCAGTATATCTTGCTTGATTCATGAATACCAATCTTGATTTTGACTTATTTGCACACATAAGTACTAGGTAGATGGTTCACTGTAGTTTCACAATCCATACTCATTTTCTTGAATTTTGGAATTTTTATACTGTTTTCACCAATAATGCTTCCATCATCCACATGAATTGCAATCAAAAGTTTGTTAGAATTTATTGATTTAAACACACATTGATCTGTTTGTTGTTGAACAAGACCCTCGGATTTAAGAAAATCGCCAAATTTTACCATTACCATCAATATCATTTGGCAGAAGAACGTAAATTTCTTCTTCCAAATGGCCATACTGAAAAGCAGATTTAATATGAAAGGTACTTATTTTCAATTGTCACACACAGTAATTGTCAGCAGAATTCTTGGTTAATTTGTTTGGACAACGGAGCTGTAGATGTATTCATAGTCCAGACCTGCCTTTTGCTGACAACCGTGGGCCACAAGTGTAGCTTTATAACGACAATCTCTCTTGACTTTAAAAAGCCATTGATTTGTATCTTTTTTTTTGGCCTATGGCTCAGTTTTCGTCTACTTAATCCCATGTATGATTCTGGGCACGGCAGCCTTTCTCTTCTTCTATGTCACTAATCCATTCTTTATCTTGATAATTCATAGTCTTCATAAGAGGGAAGTGAATCTTCAGCAATCATAGCCATCACAATCTTTATATTACAAGGTCTTTGATTTGTTATGAAATCACCATCCGAAAGTACATACAGATCCTCAATCTTCACAGGAAGGTTCTTGATTCTCTTTGTTTTCTACATTTTCAAGGATTTCTTCATCTAAGAAGTTTTTATTTCCACAGTCTGTTTTGAATTCTTTAGTATCAAGAGCTTTCACCACTCTTTAGATATAATTGATGAGTATCTTCATTCCAGATTATAAAACGTGGTTTGAGTATCCCACAAATCTTCCTCTTCTGGCGCTCGGATCCAGTTTCTTGAGAGGACCTAAAATATGGTATAAACCATTGAACCATAAATAAGGTGGAGAAAATCAGGTTTCTTCTTATACCCCTTCTCAGCAGGTGTAGTATCTACATCTACCGTAGGACATGTTTTGGAGATAACCAGCAGTTTGTATTGCTGTACCCCACATTTCACCATGAAAATTACATTTTTCAAGCTCTAGTTTTATTTGCCAGGGCGTAGTTCATTCTCTGCCGTACCATTCAACAGCGGAGAATGAGGAATGGACTAATCTAAATGGATCCCTTTTTACTTGCACCACTCCTTCAAATCACTTGAACGGATTTTACTATTGCCCATTCTAGTTTTCGATTCTTACAGTTGTTTGTTATCTTCTGTTATAACTGTATAGTTGTTTCTGTTATAGTTTCAATGGGTGAGCTCTCAGAACGACTAACTACGAATAATGAAAAGAAAGGTTATCTTTCCAGTAGAAAGTGCCATTAACTCATTAATGCTGGGTTTTCCGAAAGGCACTGATATGCAACTAGTTTTCGAAAACAAGTTCTTGGAGTATGACAAGCTGTAATTTTCCTACGAAAGATAATTAATTTTTACTTTCGGATCCGAGGAAAAAAGCTTTAAAGTATTTCATACTTTAGAGTTCTCCTCAGTTTGCTGTTACGGGCATAGGGTATGGATAATATAGTATTCTCAAACATTATGCAATGATTTTGGCCCCATTTTTTAATATCTTCAGAAACCAGTGTCAATTTTTCTGATGTAATTACTAAGCAATTCCTATTGTTAATATATTTTGGTTTGCAATTCTGAATATTACATATTTATCCATCCCCTTAACCTTTTAGTAGATTATCTAAATTTTTCTATCTACTATGTTTTTTGTTTTATGGTGGTGGCACCTGGCGGTGACATTGGTCGTTGCGGGTCTATCGAAAATAAAATGATACAAAATGATTTTTAAAAATGCATCCTATGTATCAAATGGGCATTAATTTAGAGGTTCTTTTTGCACAAGAAAATAAGAAACATCACATGAAACTGAAAGTAAAGTAGAACATTTGTTGTACAATAATTTGTATTATAAAAATTGTACCAACACTAAAATGAAGTGCTACTTTGCACTTTTGGCACACGAATCTTGTGTTGGTAACAATCTATTCTAACAAGGTTTATGTCAGCATCGTTTTTTACTTCCGGTTGCACTCAACACCTAGAGGGGCTTTCATCATGGAAGACTTGGAGGCGCCTCTCCTAACATAAAAACAGCAGTAAACTTGTAGAATCACCTTCAAAAGTCGCAGGACGTACACGGCATTTTCACTGATTCAATACAAGGCAAGATTTATGCAGGATATTTTATTAAGGATTTGAATTCACTTTATATACATTTTCTTTGGCAGTTACACTCGCACATCCAAACACCAATTTCAAACACATCATAATGTCTTCAACAGTTTTCAATGGCTTCAGCAGAGATAATCCTGCTGTTTCCAATTACTGAATTTCTACAGTAAATTTTATAAAATTTATTTAAATAACATTTCATATATTTTAATATGCACAGGTTTAATAACACATTCTGTATCCCTTTTGCATGAATGTGGACTATGCGTCTTGTCTTAATTACTTTCCCCTCCGGTTGGCAACTACCAGTGACATTGTTAGTTATTGTCTGGGGAGTAATAATTTGCAGTAGAAATATACATGCAAAGACAACTACTAAGATCCAGCAATCTACGCATTTAATGTAGTTTAATGATAGGAGTAATACAAGCACCCGATATGCTAGATACAAGTCTAAATATGCAGTATGAATTAAGAAAAGTACGATTTTGCATTATGCATGAAAAAAAAAATTTTATATATATATAAACCCTGTGGGTGGGGCAGTAGAATAACACCCATGGTATCCCCTGCCTGTCGTAAGAGACGACTAAAAGGGGCCCGAGGGGCTCTGAACTCTGGCGTGGATTGGCAACCACGGGGCCCTTAGCTGAGTCCTGGCATTGCTTCCACTTCCTTGTGCCAGGCTCCTCACTTTCATCTCTCCTATCCGACCTCCCTGGGTTAACTCTTGTTCTCTTCCGACCCCGAGGGCTAGGGAGTCTTTCTGTTTCACGCCCTTCGTGGCCCTTGTCTTTCTTTGGTCGATACCTTCAATTTTCGAAGTGTCGGACCCCTTCCGTATTTTCTCCACAAATTCATCATTCATCAATCCATATTTCATTAGTCATCCTTCCAGATCACATCTGGAATGGTAAACCCTGACTACGGTCAGAAACATTGATCATTGATCAGATAGTCAGCCAAATATGATTAGTCTTCTCAAAAATAAATCCACCGGTTTGGACATACAAAATCAGCCGGTCCAAACAAAGACACCACTCGGATACGGTGGGGTGTCACGTAGAAGATCGAGGCGAGTCGGGGCGCCTGAAGCCCAACAGATGACATGCAGACACATCAGGTTAAGCAAAGACTGAAATTCAATAAAGCAGGACAATTTTCATTTTTTGCAACATTAAACATAAATTCAATTATGAAAGTTGGCAAGTTAAAACATTTAACATATGTACTCGACCAGCATAAGATAGTAATAACAGCTCTTCAAGAATTGCGCAATACAGATCAGGACCCATTAGAATCTGGAGGATATCGCCTTTACAAAGGTCCTCCAGGGAAAAGAGTGATGAAGAATGTTCCTCAATTTGGAGTAGGATTCTTGGTCCATAATAGCATATTGGATTCAATTGAAGCTTTTTCTTCGACCTCCCCAAGAATGGCACTCCTAACAGTTAGAGTAGAGAATAAAACATACACATTGATGCCATGCCCCAACGAATGACAAAAATAACAAAGAAAAGGAAGAAACAGAAAATTTTTGGGAAGAATTGGACCAGTTGATATCAGGTATATCTGATACACATATTAAAATTTTACTTGGTGACTTTAATGCTAAATAGGAAAAGAAAAACGATTTCGTACAGTAGTGGGTAAATGGCCAGCGCATAAATTTACAAATAAAAATGGTCAAAGATTAATTGATCTTTGTATAGATCATGGGTTAATTTTGGAATCTACAAGGTTTAAAAGAAGACCACATAAACTAATGTTTGGAAATATCCTAATATTAAATTGGGGGAGTTCCAGATTGACCATGTGGCCATGGACAAGAATTATCACAAAGAAATTTATAATGTGAAAGTACTCCGTGGGGTAGACATAGATTCAGATCACTATATTTCCAAGATTAAAATAAAATTAACGCCAAAAAAGAAGAACAAAACATCCAAATCCAATAGGAGGAAGAAGTATGACTCTAGTTATTTAATTAATAATAAACTGTATTTTGAAAGGTCTAAAACACCTCTAAGCGACAATTTGGGGACGGTAATTGAAAAATTAAAAACCATAGCTGAAGAAAGTGCTCCTGTTAAAAAACGAAAGAAACATGCCTGGTGGAATGTGGAGTGTGACACAGCGATTCAAAACAGGCACAAAGCATGGTTGAATGATCAACAATAGAGAACAGAAAAGTCCCGTGAAGAACTAAATAAGGCTAGAAAACAAACTGCCAAAGAAATCAGAAGGGTTAAGAGAAATTATCACAAAGAATCATTAAACGCCATAGATGAAGCTTTCAAACAACATAAGACGAGGGATTTTTAGAAAACATTTCGACAATACCAATCAAACTATACTCCACCAACACTTATGATGAGAAATTCAAATGGAAAACTGGCACACAGTAACCAAGAGAATGCAGAAATTTTAGCTCAATACTTTCAAGAATTACTTAACAGCGAAGAACCAACACAATACCTAGAGTATGACCTTCATTCAAAAAATAAAATACCATTAGAAAAGGTTATACCACCAGATTACAATGAAGTGTTGAAAGCCATCGATTCACTTAAAAATTACAAAGCTTCAGGGGAGAATCAACTAACTGCTGAAATATGGAAGAATGCTAATACACAAACCATTCAGAATTTACATAAATACCTCAGACATTTGGAATACTGAAAAATTGCCCGAAGAGTGGAATATGGCGATAATTCACCCCTTACATAGTAAAGGTGATAGGTCAGATCCCAACAATTATCGGGGGATATCATTGCTGGATATCACTTACAAAATTTTTTCAATGATATTATACATGAGAATTCAAGAACAACTTGACTGTGAACTTGGAGAATACCAAGGAGGCTTTCGTCCAGGGAGAAGTTGTCCAGATCAAATTATCAGTTTGAAGTGGATTATGAAGCATCATAGGGTTAGAAACCAAAAGTTAGTTATCACTTTTGTTGATTTTAAAAAGGCGTATGATAGTATCCACCGTGAGTCATTGTTGAATATCCTAAAAGAATTTGGTTTACATCCAAAACTTATTCGCCTTATTGGAATTACCCTTAAGAACACTAAATCTGAAGTCAGGTTTAGAAATGAACTCTCAAAGCCATTTGACATTAATACTGGACTTTGGAAGGGAGACGGACTCTCACCATTAGTGTTTAATTGTGTATTGGAAAAAATCACGCGGGAATGGAATATATGTCAACCTGACATCAAGATTGGCAGAAAAATAAGACTCAATTGTTTAGCATTCACTGATGATCTTGAACTACTTGCTAATGATATGGAAGAAGCTAAATTGCAAATAGAAGAACTTGACAACATAGCAAGAAAAGTTGGATTGCAAATTTCATATGAAAAAACAGAAATAATGCCAACCTTACCTGTTACAGCACCAACCATTACCTTAGCCAATACCAAACAAATTAAAATTGTGAATAAGTTTAAATATCATGGTGAAATTATAACTTGGAACACCAATGAAAAATCATCAGTAGAAAGCAGAACATTTAAGTTAAAAAAAGCACAACGAATTACATGGCCAACGTACAAAAAAAATCTCTTTCAATAAACGCTAAACTTCAACATTACTGTTCCGTCATTAAACCTGAAGCGACTTATGCTTGTGAGACACTATTTAAATTGAACACCAAAGCAACAACTGATACACTGCAAAAGGTTGACAGAAAGATTCTCAGAACCATCATTAATAAAAAACATCAAATAGATGGACACTGAAGATTATTGCCTAATGCAGTGGTTTATATGGAAAGTGAATCTATAATAGATACGACGAGAAAAAGAATTGCCTTTTTCTGTCATCTTTCTAGATTAAATGATAATAGGATACTAAAACAACTATTTAATTACTTTTGGAACAGTAAAACAAAAAATAATGGGTTTAAAGAAGTTCAGAATGATTTAAAAGAGCTAAATATTACAATGAAAATAATAGAAAATAGAAAAGAAAAAAGGATTCTCAAGAACAAACAAATAAGATTGCCATTAAAAACTGTACAACGCAAACAATATGTCATATCTGATGAAGAAAGGGCAGCCAGGTCAGCCAGAATGAAGAGGTTTTGGGAAAGGAAGAAGATGATGCAAGCTCAATCTTCAGTTAATTCTTTATTAACATAAATTTATTTTGGCTTGATTTAAGTGCTCCAATGTGGGCGTAAACTATGTAAATAAATAAATAAATAAATATATATATATATATATATATATATATATATATATATATATACATACATATACATACACACACAAAGTATATTTTGCTTGTTTGGACATGGAAAAAGTATGGACAGAGCTAAGCAACTTAAAGAATCTCCTCGAGTAGCTGGGGAGCACTCCTCGCATGGAACGATGGCACTTGCGACACACGGAGTTCGACAGCTTACGATTTTAACTGGCGTCATCACCATTGCACTCGTCGAAGCGTAATGCGTTTGTCCAAGGCAGCTGTGTGCGTGCGCTTGTGCTTGGCAGATTACGTGATTGGATAATCCCTTACCGCACACGCTGCAGTGAACAGCTCGCTCTCCTGTGTGCGCGCTTACAAGCCTCGCAACACGTCGATAATCTACGGCTTTTCTCCAGTGTGTGTGCGCATGTTGATAGAAAGAACTGATTTCCTGCTGAATGTCTTACAGCACATCTCGCAGCAAAAAGGACGTTCTCCCGTGTGCGTGCGCATATGAGAAGCGAGGGATGATTTCTGGCTGAATCCCTTACCGCACGCGCTGCAACAGTGTGTGCATTCTCCCGTGTGAGTGCGGTTGTGAATGATAAGTGTAGATTTCTTGCTGAATGCTTTACCGCACACGCTGCAACTGTGTGGGCGTTCTCACGTGTGAGTGCGGTTGTGAATGAGGAGATTAGCCTTCTCGCTGAATTCCTCGCCGCACACGCTGCAACTATATGGGCGTTCTCCCGTGTGAGTGCGGATGTGATTGATAAGTGTAGATTTCACGCTGAATTCCTCACCGCACACGCTGCAACTATATGGGCGTTCTCCCGTGTGAGTGCGGATGTGAATGATAAGTGTAGATTTCTTGCTGAATGCCTTCCCGCACACGCCGCAACTGTGTGGGCGTTCTCCCGTGTGAGTGCGGTTGTGAATGAGGAGTTTAGACTTCTCGCTAAATCCCTTACCGCACACGCTGCAACTGTGTGGGCGTTCTCCCGTGTGCGTGAGCATGTGAGAGGCGAGGTGGTGTTTTCGGCTGAATTCCTTCCCGCACACGCTGCAACTGTGTGGGTGTTCTCCCGTGTGAGTGCGGTTGTGAATGAGGAGTTTATGTTTCGCGCTGAATGCTTTACCGCACACGCTGCAACTGTGTGGGCGTTCTCCCGTGTGAGTGCGGTTGTGAATGAGGAGTTTAGACTTCTCGCTAAATCCCTTACCGCACACGCTGCAACTGTGTGGGCGTTCTCCCGTGTGCGTGCACATATGGGTGGCGAGGTTTGCTTTCAGGTTGAAGCCCTTCCCGCACACGCTGCAACTGTCTGGGCATTCTCCCGTGTGCGTGCGCATATGGGTGGCGAGGTTTGCTTTCTGGTTGAATCCCTTCCCGCACACGCTGCAACTGTGTGGGCGGTCTCCCGTGTGCGTGCGCATATGGGTGGCGAGGTTTCCTTTCTGGTTGAATCCCTTCCCGCACACGCTGCAACTGTGTGGGCGTTCTCCCGTGTGCGTGCGCATATGAGTGGCGAGGTTTGCTTTCTTGCTGAATCCCTTACCGCACACGCTGCAACTGTGTGGACGTTCTCCCGTGTGAGTGCGGTTGTGAATGATAAGTGTAGATTTCTCGCTGAATGCTTTACCGCACACGCTGCAACTGTGTGGGCGTTCTCCCGTGTGAGTGCGCATATGGGTGGCGAGGTTTGCTTTCTGGTTGAATCCCTTCCCGCACACGCTGCAACAGTGTGGGTGTTCTCCCGTGTGAGTGCGGTTGTTAATGAGGAGTTTAGACTTCTCGCTAAATCCCTTACCGCACACGCTGCAACTATGCGGGCGTTCTCCGGTGTGAGTGCGGTTGTGAATGAGGAGTTTGGATTTCCTGCTAAATCCCTTACCGCACACGCTGCAACTGTGTGGGTGTTCTCCCGTATGTATGTGCATATGGGTGGCGAGGTTTGCTTTCTCGTTGAATCCCTTACCGCACACGCTGCACCTGTGTGGGTGTTCTCCCGTGTGAGTGCGGTTGTGAATGAGGAGTTTATGTTTCGCGCTGAATGCTTTACCGCACACGCTGCAACTGTGTGGGCGTTCTCCCGTGTGAGTGCGGTTGTGAATGAGGAGTTTAGACTTCTCGCTAAATCCCTTACCGCACACGCTGCAACTGTGTGGGCGTTCTCCCGTGTGCGTGCACATATGGGTGGCGAGGTTTGCTTTCAGGTTGAAGCCCTTCCCGCACACGCTGCAACTGTCTGGGCATTCTCCCGTGTGCGTGCGCATATGGGTGGCGAGGTTTGCTTTCTGGTTGAATCCCTTCCCGCACACGCTGCAACTGTGTGGGCGGTCTCCCGTGTGCGTGCGCATATGGGTGGCGAGGTTTCCTTTCTGGTTGAATCCCTTCCCGCACACGCTGCAACTGTGTGGGCGTTCTCCCGTGTGCGTGCGCATATGAGTGGCGAGGTTTGCTTTCTTGCTGAATCCCTTACCGCACACGCTGCAACTGTGTGGACGTTCTCCCGTGTGAGTGCGGTTGTGAATGATAAGTGTAGATTTCTCGCTGAATGCTTTACCGCACACGCTGCAACTGTGTGGGCGTTCTCCCGTGTGAGTGCGCATATGGGTGGCGAGGTTTGCTTTCTGGTTGAATCCCTTCCCGCACACGCTGCAACAGTGTGGGTGTTCTCCCGTGTGAGTGCGGTTGTGAATGAGGAGTTTAGACTTCTCGCTAAATCCCTTACCGCACACGCTGCAACTATGCGGGCGTTCTCCGGTGTGAGTGCGGTTGTGAATGAGGAGTTTGGATTTCCTGCTAAATCCCTTACCGCACACGCTGCAACTGTGTGGGTGTTCTCCCGTATGTATGTGCATATGGGTGGCGAGGTTTGCTTTCTCGTTGAATCCCTTACCGCACACGCTGCACCTGTGTGGGCGTTCTCCAGTGTGAGTCGGTTGTGAATGAGGAGTTTGGATTTCCTGCTGAATGCCTTACCGCACACACTGCAACTGTGCGTGCGTTCCCCGGTATCAGTGCGGTTGTGAATGAGGAGCTTGGACTTCGATGTGTCTTCCGTGGGCGCGTGCGTGGGATGTTGGAGGCCTTCGGAAGAAGTGAGGGCGGCAGGGCGCTCCTTGGGGGCTTGACTCTCCTGAAGGCCCGCGTGCACCTGCAGCCCCGAGGGCGAAGCGCAAGTCTTCTCCTGCGGTCTCCTCCGCCGCGGCCCGTCGGCGTTCCGCTTCCCCTCGTCCTCCGCGCCTGCACAAACACAAAATTACTTCCCATTGGTCACTAGATCCTCACTATTCCACAGAAGCTACATCAATTTCTGCTGTCATGGCAAGAAACCGCGAAATGAATAACGATTGCATCTCTTTTTTTATTCTAAAACATTTCGCGACTATATTAAGATCAACTTAGCCGCCTGAAGAATATACTACATCAAAGAATAAATCAAATTAATAAATGAGCGAATTTAATCTACACACAGTTCATTAAGACAACTGTTAGTTTGGCATTCTGCAAATGTAGTAAATTAAAAACATTACTGAAAGTGGCTCTTTCAGAGCATGCCTAGCGTGTAAACTGTCAAATTTTAGCACTAGTGCTAAGATGCTAAGAGAGATGATGCTCAACTGTCCTAATAAATCTGTGAAGATACTTTCATCTCACCGGAATGACCAAAACAACAAAAAAGACAAAGAGGACGAAATTAGTAAAGAACTAGTGTCGCTACGGAATGGCCCTGATTTTCCCGCATTAGTTTTCTATTTCCTTTGGTCTCGGTTAGCTATACGAACCTGCCACATCTTGCCCGCTGCAATCTCTCGCTTTCCAAAATACATTTTTAAATGTCTTCAATTTTTCGGTTTCCTATTATCGGAATTGAAATATTAATTTTAGGAATATAAAAGAACAGAAAGTCGCCTCCTATAAGGCTATTTTCTATGAAAAATTTGGAGCGGTTTTTAAGAAAACGGCTCTTAAGCGCTACCGTAAATTCGAAATGTGAAGCACTTTTTCGCAGAAAACGCTGTACAAAAAGCTGTAAATGTGCATATTACCGGTGTGAGAGATTTATAAAAAAATTAGTGTGATCGCTAAAAAAAAAAACTTCTAAGTGAAGTTTACGTCATATTTAAGATTGTATTAAGCACTAGTCGTTCAAAATGATTAAAGAAAAAGAAACAATGGAGCTGTTATTGAGAAAATGGCGTATAAGTGTTTCTCAATATGCGGAATTTTGAGTTAGTTTTCACACAAAACTGTTTACGAAAAACTTCGTAGGACATTATTTAAACTACATGTACTCACATGCGTGAAAGACACGTAAAAATACAATTTTATAATTTTTGAACAAAACATAGAGCAATATGGCGTTTATGTCATTTCAAAGAGCGAATTTTGAACAACCCTACCAAATAATTGAAGAAAATATTTGGAGCCGTTTAAGAAAAAATCTGTTTTCTGTAATTTTTTAAAATTGCACAAACTGCTACGTTGCTCGAAATATTGCGCGAAAACTACTAAAATTTTTAAAAAAGTGTACACAACTTTAATGAAAGAACACGATATGGACAACAAATTTCATTTGGGGAAAAAATCTCTATCTTTAAATTTGTAGTTTTCGGAAAAACCCAAAAATCCAAATTTTTCAAATTTATGAAAATGCAGAGTTAATCGAAAAAATCAGACGTATTCCACACTAAACAATGAATTTTACTCTATTCTTATGAGAAATTTAAAGAAAAAATTTGGAGCTACTTTTGAAAAAAATTTTAGTATGTCACAGGGGCTTTATGTTAAGAACCCCCAAAAACTAATAAATGATTTTCAAAATCGCAGAGTTTCGACTCAAACTAAATAAACAAGGTTTCTTCAATTTAGAAAAAATCCTACGCACGGTTTAAGCCGTTGTTCACATACACCACACAGACGGACGGACGTTTTGAAAAAAAACTTTTTCGGTATCAGGAGACCCTCCAATGTGTATCCGATGAAATCTCGCAATCTATTTTCCGCAGCATTACATAACTTTCCCTACACTACGTTTATTACTCCGAATATACGTACGTATACGAGAAAGCACAATTGGACAAAAAGCCAGTAAGGCTGCCTAAAAAAATTGCGTAAGACACACGTGGTAGAATGATTTTTTGGCTCGTAGGCCTGCGCCTCTCAGACAATAGCATTTACCCAACTTTCTGTTATCACGGACCGTCAATATGAGATTTTCTGTCCATAATGAGCCGTTTTCCGGCGCACGATTACATATCTCTTTCTGAAGAAGTACCTTCATAAGGGCCAGTAAGTAAAACATTTTATACGACTCACGCAGTAAAAATGATTTCTTTTTTCCTCGTAAGATTGCGCCACGAGTCCTATCGGCTTTGTGTCGAAACCTTTCCTACTCGTAAACTAAAGGTTACTTTTACCTTTCGTATCATAAATAACTGGTGTAGTCGATGATTATATAATTCGTTATTGAGATAGCGTTCGTTTCCTGCCAAATCGTTTCTAAAGCGGGCATCCAAACGCTGGATTCAGTCTGGAGGGTCGCGACATTTGCGCGGAAGTGACCGCGGAGACATTATCTAAAATTTACATTGGAAACGGGTCATAGAATAAAGGGGTAATTCCACCTCCCCCCAAAAAACCAAAACTCTATCTTGTATTGAACGCGCTTTGACAATTCCTTAAACTTTATGAAATCACATTAAATAAAGTGTGCTGCAAAATTTGTCAAAAAAATTTGAACTTTCCAAAATCTACGAAAAACTGGAACAGGAGTTTGTTCAAAGACAACGTTCAGTAGCGGACAACTCAAGTGCTAAATGAGAAGTAACTTTGGAACCTACCATTGATAGTCGCCATTCTTAAGACCCGATTTCCCACAAAAATCCTTAAAAATGCGCCACAAAATCTAAAACCTGTCCCAAACTGCAAAAATGTCGAAAAATGGACAAAAAATTAGCGAAGAATAGCGATATGCTGGTGGCGCCCCTTTACGGATTGCCCCCCACTAATTTCCAATATTTTGACTGAAAATTGGATTGAAGGGCTCAGAAATGTAATGCACCTGTCTCGGTTTACGTGGGGACATGCCTATGTGCTCTCACATCGCAAAATAAATGAAACAACTTTCCCACTCACCTGAGGAACATGAAGCATCCTCCTGCTTCATAAAAGAATCTTCACAGCACAATCCAAGAGGATCCTGCAGCAAAAGTCAAAAGACGTTCTTTAGCACTTCAGAGCACTGAACTGAGAAACATGGAGGAACACACAAAGGGTACTAGTAGAGTTTTGCAATACGGGTTTATTTTTAAATTTTTTCAAAGTTATTTCCGCCACATTCGATGCCCCTTTCCACCCCCCGAAACCAATCCCTAAACCAGTTCTGCCAACTTTCACTACGGAGTAAGGCACATTCGTTGTCCCAAGCCCTCGGAAGGTCCTCATCACTGGGACACCGCATTCCTTTCGGCTTCATTTCCACATGCGGGAACAGTGCAAAGTCCAAGGAGCGAGGACTGGGCTGCAAGGAGGCCGCTCAAGAAGTTTCAGTCCTGTAGTGGTCAAATACTCCGTGAAGGCTGTGGCGCGGTGAGCAGGAGCGTTGGCATGATGGAGGAACCAAGTGTCCATTCTTGAATTTGGCCACAGGATCTTCAACGATAGAATGACTTTTGGCAGGCACTGTTCAGCATACCACTTAGCTGTGACTGTCTTCTGTGTCTCCAAAACAAACACGCTGCACAATTCCACTCGATTCGAAAAATACAGCTATCAATTTCTTCTTTACAGATCGACATTTTCGGACAGCGAAGGTGTCTCTTAATCATCAAAAATCCGTTTTTTTTGTTTTTTTTTTAGTCTTGGTAGGCACGTCATAATAGTATAGCCAAGTCTCGTCACCTGTCACGATGCTGTTTACATACCGAGATTGACCATTAAAAAACCTTTCTAGCATCTCCCGGCACCAAGTCACACGTCGTGTCATCTGCTCTTCAGTGAATGTGTGCGGCACCCAGAGACAAAAAAGTTTCTCCACTTGCAAATGGTCATGGAACATTGAACAAATTGCTGGTGCATTAAGGTCTAAGGTATCCTCTATCTGCCTGTACGTCACTCGTCTTCGTCAAGCATTATACTCACAGCAGCAATGTTTTCCTCCGTAACTGATGTTCGTGGCCCGCTCTCTCAGCATGGTCCAAACTGAAATTTCCCCTTTGGAATTCTGTGTACCGCCTGAAAATTGTAGTACGATGTTGACAAACATCTCCGAGTGCAAAAGTCATTTCTTCAAAGCACTGGTCTACGTTTAATGCACGCGCGAAGTTATACCGCAAAACTGCCCGAATCTCCCTTCCCTACCACGAAGCCATAGCAAGCACGTAAACTGCCACTGTGACCGAGGAACTGAACTCGCACCCTGCGACAAGAAGCCTCCTGTGACTTAAGGTTGCGTGCTATTGCAAAACTTACCTAGTAGAATTGCCCTTGCGGCACCATCTACAATAAGGTACAGGAGTTAAATAGAGAATACTGCACTCTGTGGTTAGAATGAGTACTTCTTGAGCGTTGAAGCAGCAGGCTTAAGAGCAAGGTACTCAATCCATTTGGACTTCCAATGTAGATATTAACCTTCGTAATATCACATATTCTGCTAACTTTGCGCCTATTTAAAAACAACAAAATAATTGGGGTTGGAGAGAATCGGTTAGCAATTATAAAAAAACAGTATTGTTTATATTATTCATAAAAATGTATTCTGAAAACTATTTTACAAAATGTAATACAGCAACACAACACAAGTACAGAAGAATAGTCTGGTATTTCAAACAACAATAATAATAATAATAATAATAATAATAATAATAATAATAATAATGTCTTTATTAATGACGAGGCTCAGGCCATAGGGCCTGCTCTTCCGCCTAACCACTGAATTTACATACATTCAGAGTAGTAACATTTTAAGAGGGGAGGACAAGCTGTACTTTTACGTAACATTACATCATTACATTACTATGAATTGCACACACTTTACATTATTGAAACAACTCTTGACGTTCACACGAATCCGTGTTGATGCAATTATTATTTATCTCCAACTTTTCAATTTACAACACAAAACATACATCTTTTTACGTGGTACAATTGGCATAAATGATTTTAAATAAAAAAACAATGACTTGCACGTCGATCCGTTGTACTTTGTCTTAGGCAACTTTTTTTTTCTGCAAAACTACTAATACACCAAATATTCATAGTAAAAATGGATTGTCTCAAAATGCAAATATTTGATACCTCCTCTCTCCAATCCCACGTCCTGACGTTATTCACACATTTCAGTCAAGTAAATTATGGAATCAAACACTATTCATCACAATTCACTTGTAAGGAAAATGCAATCTTTTAGCATATTTGCACTTTGTGAAAATTCATGTCGAATAGTTTAATAAATGATTATTTAATCAGACCTGCTTTTTACCAAAGTATCACAAAACAAATATTTGGAATTTTTATGGATATCATAGCACAAGCATATTGGTTTCTACATTTTATTAAGCCTGATTAGATGTGGTTTTTAAATTTGTAATTAACGAATTACGTACGCCTACAAAGCTCATTATTTTGGCACCACCATTAAATAATATTACAAATGTCCATGAGTTCCTTCCACAAGATTGTAGTCAGGGCAAGATATTCTAATATTATATTTACTCATGCACACACACACACACACACACACACACACAGCTACATATTTGGACTTTGTGGTTCTTTATCCTCATCCAGATATACAGCTCAGTTACGAAAAGATGCACATCCCAATAGGAATATAATTTGATAGTTTAAAACGCACGTTCTTTCTAATTCATCACTGGTATCCACCATGGGCAATGAGCAGGCAAGAGTTGTAGGCTTACATTCAGTAAGTATTGCAAATGAGAACGCAGTTTTTGGTGGAATGTTGGTGACGATTTTGGTATAAAAGAAACTTTTATTAAGCTTAAAATACTACATCTGTTTTCCCTATTTATTTACGATCAGTGGTATTCAACAAAATTATCTTACTGAAGGGTTTGTTCAAGTAATTCAGTTCCTTTCATCTCTGACTTCTCCAGCTCAGTCAATGGCTTGTAAAGCTCTTAAGCTGTCTGAAACGTACGCAATAACGTGATGGAAATGAATCGGGTTACGAACTACAACCAACGCACTTGATAACAATAAACTAGTTTGTTGTTTCAATTGGGCCGTGTGGCTAGCAAATGCAATTTCTTAAAGAATTTGATACAACATTCAAATGCAACAGGCAGCAATTTATATCCCACTCACCTCCTGTAACTCGTTATCATAACTCGAAATATTTCACTCCCCTCCCCGGCCCAGAGGCCGATATGTGACGCAAATTTTCTCTCTATGGTGTCCTTACGGCGGTGGCGAATCCGTGATCACAACACTTGATAACAAAGCGCAACTCCAAACATCGATCGCAAGCGAAATGTGACAAACTCGTTGCTACGTGCAACATCCTCTCCACCAGGAAGAAATGAAATTCGAGGTCTAAGCTCCCACCGCTTCCCGACGAGCAAATTTTCCAAGTAGCGTTCGAAATTACGCGTCAATCTTAAAATAGATGCCGCCACATGGAAACGACGCTAGCGAATCCTATAGTCTGTTCTCTCAAACATCGAGGTTCCCCTCCTATTGAATGAATATTCCTCCATCAACGAAATGAAAGACGCTGAGGTTGTCCACAAATGACGGCGTCTCCAGCAAGACTCTTTGTTGTATTGAAATCCACGCGCATCCTCACCAGTGACTGGCAGAAGACGCTTCTCTTGGCAAGCCGTTTTGTAAACCTTCAGCGCATGTACAATCTGTGTGATAAGGTCAGAGCTGTGTGATGCATTCATTCTCTTTGGTGTTTACAAATACCGCGCAAGGGTCACACGAACGCGGGGTATGCGAGTTTGAATTCCGAATTCTCACTTGAGTAGCTATTGCAGCGCACAGGTGACATTACTCGTATTCTAAACATTTTAGGTGCCTATGACAACACTTATTAGAACACATTATAGAAATCGTACAACTCATAATAATGTTTGGGAAGAAAACCCCAAGTAAAGCGGTTTTCGCCCATTCACTATATCGGAATTTGTATCAATCACATCGTTTGGAATTGCAAGGTTCACACTGACAAAATTAAAGAAAATAAATCGTTGGTGTGGCAGGATTCTCTCTCACATCTGCTACGAGTAGAACCAACTCGGGCTGCATTCGTGGCAAATGAATACAGAAAAAATCACTTCTGTAGGTGGCGAGATGATTGAATAAACGTGTAATTCAAACAATTGGCATCAATTTACCCGAAACGACTGAAATGTTCCTTCGAACCTTGTCGTTCAAAAGGGTCGAATTGGTAAAAATGGTAAATAGCATTGCTCAAGATTTCCAGTCTTGTTTTTTTAATTCCATCTTCTTCACCAGAAGTAACTGCAGCATGGATTAGGCTACTCTATTCTGTTCCAGCAAAACTGTCTAGGAAAGACCACCTCTACTTTGGTCTTCCAACTTTTCTTTTTCGTTTTGGAAGATAGTAATAAGCCTGCTTGGGCAATCATTCATTGTCGTCTATTTCCTTTCCTCTACATGTGATATGTCCTTGTAAGGTGGTAATTCCCAATTCTTCTCCTAGACATCTATTCTCACACAGTCCATCAATCTGCTGCCCTACATACATTCCTCGGGAATCGCATTCCCTGTGTGTTCATTCGTGTTTCCCCGGATGTTACCCTGTTTCGTATCCATACACGAGAGGAGCTACGGCCACTGTTTTATACAGCTTTACTTTGGTTCTTTTTTGTGCTTACTTCCCAATGTTCTTTTCATGTCGCAGATAGCGTGAAATATAGATATTTTTGTTGACAATCGATGTCATTGAAATACGTTTCGATGCGTTCTAAATATTGGTACTTGGATACTTGTTGGATAGCGAGGTTGTTTATCACCATCTTTGTTCGTATGGAACGTTTACCTCTAAAAGGCATACAGCGACATAAGGAACTTGCTAAGAAAATGGTACAAGTCTTAGAGGCGTTAGTTTACATATACGATTTTTTTTCTTTGATATGTGCTTACCTTCTCTTCGACATTCCAAAGTCTTTCTTGGTCCTCATTGTGACTAACGAACACAGACACTGGGCGCTCCAACTCCTCCTGCACAAGAAGAAAAAAAATTGAAACCAAACAGAAATTAAAAACCTGTGTTTAATCGTTTTAAAATGAAGTCGGGACTCTCAAAAAATTGCTACATAAGATCAGTTCCAAAACCTCTTGTGTATCAACATAAGGCAACAATGCCACAATACTTTATAGCACTGTTCGGTCTTCGTACTTACAATAACCTTGCGGAATACACCCAGCAATTTCGTGTTTTGGCGTTCGCGTTTCCTCACATTTCCAGAATAGAGAAAAAAAATGTTTCGGATTCTTAACTTACACAGACCTATTGTTATTCGTTAGCTGCATAACAATAAATTACTCGCACCTTTTCAACTTCAAACGGAGTACACTAGTGTAGTACGAAGCCTCGTCAGTCTGCTCAAACCACGGCGTACACGAAAGCGTAAATACTATACGATGGAGAAACCTAAGACTTCTTTCCAAGCGCCACGTGACAGATATGAACACCAGCACAAAGGATAAAATGTAGGTCATGGACGAAAACATTCTGTATGACTCCATATATTGGTGGGATTAGTAGTATCAATAAGCAACAAATCGGCAAAAAATAATACAATGTCCTGTCCATTTCTATAGTGCGAGGAATGTTTCTTAGAAGACCTTAGCTTCAAAATTTTAGTCTCTAAGGCTCTAGAACGCTTAATTTAGGAGATATGTAACGATACAGCTGACTGTGTTGCGGGTTGCATATGAAGTGAATATTAGAAACCTTTTTTTCAAAACGAATCCTCCACATTTTTAAGTCGAAGGGCAATCCTAACGTCTCCGTAAAATTATCTTGTTTCATAGACCTTATATATAAAAATCAGCACGTCAGAGCCCCAAAAGCTATGCATACAACTAGAAAAATATAGGAAAAGAATCACAGTGCACTTAAATACGTATTTTAGTCGAACGGAAAATCGATCCCGAAATTAAAATAACGGCAAATTTTTGCAGCACTTCGAACTGGTTCTTCCAAAACGAATATCCTGTCATCGACATGGTAGGTTTGGAGAAAACTTTACATGACATTTATAATTTTCGAAATAAAACAAATTCTCATTTTATTTTCTAATTATCATGGGCCCTCGCACATGTGCGCACAGTAATTATGCTCAGAATCACATTGCGAAGAAACATTTTTGTTGTGGAAACTACGAATTTCCTACTTTTCTACAAACATCTCGGGCATCTTTCTTTTTCCAATTTTTAACAGAAATGACAATGCAATACACTTTTAATCTTTTTTATAATAGTAACTCAAAATTATTTATAGTTCCCTAATTCCAAAACACTTAAAACAAAATAAAAGTCACCTGTAAAAAGTTTATTTTTTTCAAAAACTGTAATAAGAGTCCTCTCTCCCAAGGAACAAAGTTGAAGCCCAGTAAAATTACACGAAAAATACTTATCTGCGAAATAACTCACCTTGAGCTCAATTTGAGCACAGGCCATTGGTTTGCTAATCATAAAAAAGGTGAAAAATTTGGAGCGATATCACGTTTCAAATTACTAGAGGTCAAAGATGGGGAGAAATCTCGGTTTTCGATAATATACTGGTACCTATACATTTTAGGTTGAAAACCTTGTAACAAGATTTTACGATAATTAAATTCGCCACCGAAAATGGATTTAAACATTTTTTCCCACTGTTTTCGAAAGATGTCAAAATTTAAAAAAGGTTTTTGTATCTCTAGTCAAACTAGGAGGAAATACAATTTCCAACTATACAATGCTTTTGACTATAATAAATCAACCTACCAGAATATCTAAATAAAAGCAGTGCCGGCATTGATCAAATAATAACACAAGTCTACAAATTAAATTTTTTTGTGAGCTGTTGTATATTTGAAATGTGATTCTAAATATTTCAGTACCACTGATTTTCAAAATTACCTTCGTTTTTCTCTATCACATCACGTTCTTTGGCAAATAAGAATGAAATATCCACATATGTTATTGTTAAGAAATTACAAAATCAGCATTTATATAATAGTTACAATTGCATTTGTGAGTTTTTGTTGCCAAAAAGTTCACATTTCCATTCAGTTTATAAACATACATCAGTAAAGTAATGTTTGTTTGGTTTCAAATGTTTGTCTCTTGGATTTTCTCTTGCGTATTTTCGTAGATTCCCTACACAGCATCCAGCAGTAATCTGCCATCATTGAAATATTCCATCGTCCTTGGTATCTCCTCTGAATTTATCAAACGTCCTGATGAAATCTCTCGCCTTGTTCTTCACTGAATGCCCCCAGGTTGTCAGGAAATACATCCAAATGTGAAAACAGAAAGTGCAATTTGAGACTCATGTTCCATCCCAAAGTTCTGAACTCCCGTAACATGTTGTTCACAATTTTGACATAATATGGATGTTTATTATTTCCTATAAAATTGTCCATAACTTCTTTAAATGCATTCCAAGAATTTTTCTCTTTAGAAGTCATATTAGCTTCAAATTCCCTGTCTGTAGTTAAAGCTCTGATTTGAGGACCCACAAAGAATCCTTCTTTAAGTTTTGCTTCAGACAGAGCAAGAAATTTGTGGCTGAGATATTTAAAACAATCACCATCTTGGTTAAGAGCTTTCACAAACTGCTTCATTATACCAAGTTTTATATGATGAGGTGGCAAAATTATTTTCTTAGGATTTACTAGGCTATCCCTTATTATGTTCGTACTTCCTGGTGTTAAACTGTCTCTTTTGGGCCATTGTTTTTGTTTCCAATGTTTTTCTCTTGCCCTGTTATCCCACTCACATATAGCATGGATATTTTGTGAATCCTTGTTGTTGTCTTAATATCATACTGATAACTTCCAAATCTCCACAAAATAACCACTGATGCTCAACATACTTAATTTTCTCCAAAACAAACTTCAAACTTTCATAGCCCTCTTTCAGCCGTACTGAGTGTGCTACTGGAACTGAAGAAAGGGCATTACCACAGTGTAGCAGCACGCCTTTAAGACTTCTTTTACTCGAATCGATGAATAGCCTCCAGTCATTTGGATCATATGTAACAGAACCCAATTTGTTTATTAAGTCTGGATTGTTATTACAGTAAACTAGATTTTCTTCATCACTGAAGTACTGCAATAGATCTTTTTCTCTGTTCCTGTAGAAAGTCATTGATGTACCAGCTGCCAGCAAGTTGTTTTCCTGTACTCTGGAACCTAACAGGTCAGCTGCATCCTTGGGAAGGTTTAAATCCCTTACTATATCATTTAGCTTGGCTTGTGATAATGGTTGTGGCGCATTTGACGTTTCAGGAATGAACTCGTCGGACAGAAGTGATGATGATGAATCACTGTTACTTTCTGTATGTAAAATAAGTGTAGTGTCTGTAGGTGCCTTAGGTATTGGAATACCAGGCCCATGAGCAACTGGTCTCATAGCAGATGACAAGATTGGGTATACAATTTTTTACTTGTTCTTTGCATGAAAACCCTTCTCATTGCATGTACAGAAGTAACAGTCAGTGCTGTGATTCTGAGGTTCACGCCAGACCATTGGTATTCCAAAATGTAGAGATGGTTTCTTTCCCTTCATCCAATTTGGTCAGTCTTCAACACAAACACTGCACACAGAAGAGGAGCCCAAGGCCTTGACTGATGCCCTAGATGGATTCTGAAGCGTGCCTTGTAAGCTTTTGCTACAAATGAGGTTATGTTTCTTCTCTGCTTCTTCACAATAAAACTACCACAAATATAGCAAAATGAATTTGGATTATTTACACAACACCTCCTTACATTATTCTGTATGAAATTACATATGATACATACAAGAAAATGGTAGCACTTAAATGTTAATTTCTTGCTTTACAGAACAACTATTATGGCCTGTACAGATGAATTCACAACACAAAAAAGGTGGAAGCAGCTTACGATGTGCTGCCATCTATCTCCAAAACAGTCAACCTGTTCATTTAAGTAAATTTTTTCCAAAAGATGTCATTGTTTTCATGGTGTAATGGGTTATGATCACAAAACAATAGCCAAATAAACACAAATTGAAGTGTTTAATTTTGTAAGAAAACGTTAAGTGAAAGGACTAAATGGACGTCATTTTTGGAATCAGAACATTGAATTTACTATAAAAAGGCATCAAAACCTAAGACAGCAAAATCCCTGTTGACCTGTGTAATAGACACAAATAATTGCAGCTATTCAATTGTTACATATAACACGGGATTTAGTGACCAAATGGCACAAAGACGCTGACTGAAAATTACAAAAAAGTTATTAAGGAAACTTTACAGACAAAGTCGAAACTTCTCTCAGGAAAACTTAGACAAATTTAACTCATTAATAAGTACAGGAAACTGGGAGGTATACAAAGCAACAGACACTAATTCCAAATTTAGCTTATTTATAAACATCTTCCTAAGCTATTTCAATACTTTTCCCACAAACACTGAAAAAACCACAAATCATGGAAAACAAAAGGAATCAAAACATCATGTGAAAGGAAACGAATCATGCATGAGACAATCCTTCACCACAAATGTAGCTCAGATTTCATTGCTTATTACGAAAAATACAAAAGTATCTTGAAAAAAGTAATTAAACAGGCCAAACTGCTCAATCAAATGATCAATACAAAAAAGAAAAAAAGCAATGTGCAAGATTGTGAAAAAACTCTAAAAACAGAAAAACTAAGAACATTGAACTTCACTACAAAAACAATATTCTGCGCAACACCCCCCCCACACACACACACACACACACCAACACGCATGTATACACACACCCCCACACACAAAAACCAACACACACACACACACACCAACCCATACACACACACACCAACCCATACACACACACCCCAACCCCCCCACACACACCCCTCAACATACACACACACACCCCAACACACACACCAACACACAAATATTTGAAACATTACCTGCAGAAATACAGAAAATCATGAATGAAACTAAAAACAAATTCTCTACACGACTGGATAATATTCCTTACATCCTCATTAAAATACTGCAACAAACATAATAGAACCACTCGCTCACTTTTGTAAAAATCTTTAATGACAGGTATCTTCCCAGAAATTCTCAAAAAAGCAAAAGATAAGACACTATTCAAAAAAGGCAACACTCCCAATCTCATGAATTACAGACCAATGTCCTTACCATCTGGATATCAAAAATTCTAGAAAAGCCTTTCATTGATAGAATCAAAAATTTTCTCAATTCAAATAACATATTCACAGAGGCCCAAAATGGATGCAAGTATGGAAAATGGAAATGGTAGATCTACAGACACAGCTATCTTCACATTTCTAAATGACATACTTGTTGCTCCCCCATTGGTTTGTTTCTACACTTATCAAAGGCATTCAACATTATTGATCATCACATACTGTAATCCAAACTTGAATCTTTGGGAATTAGAGGCATTGCACATCAATGGGTTAAATCTTACCTCTCAAATCGCTGTCAAGTAGTCACAATCAAGCATGTAAAAGATAAAAAGATTTCATCCCATTTTTCCCAACATAGAATGATAAATTATAGAGTGCCACAAGAATCAATCTGAGAGCCCAGCAAATGCCCAACAAACTCTACAAAAAGAAGCAAAAACACTCCTAAAGGCGCTAGTAAATCGGTTCAAGGAAAATAAACTCATCATAAACGCCAGTAAAACAGTCTCCCTAAACTTGCGGAATACACTTACTAAAGAAAAGCCTCCAGCACAATTGATGATAAACACGCCTGTAAAAATTGCCCCCAAAACAACTTTCCTTGGATTGACTATTCACGATGATCTAAAATGGAACTCCCACACCACACATCTAAACAACAAGCTTACCAAGTCATGTTATGCCACATACATCCTGAAATCAAATTCTGACTTAGATACACCTAAATAAAGTACTTTGCAAATATTCACTCGCACCTAAAGTAAGGAATAATATCCTGGGGAAATTTCCCAGAAAGTATTCACACATTTATCATCCAAAAACAAATATTGAGAACAATGACAAACCCAAACAAACACGAGTCCTGCAAAACACTGTTCCAAATATACAAATACAACCACTCCCATGCATGTACATACTTGAAATATTAATCTTCACAAAGAAGACACTTATGGAAAACAAGGATTCTCTTACCCTGAACACAGAAGTTCGTAACTATGATACTAGACAAAAAAGAAATCTTCATGTACCACACAGTGAAACTTCACTCTCTCAAAAAAAAAAGTACCCTTATGAAGGCATTACACAATATAATAAACTTCCTAGCAAATTTAAAAGCTTAAACTCATGACACACATTCAAAATTAAAATGAAAGCTTTCCTGATAAACCACATTCTACAGTACAAAACAATATATGCATCATAAATACTTATATACATCAACATAAACTAGTACTAATATTTTTTGCATTTTCAGTTGCATGTTTTCAAACCCTTTAAACGGGATGTTGGATGTAAAGGACGGACCCAGCCTAGGCACGCATATATAAAGAATTTTTTTTTTTATTTTTATCTTTATTGATTTTTAACTTGTCTTCTTACACTATCATTATTAAATTATTATTAATTTATATTATAGCTTTTCATGATATTGTATTTAATATGAGAATTGAATTTTAAATTTACTTTATGTCTTGTATTTAATTTTTAGAAATATCTGTATTGTGTATTGAACGATTATATACATATACTGACTTGTCATACATGACATAGCCTGCCGTATGTGACAAATATATTATTATTATTATTATTTATTACTATTATCATGCGACACCCCCATTACCATGTATCACAAAGATCGGATGGCGATGAATTCATGTATGGGATAATGATGGTTACAAAGCAATTACAAATATTCTTGCACACAGTGGCGTCGCTAAAGCTTCAAACCACTTCAAAACTATTGTTGAATATTAAAAATATATACTACACCAATTCTAAATAATGGAAATAATTCAAGTACAGTGTGCCTCATCACATTATTACATACATTTAAAATGGAAAGCAATAGCTTGTAGCGCATAAGGACTTCCAATATATTCTGGAATATGAAATACTAATGCTGCTTCACTACTTAAGTTTTGTTGAGCTGTCTTTCTGTTAGATTTGGTAAGTGTAGAGCAGTCTGTGGGTGGCTCTTTAGCTAGCAACATCACAGAATCAAATTGCTAATTTGTTCACTAACGTTAAATAGTTTTCTCTTTCTCAGGAGAGAAAATGAATAATTTTCAAATGTTGCCAACTGCACTTTGTTGAAACATACTTTTATTCATTTTACTTTTTTGGGCTTGCTTTTCAACAACGTGAATTTCAAGGCTGGGGAGAGATTCTAGAACTCAAGTGAATTTAAAAGATTTCACTTCCCATACCCCACATTTCAATTTTTGACAAATTAACCAAAATCAAATGAAATACACAACATTTTATCAAAAGAAGTACTGATACCGCACGTAAGAATGCATTAACAATTAATTTTTATTGTTAAACACAATCCTCAAAGTATAAATTCCCAATTATTTCACTGACAGGAAAAATACTGTAGATCTAGTACAACAGAATAAATTTTTAAATTAAATGTAGAAAAATGCAAAAATACCAGATGAAAGAAATTTGTTATAATTTTAATTGACCTAGTCACTTAGAAATACATTTCAAAACAAGGATATGCAACTTCTTCAATAATTGTTGCATTGCACATCTGTGTAATTATTGAAAGAAAATATTTGTACTTACTTCATCTGAATCATGTTCTTTCTTTACAGAGCATGGGATAGCACTGGATTCAGCTTCTTCCAACGAATAACAAGTTTTCATTAGAAACGTGGCAGCAAAAAAAGAGAATTGACAATTCTACTACACTTGTGGTGACAAGCAGTATGCAGAATATTATCAGGTAAGTGTTCAAGGATCAGGAAAAAAAGTGATTTGCTTATTATAATCCCCTAAATGTTACCTGATGTTGTAGTAAGCATAAAGCATTACCATTATAATAAAAAGACATCTCTTTGAACTAGGAATAGAGTGAACATACTGACCGATACGATAAGTTTCTTAAATCTTTATCACTACAATTCACCTCTTATGTCCGTAGGGCATGTGTAGATCTAGTCTTCTTTTGGTTTGTTTCATGCATCATATACTCATGTTACAGTTACAATTAAAACTGAAGGTTGTTCGCCATCATTTGTTACCGATATAGACCGATATTTGTAATTCAATTCCAGAAATTGATTATAATTCAAAAATTAGGTCTATGGCTCTAATGCAAAAGATAATTGTAAAAACTTTGTTTCTTAGGACAACTTCTTACATATATCTCTGCGTTAGTAATTCCATGTGCTCATGATATTATCTTTATCCATTGTTACTTTAATTCATGAATCAAGCCTTTTCTTCCAAAAACAAAATTAGCTAAATCAAAATTTTGTGTTCGGAACTGTGATGAATTGAAAACCTCAATTATTTGTAAAATTAAGGCTTATAAGAGTATAACATGTAAAATTCAGATTTAACTTACTAAACATTTGTAAGCAGTAAATGCAAATTCTTATCAAGGATATGTTTTAGAGCTTATTGCTCCAAGTTAAATATCCATTCGTTGCCAATCACAAAACATTTGCAAAATTACTGTTAAAAGATGCTTTTAGGAACTCCTAAATTTTTTTACAGTATTTATCTGAATTGTTAAACAATGGTAGGTCTGTCATAAATGCATTAGCTAGATATATTGCAACATTTTATAGACCAATAAAGTGTTCACCTCAAAGTGTAAATCAACCTCAATATCCCAGACGAGACACGTTATAATATATCCTCTCTAAAGGTCTGAAACGTTGGCTATCTAGGAGTTTTTCACATATAGAACAACAACCATTAACTATTCCTAGAATTAATACTGTGGATGTGAATTCAAGAGCTATTCTCTACAAGGTTTCAAGCTGATGTCATTTTTTACTATATTCCATAATGCCTTTGTTTTGCTATTTGATTCAAAATATCCTGATCACGCTACATGCTCTTAGCCTGCCTGAATATTTAGCAATGATATGTATTTTTTGAAAGAGGTGGAATTCATGAGATACTTTATAATGCTTAGAAATAACAAAAAATTGTTTCTTTGCACATGATATTCTAATGCCTCATGTTACACAAGCATTGCTTTTTCATGAAATGTCCAATTTTCTTTTTAATGAGGAAAGCATATGATCAAATGAAATAAAAACATTCATAACAATGAATTATATTTATCATTTGCATCAACATTATTGCAACTCACATCTCATACTTCCAGCAATATGTGGACTACAAATTAATTAATTTTACTATGAGATATAACTCTTTATACACTTTATATATTCGGTCAATGTTCACATATCTTTTAATTGTATGAATTGGATTCATGTAGTCTTGGGTTGTAAGTCTTTAGTTGCAATTTTATAACTGCTACTAATTTTTGGTTTAGTATTATTTGCTCTGTGCCTTCTGAGAATTAACTAATCCATGGCAGTACATTTATTTTACTATCTAAGTAGAAGTTTTAATTAAATTGAGACACAACACTTACACGCAGAATTATATTAGAAACTCAATGTTATCATCTCCACATACAATGCATTCAAAACCGAAATTGCTGACTTTGCTGAAACTTACCTTTAGAGTTTTTAATAAAAAGTAATAATCTAGTTTGCTTTATGGAAACCTGTAGATGCCGAAAAAGATAATTTGGAGACGAGGTAGATGAGTCAATATATTTTTATCTGAATAAACCTTAACTTAATTTTTTCATATACTTTATTTAGTTAAATTATCAACACAGGTAGGCTCAAATGATTTTGGGAGAAAATCTTCCTTCCTGTGAATTTGCAAATAGTTTCCAAGGCAAATCAGGTAATTTTTTGCTAATATCGCTTACTGTGCTACACTGCAAGAATCAATTTATTGGTACTAAAAGATGAAGAACGATAACTGTTTTAATATAGTTCTCAATGAGCTTAGCAAAATTTTCAAAGTGAAAATACATTTTACGAGAAACAAGAGACCATTTCAGCCTTTTCTCAATGGATCAACAGAAGCCAGGCAAAAAAAAACCTGATTGGGTTGGTATTGGACCACAAGCTGCAGTAGAATATGTAAAACAGGTATTACACAAATGATAACTAATGCATCAGTCATTGAAACTATTGGTTGATCCGGAGTTCATGGTGTCGTTCACTGACCTTCGGTTCCTTTGGTTCACTGATTCGGTTCACTAATCTCGTGATTCACAAGGTTATAGTTTCACGGTTCACTGGAGAAAAATCTTGATGGCATTGATTCAAAGCATAAATATATACACAATTTGGTTGATCACAATTTAACTATGACACTTTTCCAAATAAAGTTATACATTTTTCCAATTACGAAACTTTTTGTCTTCATGACGATACATTTTAAATTTCAATTCACATCTAAAATTTCACTTCACAACACTCTTTTAAATCACAAAATTCAGACTTTATCTAGCTGGTTGAAATAGACTTGATTTACTATTTAAACAGCCTCCTAACAACACATTTAGTTGTTACTATGACTACAAAATTATTTACTTCATAATTTGATGAATAATCATATTGCGAAGAATTTTGTGGCGTGGATTCGCGTGTTTCATTGCCATTTCAAGTTCCTTTTTAATTGTTTTGTGTGTCTACCGAGATGGAAGGTATGAATTCAGAATTTATTTATGATTTGCGCCGAAAGGGAAGTTTGAATGTGATTCAGTTGTGTCAGAAAGTGGGTTTGCTTGCGTCTCGACGTGTATGTAATGTATGCCAGAAAGGAATGAAGTTTATTGAGAGAAAGGATATAACAGATGGGTTTGAGTGGATTTGTAGAGAAAGATGCCAGAGTTTTCATTGTGTGAAAATGTCTGTACGAAAGGATTCGTGGTTTGAGAGGAGACTTATTAATTTACTGAACTTTAGTTCATAAGAAGTAAAGAGTGTGTATTTTTTCAGATATAAGCAGATTTGGTGATACGTTGATGAATCATTGAAGTTTTTCGTGTTATAAGGATGTTCTACGTAATTAGTGCAGATATGTTACACTCATTTTACTACCATAGTATTTTTAATACTCTAAAAATTCTATAATTTCAGCGATTATGTGAGTTAATTTTTTATATTTTTTCTAATAAAATACTGCTATCTTTGACATATAGTATTTGTTTGAAAAAATAGGCTGGTTGATTTTATATTATTAAAATGGGGGGTTTGGGGGGCGATAGCCCCCCAATAATAAAAATGTTTAAATAGAAAGTGTTAGTGAAATATACTGAGAATTCTAGAGCATATAAAAAAGTGTTAAGTAGATAAGATGGTTTTTTTTGGTAATTAAATTTTGGCTTTGAGTAGTAATGATAGTTTAAGTAGCATGTGAGTGTTAAATAGAAATTATAATTCTTGCGATAACATAGTGACCATTACAACATGCGAACAATAAACAAGGATTCGGTTCAGTGAGTCGATTCCCATCTAGTGAACCGGTTCAGTGAACGACACCATGAACTCCGGATATACCAAACTATTTTATAATATCTCTAAAGTGAAGGTGTTCAAGTAAGTATTGATCTTTGTAAAATATAAGTTTGCCATTGAGTACATACCATTGGCTTTGTAGAATAAATAAATATATAAAAATAAATTAAATATCATAGTTCAAACAAATATTGTTTTCCTCTTTGATGCCCAGTTTAGTTTCTACAGAAACTTTTATAGCAGAAAATCTATAACATCACTCAAACTCGCATATATATTTTAATTGTTTAAAAATGAAGTGTGCTTTAAAAATTAAAATATGTTATAGTTATAAAAAGACAACAGTTACGATGAATATATGTTCCCAATGAACAAGTCATTTTTCACATAACCACTGGTTTGTAAAAAATAGGCGAGGGAAGGCAATTGTGGAATTCTAGGCAGGCTTACAAAAATAACGATGTTGGGACGAGGTTGGGTAATTACCTTACGTAAACTTACGTCTGGAAGCTAGAGGATGAATTTCCCACAATATAATGTTGTAGATCAGGTGAGAATGAACATTCACTAAAATATACCAAAGATTATAAAGAGGGATCACTAGGTTGCTTAAACCTAGGAGTGCCCACAACAGGTAGGCTCATGTCTGTGCCAGCAATGTGAAAGGGATGGATTTTTGGCAGGAGACTGCGAAGGACTGAAGTTGATGTGTTGTGCAAACTTGTTGCCGACTATGTTTTCCAGACAGGTTCATGTGGAGACCATGCCGGGCGAAGTGTTCTGCTGAAAAGAAATTCATTTCAAAAAGTGTAGCATTTGTCTCTCAGTTGCGGTTTTAATTGTTGGTTTGCGTGCTTAATCTCGCTGCATAGTGTTGGTCTGTTGAACCACAAGGGCAGAGTCGAGAGTACAATGTTAGTGTTTTGGGCGGCACAATGTAATTTGTATACATGTTGTTCAGGTGTAAAGTTACCGCGAAAATTAATGTCATTCTGCCCTCCTATGATAATGACTGTGTCCTGCTTGGTCAGTGTCTTTGTGTGGGTGTCCAACTCTGCAGCAACGTCTGCAAACCCATTAGGTTTAAAAGTTGATGAGACTGAGAAGTTGGAGGGTAACCTCCTACTGAGAATGGAGGAAAGATGGCGGCCAGAGCTGTCAGCTAAAATAAGTACTTGTTTTTTAGGCTTAGTAGGAATGTCTGTTTTCAAGTGGGCTAGGATGCGCAGCTTTACGTGTTTTGGTTTTGACACGCTTCCTACCCTGTTTGCGTTGGTTTGTGCATGTATTTGTTGATGGCGAAGAAGGGTTGTGCGGATCAGGAAGGCGAGGAAAATCTGTTTCATAATCTAAAACACTAAATTTGTTTTGTTCAAGTGAACTCAACCCTTTAAATTCATTGCTTTCATTCGTGCGCCTGAGAAATGGAAAGTAAACTGATATTTTTTATTTTGTTTTCTTTATTAGCGACATCACATTCATTTTTTAATTTTTCTATCGGGTCATCATAGACAGTTTCTCAATTTTGAGCATTATCTGGATTTGATGTCGGAATTTGCTTTTAGAATGAAACTACCAGCTTTTTATAATAGTTGTGGAAATTTTATCAATTTTTCTTTTCAAGCTACAGATCTGTTTTCTCATTGTACATTTCTAATTTTACAAGTAGGTGATAATCCTAAACTGCATCATACTGAATCTAAGTTTCTCATTGTTTCTAAAGGGTCACTGCATTCATTATCTGAACTTCCATCATCTCTATCCTAGAAGAGGGGGGGGGGGGGAAATCCGAGTATCATGTTGGACACAATGATTTTTCTGGTATGAGATTGACCAAGACATTTTTATTTTTGTAATAATAGGCCAAAGTTATTTCTATCGATCCTTTTGTTTCTGTCTTTTTATGAATTTTGCAAGGATCTGAGCATGACTGGCCATAGAGATAATGAAATGCTTTTAAGTATAGTTTAACCTTAACAAAAACAACACTTTTTCTTCTCCACCAAAATCTTCAATTGACTACATGTTCTTTGGAAAAACTCCATACACAGTTTTATGACGAACTTCACAGTAAGCTCATCTGTACAACACTGACACTCCAATTTGATCAATGGTCACACAACTGCACAAGAAGTCTGATTAACACAGAAACTGCGACACGTTTTCATGGAAAGGGTAGGCAACAATGAAGCCACCAACTTGAGAAGCTTTAGTGATCTTGAGAGCGTGTTAATCCTTGGCTCATCGTGTCGGTTCTGTCTGAAGCACGAACCTCAGTTGCACATAAGAAGTACTCGACGACCATCCATCTCTGATGTAACGTTCAGATAAACAGCAAATTAACCATATATCTCCCAAATAGAAACACATATGGCCAGTAAATAATATTTCTATTTGTAGGCTGGAATACATTGAATCCAATGTCATTTATTCCAAAATGCCAGAATGACCCAGCGCTGAGTAATTTAGAGAAGAGTAAAAGCCTACAAATGAAAAAAATTTGTGGACGACACAAAACAAAATTGGCTGCAATTTAGAAAACCAAAATATTACTTTTTTAAAATTTAACACGTTTTTGAACAACCCTAACATAAGGAAATTTATGTATGTAGTATGAATTTTTTTTGAGATGGCCGAGCTACCAATTTACTACATTCTGGAACACTTAAAATTAACTCCTCCCATAACCTAGGCCATAAGGTGAAAACAAGATGAAACGACACAGACAATTTAAACAACAGACTCACTCCTGACTCACTTTGAACCCAAGACGAACATTAAACAACATTCCTTATCCCTCCTGAATCCCATCCCATTCCTCTCCCTTTCCCCCACCCTCAAGCCCCCCAATCCCCGTCCCTGTACAGGGGAGAGAGGTCACAACACACCAGAAGACCAACCGACATAAGAAATATGGACGAGGACTCTCACTAGAGACGGGCGGACCACAAACACACACCCTAGATTCTGTTCTGTTCTATTGTTTTCAGTCATCAATCGATTGCTACAAATGTATCTATGAATAAAATTATTTTTGGTCTCAAGATAAATGTGCAATTATTCTGAGAAAATTGTTCACGGATGATTCCAGTAAATTTGATTCGTGGCATCAACATTCCTTGCCAAACATTTTCCACAATTATATTGAATCTTTCTTACTAAAAACAATATAAACAAAATAAAATATTTACCACTCCTTTCACCACGAAAAATGAATTATTTACTGCACTGTGACTAAATGACATCTTCTTAAAAACCTCAAACCGGGCAGCACTAAACACAGCAAGGAAGAGTTCTAAAAGTGTGCAGTGCTTTTACACAATATCTATTGATTTTCACAAGAGAACTACCATTCAAACACCACAAATTTACCTCCATTTCATTACACACAATACACTTCAGTGTTTTCGTATTAGACTCATCAACACTAACATATTGCATCATTAGAACACTTTCTTAATGAATACACAAGTAGTTGACAACCAGTCACGGCTCGCCCTTTTAAAGTTCCAAGACCAGAACAATATCCTGTTCTTCCAAAAAGGCATTCATTGTGGTATTAAATGTCAATTATAGTTTTCACATTCACACGACATATATATCTACTTTATGACCAACATGTAGTCATGATATCTGTCAAACTTGATCATCCCCCTCTAATACAGCACGGTACAAAATGGATTACCAATCAACATTCAAAAAATGCAAATAACTCAGTAGAGTGTGGCTCATCAAATTATTACCAAAATTTAAAATGCTTATGAAAAGCAAAAGCTTGTAGCAGATTAGGACTTCTAATATAGTCAGGAATATGAACTACTAATGCTGCTTCACTCTAATTTAGTTTTGTTGAGCTGTCCTGTTAGATTTGGTAAGTGTAAAGCAGTCTGCGGTGGCTCTTTTGCTAGCAACATCACAGAATCAAATTGGTAATTTGTTCACTGACGTTAAATAGTTTTCTATTTCTCAGGTGAGAAAATGAATAATTTTCAAATGTTGCTAACTGCCCTTTGTTGAAACATACTTTTATTCATTTTTACTTTTTTGGGCTTGCTTTTCAACAACGTGAATTTGAAGGGTAGGGAGAGATTCTAGAACTCCAGTGAATTTGAATGATTTTACTTCCCATACCCCACATGTCAATTTTTGACAAAACAAATTAAATAAAATAGAATACCCAACATTTTCTCAAAAGAAGTGCTGACAACACACGTGAGAATGCATTAACAATTAATTTTTGATTGTTAATCAAAATCCTCAATGTATAAATTCCCAATTATTTCACTGACAGGAACAAGACTGTAGATCTAGTAAATTTTAAAATTAAATGTAAAATAATGAAAAAAAGCAGATGAAGGAATTGTGTTATAATTTAAAATAACCTAATCACTTAAAAATACATTTCAAAAATAAGGATATGCAACTTCTCCAATAATTGTTGTATTGCACATCTGTGTAATTAATGAAATGAAAACAAACAAACATGCTATACTTACTTCATCTGAATCATGTTCTTTCTTTACTGAGCATGGGATTGCCCTGGATTCGACTTCTTCCTACGAAAAACACGTTTTCATTAGAAATGTGGCAGCTAAAAGATGAGAATTGATAATTCTACTAGACTTGTCATGAAGAGCAGTATGCAGACTATTATCAGATAAAATGTTGAAAAGTACCAGGAAAAAAAGGGATTTGGTTACTATAATCTCCTAAATGTAACCTATGTTGTAGTAAGCACTGAAGCATTACCATTAATAATAACAATATCTCTCTTTGAAATAGGAATATAGTGAACATACTGACCGATACAACATGTTTCTTAAATCTTTATCACTACAATTCAACCTCTTATGTCCATAGGGCAATTCTCCAGTATGGTTCATGCATTATATACTCATGTTACCGGTACATTTAAAACTGAAGAATGTTCGACATACTTTGTTCCCGATACAGAGCGATATTTGTGATTCAACTGTTAACACTAGATATTGATTTTAATGCAAAAATTGGGTCTATAGCTCTAATGCAGAAGATTACTGTAAAACCTTTGTTTCTTAGGACATCATCTTACATACATTTCTCCATTAAATATTCCATGTGCTGATGATATAATCTTTATCATTTGTAACCTCTATTCTTGTATCTAGTCCTTTCTTCCAAAAAGAAAATCAAAAAATCAAAATTTTGTGTTTGGAACTCAAAATTCAAATTTAGCTTACTAAACTTATGTAAGCAGCAAATGTAAATTCTTCTCAAGGATATGTTTTAGAGCCGATTGCTCCAAATTATGTAGTTCATTCGTCGCCAATGCCAAAACTTTTGCAAATATAATGTTAAAAGATGCTATTAGGAACACCTAAATTTTCTGCAGTATTCATCTGAATCATTAAACAATGGTATGTCTCTCGTAAATGCAGTAGCTAGATATACTGCAACATTTTGTAGACCAATTAAGTCTTCACATCAAAGTGTAAATCAACATCGATATCCCAGACGAGACACATTATAATATCTCCTCTCTGAAGTTCTGAAACGTTGGCCATCTAGGCGTTTTTCGTTTATTGAACAACAACCATTAACTATTCCTAGAATTAATAGTGTGGTTGTGAACTCCAGAGCTATTCTCTACAAGGTTTCTAGCTGATGTCATTTTTTACTATATTCCACAATGCCTTTGTTTTGCTATTTGAGTCAAAATATCCTGATCACGCTACATGCTCTTAGCCTGCCTTATTACTTAACAATGTTATGTATTTTTTGAAGTAGAGGTGGAAATCATGAGATACTTTATAATGCTTAGAAATAAAAAATTGTTTGTTTGCACATGATATTCTAACACCTCATGTTACACAAGCATTGCTTTTTCATGAAATGTCCAATTTTCTTTTTAATGGGGAAAGCATTTGATAAAATGAAATAAATACATTCATAGCAATGAATTATATTTATAGTTTGCATTAAATTATTTTAACTCACTTCTCATAATTCCAGATATAAGTAGACTATAAATTATTTTATTTTACTTTTAGATAACAATCTATATACATTTTTTATATTCGTCAGTTTTCACATTTCATTTAATTGTACGAATTTGTTTCTTGTGATCCTGGATTCTAAGTCTTTTGCTGCAATTCCTTATCTAGTACTAGTTTTTGGTTTAGTATTATTTGATCAGTTGCCTTCTGGGAATTAACTAATCAATGGCAGTTCATTTATTTTAATATCTAAATAAAAGTTTTAATTAAATTGAGACACAGCCCTTTCCCCCAGAATTATACTAGAAGCTCAATGTTATTATCTCCACGAACAATGCATACAAAAGAGAAATTGTAGGCTTTGTTTACAGTTACCTTTACTTTTTCTAATAACATGTAATAATCTAGTTAGCTTTATGGAAACCTGAAGATGCAAAAGAAGATAATTTGGAGCAGCGGCTGATGTGTCAATATATTTTTAACTGAATAAATTTTAACTTGAATAATTTTCAATACTAGTAGACTCAAATGATTTTGGGAGGAACTGAAAAGAAAATCTTCATTCCTGTGTATTTGCAAATAGTTTCCAATGCAATTCAGGTAATTATTTACTATTATCACTAATTGTGCTACACTGCAGAAATCAATTTATTGCTACAAGAAGATGAAGAACGATAACTGTTTTAATATTACACAAATTACACATTACACAAATGTGTAATTACGCATTACACAAATGAAAACTAACGCATCAATCAGTGAATTTATTATATATTATTCTCTAAAGTAAAGGTGTACAAGTAATAGTATTCTTTATAAGAAGGTCTCAAAAGACAACAAATTTGTAACCTGTACTGAATGTGATATAAAATCTGTGATAACCCGGGAGTGACTTTACGCACTGTGGCAATAAACTTCACACCTTTCAATAGATAGGCTCTTTTTCTTTTCCATTTATTACTGTAACACTACGTCAATACTTTTAATTTCGGTTGAGTTTACTTCATTTTTTCAATTTATTTTTGTAACTAGATGTTTTATTTAAGTTGATACCACATACTTAAATCTTTGTTAAATATTTTTATCTTTCTTATAATATAATCTTACCATTAGGTACATCCCGTTGGCTTTGTAAAATAAATAAATATATAAAAATTAATTAAACATCACTGTTGAAACCAATATTATTTTCTTTTTGGATGCCCAGTATGGTTTCTACAGTAACTTTTATAGTAGAAAATCTTTAACTTCACAATAACTCGCATATATATATTGAAATTGTTTAAAAATGAAATGTGTTGTAAAAAATGCACATTTGATACATATTATTTTTAATTAGCCATTTTACTGACACTTGGTGAATACAATTCCTACACAAAATGTTATGGTTATAAAAATACAACAGTTTTGGATGAAGATATATTCCCCCAATGAACAAGTCATTTTTCACAAAACCACTAGTAGGTAAAAAAGAGGCGAGGTAATTGTGGAATTCAAGGCACGATAAAGACTGGCTTGCAAAAATCACCATGTTGGGACTTCATTATTATTCGTTCTATTACCTTCTGTAACCTCAAGTCTGGAAGCTACAGGGTGAATTTCCCAGAATAAAATGGTCTAGCTCAGGGGGGAATGAACATTCACTAAGATATACTGAATAATGAAGATGGAACATAAGCTTGCTGAAACCTGGGAGTGTCCCGAACAGCTACACTAATAGCAGTGCCCAGCAATGCATCTCTCAGATATAGCTGACATTTTTGTGAAGGCATATGATCCGAAGCTCTATTTACTGAAATATGTATTTTATTTAGGTTGTATATGTCCTCCAATGCAACTGTTAAATGTAATTTCACATTTTTCACAAAAATATTTTGAAAAATTAGGTCTTTTTTCCATTTTGCCAAGTTTGCATATTTCACTACAAACATTTCCTGCACATCCTTCTCGTTGGGAAGAAATTGTGACAATCAATCCCAGATAAGACAAATGATTACATTTTCTGAATAGGCACTTGTCTTAGGCACGGTTGAAAGTAATGACACGCTGAGTACCACTCAGGCCAGGAGCTCACAATACACTGCAGTCAGCAAACATAACCTATCTGAGATAACACGCAGCCCAATTGATCATGATCAGCGACAGGAGGAATACAGAAGACCACATGTTCTCTGAATACGTAAAATTTCAGACAAGTAATGAATCACAATAATACAGAAACATATAATTATTCTAGCTTGGATTTCACAGATTTATTGTCCGCACTCTTGGATTAAATACGGAATTAAAAAACTCGCTGCAGATGCAAATAAAGGTTCATTATTTTAAGCTAGCTAAAGGAACTAATTTCAATTGCTTTTCTTGCTTACTTATTTCTACCTAAAACAACTAGTACTCTTCACAAAAGACAAAGTCATCACATTCCATGAGACAAACAATATAATTAACAAACACATAGTATATTGGTGACATAGTATATAGTAACATAATATATATTACAAACTATACAATAAAAAAAACCATATATTGCAACTTACAACACAATTCCTGTTGCATTCCTCCTTAATTACGACTTTTTCTTCTGTAACCTTGAACACAGTGAAAACAAAAGTAGTACTAACATTGAAAGGAAACTTATTGTAGCGCCCGAATCATAATTATTTGTAGCAACACAAATCATAAAACACATTAAAATTAAACTTGGTTGATTAAAATTGCACTACAGATATTGAATACAATTTGTCAAAATTTTTTTGACACAGACTGTTCATAAATTTTCACACAACACGCTTTATTAGTAAATCAAATTTAGAGAATCTACTTACATCTTCGACTTTTATGACATTTTCCGATAAGATAAAAATCCCTTCCATTTTGAAATCAACAAATAATAATCGATAATAACAAATAATAAGAAAGCGAGCTAGGGCACGGCCAAGACGCACACCCCGCTCAACTAATATTTCGTTTTTTCTTGGTGCACGAGGGCCAGCAAATACTATAGCACAGTATAACCGGTATGTTCACTCGCGGCAAATCCCATTGAAAAGTTTTTTTGGTGACGTAACGTCCGCCATTTTCTTGGTATATCATCCAACGCGCGAAATACAAACGAGCCCGAATCATGGCAACCAGGGCAGTCCCAGAGCGCCTGCTGCGGCTGCAATCTGCCATCGCCTAAACAGGTTAGAGACCTTCGCACGAGAGCAGCACTACAGCTCGATTAGCTTACCAAATGATCCGAATAATTTGAATTACGATGTCACAAATAGTCGTGCATGTTCAGAAAAATCTGTATATGCGGACAAGGTAATTGAAAAATGTTCTACGAAATTGTAGATTATGTTAAAAACTGTTATGTTAAAGCGGAAAAATATTTAAGGACATTTTCTCTTGCACAAAAGGGGCAGGGTTGTAGCTTAGGTTTAAGGTGCTCGGATTTAAGAAAAAATGTGACAACACTACGAAACGCGAAGTATAAGCATTTTTGAATACTCTATGTGTTTTTTGAATTGTTTATGATTTCTTTTTATTTTCGACTGCTTATAGTTATATGAAACTGGCATATGAGAAAAAAATTGAAGTCTAGAAATTTTTCGTAGGATGGGAATGTTGCGATTTCTATGGATTGCACTGAAATTATTTTGGTGAATCTTGCAAAGTTGAAGCTATTAAGGTTCTGGAGAATGAGTAGGAAGATGCGCCATTGTCAGCCACTGCGCCCCGAAAGCATTGCGCCGCGGGCGACATCAATTCGAAAATTTTATAGCGTTTTCAATTATTTATCTAAAAATTATATTTCAATTGTTCTAAATTATACTGTTCTTTCGATGTGCAAATATACTTGTATTTTTATTAAATAATGTATCAACTATTCAGAAATATATATTTTTTTGGGGGGGGGGGTGAAAAACATAAAGTTTTGCCCCGGCTGACACCAACTGAAGCTACGCCTCTCCCAGAGTCATGTAATATTTACTCCTCTTGGCTCCGACCGACCAGCTGAAACGCAGGCAAGATAGAAGCGACCGGCACAAGGGCCAAATCGGCGCGGCCGGGTGAAAGAACCGTTCCAGCGTAGCCTCCCACATCCCCGTCTCCCAACGTCTAGCCCCCATCCACTTCATCCTTCAGCAAAACTATTTCGAGTGATCACGTCCTACGAACCTTACCAGAATGTACAAAGTAAGAAATTATAATACGTGACACTGTTTTAAGCTAGCTGGTAGAATTTTAAATTAGCAAGTTTCAAATCAAAATGTTAATGCATGTTAACAGGAAATATATTTTGGAAATAAGAAGTCGTTAAAGAGGAATACTTCAAATATTTAACATTATTTATATAGATACATATTATAAAACGTTTAACTCAATAAATGAAAATATAAATAATATTTGAAGATACTTTGCATTTCAGCTTATCATCCATTCTTTCATTTAATTATTATTTACATTAACCCCATCTTTTAAATTTTGAAACAGAATGAAATTGGGCACATCATATTTACATTTATTTGTATAAATTATTAAATTATAAAGAATGAATATAAATGTAATTTTGCTCCACGACAAAGCATCATGTCTATTACAAGAATGTGATAGTTAAAATTAAAAGTGGAGCAACAATATAGCACAATTTTCTAAATGGACTTTTGAACAGTTGTAATGAAGTATAATAATATTATAAAATTTGTACTTCTCATATTTCAGCTATCTTGTGAAAACTCAACAAGCACATTAAAACACAATACACTATTTCAATTTTGTAATGTAAACTAAAATCCTCTTTACAAGTAAAACTTACCATCTTGTTGCATTCATGGCTAATGACATGTTAGCAACAATGACTCCATACTGTAACTTTTACAGCTGTTGGGTAGCTGGTTCATTCCTACAATGAATGGATGGAAGAGAAGGGAGGTTGTGAAAATATCGATTAAATCATTTCGTTAATTGGGCAAAAAATTAATTTATTCCTGACATTGGCTGCCAGGAAAGTTACACGTTGCAAGAGTGCGACAAAGATTGCCTACCAACTTTGCGCAATGAGCTCATAGTTCTAAAAGCTAGGAAGGAACATCTTAACACTAACATCGGGGGTTTTGTCTACAATAATTAAATAAAACTGCCGTAGCGCGGCAACGCTGAAACTTTCGCCGGACTACCCAGCGAAGGAACCCCGTGACGTAATCAGGGGTAGAGGGTTCATTTTCGGTTAAATACCGGATTATCCCCGCTGTTTGTCGGCGCCTCCGCAGACCGGCTGGCTGGCTGTCCTCGTCTCGTGATTCACCTTCGCTCTGGTGAGGGCTGACGGAGTGATGCGGTGACGGCAGGGCGGTGGTCAGGACACCGACTCCCCATTCGGTGCTGTGATGGCGGCATGGCTCGGTGTCGTCAAAGGGGGCGGGCTCAGTCAGCTCGAGAACACATGGGTGCCAGGCGGGCGTAATGCGGGCTTGAATGGGCCCGAGACGACAATAATGTTCCTCACTCCGAGTCTTATCTAAGAGCCACCTCTTTTCTCCTACAATTTTCCCCTAATAATGTTTTCCTCTACTCAGCTCCCGGCCGAGCTCGCCTCCGTTCCCCTCTCCCGAAAAAGTCTCAAGACCCGTGGCTTTGCGCCTTCCCTCACGGGGAGATGTCCCATAGGCCGAATCTATTTGCGTCGCAATTTTTTGTCACCCAATTGGGACGCACTGTTCCTGGAATTTTCCAGGGCGATCTCTCTCTCTAATTGTAGAAGCATCTCTTGCAGCTGCCCTGTCTGTCTCCGGGCCAAGGCGCGGGCGCTCCCCGAAGGGGGGTGGGGTGGGGAAAGGGGCTGCCCTGCGGATCGGCCCCCGCCGAAGGGGCGTGACGGGCGAGCGCCGGGCGGGCGGCTTGTCGTAAATGAGTCTGCTGCGGACGGCACCCAATTTGGCGGGCGCGCGGGGCGTTGAAAAGGATTCTTTGTGACAGCCCAGTCTGGCGACCTACTTTTTTCCGTAGAGAAAACTATCTTAATATCAACTTAGTATTATAAAATTTGGTGACGCCACAATACTTCTGAATAATATTCAACCAAATGTGTTGCCATTACAACAAAGCTCGAAAGTTTCTTCAGGTTTTAAAAACTGTAATCCTCACACTCATTTTTTTATCATTAGCTAAACATCATTAGCTAAACATTAAAATAAGAATTACTCTTAATATTTAAATAATAATTAATACAGTGGATTAGATTTGTCCTGTAAAATTGAATACATTACGTATTCTCTGACTTATTAAAAATACTTTTTTCTCCTTTTTATAATTTTTGGGATGCTCTAATAGTCCAACTGAGGCTTTTGGAATATCTGAGAAGAGACATCTCTTCCTATGGAAATGTCTGGGTGAATCTGTAGCCATTAATTATATAAAAAGTGCTTAATTTTCAAGAAAAAATGCGCAAAAACTATTTTGAAAAACCGTACATGACCTTTTTTCAAGATTATCTTTAAAGAACAGATTTCATTGAGGAACAATTCATTATAGTAATTGTACGAAGAAGCCGAAAACAATTCTGAACTTTCGTAATTTTTGAAAAGTCAGGAATTGCAATGAAAATAAGACCTACACCATCCTTTCAAGCATCCCTTACGCTATCGATTTTTTAAAATATGTCTTCGGATCCGAAGGCAGAGTTGGATTTTAAAAAATGGAGCCATTTTTGAGAAAATTTTGGAGTTTTATGTGTAGTACCCCCGAAAACCACAATATACGTTTGAAATTCAGAAGGTCTAAAGTTCATTTAAATCATTCCGGGAATATCAATTTTGAAGAAAATCGGCTGACCGACGTAGGCGCCAGCTTTAACCACAGACGAGCGGTGTTTCACAGTCTACATTGCTTTTAGAGACCAACGATTTTTCGGGATCAAACCATGGATTCTGACTACACGCCTATATTAAATATAGGAACAATATTTATACACTTTTTCGTTACCAGGGCCGGGCACTAAAAGTTATTCGGCCTAAAATCCGCCGTTTCCCGGCGCACGATTGCAATTCTCCTTCTTGAAACGGGCGAGAGAGTAAAAAGATCGCGCAATTTTAGAAAAAATTATGTCTGACATAATTTAATTTAAAAATTGCACAAACACCAATTAAAATTTGAAAAAGAACAATTTAAAATTATTTATTTGATTATCATTAGCTTTCTGTTCTTATACTTTTATGGGGAAGTAAACATTTCCAAACATTTAGAGAAAACCGTTTTAACTGTATATAAAAAACGGCCAACATGTGGACCAGCAGCACTTGAAAACTATTATTTTTTGGAAGAACTTCATGGAACATAATTTTAAAGTTTATTTTTATGAATATTCCAAATATGCAATAATTTTATCTGAATCACACATTCCGCCATATAATCATTTTGTTTCTAGTATTTGTAGTTTTAAAATTATGGTTAATAATTCTATGTGTAGAAAAGACGCATTCTTCCATACAACCTTTTCAAAAACCCATGAGGAAATTGACAACACGGACGATCAAAATTAACTTCCCTGTAATTGGTCAATAATCCTTGTATAAATCCTGGTTTTACAATATATTTTTCAAAATTTTGAACAAATATGTTTTCCAAATTGCAGATGTAATAAACAAAGTGATTATGAGGCATATTTAGAGGTCCAAAAGTTGTAGCTTCGTAGTTATAAGCTTTGTAAAAACAAAACAGAGGCATCATCAAACTGTTCAGAAGGTGTAGTACAATGTTTGCAAGTAGTGCAACAATGTTTTGTTAAACATTTTTTCATTAAATACCCACAAATATATCTAACAAAATTATTTTCCATTAAACCTAAATATCTATGATCAGTGTCATCTGATGTAAATCTTAATGTGGTTGATATCCAGCAAAATGTTTTCAAAATCCTCTTCACAGTTCTCCCCTCCACTGTTTAAAAAATTATTGCAAAGTAATTTCTTAAAAGATTTCACAAAGTTAACAAATGTTGGGTTAATGCAGTTACCTCCTACTTGCCTGATTTTCCCCAAAAAAAATTCCAAAGCATCCTGATTTAGCTTTCTTGTTGCAAGTGAAGTAATTCCCTTTGCACTTACCAAGGACCACAATTCTTTAACTGACGATATATTTACTTTCCAGCAAGTTGAAAATTTCATCCGATTAGTGATGTCTTGTCCTTCATTATAAACTTTTAATTGGTCAAATAATGAATAACAATCATTGAGAAATTGTAACTAATATGGCTCACCTTAAAAAATATCAAAAATTTTCTGTCCTTGATACTGTTTAGATGAATTAAGTAAATCAAACAGCTTACCCATTTAGTCCACACACTCCACAGTTCCAATTGCATCAGCAGGAAGCCTATTAAAATGGATGTACGTAGTCATTCCAGCTGCTAAAGATGCGCTAAATAATTGGGTTGCATACCTGTTTTTCGTTCTCTCAAACGTGTTTGGATTTATGTGGCAATTAGTTAACTTTGGTGCAAGACGATCGTGAAACTGGGAGATCTGACTATAAAATTTACAAACATAGTCTTTGTTTGTGACATGGTTTTCGAAAGAAAAAGAGTGTTCCAGAAACATGTTTCTGGTTGCTTTAAGTAAATGAGGGGTGTCAAAAATAATAATTTCACCATCAATTATAACATTTGGGTCATTCGGTGCGACTTGCAGATATTCAGTTTTACATTTGTGCTACCCATATCACACATTATTGCTAGTACACTGATACCAACATGTTTCAACTTCAGTATACATTGAATTCAAATTTCATGAAGAGTCATGAAGGATGTAGCAGATTTTGATAATGCATATGCAATAGGTTGTTTCCAATTGCTAAAAAATCCATGAATGAAAAAACCACATGAATTTCTTGCTGGTTTTATTAACTTTGTTTCTCCATTTGTGTCGCAAAGTCCAATTACCTCATCTCTTTTAATCTCATAAAAGAAATGACATTTTAATGCCATTCATCAAAGCATATAATGCAGAATTTGTCCCTTTCACTCATGCACGTAGTCTTCATGGCCAGGAATGAAAAAATATTTTCATTTATGCCACATTTAAGATGCACAGAACTCATCACTCTGTTTAAGGTTATCCTTGAAGGTAATGCAAAAACAGGAGCTAGTGACGTATACATTTGTGGACCTTTAATATGCAGCATAAAACATAGCTTTTTTAATTCCGGTGAAAGTCTTCGCCCTTGTGAAGTTTTGTAGTGTAACACTACCGTTCGTCTCGTTAGAGAACGCCCGGTTAGCGGTCCGGTTGTAGCTCAGTCGGTGATGGAAGGAATTGTTAAACAGATACAATGGCAGTACGAAACAAACACTTTGATCACTGGTAAAAATTACTTTTATTCCTGGGCAAGAAAAAAAATGCCCCAGGGAAGTTACATTTGTAAATTGAATAAAAAAAATGAGAAAATTAGATGAAAAGAAAAGAAAATGAAAGGTCAGAATTCAGAGTAAAGCTTAACTAGGAAGAATTATAACTAACATTACAATGGTGAAAAAAATTACAAGTCAATGTGCCATAGCGCGGCACCGCATTACAAAATTACACAGGGCGAATGCCCTTGAGTGATACTGCCTGGGAAAAGGTCTTTGTGCGCCCGAGAAGGGCACGGCACGGTCGAGGGGGGCGGCTGGCGTCCTTCACAAATATGCGGCAGAGGCCGATGGCCTCCCTTGCCGACAGCTGAGCGGTCGTCCCGTGACGTCACCAAGGGGCGGTGGCGTCTGGCGGCGTCGAACGACGTCTGGTAGTGTCTGGTAGAACTCGGAGCGGCCGGGATTCTCTCGATCTCAGGAGCGTAGTAATCAACCAAGCGTCTCTCTGATTCTTATGATAATTGTCGAACACAACTTCGGAAAGTTTAGAACTCCTTCAGAGAAACATTCGCCTCTCTCCGCGACTGATTCCCGCTTCAGAGAAGTCTCTCTGCCCACACTACTCAGCCCTTTATGATAGCTCACGCAGAAATTTTATAAGTCCTCCAGAGGCACATACGCCTCTGACCGACGAATAGCTCCCCCCCCCCAGAGAAGTTTCTCTTCCAACTGCCCTCAGTCTAATGAAATTTTATAAGTTCGTCAGAGACGCACTCTCGCCTCTGACCGACGAATAGTTCCCCCCCAGAGAAGTTTCTCTCCCGACCGCTAAGCCCCTTCTGAAATTTTGTAAATCGAAATCGTAGCAAGTAAACTTTTACCCCCACCCATTTTCTCGTGTGCTCCAGCTCCTTATAAAAGGTCGCGTCGCTATTGGCCAAAGGTAATGGCGCAGTACTCTATTTTCAACCAATCGTGACGGGAGGAGCGAAGGAAGTTTCCGCTCTCTGTGCCATCTGTGAGTGTACAGTGTTATTCTTATTCCTTCTAGAACATCGGCCATGCCTGCGCAAGGGGCGCGTTGTCCGGTGAAAGAATTATCGTTCTGGGTTTCCCCGAATGCGAGCGGGCGTTCTAGAGATTTCGCAGATGTTCTTGCGTCCGCGCGCCCCTCCGTTAATCTTTTGACACCAGCTCTCATAACAACTTCGTAATGGGCCGGGGGCGCAAGTGGCTGTCACGATAAGCGGGGTTGCGCGCGTGTCGCCATCTGTTTATTCTCCCAGTAGGACTCGGGGCGGCCGAGTTTATTTTATTTAATTTGTATGAGGAAATCGGTATCTCTACAGTAGTATTGTATAACCTGCTGTTTAACAAACATTGCTGCCTGTTGTGGTAAGAATTTGTCACAGAGTGTCATAAACTGTTTACTATTCATATCCTGCAATGGATCAGCAAGTTGACTGTTATTCTGAAGTTTCCTTTTTAATTTGCGGTTTTCCTTCAGTAATTTTGTTTTCCTGGGAGTGTAAGCACTTACAACTTGTTTTGTTTGGACACTTTTGTCAAAGTTATGGCTATATGATAGCATAGTTTCAAAGTTATCATCCTGAAATTGTAAAACAATTTTTTTTTAATTGTGGATATTTGTTAAAAATTGCAAAAATTAATTCCACTCTTTTCTCTTCATGAATTCTTTACTTCAAAAGATGTAGATTGATCTGTGTCTGTACTGAATGTGCCACAACTTTGGTCCATGGTATTCTAAAAATGAAGAGGGATATTTTTACTTTTGTGTTCTACAAAATTTGTCATTATAGGTAGTTATAATATTGTGTATATTTCATAATGTATTGTAAGCTCATCACAACAAAGTGCTGAAATATTTGAAGACTTTGATTTATCAGTGTCTACTACAGAAACAGCAAAACTTTCATTTGTTAAATTCTAAAAAAGACAAAGTTTTTGCTGTAGGTTTTATTATTTTACAGAAAAAAAATTGAATAGCTGATAACAAACCTTGTACAAAGTGAAATATTTCCCTCAGAAGATTTTGAATATTCAACCTCGACCATGGAAAAAGTCAATACTTTTATTCATTGCATTCTAAAAAGTTAAAGAACATGAAGTATTTTTAAAATTAAATATTTATACTTTTTTTTGTTCATGTCTATTTAAAGTGTGTTGCAAATAATATGCATTTAACAAAATGTTAAAATCTTACCTCTGAAGATTCAAAGTTAGCCCCAATAATGGACATGTTGATACTTTCATTCATTGTATTCTAATTAAATAATTGTAATTTGTGTAAGTTATGCCAATTAATAATAATAGTAATAATAATAATAATAATAATAATTGAGTCACATATCCAATTACAATCGTGTATGACTAGTCTATATGATGCCTTGGGTGGAGAGAGCGAAGTTACATCTGTTCAGGAGCAAACAAGGGGCCATCTCAGCATTTCCTCAAAGGACCAGGGAAACTCAACAAAACCTGATCAAGATGGGGTCATTGGCATAGAAATACAATACTTGTTACAGTTAGATTAAGATATTATACAGTAGATAAATTATCTGCTAATAATTAACATTTCAAGATGTTATTTTAATGCTACTACTTATAATATAATTACTACTTATAATATTATTATATTAATAATAATAATAATAATAATAATAATAATAATAATAATAATAATAATAATAAATTTGGAACAAAACATATCAATTATGTTTGCAACTACATCAAATTTAACAATAGTAGTACATTCTATATTTAAAACTTGAAATGGTGAGGAGGCAAGTTTTGACCAGTTTTTTTTGTCAGGCATTCTCCTTCTATTTCACAGGATGCGATATGCCAGTTTATTTTTGCTTCGTATTATTATATTTCAGATAAATCACATACAATTTACATTTAATCATAAACAATATACATACGAGTACACACAGAGTTCAAGTGTTTACCTTGGTAGATTCTGAGTAATCAGTCTGCTCAATGAAAACATTAAAAGTTTCATCCAGCACATTCTAGACATTAGTTAAAATTTGGTAATCAAATAATTCTTAAGCTTATTTAGAAGTGTTAAATATATGTTTAATTATTATCATGAGAATATCACAATGATAAATAAAAATTATAACTTTAAAATTTACTATTTACCTCTGAGAAGTTTAAGAGTTCAGCCTCTGCTGTAATATTACTTCTTTCATTAGCTACATTACACATTAAATTAAGTGAATGAATTTATTATTTCAAATTATTATGAAAATTAAGATATATAATTCACTTGTTCATTCAAAATTATTATCAATTGTTTCTGAAGAAGATAAAAAGGAAATTTGAGAAATAAAAGTTCCTTACAACTTAGTAATGCTTTCTTTAATTTAGGGTAACTCTTCTACAGAAATAATAATAATAATGTTGTCTCTCTGCTCTACTTAATTCATCTAATTATGGAATCGCTCTTAAAAAGGGGAACTCAACTCTTCTTCGTGTCTCACATCTTCTTTACATGGATGACCTGAAACTTTATGCAGACACTGAGAGTCATATGCGGCAACTAATAAACGTGACGGAGAAGTTCACTGACGACGACATCAAGATGAAATTCGGTTTGGATAAGTGCAGGAGAGTGGATATCATTCGGGGTCATATGCAAGTTATAAATTTGGAAACTAATAATGAACCAAAGATTACCTTCATGGAACCTCATGAAACTTACAAATACTTGGGTTTCCAACAGTCACTCCGAATCAAACACACTGTTACTAAGAACATACTAACAACTGAAGTGTGTAAACGATTGCATGAACTCTTAAAAACTCAACTCTCTGCTAGAAACCTTGTGCAGGCCATCAATTCATTTGTTATTCCAGTGCTGACATACTCCTTTGGCGTTATTAAATGGAGCAATACCGACCTCGACAACCTCCAGAGGACAATTCGAACCGCTATGACTCAACACCGAAAATATCATCCCCATTCAAGTACTGAGCGTTTTACCCTTCCAAGGTCGCAAGGAGGGCGAGGTATTGTAGATCTCATGAAACTACACAGCTCTCAAAATGCTTCACTCAGAAGATACTTCTTGGAACATTGTGGGAGAGTTCAGCAAGCAGTGAGCGCAGTTGATAATAACTATAGTCCTCTGAACTTGAAAAAGCTTGATTCGCCTGTTCAACCAATCATTGAAACGTAAGAGAAGATAACCTTATGGAAAGCGAAGGCACTGCATGGAAGGTACCCTCATGAGCTGAGTAAACCAGAAGTCGACATCTCTGCGTCGCACGCATGGCTCCAGCACGGGGATCTCTTTCCGGAGACAGAAGCCTTCATGATAGCTATCCAGGACCAAGTGGTACCAACACTGAATTACAGAAAACACATTCTGAGAGATTCTACCATTCATTCCGACTCGTGTAGAAGATGTGAGGTTGCAAGCGAAACTATCCAACACGTGACAAGTGGATGTAGCAGCCACGCACAGTTGGAATACAAAAAGAGGCATGATGAAGTGGCGAAGCAGGTCCACCAATTACTGGCATTGAGAACGGGCCTACTCGCCACTTCCGTGCCGTATTATAAAAATGTGCCTCAGAATGTGCTTGAAAGTAGTGAACACACACTCTACTGGGATCGCTCCATTATCACTGACAGACATGTCGGCGGCAATAGACCCGATATAACGTACATTGATAGAAACCAACAGCAAGTTTTCCTTATTGATATATCAATACCCAATACCCACAACATATCGGGAAAATATCAAGAGAAGATCCAGAAGTATACCCATGAAGTTGCAACTCAGTGGAACTTCAGTAAAGTGACAACTGTGCCTATAATAATATCAGCTATAGGCGTGATCCCGAAAATGACACTTCGGGCACTGGAGTGTCTTCACTTGGATGCCAGGAATGTATATAATATGCAAAAGTGTGTAATTTTGAATACATGCCGTATTGTCAGAAGCCATCTGAACCTTCAGTAAAACAACCACACACCTGGTCATCATTCCTGTGTGTGGCTGACATATCGACCTGTAGATACTGTGAATAATGTAAAATAATAAGAAGAAGAATATTTTTATTTTGTCATGGTGAATAGGGAATGGAAATTTTCATTTTTTTATACACCTACTTGAGATATGGCTTCATCTTGACCCAGTATATTTAATTTTGGGATAGCATGTTGTTGTAGTCTTTTTTTAAGTCTTTTAAAAACATTATTTTCTGAAAGTGATTGCCACAAACCCGTGCGCTGTTGCGATAGGAAGTAGGTCACTTCGGTGACACGCTGTAGCCCCCTTTTTCGACCTTAAAAAGAGTAGTGACCACTCAAGTTTGAAAAATATATTTTGAAAAAAATTTATTAAATACTTTCTTCTCAAAAAATTGCTGTTTCGAACACGTAATTTAATATTTCGAACATAAGTTTATTTGATAATCAATTTATACCTAAGTGTGTACTACATTTTAACAGATTTTTTAAAATTAATTTGATTCTCCACTTCAAATTATATTATTATTCTATCAATTTCTTCAAATTTCCCGTCGTCTAAAGCAAATTTAAAACACACACACACACACATTTTCACATCTTTTGGAAATCGGAAGAAACTAAACTTACAGTTTTTGGTACTATTTTTGCATGTCTTTACAGCACAAGACAAATGAGCACGTTTTGAAGTCATTTTTATCAGAGAAGATAGTACGACTTGAAGGAAATATTGAACACAAGCACTAAATTCAACAGATTCTAGATGCCGCACTATAGTGCGCTTCTCTTCTACCTCCCGCGCCTTCAGCCGCCATTCCACCGCTTAGACATTTACTTTCTTCGCGTGCGATTATATTGAGACCGTGTTAATTGTCGTATAAGCAACTTGTAAGTTTCATTGAGGAAGTCAGTTCCCATATCGCACGGTGCACATCGTTGATTAATCGCGCTCACCGCCGGTGACGATCAATGATCGGCGAAGGAACATGAAAAGTCGCGCATTGCTTTTTAATAGGACTTTAGGCCAATTAAACACACAAAAGGTCAAATGACGACGCTGCAACACGGAAGAAGGAAGAGGTCGGACCGATGTCGCTCGGGGAAATCTACAGCCCCCCCTCTCACTGAGGGCATCGAACGCCGTACGAATAGAAGCGAAAAATGCCGACTGTCCCTCATCAGAGGGAGGGCACGGTCACAATATATATCACATAATTTCCGTTATACATTGTATACTATAATTATAACTTTAAACAAAGAAAATACCTGTCATTCTTGCTCAAAACGAAAACAAAGTTTGAGACAAAATGTAAAAAATATATAATTTCTCCGTCTACATTGTTGCTAGGGTTGCCAGGTGTCCACTATTCGAACGGACAGTTCGCTTTTTTCACATTATATTCCTTTTTTGTTTTTCAAAATACTGGACATTTTTTATTTCAATTTTATTTATTTATTTTATGATAATATGGTTCGAAATCTAAAGCTGCACGGTCTAAGGGAATAAAATAGGAGAATCGCGTTTTCTATTTTTCCCCATAAGTTAGAATGACGCATCCATTAACATATTTATGGTCTTATGAGCCATATGTGGTTTACAAAACTTTCCAGTCGATGGTTTTAATACATCCGTGAATCACATGTGGGTCACAGACATTTACAACTTCTACAGCAAATATTTGCACGGAACTTGCATATTTTTCTTACCTTGCAATTACATAGTTTTTTTTATATCTCTCAACGTACTGAAATTTTTTAAAAAAAACTTTAAGCATAAATAATTGATCAAAGCTGAGCAGTCAAATAAAAATACTGATATCAATATAAAACTTAATTTAATTTTTTACATATTATTATAATATATTTGATGCTTTCAAATTTAAGTAGGTTTGAAGTGATTATTTTAATGTGTTAAAATGTATGTACCAAAATATATAATTAAACAGTAATTTCTTTAATTACTACTTATCTCTCACGCCGCGTGTCCGCTATTTTTTTTAAGCAGACCTGACAATCCTAACAGTTACACAAGTAAATATAAATGTTCAACGCCGGACTAATTGCATTAGAAATTCACAGATATCGGCAAACAGCTCGAAGTCCACGCTGCGCTTTGTGGACGAGAGAGAGAGGAGAGAGAGAGGGGAGAGAGAGAGGGGAGAGAGAGAGAGGGGAGAGAGAGAGGGGAGAGAGAGAGAGGGGAGAGAGAGAAAGAGGAGAGAGAGAGGAGAGAGAGGTCGTGCACGCGATATTCGAATTAAGCAACGACCGACTTCGTAGTTAATTTTTTAACAAGAAAACCGCTTGTAATATCAAAAGATCGTGAACTAAATGATACCGCCAGCCTGCAAAGCAGCAATTATGAATGAATCCATTGTCATCCGAATTTGTCAGATAAAGAAATGGAATTGACGAAACATTTTAAGGTACAAACGCGTATATTAAGATGTTTCAACATCTCACGTCTGATTATTGTCATAAGCCCGCGCGACCCGAAGACTCGTAAAACACCACAAAGGGCGCCAGCATCGCTCCTCCGAAGCCACCCTCCCACTCGCAACAAAGAGTTTTAAGACATCCCCCTCTGGGACTCCCGCTCCAAAAAGCAAAGAACCTTCGTTAAACCTCGCTAATCCTTAAAGACTAGCTGTAGTTCTTAACCCAGAGCTCCGGCTCCCAGCAGATATCTCCTTCCCCGACCACCCATCGTCAACAGAAGATAAACCACGACAACATATTGATACTCTCCGATTATGTGGGTCATCAACAACCCCAGAGAATATTCTAGAAGTAGCTAAGGAATCAGTAGCAGCACAGCGCAACACACACGTGACCAGAAGGCACTCACATGGCAGGGTAACACAGGGCAGAGATGCGAAGAGATGCTGTCGGAAATCCATCGTGAGAGGCGGTTTTTGATTTTCAACAAGAAAAGACGCATTTCTTTAAAAAAAGAAAACTTCGAGATCTGTGACTATTTGAAACTGCAACTACCATCTCCTCTGGCACCGGTGAAATATTTATAACTACTATCAAGCGAAGTAACCAAGTCAACAGTATTTATTCCGTTCTGCGGACGAATGACAAACGTCCGAAAAGCACTAGTCACGGTGAGCAACCTGCCGCGACATTTCGCGTGCATTTCGCCGGCTCTTCCGAGCAAGAAAACACACGGCACGAGAACGAGGGCCTTCAATCCAGTCTTCGGCGCGTGCTGCAGCCCCAGGAGCGATCCAGACGCGAGCCCACGGAATCCCTTGGGCTTGCCACGCCGCCCCTTCAGCGTCGTCACCTGGGGTGCGCGATTTGCACGCGAATTCAGGACGGCGACGAGCAATTCCATACAGCGAGGTAACACAAAATTTATCACCGCAGGTCTCTGTCCAGAATTAAAAGACAAACGTTAGTGCTCAATGCAGGGGATTGCGTAGACCATTAAATGTCCATGTAATCAAATAGTATCGTTTCGAATGAAAGTGCGCCCGCCATTCTGGGGGACAACATTTAAACAATCAATTGCTAGTGTTTTTTAAATTAAAAGGTTAAGAGCATTCGGATCATCCCGACCCAGAGCCACTCACCCCTCGAGATCTCGACAGGAAAAAAAGAAAGTTGGTGTATACCTGATCCATGATACTGTATCAAGGAAACGCATGATAATATAGACCCAACCAAAACCAGTCTTGCTCCTTTGTGTCGGCGATTGCTGGCAGTAGTTGCATCGTGAAGGTACCTTGTTGAATGCTATCTTCTCGGCGTAAGCGAAAACGCTGGTTAGAGGGGCCAGTCTAACGTCACGACGTATCCGGGAGATAAAGTTAGAAGGAGCATGCCTTCCAAGACGGCGTATAGAGCAATACTGGTTGAATGACTAAGGCGTTCATGTTGCAATCTTCATTGTTGTAACAAGTTGCCGATTGTTGACGGTTTTAGAAATGGGTTATGCATAATTTGTCTCTTAATTGAATATTCATTAAATACTTTTCATCCAACAACATATGTGTCCACAACCAAAAAACGCAAGAAATGGATAAATTTAATTTAACAATAAATTACTCCCACGGCCTCAAAAGCTTATATTTTGCAGACTCATTGTTGTACGTACATGTAACATAGCATTGTGGTTGAATAGAACGTTGTAGGCACATATATAATGAATACACCAAAACAGCATGTACCTAGAAACGGAGGCTGGATTCAGGAGGACAACTACCCCCTCCCAATGTTGGGACACATTTAAAAATATATATTTAGACGTTTCATTTCCCGGATCTTCAAATTTGTATGTCTGTGCTTGGCACGACATCCTTGAAAGGGCTCACGCCTACTGGCGACGTCCCAGCCTCGCGGCCATGGGTTAAGAGGGGACGTAGACGTCCCCACTCCGCGCCGTATTCCGGCCTTCTCAACCAGAGAAGTGAATTTTCTCATCGTCACACACCAACAAATGTACTGGGACATTGCTAGGAAATCGCACACTATACTCATGACTCAACCAGTAATCGCACCGCGGGCCGTGTGGAAAGCGAGCATGCTGACCAAGAGCGATCTTCAGATTCATATTATAAAATATTACCATACTTATGTATTTTAAGTACAAATTGTATCTCTATACAGGACTTGGGGCACTGGGAGTGCGCGCGAGTGGGTTAGACCCCTTCCCGTGCGCGATTCGCAACGTGTGAGGAATCGTTTGTTGCACCTCAGTCTTTGGTGAAGAACCGATCATTTCTTTTTTCATTCTAGATTCTAAAGCGAGCAAATACTGATTTTCAAATGAATGTGACTAATAACTTATTCTTATTTAATTTAATACCTTATTCACATAAACATACAAAAAGACCGAGGAAGAATCAAATGTAATTGTAGACTTTGGGTCAGAATTTACGGAACTAATTGAAAATGATCTTTTTAGAGAAAACGCCGAAGAACACCATACAGGTGAAATTTAATGTACATTTTTGTGTATATTAGTACAAAACCAAACAAAATGTGAGCTGTACTGAATTCCAATTATTCTTACCATCCGTAACTGCCATAACCTAAATTTAATGTAATGGTCTGAAAGCATATTTTATTGTAATGTACCATAGTTTAGAATTGCAATGTCCATAGTGTATTTTGATTAAATTATTTCCATTACAAATTTCCTAGCGTTTTTAATATTTCAAATGCCCGGAAATAGGCGCTTCTCACGAAACGTTTCGTAGGTCCGCGATGGGACAAAAATTAGCTTTTTTCAGCACTACTTGTAATCTATGGAAGCGTAGACGGCAAATGGAAAACTTTAGGGCGTTGTCCATGTAAAACGATTTTCTTTAACGGATCTTCAAAAGAAGAAATTTGTCAACGCTGCGAAACGTACGGTTTCAAAAAAGTCACTGAGCAGTTCTAGCGTCAGCAAAGTGTGTTCAAGTCCAAAAACTGCAACAATTGAAACTGCAACAAATGAACTATTACAATTTTTGAAAACTTGAGAAAGTAAAAATATACGAATGTCGTTGAAAGAAACCCTTTATTATGTTTTATTTTCTAAGGATTTTTTTGAAAAAAAGTGTTACGTCTACATAACGTAACGCGTCTCCACACTCTTTGGGGGCATTGAGCGCTTTGCGTTTGGAGTAATCCTCCGTTAGCTTAGTGCACTTAAGAGTAATCCTCAATTACTAGTATGTCCTGTCATGGCTCGTAATCAGATTTCGAGAAGACCGCCAGGTACCATCTCCGGGTACGCGCCTCGCGGCGGACAGATTTGGGAAGGAATACGGATAGGGCCAAGTTTTAGGACGTTTCACAGGGGGGTTGGACTAGCTCCTGTGGAGCAGGCAAACTTGTTTTGTGGTAAAAAATTTGACATGAGGTTCTACGGGAATCGAACCCGGAAACTTGGGGCAGAAAGGCAGGCGACTTCACCACTGAACCACGAGTTTCTCCTTTGTAAAGAAATATAGTCTCCTCCGGTTATAATGAACTTCCGGGCACTGACATTTTTGGGCCACTATATCCGGGGATATCAAAACTAAATCGAATTTCTCCACAATGATTGATTTTATTAATATGTAGATATACACAAAATACATTAACAGCAGGAACTGTAAATTTCAATATCTTTATCACTTGCATTATAGAGAACATATCCAGAAGTGCTTTTCTTGTCTTTTCTGTCTCGAACATGGTCAGTCATTATATACATCAAGTGTGTCTATTGGTATTTAAGAAGTGAATACCATCTATGATACAACTCTTAACATGTGTCAGAGTTCTTTTAAAATTCACAACATCTCGTTTGGGAGGTTATCCTGTATGTTTGCATAATTAACTGCAAAGCTGATATCTGGTGGGATCTTGGTTGACAAGTACAAAAGGCTTCCAACTTGATAACATTCTTGGTAAGGAAATTTGGTCACAAATGTTTCGTATGTATTACAACTTTCTTGATTTACAATAGGAGTTCTCACTGATTTAGCTGTTTTCATCTTGTATTGATTTATGACTTGTTCAGCATATCTTGCTTGATTCATGAATACTCCATCTCGATTTCGACTTATTTGCACACCAACGTACCAGGTAGATGGTTCACTGTCGTTTCACAATCCATACTCATTTTCTTGAATTTTGGAATTTTTATACTGTTTTCACCAATAATGCTTCCATCATCCACATGAATTGCAATCAAAAGTTTATTGTTAGAATTTATTGATTTGAACTCACATTGATCTGTTTGTAGTTGAACAAGACCCTCGGATTTAAGAAAATCGGCAAATTTTACCATTAACATCAATATCTTTTAGCAGACGAACGTAAATTTCTTCTTCCAAATGGCCATACTGAAAAGCAGATTTAATATGAAGGGTACTTATTTTCAATTGTCACACACAGTAATTGTCAACAGCATTCTTGGTTAATTTGTTTTGACAACGGAGCTGTAGATGTATTCATAGTCCAGACCTGCCTTTTGCTGACAACCGTGGGCCACAAGTGTAGCTTTACAACGACAATCTATCTTGACTTTAAAAAGCCATTGATTTGCATTTTTTTTTGGCCTATGGCTCAGTTTTCGTCTACTTAATCCCATGTATGATTCTGGGCACGGCAGCCTTTCTCTTCTTCTATGTCACTAATCCATTTTTTACCTTGATAACTCATAGTCTTCATAAGTAAGAAGTGAATCTTCAGCAATCATAGCCATCACAATCTTTATATCTACAAGGTCTTTGATTTAACAGAGGATTTGGTACGAAATCACCATCCGAAAGTACATACTTTACAGATCCTAGATCTTCACAGGAAGTTTCTTGATTCTCTTTGTTTTCATTTTCAAGGATATCTTCATCTTAGAAGTTGTTTATTTCCACAGTCTGTTAAGCAGTGGTTTTAAATTCTTTAGTATCAAGAGCTTTCACCACTCTTTAGATATAATTGATGAGTATCTTCATTCCAGATTATAAAACCGTGGTTTGAGTATCCCACAAATCTTCCTCTTTTGGCGCTCGGGTTCAGTTTCTTGAGAGGACCTAAAATATGGTATAAACCATTGAACCATAAATTTGAAGATGGAGCAAATCAGGTTTCTTCTTATACCCCTTCTCAGCAGGTGTAGTATCTACAGCTACTGTAGGAAATCTGTTTAGGAGATAACCAGCAGTTTGTATTGCTGTACCCAACATTTCACCAGGAAAATTACCATCTTCAAGCTCTAGTTTTATTTGCCAGGATGTAGTTCATTCTCCGAGGTACCGTTTAACTGTGGGGAATGGGGAATGGACTAATCCAATTGGATCCCTTTCTACTTGCACCACTCCTCAAAATCACTTGAACGGATTTTACCACCATTGCCCATTCTAGTTTTCGACTCTTATAGTTGTTTGTTATCTTCTGTTATAACTGTATAGTTGTTTCTGTTATAGTTTCAATGGGTGAGATTGTGCTCTCAGAACGACTAACTACGAATAATGAAAAAAAGGTTCACTTTCCAGTAGAAAGTGCCGTTAACTCATTAATGCTGGGTTTTCCGAAAGGCATTGATATGCAACTAGATTTCGAAATCAAGTTCTTGGAGTATGACAAGCTGTAATTTGCCTTCGAAAGATAATTAATTTTTACTTTGGGATCCGAGGAAAAAAGCTTTAAAGTATTTCATAATTTAGAGTTCTCAGTTTGCTGTCAATGGCATACAGTATGGATAATATAGCATTCTCAAACATTATGCAATGATTTTGGCCCCTTTTTTTAATATCTTCAGAAACCAGTGTCTATTTTTCTGATTGTAATTACTAAGGCATTCCCATTGTTAATATATTTTGGTTTGCCATTCTGAATATTACATATTTATCCATCCCCTTAACCTTTTAGTAGACTATCTAAATTTCTCTTTATTGCTATGGTTTTTGTTTTATGGTGGTGGCACCTGGCGGTGACATTGGTCGTTGCGGGTCTAGTGAAAATAAAATGATACAAAATGATTTTAAAAAATGCATCCGATGTATCAAATTGGCATTAATTTAGAGGTTCTTTTTGCACAAGAAAATAAGAAACATCACATGAAAATGAAAGTAAAGTAGAACATTTGTTGTACAATAATTTGTATTATAAAATTTGTACCAACACTAAAATGAAGTGCTACTTTGCACTTTTGGCACACGAATCTTGTGTGTTGGTAAGAATCTATTTTAACAAGGTTTATGTCAGCATCGTTTTTTACTTCCGGTTGCACTCAACACCTAGGGGGGCTTTCATCATGGAAGACTTGGAGGCGCTTTTTCTTAACATAAAAACAGCAGTAAACTTCTCGTATGACCTTCAAAAGTCGCGGGACGTAAACGGCATTTTCACTGATTCATTACAAGGCAGGATTTATGCAGGATATTTTATTAAGGATTTGAATTCACTTTATATAAATTTTCTTTGGCAGTTACACTCCCACATCAAAAAACCAATTTCAAACACATCATAATGTCTTCAACAGTTTTCAATGGCTTCACCAGAGATATATCCTGCTGTTTCCAATTACTGAATTTCTACGGTAAATTTTATAAAATTTATTTTAATAACATTTTATATATTTTAATATATGGAAAAAGTACATGGAAAAAGTATGCACAGTGCTAAGCAACTTAAAGAATCTCCTCGAGTAGCTGGGGAGCACTCATCGCTTGGAACGATGGCTCTTGCGACACACGGAGTTCGACAGCTTACGATTTTAACTGGCGTCAGCACCATCGCACTCGTCGAAGCGTAATGCGTTTGTCCGAGGCAGCTGTGTGCGTGCGCTTGTGCTTGGCAGATTACGTGATTGGATAAACCCTAAACGCACACGCTGCAGTGAACAGCTCGCTCTCCTGTGTGCGCGCTTACAAGCCTCGCAACACGTCGATAATCTACTGCTTTTCTCCAGTGTGTGTGCGCATGTGGATAGAAAGAACTGCTTTCCTGCTGAATGTCTTACAGCACATGTCGCAGCTAAAAGGCCGTTCTCCCGTGTGCGTGCGCATATGAGAAGCGAGGGATGATTTCTTGCTGAATTCCTCACCGCACACGCTGCAACTATATGGGCGTTCTCCCGTGTGAGTGCGGATGTGAATGATAAGATTAGATTTCACGCTGAATGCCTTACCGCACACGCTGCAACTGTGTGGGCGTTCTCCCGTGTGAGTGCGGATGTGAATGATAAGATTAGATTTCAAGCTGAATGCCTTACCGCACACGATGCAACTGTGTGGGCGTTCTCCCGTGTGAGTCCGGTTGTGTTTAACGAGTGTATATTTCTGGCTGAATGCCTTCCCGCACACGCTGCAACTGTGTGGGCGTTCTCCCGTGTGCGTGCGCATATGGGTGGCGAGGTTTGCTTTCTGGTTGAATCCCTTCCCGCACACGCTGCAAATGTGTGGGCGTTCTCCCGTGTGCGTGCGCATATGAGTAGCGAGGGATGATTTCTGGCTGAATCCCTTCCCGCACACGCTGCAACTGTGTGGGCGTTCTCCCGTGTGAGTACGATTGTGAATGAGGAGTTTACATTTGTGGCTGAATGCCTTCCCGCACACGCTGCAACTGTGCGGGCTTCCTCCCGTGTGTATAAGCATATGGGTGGCGAGGCTTTTTTTCTCGTTGAATCCCTTCCCGCACACGCTGCAACTGTGTGGGCGTTCTCTCGTGTGAGTCCGGTTGTGATTAACGAGTGTAGCTTTCTGGCTGAATGCCTTCCCGCACACGCTGCAACTGTGTGGGCGTTCTCCCGTGTGCATGCGCATATGAGTATCGAGGGATGATTTCTGGCTGAATCCCTTCCCGCACACGATGCAACAGTGTGGGCGTTCTCCCGTGTGAGTACGATTGTGAATGAGGAGTTTAAATTTGTGGCTGAATGTCTTCCCGCACACGCTGCAACTGTGCGGGCTTTCTCCCGTGTGTATGTGCATATGGGTGGCGAGGTTTGCTTTCTGGTTGAATCCCTTCCCGCACACGCTGCAACTGTGTGGGCGTTCCTTCGTGTGAGTGCTTTTGTGAATGAGGAGTTTGGATTTCCTGCTGAATGCCTTCCCGCACACGCTGCAACTGTGCGGGCGTTCTCCCGTGTGCGTGCGCACATGAGTGACGAGGTTTGATTTACGGCTGAATTCCTTACCGCACACGCTGCAACTATGTGGGCGTTCTCCCGTGTGAGTACGATTGTGAATGAGAAGTTTACATTTGTGGCTGAATGCCTTCCCGCACACGCTGCAACTGTGCGGGCGTTCTCCCGTGTGTATGTGCATATGGGTGGCGAGGTTTTTTTTCTCGTTGAATCCCTTCCCACACACGCTGCAACTGTGTGGGCTTTCTCCCGTGTGAGTGCGGTTGTGAATGAGGAGTTTAGACTTCTCGCTAAATCCCTTACCGCACACGTTGCAACTGTGTGGGCGTTCTCTCGTGTGCGTGCGCATATGAGTAGCGAGGGATGATTTCTGGCTGAATCCTTTACCGCACACGCTGCAACTGTGTGGGCGTTTTCCCGTGTGAGTACGATTGTGAATGAGGAGTTTGGATTTCTTGCTGAATACCTTCCCGCACACGCTGCAACTGTGCGGGCGTTCCCCCGTGTGCGTGCGCATATGAGTGACGAGGTTTGATTTATGGCTGAATGTCTTCCCGCACACGCTGCAGCTGTGCGGGAGTTCTCCGGTGTGCGTGCGCATGTGAGAGGCGAGGTGGTGTTTTAGATCGAATGCCTTCCCGCACACGTCGCAGCTGTACTGTCGATATCCCGTACGAGTGCGGTTGTGAATGACGACATTGGACTTCGATGTGTCTCCCATGGGCGCGTGCGTGATATGTTGGAGGCCTTCGGACGAAGTGAGAGTGGCAGGGCGCTCCTTGGGGGGCTTGACTCTCCTGAAGGTCCGCGTGCACCTGCAGCCCCGAGGGCGAAGCGCAAGTCTTCTCCTGCGGTCTCCTCCGCCGCGGCCCGCCGGCGTTCCGGGTCTCCTCGTCCTCCGCGCCTGCACAAACACAAAATTACTTCCCATTGGTCACTAGATCCTCACTATTCCACAGAAGCTACATCAATTTCTGCTGTTATGGCAAGAAACCGCCAAATGAATAACGATAGCATCTCTTTTTTATATTCTAAAACATTTCGCGACTATATTAGGATCAACTTAGCCGCCTGAAGAGGATACTACATCAAAGAATAAATCAAATTATTAAATGAGCGAATTTAATCTACACACAGTTCATTAAGACAACTGTTCTTTTGGCATTCTGCAAATGTAATAAATTAAAAACATTACTAAAAGTGGCTAAATTAAAGAAAAAAGAAAAAATGGAGCTGTTATTGAGAAAATGGCGTATAAGTGTTTCTCAATATGCGGAATTTTGAGTTAGTTTTCACACAAAACGGTTTTCGAAAAACTTCGTAGGACATTATTTAAACCACATGTACTCAAATACGTAAAAGACACGTAAAAATACAATTTTGTATTTTTTGAACAAAACATACAGCAATATGGAGGTTATGTCATTTCAAAGAGCTAGTTTAGAACAATCCCTACCAAATGATTAAAGAAAAAAATTTGGAGCCGTAGAAGAAAAAATCTGTTTTTTTCAATTTTTTAAAATTGCACAAACTGCTACGTTGCTCGAAATATTGCGCGAAAACTACTAAAATTTTTAAAAAAGTGTACACAACTTTAATGAAAGAACACGATATGGACAACAAATTTCATTTGGGGAAAAATCGCTATCTTTAATTTTGTAGTTTTCGGAAAACCCCAAAAATCCAAATTTTTCAAATTTATGATAATTCAGAGTTAATCGAAAAAATCAGACGTATCCCACACTAAACAATGAATTTTACTCTATTCTTATGAGAAATTTAAAGAAAAAATTTGGAGCTATTTTTGAAAAAAAAATTAGTAAGTCACAGGGGCTTTATGTAAAGAACCCGACAAAACTAATAAATGATTTTCAAAATCGCAGTTTCGACTCAAACTAAATAAACAAGGTTTCTTCAATTTAGAAAAAATCCTACGCACGGTTTAAGCCGTTGTTCACATACACCAGACAGACGGACGGACGTTTTGAAAAAAAAACTTTTTCGGTATCAGGAGACCCTCAAATGTGTATCCGATGAAATCTCGCAATCTATTTACCGAAGCATTACATAACTTTCCCTACACTACGTTTATTACTCCGAATATACGTACGTATACGGGAAAGCACAATTGGACAAAAAGCCAGTAAGGCTGCCTAAAAAAATTGCGTAAGACACACGTGGTAGAATGATTTTTTGGCTCGTAGGCCTGCGCCTCTCAGACAATAGCATTTACCCAACTTTCTGTTATCACGGACCGTCAATATGAGATTTTCTGTCCATAATGAGCCGTTTTCCGGCGCACGATTACATATCTCATTCTGAAGAAGTACCTTCATAAGGGCCAGTAAGTAAACCATTTTATACGACTCACGCAGTAAAAATGATTTCTTTTTTCCTCGTAAGATTGCGCCACGAGTCCTATCGGCTTCGTGTCGAAACTTTTCCTACTCGTAAACTAAAGGTTACTTTTACCTTTCGTATCATAAATAACTGGTGTAGTCGAGGATTATATAATTCGTTATTGCGATAGCGTTCGTTTCCTGCCAAATCGTTTCTAAAGCGGGCTTCCAAACGCTGGATTCAGTCTGGAGGGTCGCGACATTTGCGAGGAAGTGACTGCGGAGTCATTATCTAAAATTTACATTGGAAACGTGTCATAGAATAAAGGGGTAATTCCACCTCCCCCCAAAAAACCAAAATTCTATCTTGTATTGAACGCGTTTTGACAATCCTTAAACTTTATGAAATCGTATTAAATAAAAGGCGCGCTGCAAAATTTGTGAAGAAATTTCGAACTTTCCAAAATCTACGAAAAACTGGAACAGGAGTTTGCTCAAAGACAACGTTCAGTAGCGGACAACTCAAGTGCTAAATGAGAAGTAACTTTGGAACCTACCATTGATAGTCGCCATTCTTAAGACCCGATTTCCCACAAAAATCCTTAAAAATGCGCCACAAAATCTAAAACCTGCCCCAAACTGCAAAAATGTCGAAAAATAGACACAAAATTAGCGAAGAATAGCGACATGCTGGAGGCAGCCCCTTTACGGATTGCCCCCAACTAATATCCAATATTTTGACTGAAAATTGGATTGAAGTGCTCAGAAATGTAATGCACCTGTCTCGGTTTACGTGGGGACATGCCTATGTGCTGTGACATTGCAAAATAAATGAAACAACTTTCCCACTCACCTGAGGAACATGAAGCATCCTCCTGCTTCATAAAAGAATCTTCACAGCACAATCCAAGAGGATCCTGCAGCAAAAGGCAAAAGACGTTCTTTAGCACTTCAGAGCACTGAACTGAGAAACATGGAGGAACACACAAAGGGTACTAGTAGAGTTTTGCAATACGGGTGTATTTTTAATTTTTTTTCAAAATAATTTCCGCCACATTCGATGCCCCTTTCCACCCCCCGAAACCAATCCCTAAACCAGTTCTGCCAAGTTTCACTACGGAGTAAGGCACACTCGTTGTCCCAAGCCCTCGGAAGGTCCTCATCACTAGGAAACCGCATTCCTTTCGGCTTCATTTCCACATGCGGGAACAGTGCAAAGTCACAAGGAGCGAGGTCTGGGCTGCAAGGAGGCTGCTCAAGAAGTTTCAGTCCCGTAGTGGTCAAATACTCCGTGAAGGCTTCGGCGTGGTGAGCAAGAGCGTTGGCATGATGGAGGAACCAAGTGTCCATTCTTGAATTTGGCCGCAGGTTCTTCAACGATTGAATGACTTTTGGCAGGCACTTTTCAGCATACCACTTAGCTGTGACTGTCTTCTGTGTCTCCAAAACAAACACGCTCCACAATTCCACTCGATTCGAAAAATACAGCTATCAATTTCTTCTTTATACAGATCGAGATTTTCGGACAGCGACGGTGTCTCTTAATCATCACAAATCCGTTATTTTTTTTTTAGTCTTGGTAGGGACGTCATAATAGTATAGCCAAGCCTCGTCACCTGTCACGATGCGGTTTACATACCGAGATTGACCCTTAGAAAACCTTTTTAGCATCTCCCGGCACCAAGTCACACGTCGTGTCATCTGCTCTTCAGTGAATTGTGTGCGGCACCCAGAGAAAAAAAAGTTTCTCCACTTGCAAATGATCATGCAAAATTGAACAAATTGCTGGTGCATTAAGGTCTAAGGTATCCTCTATCTGCCTGTACGTCACTCGTCTGTCTTCGTCAAGCATTATACTCACAGCAGCAATGTTTTCCTCCGTAACTGATGTTCGTGGCTCGCTCTCTCAGCATGCTGCAAACTGAAATTTCCCCTTTGGAATTCTGTGTACCACCTGAATATTGTAGTTCGATGTGGACAAACATCTCCGAGTGCAAAAGTCATTTCTTCAAAGCACTGGTCTACGTTCAATCCACGCGCGAAGTTTTACCGCAAAACTGCCCGAATCTCCCTTCGCGACCACGAAGTCATAGCAAGCACGTAAACTGCCACTGTGACCGAGGAACTGAACTCGCACCCTGCGACAAGCAGCCTCCTGTGACTTACGGTTGCGTGCTATTGCAAAACTTTCCTAGTAGAATTGCCCTTGTGGCACCATCTACAATAAGGTACAGGAGTTAAATAGACAACACTGCACTCTGTGGTTAGAATGAGTACTACTTGAGCGTTGAAGCAACAGGCTTAAGAGCAAGGTACTCAATCAATTTGGACTTCCAATGAAAATATTAACCTTCGTAATATTACATATTCTGCTAACTTTGCGCCTATTTAAAAACAACAAAATAATTGGGGTTGGAGAGAATGGGTTAGCAATTATAAAAAAACAGGTTTGTTTATATTATTCATAAAAATGTATTCTGAAAACAATTTTACAAAATGTAATAGAGCAATACAACACAAGTACAGAAGAATAATCTGGTATTGCAAACCTTAATAATAATAATAATAATAATAATAATAATAATAATAATAATAATAATAATAATAATGTCTTTATTAATGGCGACGCTCAGGCCATAGGGCCTGCTCTTCCGCCTAACCACTGAATTTACATACATTCAGAGTAGTAACATTTTAAGAGGGGAGGACTAACTGTACATTTACGTAACATTACATCATTACATTACTATGAATTTCATACACTTTACATTATTTAAACAACTCTCGACGTTCACAATGAATCCGTGTTCATGCAATTATTATTTATCTCCAACTTTTCAATTTACAACACAAAACATACATCTTTTTATGTGGAACAATTGGCATAAATGATCTTATATCAAAAAACAATGACTTGCACGTCGATCCGTTGTACTTTTTCCTAAGCAAATTTTTTTGTCTGCAAAACTACTAATACACCAAATAATCATAGTAAAAATGGATTGTCTCAAAATGCAAAAATATTTGGTACCTCCTCTATCCAATCCCACCTTCTGACGTTATTCACACATCTCTGTCAAGTAAATTATGGAATCAAACACAATTCATCACAATTCACTTGTAAGGAAAATGCAATCTATGAGCATATTTGCACTTTGTGAAAATTCATGTCGAATAGTTTAGTAAATGATCATTTAAACAGACCTGCTTTTTACCTAAGTATCACAAAACAAATATTTGGAATTTTTATGGATATCATAGCACAAACATATTGGTTTCTACATTTTATTAAGCCTGATTAGATGTGGTTTTTAAATTTGTAATTACCGAATTACGTACGCCTACAAAGCTCATTATTTTGGCACCACCATAAAATAATATTACAAATTTCCATGAGTTCCTTCCACAATATTGTAGTCAGGGAAAGATATTCTAATATAATATTTACTCATGCACACACACACACACAGCTACATATTTGGAGTTTGTGGTACTTTATCCTCATCCAGATCTACAGCTCAGTTACGAAAAGATGCACATCCCAATAGGAATATAATTTGATAGTTTAAAACGCACGTTCTTTCTAATTCATCACTGGTATCCACCATGAGCAATGCGCAGGCAAGAGTTGGAGGCCTACATTCAGTAAGTATTGCAAATGAGAACGCAGTTTTTGGTCGAAAGTTGGTGACGAATTTTGTATAAAAGAAACTTTTATTAAGCTTAAAATACTACAACTCTTTTCCCTACTTATTTACGATCAGTGGTATTCCACAAAACTTATCTTCCTGAAGGGTATGTTCATGTAATTCAGTCCCTTTCTTCTCTGACTTCTCCAGCCCGGTCAATGGCTTGTAAAGCTCTTAAGTTGTCTCAAACGTACGCAATAACGCGATGGAAACGAATCGGGTTACGAACTACAACCAATACACTTGATTACAATAAACTAATTTGTTGTTTCAATTGGGCCGTTTGGCTAGCAAATGCAATTTCTTAAAGAATTTGATACAACATTCAAATGCAACAGGCAGCAATTTATATCCCACTCACCTCCTGTAACTCGTTATCATAACTCGAAATATTTCACTCCCCTCCTCGGCCCAGACGCCGATATGTGACGCAAATTTTCTCTCTATGGTGTCTTTACGGCGGTGGCGAATCCGTGATCTCAACACTTGATAACAAAGTGCAACTCCAAACATCGATCGCAAGCGAAATGTGACAAACTCGTTGCCACGTGCAACATCCTCTCCACCAGGAAGAAATGAAATTCGAGGTCTAAGCTCCCACCGCTTCCCCACGAGCAAATTTTCCAAGTAGCGTTCGAAATTACGCGTCAACCTTAAAATAGATGCCGCCACATGGAAACGACGCTAGCGAATCCTATAGTCTGTTCTCTCAAACATCGAGGTTCCCCTCCTATTGAATGAATATTCCTCCATCAACGAAATGAAAGACGCTGAGGTTGTCCACAAATGACGGCGTCTCCAGCAAGACTCTTTGTTGTATTGAAATCCACGCGCATCCTCACCAGTGGCTGGCAGAAGACGCTTCTCTCGGTGGCAAACCGTTTGGAAACCTTCAGCGCATGTACAATCTGTGTGATAAGGTCAGAGCTGTGTGATGCATTCATTCTCTTTGGTGTTTACAAATACCGCGCAAGGGTCACACGAACGCGGGGTATGCGAGTTTGAATTCCGAATTCTCTCTTGAGTAGCTATCGCAGCGCACAGGTTACATTACTCGTATTCTAAACATTTTAGGTGCCGATGACAATACTTATTAGAACACATTATAGAAATCGTACAACTCATAATAATGTTTGGGAAGAAAACCCCTAGTAATGCGGTTTTCGCCCATTCACTATATCGGAATTTGTATCAATCACATCGTTTGGAATTGCAAGGTTCACACTGACAAAATTAAAGAAAATAAATCGTTGGTGTGGCAGGATTCTCTCTCACATCTGCTACGAGTAGAACCAACTCAGGCTGCATTCGTGGCAAATGGATACAGAAAAAATCACTTCTGTAGGTGGCGAGATGATTGAATAAACGTGTAATTCAAACAATTGGCATCAATTTACCCGAAACGACAGAAATGTTCCTTCGAACCTTGTCGTTCAAAAGGGTCGAATTGGTAAAATTGGTAAATAGCATTGCTCAAGATTTCCAGTCTTGTTTTTTTAATTCCATCTTCTTCACCAGAAGTAACTGTAGCATGGATTAGGCTACTCTAATCTGTTCCGGCAAAACTGTCTAGGAAAGACCACCTCTACTTTGGTCTTCCAACTTTTCTTTTTCGTTTTGGAAGATAGTAATAAGCCTGCTTGGGCAATCATTCATTGTCGTCTATTTCCTTTCCTCTACATGTGATGATATGTCCTTGTAAGGTGGTAATTCCCAATTCTTCTCCTAGACATCTATTCTCACACAGTCCATCAATCTGCTGCCCTACATACACTCCTCGGGAATCGCATTCCCTGTGTGTTCATTCGTGTTTCCCCGGATGTTACCCTGTTTCGTATCCATACACGAGAGGAGCTACGGCCACTGTTTTATAGAGCTTTACTTTGGTTCCTTTTTCTGCTTACTTCCCAATGTTCTTTTCATGTCGGAGATAGCGTGAAATATAGATATTTTTGTTGACAATCGATGTCATTGAAATACGTTCCGTTGCGTTCTAAATCTTGGTACTTGGATACTTGTTGGATAGCGATGTTGTTTATCACCATCTTTGTTCGTATGGAACGCTTACCTCTAAAAGGCATACAGCGACATAAGGAACTTGCTAAGAAAATAGTACAAGTCTTAGAGGCGTTAGTTTACATATACGAATTTTTTCTTTCATATGTGCTTACCTTCTCTTCGACACTCCAAAGTCTTTCTTGGTCCTCATTGTGACTAACGAACACAGACACTGGGCGCTCCAACTCCTCCTGCACAAGAAGAAGAAAAAATTGAAACCAAACAGAAATTAAAAACCTCTGTTTAATCGTTTTAAAATGAAGTCGGGACTCTCAAAAAATAGCTAAATAAGATCAGTTTCAAAACCTCTTGTGTATCAACATAAGGTAAAATTCCCACAGTACTTTATAGCACTGTGCGGTCTATACTTTTTCACTCTGTTTTCGAAATATGTCAAAATTTAAAAAAGGTTTTTGTATCTCGATTTCCTTGCGCAAAACGTCAATAGGAATCCAGTCAAAATTGGAGGAAATACAATTTCTAACTATACAATGCTTTTGACTATTATAAATCAACCCACCAGAATATCTAAAAAAAGCAGTAGCGGCATTGATCAAATAATAATAGATTCAAATAATTGCAGCTATTCAATTGTTACATATAACACAGGAGTTAGTGACCAAATAGCATAAAGACGCTGACTGACAATTACACAAAAGTTATTAAGGAAACTTTACAGAGAAAGTTAAAGCTTCTCTCAGGAAAACTTAGACAAATTTAACTCATTAATAAGTTCAGGAAACTGGGGGGTTACAAAGCAACAGATACTAATTCCAAATTTAGCTTATTTATAAACATCTTCCCAAGCTATTTCAATACTTTTCCCACTAACACTGAAAAAACCACAAATCATGGAAAACAAAAGGAATCAAAACATCATGTGAAAGGAAACGAATCATGCATGAGACAATCCTTCACCACAAATGTAGCTCAGATTTCATTGCTTATTAAGAAACATACAAAACTATCTCGAAAAAAGTAATTAAACAGGACAAACTACTCAATCAAATGATCAATACAAAAAAGAAAACAAAAGCAATGTGCAAGATTGTGAAAAAACTCTAAAAACAGAAAAACTAAGAACATTGCTCTTCACTACAAAAATAATGTTCTGCGCAACACCCACACCCCAACACACCTACACACACAAACACACCTACACACACACAACAACCCCCCCACCCCCCCAACACACACACACACCCAAAACACACACACAAACACACCTACACACACACACACCCAAACACACACACCCAAAACACACACACAAACACACCTACACACACACAAACACACCACACACACGCAAAAAAACACACACACCAACACACACAAACCAACACACACCTACACACCCACAAAAACACCCCCCCACCCAAAACACACACACATACACCCCCCCACCCAAAACACACACACACACACACCCAAAACACACACACACACACACCCAAAACACACACACACACACACCCAAAACACACACACACACACACAAACCCAAAACACACACACACACACACCCAAAACACACACCCAACCCCCCCTCAAAACACACACACACACACACCCAGCCCCCCCTCAAAACACACACACACACCCAACCCCCCCTCAAAACACACACACACACACACCCAACCCCCCCTCAAAACACACACACCCAACCCCCCCTCAAAACACACACACACACACACACACACACACACCAACACACACACACACACCAACACACACACCCCCCACACACACACACACACACACCCAACACACACACCCACACCCACACACCCAAAACACACACACACACACACACACCCAAAACACACACACACACACACACCCAAAACACACACACACACACACCCAAAACACACACACACACACACACAAAACACACACACACACACAAAACACACACACACACAAAAAAATTTGAAACATTACCTGCAGAAATACAGAAAATCATAAATCAAACTAAAAACAAATTCTCTACACGACTGGATAATATTCCTTACACCCTCGTTAAAATACTGCAACAAACATAATAGAACCACACGCTCACTTTTGTAACCACTCTTTAATGACAGGTATCTTCCCAGAAATTCTCAAAAAAGCAAAAGTTAAGACACTATTCAAAAAAGGCAACACTCACAATCTCATTAACTACAGACCAATGTCCTTACTACCTAGATCTCAAAAATTCTAGAAACGCCTTTCATTGATAGAATCAAAAATTTTCTCAATTCAAATAACATATTCACAGAGGCCCAAAATGGATGCAGGTATGGAAAATGGAAATGGTAGATCTACAGACACAGCTATCTTCACCTTTCTAAATGAAATGCTTGTTGCTCCCCCATTGGTTTGTTTCTACACCTATCAAACGCATTCAACATTATTGATCATCACATACTGTAATCCAAACTTGAATCTTTGGGAATTAGAGGCATTGCACATCAATGGGTTAAATCTTACCTCTCAAATCGCTGTCAAGTAGTCACAATCAAGCATGTAAGAGAAAAAAAGATTTCTTCCCATTTTTCCCAACATAGAATGACAAATTATAGAGTGCCACAAGAATCAATCTGAGAGCCCAGCAAATACCCAATAAACTCTACAAAAATAAGCAAAAACACTCCTAAAGGCACTAGTAAATCAGTTCAAGGAAAATAAACTCATCATAAATGCCAGTAAAACAGTCTCCCTAAACTTTCGGAATACACTCACTTAAGAAAAGCCTCCAGCACAATTGATGATAAACACACCTGTAAAAATTGCCCCCAAAACAACTTTCCTTGGATTGACTATTCACGATGATCTAAAATGGAACTCCCACACCACACATCTAAACAACAAGATTACCAAGTCAAGTTATGCCACATACATCCTGAAATCAAATTCTGACTTAGATACACTGTAAATGAAGTACTTTGCAAATATTCACTCGCACCTAAAATAAGGAATAATATCCTGGGGAAATTTCCCAGAAAGTAATCACACATTCATCATCCAAAAACAAATATTGAGAACAATGACAAACCCAAACAAACACGAGTCCTGCAAAACACTGTTCCAAATATACAAATACAACCACTCCCATGCATGTACATATTTGAAATATTAATCTTCACAAAGAAGACACTTATGGAAAACAAGGATTCTCTTACCCTGAACACACAAGTTTCTAACTATAATACTAGACCAAAAAGAAATATTCATGTACCACACAGTGAAACTTCACTCTCTCAAAAAAAAAAAAAGTACCCTTATGAAGGCATTACACAATATAATAAACTTCCTAGCAAATTTAAAAGCTTAAACTCATGACACACATTCAAAATTAAAATGAAAGCTTTCCTGATAAACCACATCCTACAGTACAAAAGAATATATGCATCATAAATACTTATATACATCAACATAAACTAGTACTAATATTTTTTGCATTTTCAGTTGCATGTTTTCAAACCCTTTAAACAGGATGTTGGATGTAAAGGACGGACCCAGCCTAGGCACGCATATATGAAGAAATTTTTTTTAAAATTATTATCATTATTGATTTTTAACTTGTCTTCTTACAATATCATTATTAAATTATTATTAATTTATATTATAGCTTTTCATGATATTGTATTTAATATGAGAATTGAATTTTAAATTTACTTTATGTCTTGTATTTAATTATTAGAAATATCTGTATTGTGTATTGAACGATTATATACATATACTGACTTGTCATACACGACATATGCTTCCGTATGTGACAATTATATTATTATTATTTATTACTATTATCATGCGACACCCCCATTACCATGTATCAAAAAGATTGGATGGCAATGAATTCATGTATAGGATAATGATGGTTACAAAGCAATTACAAATATTCTTGCACACTGTGGCATCGCTAAAGCTTCAAACCATTTAAAAATTATTTTCGAATGTTAAAAATATATACTACACAAATTCTAAAGAATGGAAATAATTCAAGTACAGTGTGCTTCATCAAATTATTAAATACATTTAAAATGGAAAGCAAAAGCTTGTAGCAGATTAGGACTTCCAATATAGTCAGGAATATGAACTACTAATGCTGCTTCACTCTAATTTAGTTTTGTTGAGCTGTCCTGTTAGATTTGGTAAGTGTACAGCAGTCAGTGGGTGACTCTTTTGCTAGCAACATCACAGAATCAAATTGCTAATTTGTTCACTAACGTTAAATAGTTTTCTATTTCTCAGGAGAGAAAATGAATAATTTTCAAAAGTTGCCAACTGCACTTTGTTCAAACATACTTTTATTGATTTGGACATCTTTGTGCTTGCTTTTCAACAATGTGAATTTCAAGGGTAAAGAGAGATTCTAGAACTCAAGTGAATTTAAAAGATTTTGCTTCCCATACCCCACATGTCAATTCATGACAAATTTAATGATATCAAATGAAATACACAACATTTTCTCAAAAGAAGAACTGACAACACAGGTAAGAATGCATTAACAATTATTTTTAGATTGTTACACACAATCCTCAATGTAAAAATTCCCAATTATTTCACTGACAGGAAAAAAACTGTAGATCTAGTACAACAGAATAAATATTTAAATTAAATGTAGAAAAATTAAAAAATACCAGATGAAGGAATTTTGTCATAATTTTAATTGACCTAGTCACTTAGAAATACATTTCAAAAAAAAAGGATATGCAACTTCTTCAATAATTGTTGCATTGCACATCTGTGTAATTAACGAAAGAAAATATCTGTACTTACTTCATCTGAATCATGTTCTTTCTTTACTGAGCATGCGATTGCACTGGACTCAGCTTCTTCCTACGAATAACAAGTTTTCATTAGAAACGTGGCAGCAAAAAAACGAGAATTGACAATTCTACTACATTTGTGGTGACAAGCAGTATGCAGAATATTATCAGGTAAGTGTTCAAGGATCAGGAAAAAAAAGTGATTTGCTTATTATAATCCCCTAAATGTTACCTGATGTTGTAGTAAGCATAAAGTATTACCATTATAATAAAAAGACATCTCTTTGAACTAGGAATAGAGTGAACATACTGACCGATACGATAAGTTTCTTAAATCTTTATCACTACAATTCACCTCTTATGTCCATGGGGCATGTGTAGATCTAGTCTTCTTTTGGTTTGTTTCATGAATCATATACTCATGTTACAGGTACAATTAAAACTGAAGGTTGTTCGCCATCATTTGTTACCGATATAGACCGGTATTTGTAATTCAACGGTTAACACTAGAAATTGATTATAATTCAAAGATTGGGTCTATGGCTCTAAAGCAGAAGATAATTGTAAAAGCTTTGTTTCTCAGGACAACTTCTTACATATATTTCTGCGTTAGTAATTCCATGTGCTCATGATATTATCTTTATCCATTGTTACTTTAATTCATGAATCAAGTCCTTTCTTCCAAAAACAAAATTAGCTAAATCAAAATTTTGTGTTCGGAACTGTGATGAATTGAAAACCTCAATTATTTGTAAAATTAAGGCTTATAAGAGTATAACATGTAAAATTCAAATTTAACTTACTAAACATTTGTAAGCAGTAAATGCAAATTCTTATCAAGGATATGTTTTAGAGCTTATTGCTGCAAGTTAAGTATCCATTCGTTGCAAATGCCAAAACATTTGCAAAATTACTATTAAAAGATGCTTTTAGGAACTCCTAAATTTTTCTACAGTATTCATCTGAATCGTTAAACAATGGTAGGTCTGTCATAAATGCATTAGCTAGATATATTGCAACATTTTATAGACCAATAAAGTGTTCACCTCAAAGTGTAAATCAACCTCAATATCCCAGACGAGACACATTATAATATATCCTCTCTAAAGGTCTGAAACGTTGGCTATCTAGGAGTTTTTCACATATAGAACAACAACCATTAACTATTCCTAGAATTAATACTGTGGATGTGAATTCAAGAGCTATTCTCTACAAGGTTTCAAGCTGATGTCATTTTTTACTATATTCCATAATGCCTTTGTTTTGCTATTTGATTCAAAATATCCTGATCACGCTACATGCTCTTAGCCTGCCTGAATATTTAGCAATGATATGTATTTTTTGAAGTAGAGGTGGAATTCATGAGATACTTTATAATGCTTAGAAATAAAAAATTGTTTCTTTGCACATGATATTCTAATGCCTCATGTTACACAAGCATTGCTTTTTCATGAAATGTCCAATTTTCTTTTTAATGAGGAAAGCATATGATCAAATTAAATAAAAACATTCATAACAATGAATTATATTTATCATTTGCATCAACATTATTGCAACTCATATCTCATACTTCCAGCAATATGTGGACTACAAATTAATTAATTTTACTATGAGATATAACTCTTTATACACTTTATATATTCGGTCAATGTTCACATATCTTTTAATTGTATGAATTGGATTCATGTAGTCCTGGGTTGTAAGTCTTTAGTTGCAATTTTATAACTGCTACTAATTTTTGGTTTAGTATTATTTGCTCTGTTGCCTTCTGAGAATTAACTAATCCATGGCAGTACATTTATTTTACTATCTAAGTAGAAGTTTTAATTAAATTGAGACAACACTTACACGCAGAATTATACTAGAAACTCAATGTTATCATCACCACATACAATGCATTGAAAACCGAAATTGCTGACTTTGCTGAGACTTACCTTTAGAGTTTTTAATAAAAAGTAATAATCTAGTTTGCTTTATGGAAACCTGTAGATGCCGAAAAAGAATTTGGAGACGAGGTAGATGAGTCAATATATTTTTATCTGAATAAACCTTAACTTAATTTTTTCATATACTTTATTTAGTTAAATTATCAACAGAGGTAGGCTCAAATGATTTTGGGAGAAAATCTTCCTTCCTGTGAATTTGCAAATAGTTTCCAAGGCAAATCAGGTAATTTTTTGCTAATATCGCTTACTGTGCTACACTGCAAGAATCAATTTATTGGTACAAAAAGATGAAGAACGATAACTGTTTTAATATAGTTCTCAATGAGCTTAGCAAAATTTTCAAAGTGAAAATACATTTTACCAGAAACAAGAGACCATTTCAGCCTTTTCTCAATGGATCAACAGAAGCCAGGCAAAAAAAAACCTGATTGGGTTGGTATTGGACCACAAGCTGCAGTAGAATACGTAAAACAGGTATTACACAAATGATAACTAATGCATCAGTCATTGAAACTATTTTATAATATCTCTAAAGTGAAGGTGTTCAAGTAAGTATTGATCTTTGTAAAATATAAGTTTGCCATTGAGTACATACCATTGGCTTTGTAGAATAAATAAATATATAAAAATAAATTAAATATCATAGTTCAAACAAATATTGTTTTCCTCTTTGATGCCCAGTTTAGTTTCTACAGAAACTTTTATAGCAGAAAATCTATAACATCACTCAAACTCGCATATATATTTTAATTGTTTAAAAATGAAGTGTGCTTTAAAAATTAAAAAATGTTATAGTTATAAAAAGACAACAGTTACGATGAATATATGTTCCCAATGAACATGTCATTTTTCACATAACCACTGGTTTGTAAAAAATAGGCGAGGGAAGGCAATTGTGGAATTCTAGGCAGGCTTACAAAAATAACGATATTGGGACGAGGTTGGGTAATTACCTTACGTAGACTTACGTCTGGAAGCTAGAGGATGAATTTCCCACAATATAATGTTGTAGATCAGGTGAGAATGAACATTCACTAAAATATACCAAAGATTATAAAGAGGGATCACTAGGTTGCTTAAACCTAGGAGTGCCCACAACAGGTAGGCTCATGTCTGTGCCAGCAATGTGAAAGAGATGGATTTTTGGCAGGAGACTGCGAAGGACTGAAGTTGATGTGTTGTGCAAACTTGTTGCCGACTATGTTTTCCAGACAGGTTCATGTGGAGACCATGCCGGGCGAAGTGTTCTGCTGAGAAGAAATTCATTTCAAAAAGTGTAGCATTTGTCTCTCAGTTGCGGTTTTAATTGTTGGTTTGCGTGCTTAATCTCGCTGCATAGTGTTGGTCTGTTGAACCAGAAGGGCAGAGTCGAGAGTACAATGTTAGTGTTTTGGGCGGCACAATGTAATTTGTATACATGTTGTTCAGGTGTAAAGTTACCGCGAAAATTAATGTCATTCTGCCCTCCTATGATAATGACTGTGTCCTGCTTGGTCAGTGTCTTTGTGTGGGTGTCCAACTCTGCAGCAACGTCTGCAAACCCATTAGGTTTATAAGTTGATGAGACTGAGAAGTTGGAGGGTAACCTCCTACTGAGAATAGAGGAAAGATGGCGGCCATGGCTGTCAGCTAAAATAAGTACTTGTTTTTTAGGCTTAGTAGGAATGTCTGTTTTCAAGTGGGCTAGGATGCGCAGCTTTACGTGTTTTGGTTTTGACACGCTTCCTACCCTGTTTGCATTGGTTTGTGCATGTATTTGTTGATGGCGAAGAAGGGTTGTGTGGATCAGGAAGGCGAGGAAAATCTGTTTCATAATCTAAAACACTAAATTTGTTTTGTTCAAGTGAACTCAACCCTTTAAATTCATTGCTTTCATTCGTGCGCCTGAGAAATGGAAAGTAAACTGATATTTTTTATTTTGTTTTCTTTATTAGCGACATCACATTCATTTTTTAATTTTTCTATCGGGTCATCATAGTCAGTTTCTCAATTTTGAGCATTATCTGGATTTGATGTCGGAATTTGCTTTTAGAATGAAACTACCAGCTTTTTATAATAGTTGTGGAAATTTTATCAATTTTTCTTTTCAAGCTACAGATCTGTTTTCTCATTGTACATTTCTAATTTTACAAGTAGGTGATAATCCTAAACTGCATCATACTGAATCTAAGTTTCTCATTGTTTCTAAAGGGTCACTGCATTCATTATCTGAACTTCCATCATCTCTATCCTAGAAGAGGGGGGGAAAAAATCCGAGTAACATGTTGGACACAATGATTTTTCTGGTATGAGATTGACCAAGACATTTTTATTTTTGTAATAATAGGCCAAAGTTATTTCTATCGATCCTTTTGTTACTGTCTTTTTATGAATTTTGCAAGGATCTGAGCATGACTGGCCATAGAGATAATGAAATGCTTTTAAGTATAGTTTAACCTTAACAAAAACAACACTCTTTCTTCTCCACCAAAATCTTCAATTGACTTCATGTCCTTTGGAAAAACTCCATACACAGTTTTATGACGAACTTCACAGTAAGCTCATCTGTACAACACTGACACTCCATTTTGATCAATGGTCACACAACTGCACAAGAAGTCTGATTAACACAGAAACTGCGACACGTTTTCATGGAAAGGGTAGGCAACAATGAAGCCACCAACTCACACACACTTGAGAAGCTTTAGTGATCTTGAGACCGTGTTAATCCTTGGCTCATCGTGTCGGTTCTGTCTGAAGCACGAACCTCAGTTGCACATAAGAAGTACTCGATGACCATCTATCTCTGATGTAACGTTCAGAAATAATCAGCAAATTAACCATTTTAAATGTGAAAAAATTAACAAAATACTGAAGTTACTTTTTATAAACGTTTTTTTTTATTAACCCATTTAGCTTCTAACACCAAGATTACCTTATTTTTAATTACTAATAATTTTGATTTAAAGTAAAATAAGTAATATTAAAAATTATAAATGAGGGAATTTATTACTTAATAATAAATGGTTGCACTGTTATGTTTATTAATAATAAAGAGTAATTAAATATTTTCAAAGAGTTTAAAGTAGCTTTAAATAATATGATTACTGCCTGTCACTAGTTATTTCCAATGTATAAATGAAGCCTTATTTTGAATAAGATTACCATTTTTAAAACAATGTTTCGAGCTTAATCTAAAAGTTAAAATTTTACTGAAGTTAGGCATCATAACGATCTAGTACCTGTACAATTTTCAGGTTTTTATCTAGTACCCCAACAGAGATATTACAGTTCCAAATTTGGAAAAAATTGAAAATTCCAGTCTTTAAGTGGTAGGTTGCTTACCATTCATACTTTATATAAAGTAACTACACTGTTATGTGTAAGCGCACAGAAAAAATTACGGTTCTGGTTGAAACTGAAAATTAAAAACTTTTTTTCTCAAAAACGAAATTACTTCATTCACGTTTAATAGATTTGGTTGCATATATCTCCCAAATAGAAACACATATGGCCAGTAAATAATATTTCTATTTGTAGGCTGGAATACATTGAATCCAATGTCATTTATTCCAAAATGCCAGAATGACCCAGCGCTGAGTAATTTAGAGAAGAGTAAAAGCCTACAAATGAAAAAAATTTATGGACGACACAAAACAAAATTGGCCGCAATTTATAAAACCAAAATATTACTTTTTTAAAATTTAACACGTTTTTGAAAAACCCTAACATAAGGAAATTTATGTATGTAGTATGAATTTTTTTTGAGATGGCCGAGCTACCAATTTACTACATTCTGGAACACTTAAAATTAACTCCTCCCATAACCTAGGCCATAAGGTGAAAACAAGATGAAACGACACAGACAATTTAAACAACAGACTCACTCCTGACTCACTTTGAACCCAAGACGAACATTAAACAACATTCCTTATCCCTCCTGAATCCCATCCCATTCCTCTCCCTTTCCCCCACCCTCAAGCCCCCCAATCCCCGTCCCTGTACAGGGGAGAGAGGTCACAACACACCAGAAGACCAACCGACATAAGAAATATGGACGAGGACTCTCACTAGAGACGGGCGGACCACAAACACACACCCTAGATTCTGTTCTGTTCTATTGTTTTCAGTCATCAATCGATTGCTACAAATGTATCTATGAATAAAATTATTTTTGGTCTCAAGATAAATGTGCAATTATTCTGAGAAAATTGTTCACGGATGATTCCAGTAAATTTGATTCGTGGCATCAACATTCCTTGCCAAACATTTTCCACAATTATATTGAATCTTTCTTACTAAAAACAATATAAACAAAATAAAATATTTACCACTCCTTTCACCACGAAAAATGAATTATTTACTGCACTGTGACTAAATGTCATCTTCTTAAAAACCTCAAACCGGGCAGCACTAAACACAGCAAGGAAGAGTTCTAAGAGTGTGCAGTGCTTTTACACAATATCTATTGATTTTCACAAGAGAACTACCATTCAAACACCACAAATTTACCTCCATTTCATTACACACAATACACTTCAGTGTTTTCGTATTAGACTCATCAACACTAACATATTGCATCATTAGAACACTCTCTTAATGAATACACGAGTAGTTGACAACCAGTCACGGCTCGCCCTTTTAAAGTTCCAAGACCAGAACAATATCCTGTTCTTCCAAAAAGGCATTCATTGTGGTATTAAATGTCAATTATAGTTTTCACATTCACACGACATATATATCTACTTTATGACCAACATGTAGTCATGATATCTGTCAAACTTGATCATCCCCCTCTAATACAGCACGGTACAAAATGGATTACCAATCAACATTCAAAAAATGCAAATAACTCAGTAGAGTGTGGCTCATCAAATTATTACCAAAATTTAAAATGCTTATGAAAAGCAAAAGCTTGTAGCAGATTAGGACTTCCAATATAGTCAGGAATATGAACTACTAATGCTGCTTCACTCTAATTTAGTTTTGTTGAGCTGTCCTGTTAGATTTGGTAAGTGTAAAGCAGTCTGCGGTGGCTCTTTTGCTAGCAACATCACAGAATCAAATTGGTAAATTGTTCACTGACGTTAAATACTTTTCTATTTCTCAGGTGAGAAAATGAATAATTTTCAAATGTTGCTAACTGCCCTTTGTTGAAACATACTTTTATTCACTTTTACTTTTTTGGGCTTGCTTTTCAACAACGTGAATTTTAAGGGTAGGGAGAGATTCTAGAACTCCAGTGAATTTGAATGATTTTACTTCCCATACCCCACATGTCAATTTTTGACAAAACAAATTAAATAAAATAGAATACCCAACATTTTCTCAAAAGAAGTGCTGACAACATACGTGAGAATGCATTAACAATTAATTTTTGATTGTTAATCACAATCCTCAATGTATAAATTCCCAATTATTTCACTGACAGGAACAAGACTGTAGCTCTAGTAATTTTTAAAATTAAATGTAAAATAATGAAAAAAAGCAGATGAAGGAATTGTGTTATAATTTAAAATAACCTAATCACTTAAAAATACATTTCAAAAATAAGGATATGCAACTTCTCCAATAATTGTTGTATTGCACATCTGTGTAATTAATGAAATGAAAACAAACAAACATGCTATACTTACTTCATCTGAATCATGTTCTTTCTTTACTGAGCATGGGATTGCCCTGGATTCGGCTTCTTCCTACGAAAAACAAGTTTTCATTAGAAATGTGGCAGCTAAAAGATGAGAATTGACAATTCTACTAGACTTGTCATGAAGAGCAGTATGCAGACTATTATCAGATAAAATGTTGAAAAGTACCAGGAAAAAAAGGGATTTGGTTACTATAATCTCCTAAATGTAACCTATGTTGTAGTAAGCACTGAAGCATTACCATTAATAATGACAATATCTCTCTTTGAAATAGGAATATAGTGAACATACTGACCGATACAACATGTTTCTTAAATCTTTATCACTACAATTCAACCTCTTATGTCCATAGGGCAATTCTCCCGTATGGTTCATGCATAATATACTCATGTTACCGGTACATTTAAAACTGAAGAATGTTCGACATACTTTGTTCCCGATACAGAGCGATATTTGTGATTCAACTGTTAACACTAGATATTGATTTTAATGCAAAAATTGGGTCTATAGCTCTAATGCAGAAGATTACTGTAAAACCTTTGTTTCTTAGGACATCATCTTACATAGATTTCTCCATTAAATATTCCATGTGCTGATGATATAATCTTTATCATTTGTAACCTCTATTCTTGTATCTAGTCCCTTCTTCCAAAAAGAAAATCAAAAAATCAAAATTTTGTGTTTGGAACTCAAAATTCAAATTTAGCTTACTAAACTTATGTAAGCAGCAAATGTAAATTCTTCTCAAGGATATGTTTTTATTTTAATATCTAAATAAAAGTTTTAATTAAATTGAGACACAGCCCTTTCCCCCAGAATTATACTAGAAGCTCAATGTTATTATCTCCACGAACAATGCATACAAAAGAGAAATTGTAGGCTTTGTTTACAGTTACCTTTACTTTTTCTAATAACATGTAATAATCTAGTTTGCTTTATGGAAACCTGAAGATGCAAAAGAAGATAATTTGGAGCAGCGGCTGATGTGTCAATATATTTTTAACTGAATAAATTTTAACTTGAATAATTTTCAATACTAGTAGACTCAAATGATTTTGGGAGGAATTGAAAAGAAAATCTTCATTCCTGTGTATTTGCAAATTGTTTCCAATGCAATTCAGGTAATTATTTACTATTATCACTAATTGTGCTACACTGCAGAAATCAATTTATTGCTACAAGAAGATGAAGAACGATAACCGTTTTAATATTACACAAATTACACATTACACAAATGTGTAATTACGCATTACACAAATGAAAACTAACGCATCAATCAGTGAATTTATTATATATTATTCTCTAAAGTAAAGGTATACAAGTAATAGTATTCTTTATAAGAAGGTCTCAAAAGACAACAAATTTGTAACCTGTACTGAATGTGATATAAAATCTGTGATAACCCGGGAGTGACTTTATGCACTGTGGCAATAAACTTCACACCTTTCAATAGATAGGCTCTTTTTCTTTTCCATTTATTACAGTAACACTACGTCAATACTTTTAATTTCGGTTGAGTTTACTTCATTTTTTCAATTTATTTTTGTAACTAGATGTTTTATTTAAGTTGATATCACATACTTAAATCTTTGTTAAATATTTTTATCTTTCTTATAATATAATCTTACCATTAGGTACATCCCGTTGGCTTTGTAAAATAAATAAATATATAAAAATTAATTAAACATCACTGTTGAAACCAATATTATTTTCTTTTTGGATGCCCAGTATGGTTTCTACAGTAACTTTTATAGTAGAAAATCTTTAACTTCACAATAACTCGCATATATATATTGAAATTGTTTAAAAATGAAATGTGTTGTAAAAAATGCACATTTGATACATATTATTTTTAATTAGCCATTTTACTGACACTTGGTGAATACAATTCCTACACAAAACGTTATGGTTATAAAAATACAACAGTTTTGGATGAAGATATATTCCCCCAATGAACAAGTCATTATTCACAAAACCACTAGTAGGTAAAAAAGAGGCGAGGCAATTGTGGAATTCAAGGCACGATAAAGACTGGCTTACAAAAATCACGATGTTGGGACTTCATTATTATTCGTTCTATTACCTTCTGTAACCTCAAGTCTGGAAGCTACAGGGTGAATTTCCCAGAATAAAATGGACTAGCTCAGGGGGGAATGAACATTCACTAAGATATACTGAATAATGAAGATGGAACATAAGCTTGCTGAAACCTGGGAGTGTCCCGAACAGCTACACTAATAGCAGTGCCCAGCAATGCATCTCTCAGATATAGCTGACATTTTTGTGAAGGCATATGATCCGAAGCTCTATTTACTGAAATATGTATTTTATTTAGGTTGTATATGTCCTCCAATGCAACTGTTAAATGTAATTTCACATTTTTCACAAAAATATTTTGAAAAATTAGGTCTTTTTTCCATTTTGCCAAGTTTGCATATTTCACTACAAACATTTCCTGCACATCCTTCTCGTTGGGAAGAAATTGTGACAATCAATCCCAGATAAGACAAATGATTACATTTTCTGAATAGGCACTTGTCTTAGGCACGGTTGAAAGTAATGACACGCTGAGTACCACTCAGGCCAGGAGCTCACAATACACTGCAGTCAGCAAACATAACCTATCTGAGATAACACGCAGCCCAATTGATCATGATCAGCGACAGGAGGAATACAGAAGACCACATGTTCTCTGAATACGTAAAATATCAGACAAGTAATGAATCACAATAATACAGAAACATATAATTATTCTAGCTTGGATTTCACAGATTTATTGTCCGCACTCTTGGATTAAATACGGAATTAAAAAACTCGCTGCAGATGCAAATAAAGGTTCATTATTTTAAGCTAGCTAAAGGAACTAATTTCAATTGCTCTTCTTGCTTACTTATTTCTACCTAAAACAACTAGTACTCTTCACAAAAGACAAAGTCATCACATTCCATGAGACAAACTATATAATTAACAAACACATAGTATATTGGTGACATAGTATATAGTAACATAATATATATTACAAACTATACAATAAAAAAAACCATATATTGCAACTTACAACACAATTCCTGTTGCATTCCTCCTTAATTACGACTTTTTCTTCTGTAACCTTGAACACAGTGAAAACAAAATTAGTACTAACATTGAAAGGAAACTTATTGTAGCGCCCGAATCATAATTATTTGTAGCAACACAAATCATAAAACACATTAAAATTAAACTTGGTTGATTAAAATTGCACTACAGATATTGAATACAATTTGTCAAAATTTTTTTGACACATAAACTGTTCATAAATTTTCACACAACACGCTTTATTAGTAAATCAAATTTAGAGAATCTACTTACATCTTCGACTTTTATGACATTTTCCGATAAGATAAAAATCCCTTCCATTTTGAAATCAACAAATAATAATCGATAATAACAAATAATAAGAAAGCGAGCTAGGGCACGGCCAAGACGCACACCCCGCTCAACTAATATTTCGTTTTTTCTTGGCACACGAGGGCCAGCAAATACTATAGCACAGTATAACCGGTATGTTCACTCGCGGCAAATCCCATTGAAAAGTTTTTTTGGTGACGTAACGTCCGCCATTTTCTTGGTATATCATCCAACGCGCGAAATACAAACGAGCCCGAATCATGGCAACCAGGGCAGTCCCAGAGCGCCTGCTGCGGCTGCAATTCTGCCATCGCCTAAACAGGTTAGAGACCTTCGCACGAGAGCAGCACTACAGCTCGATTAGCTTACCAAATGATCCGAATAATTTGAATTACGATGTCACAAATAGTCGTGCATGTTCAGAAAAATCTGTATATGCTGACAAGGTAATTGGAAAATGTTCTACGAAATTGTAGATTATGTTAAAAACTGTTATGTTAAAACAGAAAAATATTTAAGGACATTTTCTCTTGCACAAAAGGGGCAGGGTTGTAGCTTAGGTTTAAGGTGCTCGGATTATAGAAAAAATGTGACAACACTACGAAACGCGAAGTGTAAGCATTTTTGAATACTCTATGTGTTTTTTGAATTGTTTATGATTTCTTTTTATTTTCGACTGCTTATAGTTATATGAAACTAGCATATGAGAAAAAAATTGAAGTAGAAATTTTTCGTAGGATGGGAATGTTGCGATTTCTATGGATTGCACTGAAATTATTTTGGTGAATCTTGCAAAGTTGAAGCTATTAAGGTTCTGGAGAATGAGTAGGAAGATGCGCCATTGTCAGCCACTGCGCCCCGAAAGCGGTTGCGCAGTTTGGAGGTGGAGGGCATTGCGCCGCGGGCGACATCAATTAGAAAATTTTATAGCGTTTTCAATTATTTATCTAAAAATTATATTTCAATTGTTCTAAATTATACTGTTCTTTCGATGTGCAAATATACTTGTATTTTTATTAAATAATGTATCAACTATTCAGAAATATATATATTTTTGGGGGGGGGTGAAAAACATAAAGTTTTGCCCCGGCTGACACCAACTGAAGCTACGCCTCTCCCAGAGTCATGTAATATTTACTCCTCTTGGCTCCGACCGACCAGCTGAAACGCAGGCAAGATAGAAGCGACCGGCACAAGGGCCAAATCGGCGCGGCCGGGTGAAATAACCGTTCCAGCGTAGCCTCCCACATCCCCGTCTCCCAACGTCTAGCCCCCATCCACTTCATCCTTCAGCAAAACTATTTCGAGTGATCACGTCCTACGAACCTTACCAGAATGCACAAAGTAAGAAATTATAATACGTGACACTGTTTTAAGCTAGCTGGTAGAATTTTAAATTAGCAAGTTTCAAATCAAAATGTTAATGCATGTTAACAGGAAATATATTTTGGAAATAAGAAGTCGTTAAAGAGGAATACTTCAAATATTTAACATTATTTATATAGATACATATTATAAAACTTTTAACTCAATAAATGAAAATATAAATAATATTTGAAGATACTTTGCATTTCAACTTATCATCCATTCTTTCATTTAATTATTATTTACATTAACCCCATGTTCTAAATTTTGAAACAGAATGAAATTGGGCACATCATATTTACATTTATTTGTATAAATTATTAAATTATAAAGAATGAAAAATAATGTAATTTTGCTCCACGACAAAAGATCTTGTCTATTACAAGAATGTGATAGTTAAAATTAAAAGTGGAGCAACAATATAGCACAATTTTCTAAATATACTTTTTAATAATAATATTTATTGTGTCACATATACAATTACAATCGTGTATGACGAGTCAATATGATGCCTTGGGTGGAGAGAGCGAAGTTATATTACTGTTCAGGAGCAAACAAGGGACCATCTCAGCATTTGCTCAAAGGACCAGGGAAACTGAACAAAACCTAATCGAGATGGGGTCATTGGCCTAGAAATACAATACTTGTTACAGTTAGATTAAGATATTATACAGTAGATAAATTATCTGCTAATAATTAACATTAATAATAATAATTACATTAACAATAATAATTACATTAACAATAATAATTACATTAACAATAATAATTACATTAATAATACATATCAATTATGTTTGCAACTACATCAAATTTTACAATAGTAGTACATTCTATATTTATAACTTGAAATGGTGAGGAGGCAAGTTTTGACCAGTTTCTTTTCTTCTTCTATTCTCCCTCTATTTCACAGGATCATTTTCAGCTTGAAACAGTTCATATGAAACAGAAAGTCTAATGGAATAAGAAATTCTTATTTATTTATATTTTTTAAGGGAAATGTAATTTGAAAATTCCTTTACACTGTAGAACATGTTGTTAAGCAGGAAAGCTTTCAATTTACTTTTAAATGTATGAATTGTGTTTATGTCTTTGATATCATTGCCTAGTTTGTTGTAAAGTGTAATGCCCTCTATTAGGGTACTTTTTTGATAAAGTGTAGTTTCAGAGTGGGGAACATGTAGGTTATCCTTTTGACGGGTGTTGTAGTTATGTACATCAGAATTTAAAGTAAAAGTGTCTTTGTTTTCCATGAGAATTTTCTTTGTGAAGACCACTATTTCAAATATGTACATGCATGGTAGAGGAAGAATCCTTAGTTTATTAAACAAGGGTTTGCAAGACTCCAGCTTATGAGTGCTGGTCATTGTTCGCAGTATTCTTTTTTGGATAATAAATGTGCGAGTGCTTTCAGGGGCATTTCCCCAGAATATTATTCCATATTTTAAGTGTGAGTGCACATTTGCAAAATACATTGTTCGAAGTGTCTCAATGTTGGAGCTTGACCTGAGGATGTATAGGGCATAGCAAGATTTGCTAAGCTTCTTGTTAAGATTTGATATGTGAGTGTTCCATTTTAGGTTTTCTTGAATTGTTAGCCCGAGGAAGGTAGTTTCATGAGATATTGTTACAGGGTTATTGTTTATGAGCAAATGCTGTGAGAGTTTGTCTTTACATCGAGGATTCATGAAATTTAGAGAGACTGTCTTGCTGGTGTTTATGATGAGTTTGTTGTCTTGAAACCATTTTACTAGTGCTTGCAAAGTTTTGTGAGTTTCTTTTTCTAATGATTGTTGTGCTTTTGCTTTGATGATGATGTTTGTGTCATCTGCAAACAAAATTATTTTGTTGTTCCTTAAAGCCAAAGGCATGTCATTTATGTATATAAGGAATAGTATTGGCCCAAGGATGGATCCTTGCGGGACTCCACAATTTATTATTTGAGGACAGGAGTAGTATGAGGAGATTTTGTTTTCTTTAGTGTGTTGGAGGGCAACTATTTGGCTAAGGTTTGATAAATATGATTTGATCCATTGGCCTGCAATGCCTCGAATCCCTAGCATTTCTAGCTTTCTTAAAAGTAACAGTTGTAATGAAGTATAATAATATTATAAAATATGTACTTCTCATATTTCAGCTATCTTGTGAAAACTCAACAAGCACATTAAAACACAAGACACTATTTCAATTTTGAAATGTAAACTGAAATCCTCTTTACAAGTAAAACTTACCATCTTGTTGCATTCATGGCTAATGACATGTTAGCAACAATGACTCCATACTGTAACTTTTACAGCTGTTGGGTAGCTGGTTCATTCCTACAATGAATGGATGGAAGAGAAGGGAGGTTGTGAAAATATCGATTAAATCATTTCGTTAATTGGGCAAAAAATTAATTTATTCCTGACATTGGCTGCCAGGAAAGTTACACGTTGCAAGAGTGCGACAAAGATTGCCTACCAACTTTGCGCAATGAGCTCATAGTTCTAAAAGCTAGGAAGGAACATCTTAACACTAACATTGGGGGTTTTGTCTACAATAATTAAATAAAACTGCCGTAGCGCGGCAACGCTGAAACTTTCGCCGGACTACCCAGCGAAGGAACCCCGTGACGTAATCAGGGGTAGAGAGTTCATTTTCGGTTAAATACCGCATTATCACCGCTGTTTGTCGGCGCCTCCGCAGACCGGCTGGATGGCTGTCCTCGTCTCGTGATTCACCTTCGCTCTGGTGAGGGCTGACGGAGTGATGCGGTGACGGCAGGGCGGTGGTCAGGACACCGACTCCCCATTCGGTGCTGTGATGGCGGCATGGCTCGGTGTCGTCAAAGGGGGCGGGCTCAGTCAGCTCGAGAACACATGGGTGCCAGGCGGGCGTAATGCGGGCTTGAATGGGCCCGAGACGACAATAATGTTCCTCACTCCGAGTCTTATCTAAGAGCCACCTCTTTTCTCCTACAATTTTCCCCTAATAATGTTTTCCTCTACTCAGCTCCCGGCCGAGCTCGCCTCCGTTCCCCTCTCCCGAAAAAGTCTCAAGACCCGTGGCTTTGCCCCTTCCCTCACGGGGAGATGTCCCATAGGCCGAATCTATTTGCGTCGCAATTTTTTGTCACCCAATTGGGACGCACTGTTCCTGGAATTTTCCAGGGCGATCTCTCTCTCTCTAATTGTAGAAGCATCTCTTGCAGCTGCCCTGTCTGTCTCCGGGCCAAGGCGCGGGCGCTCCCCGAAGGGGGGTGGGGTGGGGAAAGGGGCAGCCCTGCGGATCGGCCCCCGCCGAAGGGGCGTGACGGGCGAGCGCCGGGCGGGCGGCTTGTCGTAAATGAGTCTGCTGCGGACGGCACCCAATTTGGCGGGCGCGCGGGGCGTTGAAAAGGATTCTTTGTGACAGCCCAGTCTGGCGACCTACTTTTTTCCGTAGAGAAAACTATCTTAATATCAACTTAGTATTATAAAATTTGGTGACGCCACAATACTTCTGAATAATATTCAACCAAATGTGTTGCCATTACAACAAAGCTCGAAAGTTTCTTCAGGTTTTAAAAACTGTAATCCTCACACTCATTTTTTTATCATTAGCTAAACATTAAAATAAGAATTACTCTTAATATTTAAATAATAATTAATACAGTGGATTAGATTTGTCCTGTAAAATTGAATACATTACGTATTCTCTGACTTATTAAAAATACTTTTTTCTCCTTTTTATAATTTTTGGGATGCTCTAATAATAATAATATAATAATATTTATTGAGTCACATATACAATTACAATCGTGTATGACGAGTCAATATGATGCCTTGGGTGGAGAGAGCGAAGTTATATTACTGTTCAGGAGCAAACAAGGGACCATCTCAGCATTTGCTCAAAGGACCAGGGAAACTGAACAAAACCTGATCGAGATGGGGTCATTGGCCTAGAAATACAATACTTATTACAGTTAGATTAAGATATTATACAGTAGATAAATTATCTGCCAATAATTAACATTAATAATAATAATTACATTAACAATAATAATTACATTAACAATAATAATTTCATTAACAATTATAATTACATTAACAATTATAATTACATTAATAATAATAATTACATTAATAATACATATCAATTATGTTTGCAACTACATCAAATTTTACAATAGTAGTACATTCTATATTTATAACTTGAAATGGTGAGGAGGCAAGTTTTGACCAGTTTTCTTCTTCTTCTATTCTCCTTTTATTTCACAGGATCATTTTCAGCTCGAAACAGTTCATATGAAACAGAAAGTCTAATGGAATAAGAAATTCTTATTTATTTATATTTTTTAAGGGAAATGTAATTTGAAAATTCCTTTACACTGTAGAACATGTTGTTAAGCAGGAAAGCCTTCAATTTACTTTTAAATGTATGAATTATGTTTATGTCTTTGATATCATTGCCTAGTTTGTTGTAAAGTGTAATGCCCTCTATTAGGGTACTTTTTTGATAAAGTGTAGTTTCAGAGTGGGGAACATGTAGGTTATCCTTTTGACGGGTGTTGTAGTTATGTACATCAGAATTTAAAGTAAAAGTGTCTTTGTTTTCCATGAGAATTTTCTTTGTGAAGACCACTATTTCAAATATGTACAAGCATGGTAGAGGAAGAATCCTTAGTTTATTAAACAAGGGTTTGCAAGACTCCAGCTTATGAGTGCTGGTCATTGTTCGCAGTATTCTTTTTTGGATAATAAATGTGCGAGTGCTTTCAGGGGCATTTCCCCAGAATATTATTCCATATTTTAGGTGTGAGTGCACATTTGCAAAATACATTGTTCGAAGTGTCTCAATGTTGGAGCTTGACCTGAGGGTGTATAGGGCATAGCAAGATTTGCTAAGCTTCTTGTTAAGATTTGATATGTGAGTGTTCCATTTTAGGTTTTCTTGAATTGTTAGTCCGAGGAAGGTAGTTTCATGAGAGATTGTTACAGGGTTATTGTTTATGAGCAAATGCTGTGAGAGTTTGTCTTTACATCGAGGATTCATGAAATTTAGAGAGACTCTCTTGCTGGTGTTTATGATGAGTTTGTTGTCTTGAAACCATTTTACTAGTGCTTGCAAAGTTTTGTGAGTTTCTTTTTCTAATGATTGTTGTGTTTTTGCTTTGATGATGATGTTTGTGTCATCTGCAAACAAAATTATTTTGTTGTTCCTTAAAGCCAAAGGCATGTCATTTATGTATATAAGGAATAGTATTGGCCCAAGGATGGATCCTTGCGGGACTCCACAATTTATTATTTGAGGACAGGAGTAGTATGAGGAGATTTTGTTTTCTTTAGTGTGTTGGAGGGCAACTATTTGTCTACGGTTTGATAAATATGATTTGATCCATTGGCCTGCAATGCCTCGAATCCCTAGCATTTCTAGTTTTCTTAAAAGTATATGATGGTCAATGATGTCAAAGGCTTTTGACAAATCTAAGAAAAGGCCAATGGGAATTTCCTTCTGATTTAGGGCAACAAGTATGTCATTTAAAAAGGAGAAGATGGCTGTGTCTGTGGATCTATTACTCCTGAAGCCATGTTGTGCATTTGTAAGGACATTATTTGCATTGAGAAACTGTTTAAGTCTATCATTGAAAAGTCTTTCCAGAATTTTTGAAAATCCTGATAACAGGGAAATAGGCCTGTAGTTCATTGGGTCATAACTATCGCCCTTTTTAAACAATGGTTTAATTTTTGCTGTTTTGAATATATCTGGAAATATGCCTGATTTTAGAGAGTAATTGCAGATGTGAGAGAGTGGTTGCACTATACATGGAGCACTGTGTTTAATAAGAAAATCTGGAATGTTGTCCATGCCTGCTGAGAATTTATTCTCCATTTGTCCAATGATTTTAAAAATTTCAGAGGGGGTTGTTTCATATAAAAATATGGAATTTACAATTTGTGTAATATTAGTGTTTGTTTGGTGTGTTCCATTGTTTAGAGAGTGTTGAGAGATTAACTTATTACTAATTTGTGAAAAGTGTTCATTGAATATATCAGCTATTTCTTGTGGGTCTTGTACAGTTTCGTTTTTGTAGTGGAGCTCTATGTTGTTGTTTTTATTATTAGTTGGTGCTGTTGTCTTTTTAATAATGTCCCACATGGCTTTTGTTTTATTACGTGCAATTGCAATGTACTTATCATTTGTTATAATTTTTGCTTGTTTGATTACTTTTTTTAGGATCGAATTATATGTTTTGTAATATGAAATGAAGTTTGAGTTACATTTGTTATTTATTAGTATTTTATACATGTTGCGTTTTCTTTCACATGACACTTTGATGCCTGTGGTAATCCATGATTTAGTTTTCTTATTTTGGATCTTTTTCAGTTTTTGAGGGAAAATGGCATTGAAATGTCTTAAGTATATATTTATGAATGAGTTAAACTTATCATTTGTATCAGTTGCTTTGTTTACTTCATTCCAGTTTTCAAATCTGAGCAAGTTTTGAAATTTTATTGTTTCCTTGGGAATAGTTACGGATTTCTTTGTAAGTTGTCTGTTCCGCGGTTTTTATTTCTGTTGGAAGTGTTAGGATCTGGGCAATGTGGTCACTGAAACCTGTATTAAATGTAGCAACAGAAAAACAATGGTTATTTGCATCTATTATTATTTGATCTATAGCAGTGCTACTATTTTTGGATATTCGTGTTGGTGTATTTATGGTTGTTTGTAAATTGTATGATTTTAGTAGGTCTTTGAATAGATTTTCATTACTGGATTGTGTGAGGCAATTTATATTGAAGTCACCACAAAGAATAGTTTTATACTGTCTCCGTTTTTGAAGTTTTGTTAGAATAACTTCCAGATTTTTTAAAAAGGTTTTCAAATTTCCAGCAGGGCTGCGATATGCGCATAATACCCATGTTTTTATTGTTGTTAAGTCGGTGATGGATACTTCAAAGTCTTTCTCTTTTACAAGATGAGTGTGATTTGTGTAGGGTACAAAACTAATTGTATTTTTAATAAAAATGCATGTCCCACCATATGCATGATGTGCATTGTTAATATTTCGACATGAGCTACTGGCTAGAGAGAAACCTGGTATATATGTGTTATCTAATTGTTCTTTAGTTAGCCAGTGTTCTGTGAAGCACAATACTGAGATGTGGTTGAGTTTCTCCTCAAGTAATATTTCTATATCAGTGAGTTTATTTTTCAGAGACTGTACATTTTGGTGAAGAATGTGCAAATAGTTTTTATTTTTGTGTATTGTTTGCTTTCCTGCCGATGTTTGATGCTACAGGTTATACACAGGAGTGGGTTTTCGGTTGCAGCGGAAATTATATGTACGGATGGGACAGGGAGTAGGAAGTGTGGAAGTAGATGAAGGGGCTGAAGAGAAGAAAGGTGAGGAGGTAGATGGAAAAAGTGGAGTGGGCAGGAGCGGTGTAGGAGTAGGAACTGGCGTAGGTAAAAGAGGACTGTGGGCAGGTGAGGGATGTGGAGTGGGCAGGAGAGATGTGGGAGTAGGAGAAGGAACTGGTGGAGGTAAGAGAGGACTGGATGGTGGTGAAAGATGTGGAGTGTGTAAGAGGGTTGTGGATGAAGAGGCAGAAGAATGGGTGGGAGATGGATGTGAGGTAGCAGGGGCAGGGGTTACCAGTAAGTGCGAGATGAGCATGGCTCCTAGTTTATGTTTTCCTATCTGGTTCATGTGGAGACCATGCCGAGTAAAATGTTTTCTTGAGAGGTTGTCAAGATCAACAAGTGTGATAGGTGTCCCTCTCAAGTGCTGTCTTATATGATGGTTTGCAATCTTAATTTCCTTGTTTATGGGCAGTGGTATGACACTAGATAGGGCACATCCGGTCCTTATTCAAATTCCATACGGTAGCCAATCAGAGTTCAGCGACGCCATATGCAACTGTACTACACCAGCTCGCTCAAGCGGAGAATCGGTGAACTACCTTTTCATTTTGAAATTGTTTCGCAAACGAGCCAGTTGGTTACCGTTGGATTCCTTCCTCGCCGATCTATCGTTGTATATACACGTGCTGTTCGTAGGGCTGTTAACGCCATATAGCAGTCAGTGATTTAAAGAAATGAAGTGATTTACTGCTGTTTGAAATCTGAAGCGTGCATTTTGGCTTCGAGAAGATGATGGGTGCGTAACAAATAGTGGAATTTTTTTAATGTTCATGTTCAGTTGCAAATACCTTGTTTGGACCAAGCGAGGTGACACCCACTGCAGCTATGGGTGTAATTGATAAGACTTTTTTAATAGAATATTACTAGAATATAGTTTTAATAGAATAAATTTTTTTAGTTTTAGTGGAATATATAGTTTGATGGGAGGCTATGATACCAGCTCTTTTTAATTTTCAGATCCTTGTACACAGGCAGCTTTTCAAACTGAAAATGGTAAGTCTCTTGTATGTTGTAAGATGCAAAAAGAAGCATGCTATTGAAAGCATAATGTATTGGCAATAATTTGTTGTTTATTAATACAGGTTCTAGTGCTGTTGAACATGCTGCTACAAGTGCAGCAGATGCTTATTCTAGCCTTGTGAAAGGTAAATATTTGCTATAATCTTTAAGAATCTCAATTATTACTTTGTTGCATTTATTGAAGATGGGATAGATTTCAAGTTTGTTTCCATTTTCAGATCTTTTTCACCCATGTGAGGTGTCACCTCAAGTTTTTATGGACGTTTCTCATGGTATGTTCCTTTCAATATACAGTTATTAGTGCCAATTGAGGGCAAATTATAGTAAATAAAAAACTCTTTTTGGTGATTACAGATCCTTGTACTTCTGGACAGGTCCAACAAGCCATTCTGGGAGATGAATCTGCGCCTTCGGTGTGTGGTAAGTGCAAGATATTCCTGTGCTTTCTAATTTCGTAATTATAGATTGTGAATTAAAAGAAACATCTTTCTTTTTGATACAGATTTGTTTTCAGAACATTCATTTGAGGACATAGTATCTTTCTTAACAGCATTTTTTGCTTTTCAGATCCTCTTCCAGAGATGGCTTCTGAAGCATGCATATTAGGCCCTACGAGTTTGACCCTAAGTGGCTTTAAAATTAATGTTCACTTTGAGGAGTCAGAACTCAGAGAGATAATATTAATGAATTATTGTAATGTGCAGTGAATGACTTGCTTCATTGTGCACAAAGTTTCTGAACATATCTCTTTTACGCTGACAGTTTATAAAGGTATGAACAACGAGAGTTTTAAAATCAGTGTGTATTCTGTCATTGGGTACAGATCCATTATATAAACTGTATTTCCCACATCTGATTTGGAAAGTTCTAATTAAATAAAATTTAAAGATAAAATTAATTCTGTAAAGCATGATCATTTTCTGAATTTTGGAATGCCTCTTGCTATGTTAAGACACTTTATTTGAATATTATGAATACAAAGGTTTTGAGTTTCAGAGGCTATTTTCATGCAATTTTAGAATTTCTTTAATGTCTATTATCTAGTCTGCAATTTGTTTATTTTTTATTAGTGTTAATTTTTATTATTAGCATTATATAAGTTGCTTATGTATTGTTATACTGTTCTGACAATAATAGTTTCTCATGACAAACACAATCTTGATTCAATTTATATTCTAGTATGTGTGTATCATTGTGTTTTGTTCAACGTCATGCCAATTACATTCTGGATTTGAATGCTGATCCTTATTGGATTGTGAATTGTTGTGAGTCGTGAATGCAATGCTTGATTCTATAGCTGTTATTAGGACATCTGCCCAGTTATCAGAAGGTCCCAGGCTTGGCTCCTGGTGCAATCAACTATTTGCACTTCGACAATCCAGTTTCAGAATTAAATTGTAGTGCATAAGCATTGATGGAATTCCACTATTTGTTAATCATTGTTTTAAAGGTGAATGTACTTTCACAGTGGATCCCATTATAAAAAAGCCACGCTCTGAACTGTGCATGTGTGAGATTAGCATGGGTAAATAAAATAATTTTGTCAAATATTTATTGACTAATGAAAAACATTTTTAGGTTGCAACTAGTAAAAGCGGTTCTTTCAAGGCATGCAGAGCATGCTAAAAGCTCAATTTTTTGCACTACTGCTAAAAGTGGGACAACGCTCAAATGTTCTGATAAACTTTGAAAGCAACAAAGAAAACAAAATACGTTCATGTGACCTAATCAGATAATATTGATCTTAATGTAACAGTACATAATTATGTAATTCATGTTCTTAATGGCTTAAGTAATTCGCAAAATAAAATGGCACTTTTACCCCTTGTATCGTAACTATTTCTTTTACCTGGGCAAATGTGCAGTAGTATTTTCATTTGTTTCTTTTCAATTCTGTTCTTATTGTTTATTCATAATGCTTGTAATAATGTTATATTCCAGAGTATTAATTTGGCATATCTACAAGCAAATACTAAAGTGGCAATTATGCAGGTGTACTGTTTATTACTTTCTGTAATTCAAAATTGTTATTACTAATGAAATTACGAAATTGTATAATATCAATATGCTCAATAAATACTAGATTTTAGTACTCTAATTTGACTTTTTTGTTCCATAAAATCCTTATAATTATTATTGTGAATTTTTTAATGAATTAAGGCGTGGAAATATGGGAGTGAAATTTTAAAGTTCTCGCGTCGCTGGTTTATTTCAAATTTACCGGTTACTTCTTCGCTATTGGCTGTCTGTTTACCCAATAGAAAAACATACAGTCCAATGTGGCGGCACCGGAAGTTGTGCAAATAAGGGTTTTCCTTTTAACATTGAGTGCCGTCTCTGATAATATACTCTTTGGTTTATGGGAATGTTGTCGTGCCAGGGGGGGCAGAGTGGTCATGATTACATTTGTGTGTTTGGCAGTCTCTTGTATTTTTGTTAAATGTTCCATTGTGTGAAAGTGACTGCCAGAATTAATGTCATTCTGCCCACCTATAATTATTACTGTGTCCTGTTGTGTAAAAGATCTAGTCTGAGTGTTTAAGTTCTCAATTACATGAGCCATCGTGGCATTAGGTTTAAAAATACCTGTAATTGAGAACTTTGACGGGAGTTTCTCTCTCACAATGGAGGAAAGGTTCCTACCATGGCTGTCAGCTAGAATCAAAATTTTACGTGAGTGAGAGAGAGTGCTATTTGTTGATTTAGTCTTGCCCGCTGAACTGTGTTTCTGTTGGGATTTTGAGGGCAGACTTTTAGTAAACGTGCGCCTATTGTTTACTGGTTGTCGTGGTAAGGTAGGTTTGGTGGTAAGAGGTGGAAAGGAGACAGGGTCAGAAAGGATCGAGAACCTGTTGAATGTGGGGGCGCAGTGTGGTGCCTGAGTGGTTCGTGGGTGGCTGGAAATGTGTGGATTTCTATTTTTCCTAGTTACGTGAGTCCACCCATCGGAGTATTGAACGACCTGCTCCAGTCTACTGATCTCATTTTTAATGTGATTAATATGCGCGTAGGCTTTCTTCAGGTCGGCGTTGAGTTGAGAAAGTGCGAAGTGTGCCTGTTCCATGTTCATGTTGATTTGTGTGTAATACAAGTTTTTTTTTATTAGTCTCTAAATGTACGAGTTTTCTTTTTTTAAATAAGTATTTCTAAGAGTGTAGTTTAGTGTTTTAGAGAGGGTAGTTGATAAAGTTACAATGTATTTTCGTGTACCGTACAAATATGCACTACACAATGTTGTACACTTCACTAAAGATTAAGAATGCACTGGTTACTTACCACACCTTGTACAACTAATTACTATAAAGGGACTTGAAGTCTTCAATAAAGTAACTTAAATGCTTATACACTAAAAACTACACTTCACACACTTATACTAAGCTAAAATAGTAATAAACACAAACACGCAAAGCAAAGATTGAGGTTAAGGTGGCGTCCACGTGTGGCGGCTGTGCACTCTGAATATACACACAATGCAAAGTTTACTAAACTGCTCAAAGTTAAATACTACTTTTATTCTCACTGATTAATTAAGTATTAAGAAAACTTCTGAACTGATTTGAACTCGAAGGAATAATGAAATACGTTTAAAATACTTAAAAATGTACGGAGCGAAATTTACGTCTACACTCACACGAATTGCATTTGCATCTTTTTATTAGTGCAACTGAGGCTTTTGGAATATCTGAGAAGATACATCTCTCCCTATGGAAATGTCTGGGTGAATTTGTAGCCATTAATTATATAAAAAGTGCCTAATTTTCAAGAAAAAATGCGCAAAAACTACTATTTTGAAAAACCGTACATGACCTTTTTTTCAAGATTATATTTAAAGAACAGATTTCATTGAGGAACAATTCATTATAGTAATTGTACGAAGAAGCCGAAAACAATTCTGAACTTTCGTAATTTTTGAAAAGTCAGGAATTGCAATGAAAATAAGACCTACACCATCCTTTCAAGCATCCTTTACGCTATCGATTTTTTAAAATATGTCTTCGGATCCGAAGGCAGAGTTGGATTTTAAAAAATGGAGCCATTTTTGAGAAAATTTTGGAGTTTTATGTGTAGTACCCCCGAAAACCACAATATACGTTTGAAATTCAGAAGGTCTAAAGTTCATTTAAATCATTCCGGGAATATCAATTTTGAAGAAAATCGGCTGACCGACGTAGGTGCCAGCTTTAACCACAGACGGGCGGTGTTTCACAGTCTACATTGCTTTTAGAGACCAACGATTTTTCGGGATCAAACCATGGATTCTGATTACACGCCTATATTAAATATAGGAACAATATTTATACACTTTTTCGTTACCAGGGCCGGGCACTAAAAGTTATTCGGCCTAAAATCCGCCGTTTTCCGGCGCACGATTGCAATTCTCCTTCTTGAAACGGGCGAGAGAGTAAAAAGATCGCGCAATTTTAGAAAAAATTATGTCTGACATAATTTAATTTAAAAATTGCACAAACGCCAATTAAAATTTGAAAAAGAACAATTTAAAATTATTTATTTGATTATCATTAGCTTTCTGTTCTTATACTTTTATGGGGAAGTAAACATTTCCAAACATTTAGAGAAAACCGTTTTAACTGTATATAAAAAACGGCCAACATGTGGACCAGCAGCACTTGAAAACTATTATTTTTTGGAAGAACTTCATGGAACATAATTTTAAAGTTTATTTTTATGAATATTCCAAATATGCAATAATTTTATCTGAATCACACATTCCGCCATATAATCATTTTGTTTCTAGTATTTGTAGTTTTAAAATTATGGTTAATAATTCTATGTGTAGAAAAGACGCATTCTTCCATACAACCTTTTCAAAAACCCATGAGGAAATTGACAACACGGACGGTCAAAATTAACTTCCCTGTAATTGGTCAATAATCCTTGTATAAATCCTGGTTTTACAATATATTTTTCAAAATTTTGAACAAATATGTTTTCCAAATTGCAGATGTAATAAACAAAGTGATTATGAGGCATATTTAGAGGTCCAAAAGTTGTAGCTTCATAGTTATAAGCTTTGTAAAAACAAAACATAGAGGCATCATCAAACTGTTCAGAAGGTGTAGTACAATGTTTGCAAGTAGTGCAACAATGTTTTGTTAAACATTTTTTCATTAAATACCCACAAATATATCTAACAGAATTATTTTCCATTAAGCCTAAATATCTATGATCAGTGTCATCTGATGTAAATCTTAATGTGGTTGATATCCAGCAAATTGTTTTCAAAATCCTCTTCACAGTTCTCCCCTCCACTGTTTAAAAAATTATTGCAAAGTAATTTCTTAAAAGATTTCACAAAGTTAACAAATGTTGGGTTAATGCAGTTACCTCCTACTTGCCTGATTTTCCCCCCAAAAAATTCCAAAGCATCCTGATTTAGCTTTCTTGTTGCAAGTGAAGTAATTCCCTTTGCACTTACCAAGGACCACAATTCTTTAACTGACGATATACTTACTTTCCAGCAAGTTGAAAATTTCATCCGATTAGTGATGTCTTGTCCTTCATTATAAACTTTTAATTGGTCAAATAATGAATAACAATCATTGAGAAATTGTAACTAATATGGCTCACCTTAAAAAATATCAAAAATTTTCTGTCCTTGATACTGTTTAGATGAATTAAGTAAATCAAACAGCTTATCCATTTTGTCCACACACTCCACAGTTCCAATTGCATCAGCAGGAAGCCTATTAAAATGGATGTACGTAGTCATTCCAGCTGCTAAAGATGCGCTAACTAATTGGGTTGCATACCTGGTTTTCGTTCTCTCAAACGTGTTTGGATTTATGTGGCAATTAGTTAACTTTGGTGCAAGACGATCGTGAAACAGGGAGATCTGACTATAAAATTTACAAACATAGTCTTTGTTTGTGACATGGTTTTCGAAAGAAAAAGAGTGTTCCAGAAACATGTTTCTGGTTGCTTTAAGTAAATGAGGGGTGTCAAAAATAATAATTTCACCATCAATTATAACATTTGGGTCATTCGGTGCGACTTGCAGATATTCAGTTTTACATTTGAGCTACCCATATCACACATTATTGCTAGTACACTGATACCAACATGTTTCAACTTCAGTATACATTGAATTCAAATTTCATGAAGAGTCATGAAGGATGTTGCAGATTTTGATAATGCATATGCAATAGGTTGTTTCCAATTGCTAAAAAATCCATGAATGAAAAAACCACATGAATTTCTTGCTGGTTTTATTAACTTTGTTTCTCCATTTGTGTCGCGAAGTCCAATTACCTCATCTCTTTTAATCTCATAAAAGAAATGACATTTTAATGCCATTTCATCAAAGCATATAATGCAGAATTTGTCCCTTTCACTCATGCACGTAGTCTTCAGGGCCAGGAATGAAAAAATATTTTCATTTATGCCACATTTAAGATGCACAGAACTCATCATTCTGTTTAAGGTTATCCTTGAAGGTAATGCAAAAACAGGAGCTAGTGACGTATACATTTGTGGACCTTTAATATGCAGCATAAAACATAGCTTTTTAAATTCCGGTGAAAGTCTTCGCCCTTGTGAAGTTTTGTAGTATTGTATAACCTGCTGTTTAACAAACATTGCTGCCTGTTGTGGTAAGAATTTGTCACAGAGTGTCATAAACTGTTTACTATTCATATCCTGCAATGGATCAGCAAGTTGACTGTTATTCTGAAGTTTCCTTTTTAATTTGCGGTTTTCCTTCAGTAATTTTGTTTTCCTGGGTGTGTAAGCACTTACAACTTGTTTTGTTTGGACACTTTTGTCAAAGTTATGGCTATATGATGGCATAGTTTCAAAGTTATCATCCTGAAATTGTAAAACAATTTTTTTTAAAAATTATGGATATTTGTTAAAAATTGCAAAAATTAATTCCACTCTTTTCTCTTCATGAATTCTTTACTTCAAAAGATGTAGATTGATCTGTGTCTGTACTGAATGTGCCACAACTTTGGTCCATGGTATTCTAAAAATGAAGAGGGATATTTTTACTTTTGTGTTCTACAAAATTTGTCATTGTAGGTAGTTATAATATTGTGTATATTTCATAATGTATTGTAAGCTCATCACAACAAAGTGCTGAAATACTTGAAGACTTTGATTTATCAGTGTCTACTACAGAAACAGCAAAACTTTCATTTGTTAAATTCTAAAACAGACAAAGTTTTTGCTGTAGGTTTTATTATTTTACAGAAAAAAAATTGAATAGCTGATAACAAACCTTGTACAAAGTGAAATATTTCCCTCAGAAGATTTTGAATATTCAACCTCGACCATGGAAAAAGTCAATACTTTTATTCATTGCATTCTAAAAAGTTAAAGAACATGAAGTATTTTTAAAATTAAATATTTATACTTTTTTTTGTTCATGTCTATTTAAAGTGTGTTGCAAATAATATGCATTTAACAAAATGTTAAAATCTTACCTCTGAAGATTCAAAGTTAGCCCCAATAATGGACATGTTGATACTTTCATTCATTGTATTCTAATTAAATAATTGTAATTTGTGTAAGTTATGCCAATTAATAATAATAGTAATAATAATAATAATAATAATAATAATAATAATAATAATAATAATAATAATAATAATAATAATAATAATAATTGAGTCACATATACAATTACAATCGTGTATGACTAGTCTATATGATGCTTTGGGTGGAGAGAGCGAAGTTACATCTGTTCAGGAGCAAACAAGGGGCCATCTCAGCATTTCCTCAAAGGACCAGGGAAACTCAACAAAACCTGATCAAGATGGGGTCATTGGCATAGAAACACAATACTTGTTACAGTTAGAGTAAGATATTATACAGTAGATAAATTATCTGCTAATAATTAACATTTCAAGATGTTATTTTAATGCTACTAATAATAATTATTATTATATTAATATTATTAATAATAATAATAATAATAATAATAATAATAATAATAATAATAATAATGTTGTCTCTCTGTTCTACTTAATTCATCTAATTATGGAATCGCTCTTAAAAAGGGGAACTCAACTCTTCTTCGTGTCTCACATCTTCTTTACATGGATGACCTGAAACTTTATGCAGACACTGAGAGTCATATGCGGCAACTAATAAACGTGACGGAGAAGTTCACTGACGACGACATCAAGATGAAATTCGGTTTGGATAGTGCAGGAGAGTGGATATCATTCGGGGTCATATGCAAGTTATAAATTTGGAATCTGATAATGAACCAAAGGTTACCTTCATGGAACCTCATGAGACTTACAAATACTTGGGTTTCCAACAGTCACTCCGAATCAAACACACTGTTACTAAGAACATACTAACAACTGAAGTGTGTAAACGATTGCATGAACTCTTAAAAACTCAACTCTCTGCTAGAAACCTTGTGCAGGCCATCAATTCATTTGTTATTCCAGTGCTGACATACTTCTTTGGCGTTATTAAATGGAGCAATACCGACCTCGACAACCTCCAGAGGACAATTCGAACCGCTATGACTCAACACCGAAAATATCATCCCCATTCAAGTACTGAGCGTTTTACCCTTCCAAGGTCGCAAGAAGGGCGAGGTATTGTAGATCTCATAAATCTACACAGCTCTCAAAATGCTTCACTCAGAAGATACTTCTTGGAACATTGTGGGAGAGTTCAGCAAGCAGTGAGCGCAGTTGATAATAACTATAGTCCTCTAAACTTGAAAAAGCTTGATTCGCCTGTTCAACCAATCATTGAAACGTAAGAGAAGATAACCTTATGGAAAGCGAAGGCACTGCATGGAAGGTACCCTCATGAGCTGAGTAAACCAGAAGTCGACATCTCTGCGTCGCACGCATGGCTCCAGCACGGGGATCTCTTTTCGGAGACAGAAGCCTTCATGATAGCTATCCAGGACCAAGTGGTACCAACATTGAATTACAGAAAACACATTCTGAGAGATTCTACCATTCATTCCGACTCGTGTAGAAGATGTGAGGCTGCAAGCGAAACTATCCAACACGTGACAAGTGGATGTAGCAGCCACGCACAGTTGGAATACAAAAAGAGGCATGATGAAGTGGCGAAGCAGGTCCACCAATTACTGGCATTGAGAACGGGCCTACTCGCCACTTCCGTGCCGTATTATAAAAATGTGCCTCAGAATGTGCTTGAAAGTAGTGAACACACACTCTACTGGGATCGCTCCATTATCACTGACAGACATGTCGGCGGCAATAGACCCGATATAACGTACATTGCTAGAAACCATCAGCAGGTTTTCCTTATTGATATATCAATACCCATTACCCACAACATATCGGGAAAATATCAAGAGAAGATCCAGAAGTATACCCATGAAGTCGCATCTCAGTGGAACTTCAGTAAAGTGACAACTGTGCCTATAACAATATCAGCTACAGGAGTGATCCCGAAAATGACACTTCGGGCTCTGGAGTGTCTTCACTTGGATGCCAGGAATGTATATAATATGCAAAAGTCAGTAATTTTGAATACATGCTGTATTGTCAGAAGCCATCTGAACCTTCAGTAAACCAACCACACACCTGGTCATCATTCCTGTGTGTGGCTGACATACCGACCAGTAGATACTGTGAATAATGTAAAATAATAAGAAGAAGAATATTTTTATTTTGTCATGGTGAATAGGGAATGGAAATTTTCATTTTTTTATACACCTACTTGAGATATGGCTTCATCTTGACCCAGTATATTTAATTTTGGGATAGCATGTTGTTGTAGTCTTTTTTTAAGTCTTTTAAAAACATTATTTTCAGAAAGTGATTGCCACAAACCCGTGCGCTGTTGCGATAGGAAGTAGGTCACTTCGGTGACACGCTGTAGCCCCCTTTTTCGACCTTAAAAAGAGTAGTGACCACTCAAGTTTGGAAAATATATTTTGAAAAAAATTTATTAAATACTTTCTTCTCAAAAAATTGCTGTTTCGAACACGTAATTTAATATTTCGAACATAAGTTTATTTGATAATCAATTTATACCTAAGTGTGTACTACATTTTAACAGATTTTTTAAAATTAATTTGATTCTCCACTTCAAATTATATTATTATTCTATCCATTTCTTCAAATTTCCCGTCTTCTAAAGCAAATTTAAAACACACACACACACACACACATTTCCACATCTTTTGGAAATCGGAAGAAACTAAACTTACAGTTTTGGTAATATTTTTGCATGTATTTACGGCACAAGACAAATGAGCACGTTTTGAAGTCATTTTTATCAGAGAAGATAGTACGACTTGAAGGAAATATTGAACACAAGCACTAAATTCAACAGATTCTAGATGCCGCACTATAGTGCGCTTCTCTTCTACCTCCCGCGCCTTCAGCCGCCATTCCACCGCTTAGACATTTACTTTCTTCGCGTGCGATTATATTGAGACCGTGTTAATTGTCGTATAAGCAACTTGTAAGTTTCATTGAGGAAGTCAGTTCTCATATCGCACGGTGCACATCGTTGATTAATCGCGCTCACCGCCGGTGACGATCAATGATCGGCGAAGGGACATGAAAAGTCGCGCATTGCTTTTTAATAGGACTTTAGGCCAATTAAACACACACAAGGTCAAATGACGACGCTGCAACACGGAAGAAGGAAGAGGTCGGACCGATGTCGCTCGGGGAAATCTACAGCCCCCCCTCTCACTGAGGGCATCGAACGCCGTACGAATAGAAGCGAAAAATGCCGACTGTCCCTCATCAGAGGGAGGGCACGGTCACAATATATCTCACATAATTTCCGTTATACATTGTATACTATAATTATAACTTTAAACAAAGAAAATACCTGTCATTCTTGCTCAAAACGAAAACAAAGTTTGAGACAAAATGTAAAAAATATATAATTTTTCCGTCTACATTGTTACTAGGGTTGCCAGGTGTCCACTATTCGAACGGACAGTTCGCTTTTTTCACATTATATTCCTTTTTTGTTTTTCAAAATACTGGACATTTTTTATTTCAATTTTATTTATTTATTTTATGATAATATGGTTCGAAATCTAAAGCTGCACGGTCTAAGGGAATAAAATAGGAGAATCGCGTTTTCTATTTTTCCCCATAAGTTAGAATGACGCATCCATTAACATATTTATGGTCTTATGAGCCATATGTGGTTTACAAAACTTTCCAGTCGATGGTTTTAATACATCCGTGAATCACATGTGGGTCACAGATATTTACAACTTCTACAGCAAATATTTGCACGGAACTTGCATATTTTTCTTACCTTGCAATTACATAGTTTTTTTTATATCTCTCAACGTACTGAATTTTTTTAAAAAAAACTTTAAGCATAAATAATTGATCAAAGCTGAGCAGTCAAATAAAAATACTGATATCAATATAAAACTTAATTTAATTTTTTACATATTATTATAATATATTTGATGCTTTCAAATTTAAGTAGGTTTGAAGTGATTATTTTAATGTGTTAAAATGTATGTACCAAAATATATAATTAAACAGTAATTTCTTTAATTACTACTTATCTCTCACGCCGCGTGTCCGCTATTTTTTTTAAGCAGACCTGACAATCCTAACAGTTACACAAGTAAATATAAATGTTCAACGCCGGACTAATTGCATTAGAAATTCACAGATATCGGCAAACAGCTCGAAGTCCACGCTGCGCTTTGTGGACGAGAGAGAGAGGAGAGAGAGATGGGAGAGAGAGAGAAAGAGGAGAGAGAGGAGAGAGAGAGAGAGAGGTCGTGCACGCGATATTCGAATTAAGCAACGACCGACTTCGTAGTTAATTTTTTAAGAAGAAAACCGCTTGTGATATCAAAAGATCGTGAACTAAATGAGACCGCCAGCCTGCAAAGCAGCAATTATGAATGAATCCATTGTCATCCGAATTTGTCAGAGAAAGAAATGGAATTAACGAAACATTTTAAGGTACAGCGAGGTAACAAAATTTATCACCGCAGGCCTCTGTCCAGAATTAAAAGACCAACGCTAGTGCTCAATGAAGGGGATTGCGTAGACCATTAAATGTCCATGTAATCAAATAGTATCGTTTCGAATGAAAGTGCGCCCGCCATTCTGGGGGACAACATTTAAACAATCAATTGCTAGTGTTTTTTAAATTAAAAGGTTAAGAGCATTCGGATCATCCCGACCCAGAGCCACTCACCCCTCGAGATCTCGACAGGAAAAAAAGAAAGTTGGTGTATACCTGATCCATGATACTGTATCAAGGAAACGCATGATAATATAGACCCAACCAGAACCAGTCTTGCTCCTTTGTGTCGGCGATTGCTGGCAGTACTTGCATCGTGAAGGTACCTTGTTGAATGCTATCTTCTCGGCGTAAGCGAAAACGCTGGTTAGAGGGGCCAGTCTAACGTTACGACGTATCCGGGAGATAATGTTAGAAGGAGCATGCCTTCCAAGACGGCGTATAGAGCAATACTGGTTGAATGACTAAGGCGTTCATGTTGCAATCTTCATTGTTGTAACAAGTTACTGATTGTTGACGGTTTTAGAAATAGTTTATGCATAGATATGCCTCTTAATTGAATATTCATTAAATACTTTTCGTCCAACAACATATGTGTCCACAACCAAAAAACGCAAGAAATGGAAAAATTTAATTTAACAATAAATTACTCCCACGGCCTCAAAAGCTTATATTTTGCAGACTCATTGTTGTACGTACATGTAACATTGCACTGTTGTTGAATAGAACGTTGTAGGCACATATATAATGAATACACCAAAACAGCATGTACCTAGAAACGGAGGCTGGATTCAGGAGGACAACTACCCCCTCCCAATGTTGGGACACATTTAAAAATATATTTTTAGACGTTTCATTTCCCGGATCTTCAAATTTGTATGTCTGTGCTTGGCACGACATCCTTGAAAGGGCTCAAACCTACTGGCGACGTCCCAGCCTCGCGGCCATGGGTTAAGAGGGGACGTAGACGTCCCCACGCCGCGCCGTATTCCGGCCTTCTCAACCAGAGAAGTGAATTTTCTCATCGTCACACACCAACAAATGTACTGGGACATTGCTAGGAAATCGCACACTATACTCATGACTCAACCAGTAATCGCACCGCGGGCCGTGTGGAAAGCGAGCATGCTGACCATAAGCGATCTTCAGATTCATATTATAAAATATTACCATACTTCTGTATTTGGAGTACAAATTGTATCTCTTTAGTACTTGGGGCACTGGGAGTGCGCGCAAGTGGGTTTGACCCCTTCCCGTGCGCGATTCGCAACGTGTGAGGAATCCTTTGTTGCACCTCAGTCTTTGGTGAAGAACCGATCATTTCTTTTTTCATTCTAGATTCTAAAGCGTGCAAATACTGATTTTCAAATGAATGTGACTAATAACTTATTCTTATTTAATTTAATACCTTTTTCACATAAACATACAAAAAAGGCCGCGGAAGAATCAAATGTAGTTGTAGACTTTGGGTCAGAATTTACGGAACTAATTGAAAATGATCTTACTAGAGAAAACGCCGAAGAACACCATACAGGTGAAATTTAATGTACATTTTTGTGTATATTAGTACAAAACCAAACAAAATGTGAGCTGTACTGAATTCCAATTATTCTTACCATCCGTAACTGCCATAACCTAAATTTAATGTAATGGTCTGAAAGCATATTTTATTGTAATGTACCATACCTTAGAATTGCAATGTCCATAGTGTATTTTGATTAAATTTTTTCCATTACAAATTTACTAGCGTTTTTAATATTTCAAATGCCCGGAAATAGGCGCTTCTCACGAAACGTTTCGTAGGTCCGCGATGGGACAAAAATTAGGTTTTTTCAGCACTACTTGTAATCTATGGAAGCGTAGACGGCAAATGGAAAACTTTAGGGCGTTGTCCATGTAAAACGATTTTCTTTAACGGATCTTCAAAAGAAGAAATTTGTCAACGCTGCGAAACGTACGGTTTCAAAAAAGTCACTGAGCAGTTCTAGCGTCAGCAAAGTGTGTTCAAGTCCAAAAACTGCAACAAATGAACTATTACAATTTTTGAAAACTTGAGAAAGTAAAAATATACGAATGTCGTTGAAAGAAACTCTTTATTATGTTTTATTTTCTAAGGATTTTTTTGAAAAAAAGTGTTACGTCTACATAACGTAACGCGTCTCCACACCCTTTGGGGGAATTGAGCGCTTTGCGTTTGGAGTAATCCTCCGTTAGCTTAGTGCACTTATCAGTAATCCTCAATTACTAGTATGTCATGTCACGTCTCGTCGTAGTTTTAGAAAAGACCGCCAGGTACCATCTCCGGGTACGCGCCTCGCAGCGGCCAGATTTGGGAAGGAATACGGATAGGGCCAAGTTTTAGGACGTTTCACAGGGGGGTTGGACTAGCTCCTGTGGAGCAGGCAAGCTTGTTTTGTGGTAAAAAAATTGACATGAGGTTCTACAAGAATCGAACCCGGAAACTTAGTGCAGAAAGGCAGGCGACTTCGCCACTGAACCACGAGTTTCTCCTTTGTAAAGAAATATAGTCTCCTCCGGTTATAATGAACTTCTGGGGACTGACATTTTTGGGCCACTATATTCGGGGATGTCAAAACTAAATCGAATTTCTCCACAATGACTGATTTTATTAATATGTCGATATACACAAAATACATTAACAGCAGGAACTGTAAATTTCAATATCTTTATCACTTGCATTATAGAGAACGTATCCAGAAGTGCTTTTCTTGTCTTTTCTGTCTCGAACATGGTCACAGTGACAATATACATCAAGTGTGTCTATTGGTATTTGAGAAGTGAATACCATCTATGATAGAACCCTTAACATGTATCAGAGTTCTTTTAAAATTCACAACATCCCGTTTGGGAGGTTATCTTGTATGTTTGCATAATTAACTGCAAAGCTGATATCTGGTGGGGTCTTGGTTGACAAGTACAAAAGGCTTCCAACTTGATAACTTCCTTGATAAGGAAATTTGGTAACAAATGTTTCGTATGTATTACAACTTTCTTGATTTGCAATAGGAGTTCTCACTGATTTAGCTGTTTTCATATTGTATTGATTTATGACTTGTTCAGTATATCTTGCTTGATTCATGAATACCAATCTCGATTTTGACTTATTTGCACACATAAGTACTAGGTAGATGGTTCACTGTAGTTTCACAATCCATACTCATTTTCTTGAATTTTGGAATTTTTATACTGTTTTCACCAATAATGCTTCCATCATCCACATGAATTGCAATCAAAAGTTTATTGTTAGAATTTATTGATTTAAACACACATTGATCTGTTTGTTGTTGAACAAGACCCTCGGATTTAAGAAAATCGGCAAATTTTACCATTGACATCAATATCATTTGGCAGAAGAACGTAAATTTCTTCTTCCAAATGGCCATACTGAAAAGCAGATTTAATATGAAAGGTACTTATTTTCAATTGTCACACACAGTAATTGTCAGCAGCATTCTTGGTTAATTTGTTTGGACAACGGAGCTGTAGATGTATTCATAGTCAAGACCTGCCTTTTGCTGACAACCGTGGGCCACAAGTGTAGCTTTATAACGACAATCTCTCTTGACTTTAAAAAGCCATTGATTTGTATCTTTTTTTTTGGCCTATGGCTCAGTTTTCGTCTACTTAATCCCATGTATGATTCTGGGCACGGCAGCCTTTCTCTTCTTCTATGTCACTAATCCATTCTTTATCTTGATAATTCATAGTCTTCATAAGAGGGAAGTGAATCTTCAGCAATCATAGCCATCACAATCTTTATATCTACAAGGTCTTTGATTTGTTATGAAATCACCATCCGAAAGTACATACAGATCCTCAATCTTCACAGGAAGGTTCTTGATTCTCTTTGTTTTCTACATTTTCAAGGATTTCTTAATCTTAGTAGTTTTTGATTTCCACAGTCTGTTAAGCAGTAGTGTTTTGAATTCTTTAGTATCGAGAGCTTTCACCACTCTTTAGATATAATTGATGAGTATCTTCATTCCAGATTATAAAACCGTGGTTTGAGTATCCCACAAATCTTCCTCTTTTGGTGCTCGGATTCAGTTTCTTGAGAGGACCTAAAATATGGTATAAACCATTGAACCATAAATAAGGTGGAGAAAATCAGGTTTCTTCTTATACCCCTTCTCAGCAGGTGTAGTATCTACAGCTACTGTAGGACATCTGTTTTGGAGATAACCAGCAGTTTGCATTGCTGTGCCCCACATTTCACCAGGAAAATTACCATCTTCAAGCTCTAGTTTTATTTGCCAGGATGTAGTTCATTCTCTGAGGTACCATTCAACTGTGGAGAATGAGGAATGGACTAATCCAATTGGATACCTTTCTACTTGCACCACTCCTTAAAATCACTTGAACGGATTTTACCACCATTGCCCATTCTAGTTTTCGACCCTTATAGCTGTTTGTTATCTTCTGTCATAACTGTATAGTTTTTTCTGTTATAGTTTCAATGGGTGAGATTGTGCTCTCAGGACGACTAACTACGAATAATGAAAATAAAGGTTCACTTTCCAGTTGAAAGTGCCGTTAACTCATTAATGCTGGGTTTTCCGAAAGGCATTGATATGCAACTAGATTTCGAAATCAAGTTCTTGGAGTATGACAAGCTGTAATTTGCCTTCGAAAGATAATTAATTTTTACTTTGGGATCCGAGGAAAAAAGCTTTAAAGTATTTCATAATTTAGAATTTTCCTCAGTTTGCTGTCAATGGCATACAGTATGGATAATATAGCATTCTCAAACATTATGCAATGATTTTGGCCCCTTTTTTAATATCCAGAAACCAGAGAACATTTTTCTGATTGTATTAACTCAGCAATTCCCATTGTTATATTTATTCGCATTGTTAATATATTTTGGTTTGCCATTCTGAATATTACATATTTATCCATTCCCTTAACCTTTTCGTAGATTATCTAAATTTCTCTATCTACTATGATTTTTGTTTTATGGTGGTCGCACCTGGCGGTGACATTGATCGTTGCGGGTCTAGCGAAAATAAAATGATACAAAATGATTTTTAAAAATGCATCCGATGTATCAAATGGGCTGTAATTTAGAGGTTCTTTTTGCACAAGAAAATAAGAAACATCACATGAAATTGAAAGTAAAGTAGAACATTTGTTGTACAATAATTTGTATTATAAAATTTGTACCAACACTAAAATGAAGTGCTACTTTGCACTTTTGGCACACGAATCTTGTGTGTTGGTAACAATCTATTCTAACAAGGTTTATGTCAGCATCGTTTTTTACTTCCGGTTGCACTCAACACCTAGAGGGGCTTTCATCATGGAAGACTTGGAGGCGCCTCTCCTAACATAAAAACAGCAGTAAACTTGTAGAATCACCTTCAAAAGTCGCAGGACGTAAACGGCATTTTCACTGATTCATTACAAGGCAAGATTTATGCAGGATTAATTATTAAGGATTTGAATTCACTTTATATAAATTTTCTTTGGCAGTTACACTCGCACATCCAAACACCAATTTCAAACACATCATAATGTCTTCAACAGTTTTTAATGGCTTCACCAGAGATAATCCTGCTGTTCCAATTACTGAATTTCTACAGTAAATTTTATAAAATTTATTTAAATAACATTTCATATATTTTAATATGCACAGGTTTAATAACACATTCTGTATCCCTTTTGCATGAATGTGGACTATGCGTCTTGTCTTAATTACTTTCCCCTCCGGTTGTCAACTACCAGTGACATTGTTAGTTATTGTCTGGGGAGTAATAATTTGCATTAGAAATATACATGCAAAGACAACTACTAAGATCCAGCAATCTACGCATTTAATGTAGTTTAATGATAGGAGTAATACAAGCACCCGATATGCTAGATACAAGTCTAAATATGCAGTATGAATTGAGAAAAGTCCAATTTTGCATTATGCATGAAAAAAATTATTTTATATATATATATATATATATATATATATATATATATATATATATATATATATACCCTGTGGGTGGGGGCAGTAGAATAACACCCAAGAGGCGACTAAAAGGGGCTCCAGGGGCTCTGAACTTTGGAGCGTGGATTGGCAACCACGGGGCCCTTAGCTGAGTCTTGTGCCAGGCTCCTCACTTTCATCTATCCTATCCGACCTCCCTGGGTTAACTCTTGTTCTCTTCCGACCCCGAGGGCTAGGGAGTCTTTCTGTTTCACGCCCTTCGTGGCCCTTGTCTTTCTTTGGTCGATACCTTCATTTTTCGAAGTGTCGGACCCCTTCTGTATTTTCTCCACAAATTCATCATCATCAACCCATATTTCATTAGTCATCCTTCCAGATCACATCTGGAATGGTAAACCCTGACTACGGTCACAAACATTGATCATTGATCAGATAATCAGCCTAATATGATTAGTCTTCTCACGAATAAATCCACCGGTTTGGACATACAAAATCAGCAGGTCCAAACAAAGACACCACTCGGATACGGTGGGGTGTCACGTAGAAGATCGAGGCGAGTCAAGGCGCCCGGAAGCCCAACAGATGACATGCAGACACATCAGGTTAAGCAAAGACTGAAATTCAATAAAGCAGGACAATTTTCATTTTTTGCAACATTAAACATAAATTCAATTATGAAAGTTGGCAAGTTAAAACATTTAACATATGTACTCGACCAGCATAAGATAGTAATAACAGCTCTTCAAGAATTGCGCAATACAGATCAGGACCCATTAGAATCTGGAGGATATCGCCTTTACAAAGGTCCTCCAGGGAAAAGAGTGATGAAGAATGTTCCTCAATTTGGAGTAGGATTCTTGGTCCATAATAGCATATTGGATTCAATTGAAGCTTTTTCTTCGACCTCCCCAAGAATGGCACTCCTAACAGTTAGAGTAGAGAATAAAACATACACATTGATAAATGTCCATGCCCCAACGAATGACAAAAATAACAAAGAAAAGGAAGAAACAGAAAATTTTTGGGAAGAATTGGACCAGTTGATATCAGGTATATCTGATACACATATTAAAATTTTACTTGGTGACTTTAATGCTAAAATAGGAAAAGAAAAACGATTTCGTACAGTAGTGGGTAAATGGCCAGCGCATAAATTTACAAATAAAAATGGTCAAAGATTAATTGATCTTTGTATAGATCATGGGTTAATTTTGGAATCTACAAGGTTTAAAAGAAGACCACATAAACTAATGACTTGGAAATGCCCTAATATTAAATTGGGGGAGTTCCAGATTGACCATGTGGCCATGGACAAGAATTATCACAAAGAAATTTATAATGTGAAAGTACTCCGTGGGGTAGACATATATTCGGATCACTATATTTCCAAGATTAATATAAAATTAACGCCAAAAAAGAAGAACAAAACATCCAAATCCAATAGGAGGAAGAAGTATGACCCTAGTTATTTAATTAATAATAAACTGTATTTTGAAAGGTCTAAAACTCCTCTAAGCGACAATTTGGGGACGGTAATTGAAAAATTAAAAACCATAGCTGAAGAAAGTGCTCCTGTTAAAAAACGAAAGAAACATGCTTGGCGGAATGTGGAGTGTGACACAGCGATTCAAAACAGGCACAAAGCATGGTTGAATGATCAACAAAAGAGAACAGAAAAGTCCCGTGAAGAACTAAATAAGGCTAGAAAACAAACTGCCAAAGAAATCAGAAGGGTTAAGAGAAATTATCACAAAGAATCATTAAACGCCATAGATGAAGCTTTCGAACAACATAAGACGAGGGATTTTTAGAAAACATTTCGACAATACCAATCAAACTATACTCCACCAACACTTATGATGAGAAATTCAAATGGAAAACTGGCACACAGTAACCAAGAGAATGCAGAAATTTTAGCTCAATACTTTCAAGAATTACTTAACAGCGAAGAACCAACACAATACCTAGAGTATGACCTTCATTCAAAAAATAAAATACCATTAGAAAAGGTTATACCACCAGATTACAATGAAGTGTTGAAAGCCATCGATTCACTTAAAAATTACAAAGCTTCAGGGGAGAATCAACTAACTGCTGAAATATGGAAGAATGCTAATACACAAACCATTCAGAATTTACATAAATACCTCATAGACATTTGGAATACTGAAAAATTGCCCGAAGAGTGGAATATGGCGATAATTCACCCCTTACATAGTAAAGGTGATAGGTCAGATCCCAACAATTATCGGGGGATATCATTGCTGGATATCACTTACAAAATTTTTTCAAAGATATTATACATGAGAAATCAAGAACAACTTGACTGTGAACTTGGAGAATACCAAGGAGGCTTTCGTCCAGGGAGAAGTTGTCCAGATCAAATTATCAGTTTGAAGTGGATTATGAAGCATCATAGGGTTAGAAACCAAAAGTTAGTTATCACTTTTGTTGATTTTAAAAAGGCGTATGATAGTATCCACCGTGAGTCATTGTTGAATATCCTAAAAGAATTTGGTTTACATCCAAAACTTATTCGCCTTATTGGAATTACCCTTAAGAACACTAAATCAAAAGTCAGGTATAGAAATGAACTCTCAAAGCCATTTGACATTAATACTGGACTTCGGCAGGGAGACGGACTCTCACCATTATTGTTTAATTGTGTATTGGAAAAAATCACGCGGGAATGGAATATATGTCAACCTAACATCAAGATTGGCAGAAAAATAAGACTCAATTGTTTAGCATTCGCTGATGATCTTGCACTACTTGCTAATTATATGGAAGAAGCTAAATTGCAAATAGAAGAACTTGACAACATAGCAAGAAAAGTTGGATTGCAAATTTCATATGAAAAAACCGAAATAATGCCAATCTTCCCTGTTACAGCACCAACCATTACCTTAGCCAACACCAAACAAATTAAAATTGTGAATAAGTTTAAATATCTTGGTGAAATTATAACTTGGAACACCAATGAAAAATTATCAATAGAAAGCAGAACATTTAAGTTAAAAAAAGCACAACGAATTACATGGCCAATGTACAAAAAAAAAATCTTTCAATAAACGCTAAACTTCAACATTACTGTTCCGTCATTAAACCTGAAGCGACTTATGCTTGTGAGACACTATTTAAATTGAACACCAAAGCAACAACTGATACACTGCAAAAGGTTGACAGAAAGATTCTCAGAACCATCATTAATAAAAAACATCAGGTAGATGGACAATGGAGATTATTGCCTAATGCAGTGGTTTATAGGGAAAGTGAATCTATAAGATACGATGAGAAAAAGAAGAATTGCCTTTTTCTGTCATCTTTCTAGATTAAATGATAATAGGATACTAAAACAACTATTTAATTACTTTTGGAACAGTAAAAATAAAAATAATTGGTTTAAAGAAGTTCAGAATGATTTAAAAGAGCTAAATATTACAATGAAACAAATAGAAAATAGAGAAGAAAAAAGGATTCTCAAAAACAAACAAATAAGATTGCCATTAAAAACTGTACAACGCAAACAATATGTCATATCTGATGAAGAAAGGGCAGCCAGGTCAGCCAGAATGAAGAGGTTTTGGGAAAGGAAGAAGATGATGCAAGCTAAATCTTCAGTTATATCTTTATTAACATAAATGTATTTGGGCTTGATTTAAGTGCTCCAATGGGGGCGTAAACTATGTAAATAAATAAATAAATATATATATATATATATATATATATATATATATATATATATATATATATATATATTTATTTTTTCTATCAAAAACAGGCAAAGCCCAAAAGTACATAAAATTTAAAGACTAGGTACATTATGTGAGTCTATTAGATAGTATAGGTAACAAATTACATGATTAAATGCAGTCGATCGTTTGTACATAATACATGTCTTGTGAGGGTTATTTGTAGTCACATAGTAACTTACTTTTGCTTTTTAATTTAAATGAGTAACAAGGTAAATCAAAATCTAGAAACAATTCATTTGCTGTTTTACACATTCGCCAAAGCGGTGCAAAGTAACTGATATTTGTTCTCGCTGTTGGTATCATAAAAATCGAGTGGTTTATTTCGCGCAGATTACGTGAGGGTACTCTCCATGGTAGTTTCGATAATAAATATTCACAGTCAATTTGATTATCAATTAATTTATATAAGAAAGTATGTTCGTCATATTTTCTATGTGACTCTAATGTGCTAATATTAAGTATTCTAGCAACTTGTTCATAGTCGTGAGTTAATCGTGGCGAAGGAATCCTCAGCTTCCATGCTACAAAATTAAAAAATTTGTGTTGAATAGATTCTATTTTATTAATATTATTCTTGTAATACGGAGACCAGATTTGTGAGGCATATAGTAGATTGCTTCTGATCAATGTTAAGTAAAGAATACGAAATGTCTGAAGATTGGTAAAGTCTGAAGCAGTTCTTCTGATGAATCCCAGCATTCTGTTTGACTTATTCAATATATAATTTATATGGTAGTTAAACTTTAATTTATCATCAAAAATCACTCCAAGATCTTTAAATTGAGGTACTGAATCTAATTCTAGATTATTTAAATAATATTTTGTTAATAGAGGATTCCTCAATTTCGAATAACTCACAACTTTACATTTATCAATATTGATCATTATACGATTTTCAGTACACCACTGAGAAAGATTGTTCAAGTTCTCTTGGAGTCTCAAAGAGTCATCTGATGTTTTGATCGGCGCAAATAATTTCAAATCGTCAGCAAATAAAAGAAAATTACACGACTCTAGTTTCCACTTGATATCGTTTATATAAATTAAGAATAGGAGCGGTCCGAGATGCGACCCTTGGGGTACACCAGATGAAACTATGATATTCTTTGAGATGAAGTTTTTGTATTTCACATTTAAGACACTACCCAACAAATATTCATTCAATCACATCAAAAAAGTTCCATGAATACCAATATGATACAATTTTTTAATTAATATGTTGTGATTAACTTTATCAAAGGCCTTCGAAAAATCTGTATATATAGCATCAATTTGTAAGTTTTGATCAAGATTTTCTATCACAAAATGTTGGAATGATAAAAGATTCGTTGTTGTGGATCTATTTTTTCTGAAACCATGTTGTTCGTTGATTAATATTGAATTCAATTCTATTGTAAGTTTTTCTGTAATTATTGACTCAAATAATTTTGGAATAGTACTAAGTTTTGTAATTGGTCTATAATTTTTAATATTTGAACGGTCAGATGATTTGTGAATAGGTGTAATGAAACCTATTTTCTAAATTGATGGAAAAGAGCCTTCATTTAATGATTTTGAAAAAATATATATATATATATATATATATATATATATATATATATATATATATATATATATATATATATATACATATACACACACACACATACACAAAAAGTATATTTTGCTTGTTTGGACATGGAAAAAGTATGGACAGAGCTAAACAACTTAAAGAATCTCCTCGAGTAGCTGGGGAGCACTCCTCGCATGGAACGATGGCACTTGCGACACACGGAGTTCGACAGCTTACGATTTTAACTGGCGTCAGCACCATCGCACTCGTCGAAGCGTAATGCGTTTGTCCGAGGCAGCTGTGTGCGTGCGCTTGTGCTTGGCAGATTACGTGATTGGATAAACCCTTACCGCACACGCTGCAGTGAACAGCTCGTTCTCCTGTGTGCGCGCTTACAAGCCTCGCAACACGTCGATTATCTACAGCTTTTATCCAGTGTGTGTGCGCATGTGGATAGAAAGAACTGATTTCCTGCTGAATGTCTTACAGCACATGTCGCAGCTAAAAGGCCATTCTCCCGTGTGCGTGCGCATATGAGTGACGAGGTTTGATTTATGGCCGAATTCCTTCCCGCACACGCTACAACTGTGTGGGCGTTCTCCCGTGTGAGTGCGGTTGTGAATGAGGAGTTGGGATTTCCTGATGAATCCCTTCCCGCACACGCTGCAACTGTGCGGTCGTTCTCCCCTGTGTATGTGCATATGGGTGGCGAGGTTTGCTTTCTGGCTGAATCCCTTCCCGCACACGCTGCAACTGTGTGGGCGTTCTCCCATGTGAGTGCGGTTGTGAATGTGGAGTTGGGATTTCCTGCTGAATCCCTTCCCGCACACGCTGCAACTGTGCGGGCTTTCTCCCGTGTGTATGTGCATATGGGTGGCGAGGTTTGCTTTCTGGTTGAATCCCTTCCCGCAAACGCTGCAACTGTGTGGGCGTTCTCCCGTGTGAGTGCGGTTGTGAAAGAGGAGTTTGGATTTCCTGCTGAATGCCTTACCGCACACTCGGCAACTGTATGGGCGTTCTCCCGTGTGCGTGCGCATATGAAATGTGAGTGTAGATTTCACGCTGAATCCCTTCCCGCACACGCTGCAACTGTGCGGGCGTTCTCCCGTGTGCGTGCGCATATGAGTGACGAGGTTTGATTTACTGCTGAATGCCTTCCCGCACACGCTGCAACTGTGTGGGCGTTCTCCGGTGTGCGTGCGCATGTGAGAGGCGAGGTGGTGTTTTAGATTGAATGCCTTCCCGCACACGTCGCAGCTGTACTGTCGATATCCCGTACGAGTGCGGTTGTGAATGACGACATTGGACTTCGATGTGTTCGTGGGCGCGTGCGTGGGATGTTGGAGGCCTTCGGAAGAAGTGAGGGCGGCAGGGCGCTCCTTGGGGGCTTGACTCTCCTGAAGGCCCGCGTGCACCTGCAGCCCCGAGGGCGAAGCGCAAGTCTTCTCCTGCGGTCTCCTCCGCCGCGGCCCGTCGGCGTTCCGCTTCCCCTCGTCCTCCGCGCCTGCACAAACACAAAATTACTTCCCATTGGTCACTAGATCCTCACTATTCCACAGAAGCTACATCAATTTCTGCTGTCATTGCAAGAAACCGGGAAATGAATAACGATTGCATCTCTTTTTTTATTCTAAAACATTTCGCGACTATATTAGGATCAACTTAGTCGCCTGAAGAAGATACTACATGAAAGAATAAATCAAATTAATAAATGAGCGAATTTAATCTACACGCAGTTCATTAAGACAACTGTTATTTTGGCATTCTGCAAATGTAATAAATTAAAAACATTACTAAAAGCGGCACTTTCAGAGCATGCCTAGCGTGTAAACGGTCGAAGTTTAGCAAAAGTGCTAAGAGAGAGATGGTGCTCAACTGTTCTTATAAATCTGTGAAGATACTTTCATCTGACCGGAATGACCAAAACAACAAAAAAGACAAAGAGGACGAAATTAATAAAGAACTAGTGGCGCTACGGAAGGGCCCTGATTTTCCCGCATTAGTTTTCTATTTCCTTTGGTCTCGGTTAGCTATACGAACTTGCCCGCTGCAATCTCTCGCTTTCCAAAATACTTTTTTTTTTTAAATTTTCTTCAATTTTTCGGTTTCCTATTATCGGAATTGAAATATTAATTTTAGGAATATTAAAGAACCGAAAATCGCCTCCTAAAAGGCTATTTTCTTTGAAAAATTTGAAGCGGTTTTTAAGAAAACGGCTCTTAAGCGCTACCGTAATTTCGAAATGTGAAGCACTTTTTCGCAGAAAACGCTGTACAAATTGCTGTAAATGTGCATATTACCGAGGTGAGAGGTATATAAAAAAATTAGTGTGATTGCTGGAAAAAAAAATTCAAAATGAACTTTACGTCATATTTACGATTGTATTAAGCACTAGTCGTTCGAAACGATTAAAGAAAAAGAAAAAATGGAGCTGTTATTGAGAAACTGGCGTATAAGTGTTTCTCAATATGTGGAATTTTGAGTTAGTTTTCACACAAAACTGTTTTCGAAGTACTTCGTATGACATTATTTAAACCACATGTACTCAAATACGTAAAAGACACGTAAAAATACAATTTTGTAATTTTTGAACAAAACATACAGCAATATGGAGGTTATGTCATTTCAAAGAGCGAGTTTAGAACAATCCCTACCAAATGATTAAAGAAAAAAATTTGGAGCCGTAGAAGAAAAAATCTGTTTTTTTTTCAATTTTTTAAAATTGCACAAACTGCTACGTTGCTCGAAATATTGCGCGAAAACTGCTAATTTTTTTAAAAAAGTGTACACAACTTTAATCAAAGAACACGGTATGGACAACAAATTTCATTTGGGGAAAAATCTCTTCTTTAATTTTGTAGTTTTCGTAAAACCCCAAAAATCCATATTTTTCAAATTTATGAAAATTCAGAGTTAATCGAAAAAATCAGACGTATTTCACACATAAAATGAATTTTACTCTATTCTTATGAGAAATGTAAAGAAAAATTTGGAGCTATTTTTGAAAAAAAATTGAGCATGTCCCAGAGGCTTTATGTAAAGAACCCGACAAAACTAATAAATGATTTTCAAAATCGCAGAGTTTCGACTCAAGTTAAATAAACAAGGTTTCTACAATTTAGAAAAAATCCTACGCACGGTTTAAGCCGTTGTTCACATACACCACACAGACGGACGGACGTTTTGAAAAAAAAACTTTTTCGGTATCAGGAGACCCTCAAATGTGTATCCGATGAAATCTCGCAATCTATTTTCCGCAGCATTACATAACTTTCCCTACACTACGTTTATTACTCCGATTATACGTACGTATACGGGAAAGCACAATTGGACAAAAAGTAAGTAAGGCTGCCTAAAAAAATTGCGTAAGACACACGTGGTAGAATGATTTTTTGGCTCGTAGGCCTGCGCCTCTCAGACAATAGCATTTACCCAACTTTCTGTTATCACGGACCGTCAATATGAGATTTTCTGTCCATAATGAGCCGTTTTCCGGCGCACGATTACATATCTCTTTCTGAAGAACTACCTTCATAAGGGCCAGTAGATAAAACATTTTATACGACTCATGCAGTAAAAATGATTTCTTTTTTCCTCGTAAGATTGCGCCACGAGTCCTATCGGCTTCGTGTCGAAACTTTTCCTACTCGTAAACTAAAGGTTACTTTTACCTTTCGTATCATAAATAACTGGAGTAGTCGAGGATTATATAATTCGTTATTGAGATAGCGTTCGTTTCCTGCCAAATCGTTTCTAAAGCGGGCATCCAAACGCTGGTTTCAGTCTGGAGTGTCGCGACATTTGCGCCGAAGTGACCGCGGAGACATCATCTAAAATTTACATTGGAAACGGGTCATAGAATAAAGGAGTAATTTCACCTACCCCCAAAAAATCAAAATTCTATCTTGTATTGAACGCGTTTTGACAATTCCTTAAACTTTATGAAATCGTATTAAATAAAAGGCGCGCTGCAAAGTTTGTGAAGAAATTTTGAACTTTCCAAAATCTACGAAAAACTGGAACAGGAGTTTGTTCAAAGACAACGTTCAGTAGCGGACAACTCAAGTGCTAAATGAGAAGTAACTTTGGAACCTACCATTGATAGTCGCCATTCTTAAGACCCGATTTTCCACAAAAATCCATAAAAATGCACCACAAAATCTAAAACCTGCCCCAAACTGCAAAAATGTCGAAAAATAGACAAAAAATTAGCGAAGAATAGCGACATGCTGGAGGCGCTTCCTCTACAGATTGCCCCCAACTAATTTCCAATATTTTGACTGAAAATTAGATTAAAGGGCTCAGAAATGTAATGCACCTGTCTCGGTTTACGTGGGAACATGCCTATGTGCTCTGACATTGCAAAATAAATGAAAAAAAACTATCCCACTCACCTGAGGAACATGAAGCATCCTCCTGTTTGATAAAAGAATCTTCACAGCACAAGCCAAGAGGATCCTGAAGCAAAAGTCAAAAGACGTTCTTTAGCACTTCAGAACACTGAACTGTGAAACATGGAGGAACACACAAAGGGTACTAGTAGAGTTTTGCAATACGGGTTTATTTTTAATTTTTTTCAAAGTAACTTCCGCCACATTCGATGCCCCTTTCCATCCTCCGAAACCAATCCCTAAACCAGTTCTGCCAACTTTCACTACGGAGTAAGACACACTTGTTGTCCCAAGCCCTCAGAAGGTCCTTTCACTGGGAAACCGCATTCCTTTCGGCTTCATTTCCACATGCGGGAACAGTGCAAAGTCACAAGGAGCGAGGTCAGGGCTGCAAGGAGGCTGCTCAAGAAGTTTCAGTCCGGTAGTGGTCAAATATTCCGTGAAGGCTTTGGCGTGGTGAGCAGGAGCGTTGGCATGATGGAGGAACCAAGTGTCCATTCTTGAATTTGGCCACAGGATGTTCAACGATAGAATGACTTTTGGCAGGCACTGTTCAGCATACCACTTAACTGTGACTGTCTTCTGTGTCTCCAAAACAAACACGCTGCACAATTCCACTCGATTTGAAAAATACAGCTATCATTTTCTTCTGTACAGATCGAGATTTTCGGACAGCGACGGTGTCTCCTAATCATCAAAAATCCGTTATTTTTTTTTTTTTTAGTCTTGGTAGGCACGTCATAATAGTATAGCCAAGTCTCGTCACCTGTCACGATGCTGTTTACATACCGAGATTGACCATTAGAAAACCTTTTTAGCATCTCCCGGCACCAAGTCACACGTCGTGTCATCTGCTCTTCAGTGAATGTGTGCGGCACCCAGTGACAAAAAAGTTTCTCCACTTGCAAATGATCATGCAAAATTGAACAAATTGCTGGTGCATTAGGGTCTAAGGTATCCTCTAACTGCTTGTAGTCACTGGTCTGTCTTCGTCAAGCATTTTACTCACAGCAGCAATGTTTTCCTCCGTAGCTGATGTTCGTGGCCCGCTCTCTCAGCATGCTCCAAACTGAAATTTCCCCATTGGAATCCTCTGTGCCGCCTGAATATTGTAGTACGATGTGGACAAACATCTCCGAGTGCAAAAGTCATTTCTTCAAAGCACTGGTCTACGTTTAATCCACGCGCGAAGTTATACCGCAAAACTGTCCGAATCTCCCTTCGCGACCACGAAGCCATAGCAAGCACGTAAACTGCCACTGTGACCGAGGTACTGAACCCGCACCCTGCGACAAGCAGCCTCCTGTGACTTACGGTTGCGTGCTATTGCAAAACTTTCCTAGTAGAATTGCCCTTGTGGCACCATCTACAATAAGGTACAGGAGTTAAATAGACAACACTGCACTCTGTTAGAATGAGTACTTCTTGAGCGTTGAAGCAGCAGGCTTAAGAGCAAGGTACTCTATCTATTTGGACTTCCAATGTAAATATTAACCTTCGTAATATCACATAATCTGCTAACTTTGCGCCTATTTAAAAACAACAAAATAATTGGGGTTGGAGAGAATGGGTTAGCAATTATAAAAAAACAGGTTTGTTTATATTATTCATAAAAATGTTTTCTGAAAACAATTTTACAAAATGTGCAATACAACACAGGTACAGAAGAATAGTCTGGTATTGCAAACATTAATAATAATAATAATAATATTAATAATAATAATAATGTCTTTATTAATGGCGAGGCTCAGGCCATAGGGCCTGCTCTTCCGCCTAACCACTGAATTTACATACATTCAGAGTAGTAACATTTTAAGAGCTGTACATTTACGTAACATTACATCATTACATTACTATGAATTGCACACACTTTACATTATTGAAACAACTCTTGACGTTCACACGAATCCGTGTTCATGCAATTATTATTTATCTCCAACTTTTCAATTTACAACACAAAACATACATCTTTTTATGTGGTACAATTGGCATAAATGATTTTCTATCAAAAAACAATGACATGCACGTCGATCAATTGTACTTCGTCCTAAGGAACATTTTTTTGTCTGCAAAACTACTAATACACCAAATAATCATAGTAAAAATGGATTGTCTCAAAATGCAAATATTTGATACCTCCTCTATCCAATCCCACGTCCTGACGCTATTCACAAATCTCAGTCAATTAAATTATGGAATCAAACACTATTCATCACAATTCACTTGTAAGGAAAATGCAATCTATTAGCATATTTGCACTTTGTGAAAATTCATGTCGAATAGTTTAGTAAATGATCATTTAATCAGTCCTGCTATTTACCTAAGTATCACAAAACAAATATTTGGAATTTTTATGGTTATCATAGCACAAGCATATTAGTTTCTACATTTCTTTAAGCCCGATTAGATGTGGTTTTTAAATTTGTAATTATCGAATTACGTACGCCTACAAAGCTCATTATTTTGGCACAACCATAAAATAATATTACAAATTTCCATGAGTTCCTTCCACAAGATTGCAGTCAGGGCAAGATATTCTAATATTATATTTACTCATGCACACACACACACACACACAGCTACATATTTGGACTTTGTGGTTCTTTATCCTCATCCAGATATACAGCTCAGTTACGAAAAGATGCACATCCCAATAGGAATATAATTTGATAGTTTAAAACGCACGTTCTTTCTAATTTATCACTGGTATCCACCATGGGCAATGAGCAGGCAAGAGTTGGAGGCTTACATTCAGTAAGTATTGCAAATGAGAACGCAGTTTTTGGTGGAAAGTTGGTGACGATTTTTGTATAAAAGAAACTTTTATTAAGCTTAAAATACTACAACTTTTTTCCCTACTTATTTACGATCAGTGGTATTCCACAAAACTATCTTACTGAAGGGTATGTTCATGTAATTCAGTTCCTTTCTTCTCTGACTTCTCCAGCTCGGTCAATGGCTTGTAAAGCTCTTAAGTTGTCTGAAACGTACGAAATAACGCGATGGAAATGAATCGGGTTACGAACTACAACCAATACACTTGATAACAATAAACTAATTTGTTGTTTCAATTGGGCCGTTTGGCTAGCAAATGCAATTTCTTAAAGAATTTTATACAACATTCAAATGCAACAGCAGCAATTTATAACACACTCACCTCCTGTAACTCGTTATCATAACTCGAAATATTTCACTCCCCTCCCCGGCCCAGAGGCCGATATGTGACGCAACTTTTCTCTCTATGGTGTCTTTACGGCGGTGGCGAATCCGTGATCTCAACACTTGATAACAAAGCGCAACTCCCAACATCGATCGCAAGCGAAATGTAACAAACTCGTTGCCACGTGCAACATCCTCTCCACCAGGAAGAAATGAAATTCGAGGTCTAAGCTCCCACCGCTTCCCGACGAGCAAATTTTCCAAGTAGCGTTCGAAATTACGCGTCAACCTTAAAATAGATGCCGCCACATGGAAACGACGCTAGCGAATCCTATAGTCTGTTCTCTCAAACATCGAGGTTCCCCTCCTATTGAATGAATATTCCTCCATCAACGAAATGAAAGACGCTGAGGTTGTCCACAAATGACGGCGTCTCCAGCAAGACTCTTTGTTGTATTGAAATCCACGCGCATCCTCACCAGTGGCTGGCAGAAGACGCTTCTCTCGGTGGCAAACCGTTTGGAAACCTTCAGCGCATGTACAATCTGTGTGATAAGGTCAGAGCTGTGTGATGCATTCATTCTCTTTGGTGTTTACAAATACCGCGCAAGGGTCACACGAACGCGGGGTATGCGAGTTTGAATTCCGAATTCTCACTTGAGTGGCTATTGCAGCGCACAGGTGACATTACTCGTATTAGAACACATTATAGAAATCGTACAACTCATAATAATGTTTGGGAAGAAATCCCCAAGTAAAGCGGTTTTCGCCCATTCACTATATCGGAATTTGTATCAATCACATCGTTTGGAATTGCAAGGTTCACACTGACAAAATTAAAGAAAATAAAGGTATATCCGGAGTGTATGGTGTCGTTCACTGAACCGGTTCACTAGAGGGGAATCGACTCACTGAACCGAATCCTTGTTTATTGTTCGCATGTTGTAATGGTCACTATGTTATCGCAAGAATTATAATTTCTATTTAACACTCACATGCTACTTAAAGTATCATTACTACTCAAAGCCAAAATTTAATTACCAAAAAAAACCATCTTATCTACTTAACACTTTTTTATATGCTCTAGAATTCTCAGTATATTTCACTAACACTTTCTATTTAAACATTTTTATTATTGGGGGGCTATCGCCCCCCAAACCCCCCATTTTAATAACATAAAATAAACCAGCCTATTTTTTCAAACAAATACTATATGTCAAAGATAGCAGTATTTTATTAGAAAAAATATAAAAAATTAACTCACATAATCGCTGAAATTATAGAATTTTTAGAGTATTAAAAATACTATGGTAGTAAAATGAGTGTAACATATCTGCACTAATTACGTAGAACATCCTTATAACACGAAAAACTTCAATGATTCATCAACGTATCACCAAATCTGCTTATATCTGAAAAAATACACACTCTTTACTTCTTATGAACTAAAGTTCAGTAAATTAATAAGTCTCCTCTCAAACCACGAATCCTTTCGTACAGACATTTTCACACAATGAAAACTCTGGCATCTTTCTCTACAAATCCACTCAAACCCATCTGTTATATCCTTTCTCTCAATAAACTTCATTCCTTTCTGGCATACATTACATACACGTCGAGACGCAAGCAAACCCACTTTCTGACACAACTGAATCACATTCAAACTTCCCTTTCGGCACAAATCATAAATAAATTCTGAATTCATACCTTCCATCTCGGTAGACACACAAAACAATTAAAAAGGAACTTGAAATGGCAATGAAACACGCAAATCCACGCCACAAAATTCTTCACTATTTGAATATTCATCAAATTATGAAGTAAATAATTTTGTAGTCATAGTAACAACTAAATGTGTTGTTAGGAGGCTGTTTTATTAGTAAATCAAGTCTATTTCAACCAGCTAGATAAAGTCTTAATTTTGTGATTTAATAGAGTGTTGTGAAGTGAAATTTTAGAAGTGAATTGAAATTTAAAATGTATCGTCATGAAGAAAAAATGTTTCGTAATTGGAAAAATGTATAACTTAATTTGGAAAAGTGACATAGTTAAATTGTGATCAACCAAATTGTGTATATATTTATGCTTTGAATCAATGCCATCAAGATTTTTCTCCAGTGATAGAAGTGAACCGTGAAACTATAACCTTGTGAATCACGAGATTAGTGAACCGAATCAGTGAACCAAAGGAACCGAAGGTCAGTGAACGACACCATACACTCCAGATCAACCAAAATAAATCGTTGGTGTGGCAGGATTCTCTCTCACATCTGCTACGAGTAGAACCAACTCAGACTGCATTCGTGGCAAATGGATACAGAAAAAATCACTTCTGTAGGTTGCGAGATGATTGAATAAACGTGTAATTCAAACAATTGGCATCAATTTACCCGAAACGACTGAAATGTTCCTTCGAACCTTGTCGTTCAAAAGGGTCGAATTGGTAAAATTGGTAAATAGCATTGCTCAAGATTTCCAGTCTTGTTTTTTTAATTCCATCTTCTTCACCAGAAGTAACTGCAGCATGGATTAGGCTACTCTAATCTGTTCCAGCAAAACTGTCTAGGAAAGACCACCTCTACTTTGGTCTTCCAACTTTTCTTTTTCGTTTTGGAAGATAGTAATAAGCCTGCTTGGGCAATCATTCATTGTCGTCTATTTCCTTTCCTCTACATGTGATGATATGTCCTTGTAAGGTTGTAAATGCCAATTCTTCTCCTAGACATCTATTCTCACACAGTCCATCAATCTGCTGCCCTACATACACTCCTCGGGAATCGCATTCCCAGTGCGTTCATTGGTGTTTTCCCGGGATGTTACCCTGTTTCGTATCCATACACGAGAGGAGCTACGGCCACTGTTTTATAGAGCTTTACTTCGGTTCCTTTTTGTGCTTACTTCCCAATGTTCTTTTCATGTCGCAGATAGCGTGAAATATAGATATTTTTGTTGACAATCGATGTCATTGAAATACGTTCCGTTGCGTTCTAAATATTGGTACTTGGATACTTGTTGGATAGCGATGTTGTTTATCACCATCTTTGTTCGTATGGAACGTTTACCTCTAATAGGCATACAGCGACATAAGGAACTTGCTAAGAAAATGGTACAAGTCTTAGAGGCGTTAGTTTACATATACGAATTTTTTCTTTGATATGTGCTTACCTTCTCTTCGACACTCCAAAATCTTTCATGGCCCTCATTATGACTAACGAACACAGACACTGGGCGCTCCAACTCCTCCTGCACAAGAAGAAAAAAAATTGAAACCAAACAGAAATTAAAAACCTGTGTTTAATCGTTTTAAAATGAAGTCGGGACTCTCAAAAAATTGCTAAAGAAGATCAGTTTCAAAACCTCTTGTGTATCAACATAAGGCAACAATGCCACAATACTTTATAGCACTGTTCGGTCTTGGTACTTACAATAACCTTGCGGAATACAGCCAGCAATTTCGTCTTTAGGCGTTCGCGTTTCCTCACATTTCCAGGATAGAGAAAAAAAATGTTTCGGATTCTTAACTTACACAGACCTATTGTTATTCGTTAGCTGCATAACAATAAATTACTCGCACCTTTTCAACTTCAAACGGGGTACACTAGTGTAGTACGAAGCCTCGTCAGTCTGCTCAAACCACGGCGTACACGAAAGCGTAAATACTATACGATGGAGAAACCTAAGCCTTCTTTCCAAGCGCCACGTGACAGATATGATCACCAGCACAAAGGATAAAATGTAGGTCATGGACGAACATATTCTGTATGACTCCATGTATTGGTGGGATTAGTAGTATCAATAAGCAACAAATCGGCAAAAAATAATACAATGTCCTGTCCATTTCTATAGTGCGAGGAATGTTTCTTAGAAGCCCTTGGCTTCAAAATTTTAGTCTCTAAGGCTCTAGAACGCTTAATTTAGGAGATATGTAATGATACAGCTGACTGTGTTGCGGGTTGCATATGAAGTGAATATTAGAAACCTTTTTTTCAAAACGAATCCTCCACATTTTTAAGTCGAAAAGCAATTCGTAACGTCTCCGTAAAATTATCTTGTTTCATAGACCTTATATATAAAAATCAGCACGTCAGAGCCGCAAAAGCTATGCATACAACTAGAAAAATATAGGAAAAGAATCACAGTGCACTTAAATACGTATTTTAGTCGAACGGAAAATCGATCCCGAAATTAAAATAACGGCAAATTTTTGCAGCACTTCGAACTGGTTCTTCCAAAACGAATATCCTGTCATCGACATGGTAGATTTGAAGAAAACTTTACATGACATTTATAATTTTCGAAATAAAACAAATTCTCATTTTATTTTCTAATAATCATGGGCCCTCGCACATGTGCGCACAGTAATTATGCTCAGAATCACATTGCGAAGAAACATTTTTGTTATGGAAACTACGAATTTCCTACTTTTCTACAAACATCTCGGGCATCTTTCTTTTTCCAATTTTTAACAGAAATGACAATGCAATACACTTTTAATCTTTTTTATAATAGTAACTCAAAATTATTTAGTTTCCCAATTCCAAAACACTTAAAACAAAATAAAAGTCACCTGTAAAAAGTTTATTTTTTTCAAAAACTGTAATAAGAGTCCTCTCTCCCAAGGAACAAAGTTGAAGCCCAGTAAAATTACACGAAAAATACTTATCTGCGAAATAACTCACCTTGGGCTCAATTTGAGCACAGGCCATTGGTTTGCTAATCATAAAAAAGGTGAAAAATTTGGAGCGATATCACGTTTCAAATTACCAGAGGTCAAAGATGGGGAGAAATCTCGGTTTTCGATAATATACTGGTACCTATACATTTTAGGTTCAAAACCTTGTAACAAGATTTTATGATAATTAAATTCGCCACCGAAAATGGATTTAAACATTTTTCCCCACTGTTTTCGAAAGATGTCAAAATTTAAAAAAGGTTTTTGTATCTCTAGTCAAACTAGGAGGAAATACAATTTCCAACTATACAATGCTTTTGACTATAATAAATCAACCTACCAGAATATCTAAATAAAAGCAGTACCGGCATTGCTCAAATAATAACACAGGTCTACAAATTAAATTTTTTTGTGAGCTGTTGTATATTTGAAATGTGATTCTAAATATTTCAGTACCACTGATTTTCAAAATTACCTTCGTTTTTCTCTATCACATCACGTTCTTTGGCAAATAAGAATGAAATATCCACATATGTTATTGTTAAGAAATTACAAAATCAGCATTTATATAATAGTTACAATTGCATTTGTGAGTTTTTGTTGCCAAAAAGTTCACATTTCCATTCAGTTTATAAACATACATCAGTAAAGTAATGTTTGTTTGGTTTCAAATGTTTGTCTCTTGGATTTTCTCTTGTGTATTTCCGCAGATTCCCTACGCAGCATCCAGCAGTAATCTGCCATCATTGAAATATTCCATCGTCCTTGGTATCTCCTCTGAATTTCTCAAACGTCCTGATGAAATCTCTCGCCTTGTTCTTCACTGAATGCCCCCAGGTTGTCAGGAAATACATCCAAATGTGAAAACAGAAAGTGTAATTTGAGACTCATGTTCCATCCCAACGTTCTGAACTCCCGTAACATGTTGTTCACAATTTTGACATAATCAGGATGTTTATTATTTCCTATCAAATTGTCCATAACTTCTTTAAATGCATTCCAAGAATTTTTCTCTTTAGAAGTCATATTAGCTTCAAATTCCCTGTCTGTAGTTAAAGCTCTGATTTGAGGACCCACAAAGAATCCTTCTTTAAGTTTTGCTTCAGACAGAGCAAGAAATTTGTGGCTGAGATATTTAAAACAATCACCATCTTGGTTAAGAGCTTTCACAAACTGCTTCATTATACCAAGTTTTATATGATGAGGTGGCAAAATTATTTTCTTAGGATTTACTAGGCTATCCCTTATTATGTTCGTACTTCCTGGTGTTAAACTGTCTCTTTTGGGCCATTGTTTTTGTTTCCAATGTTTTTCTCTTGCCCTGTTATCCCACTCACATATAGCATGGATATTTTGTGAATCCTTGTTGTTGTCTTAATATCATACTGATAACTTCCAAATCTCCACAAAATAACCACTGATGCTCAACATACTTAATTTTCTCCAAAACAAACTTCAAACTTTCATAGCCCTCTTTCAGCCGTACTGAGTGTGCTACTGGAACTGAAGAAAGGGCATTACCACAGTGTAGCAGCACGCCTTTAAGACTTCTTTTACTCGAATCGATGAATAGCCTCCAGTCATTTGGATCATATGTAACAGAACCCAATTTGTTTATTAAGTGTGGATTGATGTTACAGTAAACTAGATTTTCTTCATCACTGAAGTACTGCAATAGATCTTTTTCTCTGTTCCTGTGGAAAGTCATTGATGTACCAGCTGCCAGCAAGTTGTTTTCCTGTACTCTCGAACCTAACAGGTCAGCTGCATCCTTAAGAAGGTTTAAATCCCTTACTATATCATTTAGCTTGGCTTGTGATAATGGTTGTGGCGCATTTGACGTTTCAGGAATGAACTCGTCGGACAGAAGTGATGATGATGAATCACTGTTACTTCCTGCATGTAAAATAAGTCCTATAGTGTCTGTAGGTGCCTTAGGTATCGGAATACCAGGCCCATGAGCAACTGGTCTCATAGCAGATGGCAAGATTGGGTATACAATTCCTTATTTGTTCTTTGCATGAAAACCCTTCACATTGCATGTACAGAAGTAACAGTCAGTGCTATGATTCTGAGGTTCACGCCAGACCATTAGTATTCCAAAATGTAGTGATGGTTTCTTTCCCTTCATCTAATTTGGTCAGTCTTCAACACAAACACTGCACACAGAAGAGGAGCCCACGGCCTTGACTGTTGCCCTAGATGGATTCTGAAGCGTGCCTTGTAAGCTTTTGTTACAAATGAGGTTATGTTTCTTCTCTGCTTCTTCACAATAAAACTACCACAAATATAGCAAAATGAATTTGGATTATTTACACAACACCTCCTTTACATTATTCTGTATGAAATTACATATGATACATACAAGAAAATGGTAGCACTTAAATGTTAATTTCTTGCTTTACAGAACAACTATTATGGCCTGTACAGATGAATTCACAACACAAAAAAGGTGAAAGCAGCTTACGATGTGCTGCCATCTATCTTCAAAACAGTCAACCTGTTCATTTAGGTAAATTTTTTCCAAAAGATGTCATTGTTTTCATGGTGTAATGGGTTATGATCACAAAACAATAGCCAAATAAATACAAAATGAAGTGCTTAATTTTGTAACAAAACTTTAAGTGAAAGGACTAAATGGACGTCGTTTTTGGAATCAGAACATTGAATTTACTATAAAAAGGCATCAAGACCTAAGACAGCAAAATCCCTGTTGACCTGTGTAATAGACACAAATAATTGCAGCTATTCAATTGTTACATATAACACAGGATTTAGTAACCAAATGGCACAAAGACGCTGACTGAAAATTACAAAAAAGTTATTAAGGAAACTTTTTAGACAAAGTCGAAACTTCTCTCAGGAAAACTTAGACAAATTTAACTCATTAATAAGTACAGGAAACTGGGAGGTATACAAAGCAACAGACACTAATTCCAAATTTAGCTTATTTATAAACATCTTCCTAAGCTATTTCAATACTTTTCCCACAAACACTGAAAAAACCACAAATCATGGAAAACAAAAGGAATCAAAACATCATGTGAAAGGAAACGAATCATGCATGAGACAATCCTTCACCACAAATGTAGCTCAGATTTCATTGCTTATTACGAAAAATACAAAAGTATCTTGAAAAAAGTAATTAAACAGGCCAAACTGCTCAATCAAATGATCAATGCAAAAAAGAAAAAAAAGCAATGTGCAAGATTGTGAAAATACTCTAAAAACAGAAAAACTAAGAACATTGAACTTCACTACAAAAACAATATTCTGCGCAACACCCCCACACACACACACCAACACGCATGTATACACACACACCTACACACAAACACCAACACACACACACACACCAACCCATACACACACACCCCAACCCCCCCACCCCCCCCCCCAACACACACACACACACCAACACACAAATATTTGAAACATTACCTGCAGAAATACAGAAAATCATGAATGAAACTAAAAACAAATTCTCTACACGACTGGATAATATTCCTTACATCCTCATTAAAATACTGCAACAAACATAATAGAACCACTCGCTCACTTTTGTAACCATCTTTAATGACAGGTATCTTCCCAGAAATTCTCAAAAAAGCAAAAGTTAAGACACTATTCAAAAAAGGCAACACTCCCAATCTCATGAATTACAGACCAATGTCCTTACCATCTGGATATCAAAAATTCTAGAAAAGCCTTTCATTGATAGAATCAAAAATTTTCTCAATTCAAATAACATATTCACAGAGGCCCAAAATGGATGCAGGTATGGAAAATGGAAATGGTAGATCTACAGACACAGCTATCTTCACCTTTCTAAATGACATATTTGTTGCTCCCCCATTGGTTTGTTTCTACACCTATCAAAGGCATTCAACATTATTGATCATCACATACTGTGATCCAAACTTGAATCTTTGGGAATTAGAGGCATTGCACATCAATGGGTTAAATCTTACCTCTCAAATCGCTGTCAAGTAGTCACAATCAAGCATGTAAGAGATAAAAAGATTTCTTCCCATTTTTCCCAACATAGAATGATAAATTATAGAGTGCCACAAGAATCAATCTGAGAGCCCAGCAAATACCCAATAAACTCTACAAAAGAAGCAAAAACACTCCTAAAGGCGCTAGTAAATCAGTTCAAGGAAAATAAACTCATCATAAACGCCAGTAAAACAGTCTCCCTAAACTTTCAGAATACACTCACTAAAGAAAAGCCTCCAGCACAATTGATGATAAACACATCTGTAAAAATTGCCCCCAAAACAACTTTCCTTGGATTGACTATTCAAGATGATCTAAAATGGAACTCCCACACCACACATCTAAACAACAAGCTTACCAAGTCATGTTATGCCACATACATCCTGAAATCAAATTCTGACTTAGATACACTGTAAATGAAGTACTTTGCAAATATTCACTCGCACCTAAAATAAGGAATAATATCCTGGGGAAATTTCCCAGAAAGTATTCACACATTCATCATCCAAAAACAAATATTGAGAACAATGACAAACCCAAACAAACACGAGTCCTGCAAAACACTGTTCCAAATATACAAATACAACCACTCCCATGCATGTACATATTTGAAATATTAATCTTCACAAAGAAGACACTTATGGAAAACAAGGATTCTCTTACCCCGAACACAGAAGTTTGTAACTATAATACTAGACCAAAAATAAATATTCATGTGTCACACAGTGAAACTTCACTCTCTCTCTCTCAAAAAAAAAATTAAAAGCTTAAACTCGTGATACACATTCAAAATTAAAATGAAAGCTTTCCTGATAAACCACATTCTACAGTACAAAAGAATATATGCATCATAAATACTTATATACATCAACATAAACTAGTACTAATATTTTTTGCATTTTCAGTTGCATGTTTTCAAACCCTTTAAACGGGATGTTGGATGTAAAGGACCGACCCAGCCTAGGCACGCATATATGAAGATTTTTTTTTCTTCTTTTCATTATTGATTTTTAACTTGTCTTCTTACACTATCATTATTAAATTATTATTATTTTATATTATAGCTTTTCATGATATTGTATTTAATATGAGAATTGAATTTTAAATTTACTTTATGTCTTGTATTTAATTTTTAGAAATATATGTATTGTGTATTGAACGATTATATACATATACTGACTTGTCATACATGACATAGGCTGCCGTATGTGACAAATATATTATTATTTATTACTATTATCATGCGACACCCCCATTACCATGTATCACAAAGATCGGATGGCGATGAATTCATGTATAGGATAATGATGGTTACAAAGCAATTACAAATATTCTTGCACACTGTGGCGTCGCTAAAGCTTCAAACCATTTCAAAATTATTTTCCAATGTTAAATATATACTACACAAATTCTAAATAATGGAAATCATTCAAGTACAGTGTGCCTCATCAAATTATTACATACATTTAAAATGGAAAGCAATAGTTTGTAGCGCATAAGGACTTCCAATATATTCTGGAATATGAAATACTAATGCTGCTTCACTACTCAAGTTTTGTTGAGCTGTCTTTCTGTTAGATTTGGTAAGTGTAGAGCAATCTGTGGGTGGCTCTTTAGCTAGCAACATCACAGAATCAAATTGCTAATTTGTTCACTAACGTTAAAGTTTTCTCTTTCTCAGGAGAGAAAATGAATAATTTTCAAATGTTGCCAACTGCACTTTGTTGAAACATACTTTTATTCATTTTTACTTTTTTGGGCTTGCTTTTCAACAACGTGAATTTCAAGGCTGGGGAGAGATTCTAGAACTCAAGTGAATTTAAAAGATTTCATTTCCCATACCCCACATGTCAATTTTTGACAAATTTAACAAAATCAAATGAAATACACAACATTTTCTCAAAAGAAGTACTGACACCGCACGTAAGAATGCATTAACAATTAATTTTAGATTGTTAAACACAATCCTCAATGTATAAATTCCCAATTATTTCACTGACAGGAAAAATACTGTAGATCTAGTACAACAGAATAAATATTTAAATTAAATGTAGAAAAATTAAAAAATACCAGATGAAAGAAATTTGTTATAATTTTAATTGACCTAGTCACTTAGAAATACATTTCAAAACAAGGATATGCAACTTCTTCAATAATTGTTGCATTGCACATCTGTGTAATTATTGAAAGAAAATATTTGTACTTACTTCATCTGAATCATGTTCTTTCTTTACTGAGCATGGGATTGCACTGGATTCAGCTTCTTCCTAAGAATAACAAGTTTTCATTAGAAACGTGGCAGCAAAAAAAGAGAATTGACAATTCCACTACACTTGTGGTGACAAGCAGTATGCAGAATATTATCAGGTAAGTGTTCAAGGATCAGGAAAAAAAAGTGATTTGCTTATTATAATCCCCTAAATGTTACCTGATGTTGTAGTAAGCATAAAGCATTACCATTATAATAACAAGACATCTCTTTGAATTAGGAATAGAGTGAACATACTGACCGATACGATAAGTTTCTTAAATCTTTATCACTACAATTCACCTCTTATGTCCATAGGGCATGTGTAGATCTAGTCTTCTTTTGGTTTGTTTCATGCATCATATACTCATGTTACAGTTACAATTAAAACTGAAGGTTGTTCGCCATCATTTGTTACCGATATAGACCGATATTTGTAATTCAACGGTTAACACTAGAAATTGATTATAATTCAAAAATTGGGTCTATGGCTCTAATGCAAAAGATAATTGTAAAAACTTTGTTTCTTAGGACAACTTCTTACATAAATCTCTGCGGTAGTAATTCCATGTGCTCATGATATTATCTTTATCCATTGTTACTTTAATTCATGAATCAAGCCTTTTCTTCCAAAAACAAAATTAGCTAAATCAAAATTTTGTGTTCGGAACTGTGATGATTTGAAAACCTCAATTATTTGTAAAATTAAGGCTTATAAGAGTATAACATGTAAAATTCAAATTTAACTTACTAAACATTTGTAAGCAGTAAATGCAAATTCTTATCAAGGATATGTTTTAGAGCTTATTGCTCCAAGTTAAGAATCCATTCGTTGCCAATGACAAAACATTTGCAAAATTACTGTTAAAAGATGCTTTTAGGAACTCCTAAATTTTTCTACAGTATTTATCTGAATTGTTAAACAATGGTAGGTCTGTCATAAATGCATTAGCTAGATATATTGCAACATTTTATAGACCAATAAAGTGTTCACCTCAAAGTGTAAATCAACCTCAATATCCCAGACGAGACACATTATAATATATCCTCTCTAAAGGTCTGAAACGTTGGCTATCTAGGAGTTTTTCACATATAGAACAACAACCATTAACTATTCCTAGAATTAATAGTGTGGTTGTGAATTCAAAAGCTATTCTCTACAAGGTTTCAAGCTGAGATCATTTTTTACTATATTCCATAATGCCTTTGTTTTGCTATTTGATTCAAAATATCCTGATCACGCTACATGCTCTTAGCCTGCCTGATTATTTAGCAATGATATGTATTTTTTGAAGTAGAGGTGGAATTCATGAGATACTTTATAATGCTTAGAAATAACAAAAAATTGTTTCTTTGCGCATGATATTCTAATGCATGTTACACAAGAATTGCTTTTTCATGAAATGTCCAATTTTCTTTTTAATGAGGAAAGCATATGATCAAATGAAATAAAAACATTCATAACAATGAATTATATTTATTGTTTGCATCAACATTATTGCAACTCACATCTCATATTTCCAGCAATATGTGGACTACAAATTAATTTATTTTACTTTGAGATATGACTCTTTATACATTTTATATATTCGGTCAATGTTCACATATCATTTAATTGTATGAATTGGATTCATGTAGTCCTGGGTTGCAAGTCTTTAGTTGCAATTTTATAACTACTACTAATTTTTGGTTTAGTATTATTTGCTCTGTTGCCTTCTGAGAATTAACTAATCCATGGCAGTATATTTATTTTACTATCTAAGTAGAAGTTTTAATTAAATTGAGACACAACACTTACACGCAGAATTATACTAGAAACTCAATGTTATCATCTCCACATACAATGCATTGAAAACCGAAATTGCTGACTTTGCTGAAAGTTACCTTTAGAGTTTTTAATAAAAAGTAATAATCTAGTTTGCTTTATGGAAACCTGTAGATGCCGAAAAAGATAATTTGGAGACGAGGTAGATGATTCAATATATTTTTATCTGAATAAACTTTAACTTAATTTTTTCATATACTTTATTTAGTTACATTATCAACACAGGTAGGCTCAAATGATTTTGGGAGAAAATCATCCTTTGTGTATTTGCGAATAGTTTCCAAGGCAAATCAGGTAATATTTTGCTATTATCGCTTACTGTGCTACACTGCATGAATCAATTTATTGGTACAAAAAGATGAACAATAACTGTTTTAATATAGTTCTCAATGAGCTTAACAAAATTTTCAGAGTGAAAATACATTTTACCAGAAACAAGAGACCATCTCAGCTTTTTCTCAATGGATCAATAGAAGCCAGGCAAAAAACCCTGATTGGGTTGGTATTGGACCACAAGCTGCAGTAGAATACTTAAAACAGGTATTACACAAATGATAACTAATGCATCAGTCATTGAAACTATTTTATAATATCTCTAAAGTGAAGGTGTTCAAGTAAGTATTAATCTTTGTAAAATATAAGTTTGCCATTGAGAACATACCATTGGCTTTGTAGAATAAATAAATATATAAAAATAAATTAAATTTCACTCTTAAAACAAATATTGTTTTCCTCTTTGATGCCCAGTTTAGTTTCTACAGAAACTTTTATAGCAGAAAATCTATAACATCACTCAAACTCGCCTATATATTTTAATTGTTTAAAAATGAAGTGTGCTTTAAAAATTAAAAAATGTTATAGTTATAAAAAGACAACAGTTACGATGAATATATGTTCCCAATGAACAAGTCATTTTTCACATAACCACTGGTTTGTAAAAAATAGGCGAGGGAAGGCAATTGTGGAATTCTAGGCAGGCTTACAAAAATCACGATGTTGGGACTTCATTATTATTCGTTCAATTACCTTATGTAAACTTACGTCTGGAAGCTATAGGATGAATTTCCCACAATATAATGTTGTAGATCAGGTGGGAAAGAACATTCACTAAAATATACCAAAGATTATAAAGAGGGATCACTAGGTTGCTTAAACCTAGGAGTGCCCACAACAGGTAGGCTCATGTCTGTGCCAGCAATGCATCTCTTAGATATAGCCGACATTTTTTGTGAATGCAAATGGTCTGAAGCTCTATTTACTGAAATATGTATTTTATTTAGGTTGTACATGTCCCCCAATGCAATTGATAATGAATCCTACACTGCAGAAACCTGGTCTGAATACTTATGGTGAGAAAGTTAAAAGTAGTACATGCGAAAACCATTTAACACCTCCTTATCTTATATAATAATATGGAATACAATTTCCACAAATCGTTTTGTCCTATAAAAATATATTTTACATTTACACTACATTTCCACAAGAAGATTTTGAAAAATTATGTCTTTTCTCCATTTTGCACAGTTTGCATATTTTCATTTCCCTACGAATGTCTCCTGCACATCATCTTTCTCTCAGGGAAGAAATTGTGAAAGTCGATCCTAGTGAAGACAAATGATTGCCATATCTGAAAAGACACTTGTGTCAGGCAAAGGGTGACCTACACTACAGCCAGCGATCACAATGTATCAGACAGAAAACCCACAACCAAGTGATCATTTTCAGTGAAAGGAGAAAAACAGAAGGCTAGGCATTCTCTGAAAAGTACAATGCAAGAATACGGAAACGAATATCAGACGAGTAATGCATCACAATAATTCAGGAACATATTTTTGCAATAGCTTGGATCTCGCAGATCTATTGCAGGCTCTCCCGGATTAGATATGGAATTTTAAAACTCTCCGCAGATGCAAATAGTTACTTTATTTTATGCTACCAAAAGGAACTAATTTTAATTGTTTACTTTTTTGTAACTACGACACATACTATTTGTCACAGACGACAATGTCATCACATTCCTTTACAAACTATACAATAAAAAACTATACATTGCAACTTACCACACAATTCCAGTTGCATTCCTCCTTAATTACGACTATTTCGTCTTTAACCTACAACAGAGTATAAACACAAGTAGTACTAACATTGAAAGGAAACTTGTTATTTCAATATCCGAAACATGATTATTTGTAGCAACACAAATCATAGAAGACATTGAAATTAAAAATTCGCTGAATCAAATAGTACTATGTACGCTTTAAGAGCTTAATACGCTTTAATAGTAAATCAAATTTAGAGAATCTACTTACATCTTCGAAGTTTATGACATTTTCCGATAAGATAAAAATTCCTTCCATTTTGAAATCAACAAATAATGAGCTATTTGTAACAATTAACTAAATAATCAGCAATGCGAGCTTGAACACGATAAAAACGCACACTCCAAACTAATCCTTCGTTGTTGTTTTTCTTGGCGCGAGAAGGCCAAGGGGTACCGAACTACGTGTTAATTTTCGCGACAAGCGTTAGTGCTGCGCTCGAACGGACGGAATCCCAATTAAATTAAGTGGTAGTGGGGGATCGTACCATGGTGGGGGTAATATTTCCACCAATTAGATGCACAGTATTTTTTTGTACATTCCTTTTGGCGTAATTTACAATTAATTACAGGATTCAGTAGGAAATGTAGGATATACTGGCATAGAAGTGACTTAGGATAACAAACAACTCAATAATGAAATGAAATGACAGATTTATTACAATTAAATCGAAAAAACAATGGTAAATTTTCTAGAAGAGATATACAAATTTCTCCAAGTAATACAATTTGATAAATATTGATTTTGGAAGTAATAGCAAAACATCATAAATTCACAACAATCATGTAGTTACTTCAATAAATCAACATAATATCTATTATGAAAATACTTGATCTCAAAGCCCCTCTGGAGAGAAATCTCTTTCATCAATCAATATAGAAGTGATTACAAATCCACTTGATATTACGAACTACTGAGGGGAATGAAAACTGCTTCATGATATCAAAAATTTATAGTATTGATATTCCAATTATGTTTAACTGTATTGTGCTTCCAAGCATTGCAAAGATATTACTTATGAAATTGCAATAAAATAACCAGTTGAACATGACAATAATGATTTCCAAAAATTAATAATATATCATTTAATTACTATCATCCGACAAACTTTACTGTCGACGACATTAAATGCAAGCAAAAAGGCAGCTCTCAGAGTCCAAGAAACTATTAATGACATTGAACTAAATTTTGAAAACATTTTTAAACTACTGTGTTCTTCTCTTCATTATTCCAACATTCCATTTCCTAGCAAATCTCAAAGAGAATGCCAAGTTGTAATTTGCATCCAGACAATAAGTGGAGCTGAAGTAATTGTGCTTATCATTAAATGCAATTTATACAATATATTAATAAATTATAATCAAATGGCAGCAGTAATTAAATTATCAACAAAAGTTAATATTGAGTTATTACTGCAAAGTGATAAACCTCTCATTGTTTTGCATCCTACAAAAGGATGAAAAATAACATCCATTTTATGTGCAGTGTTTTAAAGTGCAACTACCACTAGAATGCAACCTTATATCCAGGGCTTGTGCTACCACTTCTATATCGAAACAATACACAAAAGAACAAAACAAATGAAACTAACACACCAGACAAATTTTGAAACAACACTAAATTGTTTCAGAAGGGGGAAATTTGTCAAGTTCGTCAGCAAATATATTAAAAATTGCCCTGGACCCTTTAAATATGTATTTCTCAATACAAGTATTTTTCTCTTAAAATCTGATAGAAACTAGCTATCTCAAGCAACTGAACACAACAAAGTAAAACCTAGTGTACTTGTATTTCTGTTGTAAATGTAACATGTGTCTGCATTTTTACAAAAATGAAGCAACATTTCTCTGATAAAACCAGCATAAATACCATGGTGTACAAGTTATAACTAAAGAACAAATAAATTAGGCTCCAGGGTAAAACATATTCTTAGTAAAGCAATTAATTTAGAAGAAGTAGGTTTCAAAATGAACTGTTCTTAAAACTAAAACTATTAAATATAACAAGATAACTACCTAACTAATTCACTGAAACCTACTTCTTTTCAAAGAAGTTGTGACCCTCGCAAAGAACTCATTTACCGCATACTTGCTCAGCAACAGTTTTATTAAATTTTGGATCTCAGAGCAATGCTCTTTACAGCCAAAAAATTGAAAATCTGAATTTTGACAATAATTTTCAAGTTCCTCAAGAAGTTTTGGTGTATGCCCTTTGATTTCTAAAAATTTGAAAATTTTCAAAGATATCTCCCAGAATGATTTAACAACAATATCCTTTGGTTTGGAACATACACACACAACATTACTTCCCTCACGGGGAGGAGTATGGTGGCAATAGAAAAAGGACACAAAACAAGAATAGCAGGACTTCAGATTGGGAATTTTGTTGAGAATTTTACTTGTTTTGCTTGTTGCCTCATCAGCTATTAGAGGATCATCTATGGGATCTGAAGGCATTGTGGCGATCCAGGCACGTGTTGTCTTCACTTCCTCTCCCCCCTTCAAGAAAGGTGAATTGTCAACAACATCACAGACATGAGTGTCTGTTGCTCCTACACTCCCAATCTTGCCCACAAATTCACGCAAATTAGATAAAACATCTGCATCATCTTTCTCGCAGTTAAATTTACCATTGGCACCAATCTTCCCATTCAAAATACATGATTTCAAAGCCGAATCAAACTGCAGACTCGTAGGGTTGTTGTTGCGAATACCACGCTGCCTCACAACACCGAAGAGATTCTCAAGTGGATCTTGGTTGAGACGTCGAGTTGCCAACGATGTCACTCCCAAGTCTCCGAGCATTCTCCGCAATGAGGAAACAG